>CM076571.1:986004675-986604675 GCA_034641835.2 Pinus albicaulis
GTTATGATGAGGCTTTTCATTTAAGTCTTAAGGAAAACTTGCTTCCTTGCAAAATTGAAGAGCTTGTGTATGTGATGGATGATGATAGGCCCTCTTATTTTAGAAAATTTAACTTGGTAGCCTTCACTGCCCTTAGCTTTCCCAGTTGTGAGCAGCTTAGCCCCAAACATAATGTTGAAGAGATTGTTATAACCTTCATATTATATTTTTTTATCTCTTTGTATGCTCATTAAATATAATGTTTTATACAAATATTTATAGTAATTAAATGATATAAACTATAGACGTAAAAAAATAAAAAGTTAAGGAAATTAACTTTACATGCATACATGTAACATAGTCCTTGCCTCACATTTCTAGCATTGAGAACTAGTGTGACTGTTATGATCTAGAGTTTGAAGGTTTCAGCATAGGTTGCCTCTAGCAGACCTCCCTCCTAGCCCTTGAGGATGCGATCATACTTATGGAAAGACTTGAGGCTCACCCATGAAAGAAACCAGCGGGGGGGCTGTTTCTTCCCCAACCTCAAGCCAGCCTACAATAGAAACGGTAGCAGGGGCTTACATCGACTGTCAGAAAAACTCTGGCATGCTTCATGACACAATAGGGGTGACTCCCATAGCGAAACCGACCTCAACAACATAAGCAGAAGCAACAAATATCACCTCATACACATGCATACCCAAAGATACCAAAATAACCATGATCAAGCTTCCTGTGCATTGAATCAATGAAAGAATCTAGTTCATGAAGGATCATGCATTGATAGGCAAGTTCATGGGTTTCTAGCCCACTGAAAAATCCCTCAGAGGATGGATTGTCTCCAAATGGAAGCCAAAGGGTCATATCGCCCTTTAGTTGTGCGCCAAAGGGTTCTTTAATGTGATCTTCACCTGCAGCAAAGACAAAAATCAGATCATGGATGGAGGGCCATACTTCTTCAACTTTGCATGTTTATACCTGCGCAACTGGGTAAAATGTTTCAACCCAGACAAGCAGGAACTCACATGGGCTCCGATCTAGATCTAGCTATACTCCCTCCCCCAGGGCTACTGGGATGAGCTGACTCTATGGGACATAGGCAATTCCCTAGGAGAATTCATCAAAATGGAAGAGGAAACAAATATCAACCGACATGCCACATACACATGTCGTCTACATGAATATTTCAGAGTCACTCCCTGCTGAGGTAAGCCTATTGCATGATGATTTTGAATGGATACAAATTGTAGATTGTGAACATGTCCCCTTTAGATGTAGAAGGTGTCACCAACACAGGCATCTATTCAGAGACTGCCCCCTAAATCAAAAGGTGATAGCTAACACAGAATCAAATGACCAAGCGACATAAGGGTTTACGAAAGTAGCAAGCAAGAAAAGGCACAACAGGAGATCCAACACCAACCAAAAAAAAAAAAAAAAAACCCTTGCGAGTAGCAACAGCTTCGAAGCCCTAGCTCAATTGAGGGAAAATGAGAACGAACCTTCCAAAGACACAAGGCGATCCTCACAGGAACAACCCCAGATCTCAAAAACACAACAAGACAAGATTCAACTGGAAGCCTTTCTGAAACCCCAGTCCACTACACATGTTAGTATGAATCTTAATTGCAAGTGTACGAAAAAAGACCACTTTAGTTGTGCATAAAAAATAGCCCTAACAGCAAATATGGCTGCCAATATCTTCAGATCTGCAATTAGGTGATCAAGATAAATGCTGCAAAAATCTAGATCTATGCATCAAAAGACATTAAGCAATAAATAAAAAATAGATTTACTCCATGCATCCAATATACAAGACAAGAATATGTTGAATAAATTTTATATTAAGGGCACCTGGGAGGAAAACATAGAAAGATGTTACCAGTTCTCCTCAATGGGATGAGTTCTTTTAAGTCCACAGCACTTCAGATCTAAAATTCCTCTCTCTTGATGGTGTAGAAAACCCAAACAAAAATGGAACTCAAAGGGAGCTCACAAGAAAAAAGATAGAAAAATATGACAATGATGGTGGATCAAAGTCAGACCAAAAGTATAGATCCAGAGTGATCTTTAGGCAACAAACGGTAGTGAATGAATGGAAAAACCCTTCTATTTATAACAAAATATTGAGTTAGTCTAGATATTGATGCATAATTAAATATTATTAACCAAATCAAGATCCAACTTTTGTGGAATATTTTATTATATTTTTTAAAGGGAAAAAGAATTTGACTTGCGTCAAATCCCTTTATTTGTAAATAATAAATAAATAAATTATTATTTATTATTTTAAGGATGTGGTTGAGTAATAAATAAATAAATAATGATTTATTTAACTATTTATGAGTGATTTAGTCAAATTTATCAAGGAATATTATTTAAATAAGGTTCAAATAATTATTCTTAGAAAATAATAAGATAAATAGTAATTTATCTAATTAATTTTCCTGTTTTAGGTTAAATATGACCAAGAATATTAATTAAATTGTTGGCTAACTAATTATTCCTTAAGTAAAATCAAACAAAAGTGGATTTATTTAATATTTCCTCATGGGGTTTCCTCTTTAGATAATAAACAACTTAATAAAGGTAGTTTATTAAGTTATTTTTCATAGTGAAAGCAATTTTCCTTAAGGTAAAATTGGTCTTACATGGTGTACTAATTAGGTCCATATAATAGTAACAGGTTAGATGACCAAAAAATGGTGTAATAGATTGCCCCCCAGCGTGCGAGCGTTAGGAGCTAATCATATGACCGAAGTACATTGTAAGAACTCAAGCACTAGACACCAAAGGGGAAGTCAAAGAGAGAGAAATATAAGGTAGACCGAAGTGCTAAAGGACTAGACCCTGGGGAGGCGAGACTTACAGGTGCGACAAGTATCTTTTATGAGTGAGTACCTGTGCTATAGGCAGCAGGGGAGGCATACCTACGCCCGTCGAGACAAAGTACAAAGAATAATGCATCTAGTAAACAAGGGACTTAACAATATAGTACATGCTGGTAAAAACATGATAATGAATCCCACATACATATTGTTCCTAGGATAACAGCCAGGACTTATACAATAATATCTTAGTACATGAGATACAAATACAACCCAAATGCCCCTGTAAATAGGAAAGGGCTCTGAAAATCTGACTGATAGATGCAAACAAAGAGGCACTGCAAGTGGCTGAGGCCGACATCATCAAATATATGGAGCTGCATCAAAGGATGTAATGAAGAGGTCATCTGGGCATGTGAGGGGCTACCTGTAGGGCCACCCCCTCATGAGGGATGAAACATCTCACACACACCCGGGAATCGTTGGTATCATCTGCTGCATCACTGAACCATCAAGTATACGGATCTCAATCATGTTGAAAGGAGCTCGAGCTGAGAAACAATCAAGTCAAAGGGAAATAAGGAGTCCTTTTGCCTGATCTGAGGCACCGAACAAGAGTGGAAGCTGGAACCAAGGTACACTTCACTCTAGACCTGTCTTATGGAATGAATGATCTGATGTCAACAGATAAAGGTCCGCCATAGGTGAGGCAATAAGGGATCCTCAACTAAGGCACGAGATAAAATAGTGGAGCGACTGACAGACTAACACCAGGGATGATAATGAAATGGGGGGTATGAGTAGTGGACAGATGACTTCCCTTGTTAGAGCATAAAGGGCATGGATTACCTGGCAGCGACTGACACAATATCATAAGGGATAGCGGACAGTAGGAGTGAAGTCCATAATGTGCAACACGAGAGAGGAACCAAGCAATGAAGGATGGAGGATTGTAGTCGGATACAAAGGGACTCGAGATAGACTCCATGAATGCGATGATGACTCAACTCGGATGCTCTAAACAAGGGTGACTCGATGATGCTGCCACTCAAAAAAGGTCCAATGGGGACCATAAAAACATGATTACATGATGGTTACTCATGACGAAAATCGAAAAGAGCATGGAAAATTATGAAGGCAAAGTGGTGCCCTCAGTACAAGTGTTGCAAGTGAAGAAATTCGATTTTGAGGAGTGGTGAAGTGAACCTTCTTGGAAGAAATGTGTCTTGGTGAAGTATCATATCACAAAAAAATAACAGATACCCATTTTAGGGCTCGGTGAGAGCTTTCCAACGGTACAGGAGGTTTGTCAAACTGAGCTATGGTTTGGCCGCAACAGGTGAAAGAAAAATGTGGGGTTTCTCTTTTAATAAGGCATTTTCCCTCCAAGTTCACTCATTTTCATGTGTAGCTGTGGTGAATGTAGAGAGGAGAAAAGGCCCTAAATCTTGCGGTGATTGTAGTGGAAAAACCAACCGTTGGAGTTGAGATCCGTCAGTTGCAGGTAAGAGGCCTAACCCTACTTTTTTCAATTAATGGGATCAAAATTTTAGTTTAGGTACCCAGAGCTCATGAACAGGCCAGGTCGCACTTTTTGGGGTCTGTTCTGCGACTTGGGTAGCAGGTACTGAGCAGAAAAATGCGACATATCCCAGGAAATGACCTGAAAAGTGCGACCTATCATAGAAAATGGGTTTCAGTGCTGTTTTTGGCTGAGATCTAGGATTTTTATGGTTGAGGGGCATGGGTGCCCCCAAGCATGTTATGGTCATGCCAAAATGTATTTAGAAAGGGGGAATCTAAACACATTTTCATGATGTGGTGTGCCATTTTTTTTCGTTATGGTTATACAGTTCAAGAAAGGGAATGGAGGATTACCAATCTCTTTTGGTACTACATATATGAAGCAAATGGAATTAAGTTTCTGGGTTGGCATACATGGTGTCACTATCCCAAAGAGTGGATTTGGAGATAGTGAACTGGTGCTCTCCTAGAAATCCCACATGTTGGTCAACAACAATGTCGAAGGGACTGGGTTGTTGATGTAAGATGAAGGAATGATGAGGGGTATCATCCTTAGAGTGATCTGAAGTGATATGAGACTCTAGAGGTTCTTCTAAATAGGGAATAACGATGGTACTAGAGTCAACACAACTAGATGCACTAGCAGAGTTGTGGAGAATTGATTCTCCTAGCCTCTCAAATATGGGTGCCCCCTTACCCAAACATTGGGTGTCAATGTAATGGCCAAAAAGGTGTATGTGGTTCGAATGCATGGGTTCGATGTAAGGGGGGATAGATAAAGTCAAGGGTGGTGACTACTTCCATAATGTCTTCATCGTAATAGAAGATGGGGTGACTGGTGGAAGAAATACCACCTGACGCGGCGAAGCTACCTGACTCATCATCATGAGAAGAGAGGTTCACATGTGCATCGTCACAAGGGGTGACAGAAAAACAAGCAAATAATTTATCCACTGATGTTGAGCCCAAGGTGATTTCTAAAGGGAGGTCGAGCAAAACATAAGGGGAAGTCTTAAAGGGAGCTTCCACCATGGATTTCATGAATGATGACAGGTAGTGGACAATGGTCGAAGACACTGTCATTTTGACATCTGGAGGGGGAATGTCTATGGTATTCGATGTGTCCTCTGGTTCTGCTGAAGAAAAACGCGCAAATAAGGGAGCGGTGGACTCGTTGCGCTTGGCCTCGACTTATCAAATTGCCACTAGAGAGGTGCGGAAGTCCTCGAGGTGGGGACAGAGGTGGGTATAATGGCCATGGAGATCACATAAAGAACAGGGGTGGTTGGTGTGAATAGTCTTGGGGTTCCTGGCTGCAGTGGAGGAAGGAACAGAGGTTTCTGAGACCGTAGATTCAGGGAACACGACATTAACCATGGGCTTGAGATGAGGCAACTCTGAACAAGTATGGGTGGCATAAAAGACAACATCACACAAAGCACACTGGATGGCACGCTTTGGAGGCCAAGGAGGGGCAGGGTTTGTCGGGGTAGTCTTTTCTTTTGATGCTCTCTTGCGAGCTTTTCCCTTCTTACCCGAAGTGGTCGCAACAGGAGAAGGTTCTTGTTGAGGTGGCTGAGGCACTACAGCAGCGGGAGAAGTGATGCAGACCGGTTGAACCGGGGTCAAAGTAAGATAAGGTTTAGGTTGATCAGGCGAGGTAGCGGCTAGGGGATCAAGGTACCAGACGGGAATCCCCAGGGTCAATTTAGGAATAGATAGGGTAGCCATGGCAGGTACCGTGTACACTCCTGGAGGGGGAGATAGCCGGTATCTAACTGTAAGGGTAATGGCCAGGCGGGACAGCTCCGAGATGGTTAAGACCTGGAGGAACTGTTCCATGAGGGTAGAGAGGCTCATGGATACCAGTTTTAGGTGAAAGGCTAGGAGGAGGGGGTCCAGAAGGCTGAATCGAAGGGCTAGGAGTAGGCTGTGAAGGGTGAGGAGGCTGCTGACTAGCCGAAATGGGCCGCTTGAGGGCAGCCCGAGACGATTACATCATTCAAACATTCAATGAGTTGGGATCAGAGACAGGAGGAGGAAGACCAGGGAATGTACCAAGAAAAGAGGAGTCTTTGTAGACTCCGGGTGAGACACTGGTCAAAGTATTGATGGTTTACTTATTGGCCATCGAAGAGATGATGGACTCATGGGAGGTTAAATACTTCGGTTCATAATATGTCAACTGGTCAATGGTGACTATATTTCTATTATGAGGGAAGGACATCTTGTGGTTAACCGCAGATGGGACAGTAGAAATTGCATAAGTGTAGCTACGATCCAATAGAATGTTGTAATCTAAGGGGGCATCTATGACTTCTACGTAAACGCAAACAGTATTGCCCGCAAGAGTGATAGGACAGTTGTGGAATAGGCCAATGGGCTGGGAGGCATGGCCATCCCATGCTCGAAGAGTGATCATGGAAAGAGCCAACTCAGGTGATCCGAGTTTCTTCCAAACTGAAGCGGACATCACACAGGTGGATGCCCCCTCATCAATGATGCACCGGGAAATGTTGGTGTTCCGGATCTTGACTAGGATTTGGAAGGCGACAGAAGCAGGGAGAGGAGGATGTTCTGACTGGTCAACATCGAAGAAAATCAATCGATCATCGGAAGGATCTACAGTGCCCATGGCAGATAGTAGAGCTTTTCTTTGTGAAGGGCACGACTGGAGGAGTTCCAGCATTGAAATGGCAGTAGGAGATTGCGCCAAATCATCTACTATACTATATGAATGGGTAGCTTTTCTAGAAGCATCATTTCGACGTAGTGGTCCTTTAGGGATCTTGGTATGAACTTCTGCCTTAGGCTGAGGGATCTGTAAGGGACCATTAGATGTCAAAAAAGCCTCTATAGGGACCGAAGGAGGAGGCTCAGGGACAGACGTAGTGGGAGGCTTATTGTACTGACGGGAACGAGTCTGAAGATTGATGTCGACGGTTATAGGTTGGTCAAAATTCATCATGAGAATCTGATAATAGGAGGTACCAGATGGAAGAGTTTGAGTGGCCACCTGACCTTCAGGTGGTTGGGCAGCCAAAAATCCTTGCCGAGGGAAAGGATTAGTAAACACAGTGAGCTAACTAGGCACAACATTGGGAGCGACGGAAGGGGAGGCTTGTTTTTCTTGCAATGTTGCTTAAGACTCCCACATCTGCTTCATTTGTGGTAAAAGAGGACAATCATGTGTGTAATGACCATAAACACCACAACAAGAACAAGGCTTGTTCATGTGAACAGGCCTGTCCTGCTTGGGCTGAGTGCCCTGTTGTTGGTTAGAAGTGTTAGGAGCATTATTTTGCGGATTAGGTCCAAGATTACCAGGAGAAGATTGATTTTGAGTGCCTTTCCTCTTCTTTTTAGAGGGAGGAGGATTATTCGCGCCCTGCTGGGCATACACTTGCCCCTGAGGGAGCAGTGGCTATTGTTGCGGGGGTTGAGAAGGCAAGGGAGGCAGAGGTGCTAATGCTGGAGGAGCTGGAGCACCAGGCTGTGGATACAAATTATAAGGAGGTAGGATAAAATTGTGGTAAATAGGAGGTTGGGAAAAAGGAGGAGGCATGCCGTATCTGGATACATGCTACCGGGAGGGGGGAAAGTGCAAATGGTGCTGGCACCCCCTGAGGAAAACCATAGCCCATGGGAGGCTGAGTGTATGGATGAGAGAGAGCTCCAACGATACCATCGGCGGTATGAGATGTCCCTGGTGCGTTGGCACCACCGGCTCTAGGAAGATCAGGTAGGATGGTATAAACATAACCCCACTGAGCGTAGATCAGGTCATATTTTAACGCAATTTGGAGAGCGGCTTCTTCGTTTTGAGGGAAATGCGATGTGACATCTTTGCCGATAGTAGGCAAGAGAGATCTAAGGAACCAGACCATGTAGACATGGTCTTCAAAGATATGGGCTCAACATAAGCTCTTTCTTCTCTGCCATTCCTAGACATGATCGGATAGGCAAGTTGCAGACGATTGACGGAAAGAAGTCAAAAGTTTGGTACCAGTGTCATAATGAAGGGGAAGCTCGAAATAAGACATAAAATCTTGAGCAAGAGTCACAAAGGTGGTATGAGAGGATGAGGCCTAATCAACATACCAATTAGAAGCTTCACCTATAAGCGTATGTTGGAACAACCGAACACGGACAGAGTCATTGGTAATGGAGTTAGACGAACACCATATGTGGAAAGATCGAACATGCTTTGTAGGATCTTCTCCAGCAAGGCCTTCAAACTTGGGGATGTCCGAATGGAGCTTGGTCAGCATAGCAGGCCAACTAGAATCATGGTGTACAGGGTCATTGATCAACTAGTTAAAATCGGGAAGACTGAGGCCTGCCATATAGGGGAGCAAGGGAGCAGTCAGAGTAGTTCCTGTTGTGATCCCACTAGTAGTATTCCCAACATTAGGGCCAGGGCTACCACCAGCGTTAGGTCCTGAACCAGACATGGTGAAGGTGACAGGAGGAGAACCGGGAGTGGAACCAGAAGGAGAACCCAATGAACCAGAAGAGGCGTCGGAGTGCGGACTCGGTGGAGGACTAACTCGAATCCTACGCGGAGGAGTAAGTCTTCCTACCAGAAACTGAGGATGAAGGCCAAGAAGTATCTGAGATAAATGCCTTGGTGGTGCAATGATGACGACACAAACACGGCACAAGGGGAAGAGAGACCAACAAGGGCGGAGAGGTACAGGACTAACTGATTACAATGTCGGAACAAGGGCGGAGAGGTGCAGGATAAAATTGATTTCAATGTTAAATTCTTTGCTTGGCGGTGTTAACCAAGCTCTTCTTCACTTAGGGTGTGTGTGTAAAGTGTGTAAATTTTAATTTTTAAACCCAGACGTTTGTAGAGAAAAATAAAAAGTGTGATGTATAAATGTAAATAAACCTGTAGATAACAATATATGAAACTGAAATAAGAGAAAATAAACAGCTAATAATGCAATAATATAAACCCAAGGAGGCAGGCCTCTCAACTAGTCTGTAGGTGGGAAAAAAACTAGTCAAAACACACCAAAATAGCAAATGGATCTAAGGTCGGGAGGGACAGGGATCTAAAGGTAAGATCTACTAGAAATAGGTGCAAATAAACAACAAAAAATCAGAGGAAAAATTTTTGTAAATGAGGTGGCTAAAGGATATCTCTTGGAGAGAAGCGGAGTTGACCCTAGAGGAAAACCCAAAAAAAGCTAAAGGAGGTGTTTTGGATGGATAAATAGCCAATCTGAAGTGGATCTGAAGGTGAGGTATCAGATCTGAAAAAATGGCTGAACACTCTGAAAATTTCAGACAACCTGCAACAACTAAAACTCTTCCACAAAGTGTGGAGGGTAATGAAGCCCAAGAGGGCTAGGTTTCTACTTAGATGAGTAAAACAGAACAATTATAGATCAAAAATGGGCAGATATGGAGGTCAGACAACCCTGAACATAGGCCTAGACAAACCCAGAAAACTTTCAGAAAAAATCCTGTAAAAAGTCTCGGTTGCAGTTTCTGACCTGTTTCTTGCTGAGGTCGTAGATTTTGGGTATTTTTCCGCGTCCTGAAGCTCCAGGTCGCAAGTTTAGGGCAAAAAAGTATGACCTGCACTTTTGGCACTCTCGGGAGCAGTTTTTAGCAGAATGTGTCATCTCAGCGGCAGCTGATGTCTGTCACCTGCATAATAAGTCTGAAAACATACGAAAGTTAGAATTTTTAATGTTTTAGGGTTTTATAGGTTAAAAACAACATCAAAAAAAAGAAAAACAAGAAGCTGAAGAGAAATCCTAGGTTTTGAAGCAGCTAGATATGCAGGGATCTGAAAAATGACAACGGTCGTAATCGTAAACCTGTGTGGAGTCACCAGTTGTTAGAATGAATCTTAATTGCAAGTGTACGAAAAAAGACCACTTTAGTTGTGCATAAAAAACAACCCTAACAACAAAGATGGCTACTAATATCTTCAAATCTTCAATTAGGTGATCAAGGTAAATGCTACAAAAATATATATTTATGCATCAAAAGACATTAAGCAGTAAATAAAAAAGAGATTTACTCCATGCATCCAATAGACAAGACAAGAATATGTTGAATGAATTTTATATTAAGGGCACCTGGGAGGAAAACTTAGAAGGATGTTACCAGTTCTCCTCAATGGGATGGGTTCTTGTAAGTCCTCAGCACTTCAAATCTAAAATTCCTCTCTCTTTATGGTGTAGAAAACCCAGACAAAAATGGAACTCAAAGGGAGCTCACAAGCAAAAAGATAGAAAAATATGATGGTGGATCAAAGTCAGACCAAAAGTATAAATCCAGAGTGATATTTAGGCAACAAAAGGTAGTGAATGAATGGAAAAACCCTTCTATTTATAACAAAATATTGAGTTAGTCTAGATATTGGTGCATAATTAAAATATTATTAACCAAATCAAGATCCAACTTTTATGGAATATTTTATTATATTTGTTGGAGGGCAAAAGAATTTGACTTGGGTCAAATCCCTTTATTTGTAAATAATAAATAAATAAATGATTTATTTATTATTTTAAGGATGTGGTTGTGTAATAATTAAATAAATAATGATTTATTTAACTATTTATGAGTGATTTAGTCAAATTTAACAAGTAATATTATTTAAATAAGGTTTAAATAATTATTCCTAGAAAATAATAAGAAAAACAATAATTTATCTAATTAATTTTCCTGTTTTGGGTTAAATATGACCAGAAATATTAATTAAAATGTTGTTTAACTAATTATTCTTGGAGGAAAATCAAACAAATGTGGATTTATTTAATATTTCCTCATGGGGTTTCCTGTCTAGACCATAAACAACTTGATAAAGGTGGTTTATAAAGTTATTTTCATAGTGAAAGCAATTTTACTTAAGGTAAAATTGGTCTTTCATGGTGTACTTAGGTCCATCTAATAGCACCAGGTTAGATGACCAAAAAATGGTGTAACAACACATGTAGGGGACAAATCAGCAACCAAAGGCAAATGAAAGGAGTTGGACCCAATCCCATAAGCCATGGAGGAAGAGCCAGAGAGCATTGACCTTGAGGGCATGTATCTCATAGGGTTAGAGGATGCATGCAACAAGAAGGACTTTCTCTCAATACCCCAGCAGCAGAACCAGAAGCTGGAAGAAATCCTCACTCATGCACACAGTTCCCCTCTCTAGGAATTCAGGGTTGTACACTTCTGAATAAAAATACTTCATGAAATAATCCCGTAAATGAGGCAAGAAAATAGTGTTGCAAATAACAGTAGAAATGGACAAAGAGATGGCAGAATCTAAAAGATTCTCCAAGTTAACCCGATTCTATTCCTACTCCCCTAACCCCCCTCAATGAAGATCATCTCGTGGAATATCAGAGGGACCAATAGCCCCAAAAAGCACAAGATAATCAAGAAAAGGATTACTGAGGAACACCCTGCAATTTTCTACTTGCAAGAAACCAAATGCTCCAGCTCCACTCTGGAAACGACCTTCAATAGGATATGGAAAGGTTGCAAAACAATAGCAGTGGATGCCAGTGGAGCTTTAGGAGGATTAGCAATCATCTGGAACCCCCACATCATCACACTAGAGAACTGTCATGCCAATAGCCACTTCATTCAAGCCAACTTTCACTTGATTGGAGCTGCCATCCATGGACTACTCATGAACGTCTACTTCCCCTAGAATCTCCAGCAAAAAACTGAGCTTCTGGACAACTGTTAATATCAATAACCATAGATCTCTTCTGCTATGGTTTCTTGGAGGAGATTTCAACATGAGAACCAATCTACAAGAAAGAAAAAAAGGTGGAAGGCAGCATCTATATCAGGACAACACTGGATTCAAAAACTTCATCCAAGATAATCACCTCATAGGCCTACAAACTTCCAATGGTATTTTTACTTGGAACAACAGAAGAGGAGGCACCCAACAAATCGCCTCCAGACAGGACCGCTTTCTCATCATGGAAAATTTTATTCATCTTGGGGGAGATCTCGCAACCACCATCATTCCTACCGCTGGCTCTGACCACTGGCTAATATAGCTACAATGGTTAAGACCAGGTATGCCCATGCCCAAACCATTCCGCTTTGAACACTATTGGCTCAAACATCCAAGGTTCAAAGAATTATTCTCAGATTGGTGGTCCTCCCTTACGCCACCACAAGCCACAAAAATGTATTAGTTTCAGACAAAGCTGAAGATGCTCAAAGGGAAACTGAAGGTGTGGAACAAGACCACCTTCGGCAACATCTTCAAAGATCAAAGAGAGCTGGAAGAGCAAATGAAGAAGCTCCAACAAACAATCATCTCAGACAGACGCTCAACAGACTTAGAGAACAGATAGAAACTACTAACAACCCATATGGAGGAGAGAAGAAGCCAGGAAGAGATCCTATGGAAACAAAAATCTAGGATTAGTTGGCTCAAATATGGAGAAAGAAATACAAAGTTTTTCCATCACTCCACTATTCAAAGCAGGATACACAACAGAATCACAATTCTAAAAAAATAGAATGGAGAGCGATTGGAAAAGCAAGAGGATACCACAGAGGAGTTTCTTAATCACTTCAAGGACATTCTCCAAGAACCTAATAACTAGAGGCATGAAGCTATAGGAAGGATCACTCAGCACATACCCAAACTGGTCATGAAAGAGCACAACCGGATGCTGCTTAAAGAAACCACTCTGGCAGAAGTGGAACAAGAAATTCTCCAAATAAAAGAAGGGAAAGCTTCGGGCCCAAATGGTTTCACTACCAACTTCTTTCATTTTTTTTGGGAAACCATCAAAGAAGAGGTCTGGGACGTCATAGAAGAATTTCACACCACTCATTGGCTCCTACCAACACTCAATGCCACCTTCCTCGTAGTCATACCAAAAGAAGACAATGTCACAACGCCAAGTAAGTACAGACCCTTAGCCCTCTACAATGTCATTTACAAAATCATTTCCAAAGTTATAGCTAACATATTGAATTAGCTCCTACCTCTTCTTATTTCCCCGGTGCAAATGGGCTATGTAGAAGGCGGGAAAATCCTTGATGGCATCATTTTAACCCATGAGGTCATCCACTCTCTAAAAACCTCCAAAAAACCTGGAATGCTCCTCAAAATTGATCTGTCCAAGGATTTTGACAAACTCAGCTGGGAATAAAAAGAGAAATTCCTCTTAGCCTTTGGCTTCAGCCACACCTCGGTCTAATGGATAATGAGCCCAGTAACCTCCCCCTCCCTTTCCACTCTAGTCAAAGGCATACCTTCGGCAACCTTCAATCCTTCAAGAGGTATTAGACAAGGAGATCCTCTCTCACCCTTCATTTTCATTATTATGGTCGAAGGGCTAGGTCACTTGCTCAAAAGCTCAGTTCATTCGATAACCCTTCAAGGCATACCCCTTCACAATCTCTCTCCCATCTCCCATCAACAATTTATGGACGACAACATGATAATGGGACATCCCTCGGTTCAGGAAGCCCACACCCTCAAATACCCGATCGACTATTTCTCTGAAGCTTCTGGCATAGAGGTCAACTGTGAAAAATCTCAAATATTTTTCCTCCACACATCTCCCATCACCCAACGCAACATCACCCGCACCTTAGGCTTCACCATTGCTTCCTTGCCTTCCAAATACTGTGGAGCCCCTCTCATAGACTCAGCCATAAATCACTCATCCTGGTGTGCGTTGCTGGATAGAATGGAAACCAAGCTATCCAACTGGACCCACCGTTCACTCAATATAGTAGGCCGCATGGTGCTCATCAAAGCGGTTCTTAAATCTCTCCCCAACTACCTCTTCTCGGTTCTATCTGCCCCAAAATGGGTCCTCAAAGCTATATGAAAATGACAATGAACATTCCTCTGGGGAGGAACCAAAGACAAAAATAAATGGGCTCTAGTCAATTGGAAAGAAGTCTGCAAACCAAAAGGTCATGGTGGGCTATGGCTACGAGATCTAGAGCACAACAACAGTATCATGGCGGCCAGCATTTGGTGGAAATGGGTCTCCAACCCTCACACACCTTGGGCAAACCTATGGGCAGCCAAATACGCGAGAAATTGGCCCAAGGAGGACTTCATCAGATTCAACATAGATCCAGGAGGATCCCAAATATGGAAAGCGACCAGCAATAAAAAACAGTTGATCCAAACCCATAGCTTTTGGGAGCTGCGCAGTGGTACTCAAGCCAGATTCTGGGAGGACCCTTGGCAGTAAATTCCTAGCCTCTCCTCAATATTTCCCAGACCCCTTTGGATCACAGTCTTATAGGCAAGGCAGTGAAAAAGTGTCCAAGATTTCTGGACCAATGACACATCTCAAGGCTATAGGACATAGCTTCATACTGATGGATGGCAAGAGGATTGGAACAATGAAAATCACAGAGATATCTGGGAGGAACTCATAACTAAGAGAAGAATCAAAGCCCAACAATGACCCAATATTCTTAGATGGGGCCATACTCCAAGTGGAAACTACTCCACCAAGGAAGCCTACAATATCTTACAACAGTAGGACCCAGATCCATCCAATCACACATGGAAGAAGATATGTGTTGGGCAGTGAAAAAGGTATGAAATTACTATGTATCTTCTCATTCTTTTACTATTGACATACTCCTTTTTACCTTGGGAAGGTAATTTATTATAAGAATTATGATAAAATTGGAAAGGTTTATGTTCATTGTAAAAAGATGACTAAAGGTTTCTTTTTGTTGATAAAACAGGAATTAGACGAGGTGAACAGCTATACCAAAGGCGAGGCTAAGATCCATGTAATTGCTGCTCCATCAGCGTTGAACCACATCCAGCCAAAGGCAAGGAGATCCGAACGAATTTCCAAGAAAAGGCAAGGGACAGCTCGGCCTCGATCAGAGTAAACAATATGATAACCAAATGAAGGGGAGCGAATCCCTCAGGATCCTTTGATCCTGAGGGATCGTTGTTCAAACTCACCTTATTCCTCATCTTGTCCATCAGGATTCGATAGATAAAGCAATGTCCTTTAGTGATGAAGGGGGGAAGTCAATCAGTCATATTGGTCGAAAATCCTCATATTCAAACGTTTCCTTTGTAATGTTTTATTGACTCTCGGTTTCGAGAGAACAGCCTCTGTAATACTTTATGTTCAATTAATATTAAACACACGTTTCACTTCATTTCTTAAATTCTGAAGTAGCCCAGCAGTATTTCACTGGCGCTAAGGGCCCGGCTCTGGTGGAATTACTTCGTTGTTTGTATTCTTAACCTTTGCTTACTGTTGTGTGAAGTTGTGTGTAACGTTTCTTTCAATTATAGAGTTGATTGACCGCTGTGAGATTGAATACAGATTGATTAACAAATTGCATTGCTATTTTACCCTTTGCAAGAATCACATCCTCTGTTCAGTTATCTTATTGTTGTTATAAAAGCTTTGATGTTCTATATCTGATTCTAGTTGCTGTTCTATTAGCTTATGATTTGTTATAATTAACTTTTATAGCATTGGCTGTTGACAGGATTGGATTGTGGTGATTAGTTGCTTGATTGCGTTAGAATTATAGTTGTTGTTCAATTCACATTTTTGTTCCATTTCTGTTTATTATTTACTTTTGATTCATAGCTTCAGCTTAGCAAATAGATGAGTTACGATTGTTATGCATAGGAATTACAAGCTATTGTTCCTTTCCACAATTCGTTCCTTTCAGTTATTTTCATTAGCACGAAGATTGAGTTTGCTTTCATTTCGATTGCTTTAAGATCACCAACTATAGAGGACACTAGTTATTGCTTCCAAGTTCCCAGATTGGTTATCTTGCATTGATTTCTAAGGGAAGGAGTTATTGCTATTGTATCCCTGATCGATGTTTTGCAGATTGATGTAGTTAAGATTTTAGAGCATTTTCATTTATGTCACTGTAATTAGATTTTCTTACAAGAATTTGTTTACTCTTGTATTTAATATTTTGTACTACATCTTCATAGCATTACTCTTAGTTAATTGCAGCCTCAGACGGAGTACACTCTTGAAATAAAAAGTCGCTCCCGGATTGATGATTGATGATTAATGTAAGCTAATTAGGTGTTCAAAAGATACCTTTTTATGACCCAACATTTTGGCATTGTTGCCGGGGAGAGTGTATGCCATTTAAAAGGAGTGATGCACAGCTGATTTTCTTCTGCGTGTGAAGAATTGGGTATTAAAGACGGAAGGTAAGAACCTACGCACTGGGCAAGAAACACACTTGATCGCAACCCGCTTCACAGCAGAAGCAGGTAAGCTTCTTTCTTTGGGTAGGAATGAAGGTTTGTTTTCTTGAATGAATAGAACAACTAAGAAAAACAAAATTCCTCCTAAAATTGAAAAACCTAAGGGATCAGTGACCCTTGGGCGGACAACTTTTATTGACGAAATCCTTAAAAGGACTAAATTTCAGCCATCAGTAGGATTTAGAAAAGTTATCTCTAGACAGCCTACTAGTTCCCTTTAGGCTACAGAATCACCATCTGAAGCCTTTGCTGAGATACACAGTCAAACAAAAGGAATTGAGAAAGATTCCCAAGAAATTGAGAATCCTTGCATAGGTTCCCCTCAAGAAGGGAACTCTAGCAATCTCCGAGAAGGAGAAGGGGAAACAGGAGAAACTGGAGACCCAAAATCTCCTATTGAAATAGCCCAAACAATAAGTAGTCCAGATAAGGGAAGTGATGTTAAACTTATTCAAAACCAAGAATCATTTCAAATAGAAGGACAACAAGGAATACTCATTATTCAAGACAAAGGGAGTGCTTTCAAAACCATTCCTATCCCTGCTCGTCAGCCTAGAAATTCCTTGGAGATCCTAGAAGGATATTGGCACATTTTTTATCAAATGGCCCAGAACCAAAATCAGAACCAGCAAACACCCCAGCAAACCTCTACGCTGCAATATCCTATAGTAGATACTGCAGTCAATGCGCCTATGAAGGTCATTCCCCTTCAAAATATTCCCACATTTCATGGCTTAACATCAGAAGATCCAGACATGTTTTTGTTTGAATTTTATGTGCTATGTAGGGGATATGATTATACCACCGATCCCCAAAAATTAAAACTATTCCCTTCAACATTAAAAGGGGCAGCCTTACGATGCTTTATGGGATTAGGTGGGGGTGTCATAACTGATTGGGATCAGATGAAAGCTACATTTTTAAAGAAGTATCAAGATTATTGCAGATCTCGAGAATTAAAGGACGAAATATTCTGAATGACAGCAAAACCAAATGAAACCTTAGAAGAATATGGGGAACGGTTCCAATACAATCTTCAGACATCCCCTTATGCATCTTTGCCCTTACCTGATGATGTTTTGAAAACCACATTAATTAGGGGAATTAAATACCAATGGGTTGAAACATTGAATATTATGGGAAAAGGTGATATATATCAGGAAATTTATCCTAACATTATTGATTTGTGTATCAAGAGTTCGAGGGGCAATACAAGGCTAAAATCAGTAGAACGTGATATGATTACAAGGGAAAATAAGACCTCTAATGAAGGTGTGACTCATGCAGAGATTGGAAATCTGCTGGAAGCTTTTAAGACAGACATCCTTGGGACTCTAACAACACAGTTCGATATTATGCAAGCAGAAGTAGAACAAAATTTGGCAATATTCTGCCCTAGATGCAGGAAGAAACACAGCCACAAGGAGTGCTTGTTGGATGTGATCAAAGTTTGCGCCATTTGCACGAAAGATCACCCTACAGAAGGGTATCCCTCGCTTCCTGGTCTGAAAGCAGTTTATAAGGAGGCAGAAGAAGAATCAGAAGTGGTATGTCTGCTTAATCAACGCCAACAATGGCAGCCACGACAATCAGGTATGCCAAATTTTTGAGGAGGTAAATCCCCTCTGCGGATAGAGGCAATCCCTACTAGCCTAGATCGGGTCTAGCAACAATCAAACATGATACATTGCAGGTTCCCAATTGTAAATAAACTGACTTGCGATGAAGGCTTACCTGGAATCCAACGCTATCGTTTGTAGAAGAGGTGGTGCTTCCATTCCTTCGCCCTGGCAGATCACAATCCTCACAATCTCCGTGATCAGACACCTGCACATGCAAGAAACAACACAAACGCAAGCATAAAATCCAGTACATACAACTATATGTCAGTCGAAGAGGACATAACTCATGAACATGATCAAGAACAAGAGTGGAACCATAACCGATAGTCGCTTAATATTAATGAGTCAAAAAGAAGAATACAACCAAAGCTTCGACGCCGAATTCTCCTTTGGCGGGTCGTCAGCAGAACATGTCTCGATAAAGCCTGTCAAGGATGGGACAAGCCTCTCTCCCCGGATACTTGGCAATAGTCTCCTTGCTTGGATTTGGCCTTAGGGAATCAAGAAGGCTCTTGCAGCATGAAAGCTCTTGAGAACTTGGAGATTCTGGAATTCTTTCGAACTGGCTTGCAAATGGAAATGGGCAAGCTTTTATAGAAGGAGGAAGGGGAGTTGGGATCCCTATAATTATGGGATTGGCCCTATCATCAAGGAAGCTTCCATGAGAGGCGGCAAACCACTTCCTCTCTATGGAAATCCATAACCAAACCTCCCAACTCAAGATATAAATCAATCCAGGGATTTGTTAGGATGAAACTTCCGCCTTTTATTTTTAAAAAACATCTCTTAATATGGTTGGTGCGGGTGCGGCTCTATGATAGAGCGCCAGTTGGCGCGCCCTCTTTGGAGGATTTTCCCTCTTGGCGCGAGGGCTGAAATATGGAACCACGCCAATGGAAAAAGAGATATTTTTGGGGTTTTTTGCAAGGAGATGTCTTCAGGGAAATTAAAGCTCATCTTCAGAGGGATGCATTGAAAGTATTTTCAAGTCTTGTCTCTGCTCACAGGTCACAGAATGAGTCCTCCAATGTGCGGGATGGGGATGGCAAGGACGGTGACAAATTGCTGTGTAACATAAATGATCCATTTTCTTCTTTTCAGCCTCCTCAATACAATGCTCAGCAATATAGTGGAATGTGGCAAAGTCAACCACCTTTCCCCAATTGGTCACAACAGCCATTTCCTCCAACATCTTGGCCAAATCAAACAAACCAAAATAATTGGCCTAGCTTTCCTTTCTGCCCACCGTTTTGGCAAAATCCTACACAATGGTCCCCCTCTACTTCCCAGAGTCAGGCCTGGCAGTCAAACTGGCAAAGACCTACAAATCAGCCAGCTGGAACAATTCCTCTCTCTCAACCTACACTGCCAGCTCCCTATACAAACCACCAAACCAACATAAGACCACAACTCCCAGCCCAACCCAACCCAAACCCAAACAATAGGCCAGTTGAATTAGAAACTGAACTGAGGGAGTGAAATGACCTTCAATTAAGGTCTGGGCGCATAGTAGAAATAGAAAGAAACAATAATGTTCATATTGAAGATCAATTCCCTGTTGAACAAACAGTACAGAAAGAGAAGGATGTTCAACAACAAAATCAACCACAAGTAATAACTTCCTCTCCACCATTCCCAGAACCATTAATCATACCACGCCCAATAGAACATCCTAATTTTTATCTTCTGGGGGAATTAAAAAATTTGTGTATAAAAATTCCTCTCCTCCAAGCTATCTAAGACATTCCTATATATGAAAAAACCATTAAGGAATTATGCATAAAGAAGCCAAAGAGGAGACCATCCACCAATCCAACCGTCCAAATAGTCGGTACCTTATCTGACTTATTGTCAAGAATGGAAACACCTGTAAAATATGAAAACCCAGGAAATCCTATAGTGATAGTCCAAATCCATGGGAAATCGTTTCCAAGTGCCTTAGTTGATTTGGGAGCAGTAATCAATATCCTAACAACCACCACCTGTCAAAAACTTGGCATTACATCGCTAGAACCAACAACAACCTTATTGGAGTTGGCTGACCGATCGGTAGTCAAACCAGAAGGCACACTACAAGATGTAAAGGTATCTATAGATTCCTGGGAATACCCTGCTGACTTCCTGGTTATCAATCCAAAGAACCGCCTAGAATGACACCCGTTAATTTTAGGTAGACCTTGGCTGGCAACTGTCGATGCTTATATTGGATGCCGACAAGGCAACATGACAATAACAAGGGGAAACTATGTCAAGAATTTAGCTTTATATCCCCCAGCCCAGCCAATTCTATCAATAATCAAAACAAAAAAAACAACCTGTATCATATCTAATGGAAAATATGAGATCACCTCTAACTATAGAAAATGCTCTTGATTTTAAAGATCAAACAGAGGATGATATCATTAATAGTTTCATTAATAAACCACAAACTAGATCTCATTTACAATGTCACATGATCAATGCAGCATTTGATAATAAAGAAGAAGAAGATCCTTTGAAACACATTCCTGATCAAGTAATACCCACTACTTCTGTGTACAATAGCAAGATTGTAGAAATTGAGTCGCGAAAAACTCTAAACATTAACAAAAATATCACTGTTGAACAAGAAGAGAAGTTGATCCAATTATTACGAAAATACAAAGCAGCCTTTGCATGGGATTACCCCGATATGAAAGGAATTGACCCTCAATTGTGTACACACCACATCTATATTGAAAAAGACGCAAGACCCATTCGCCAACCCCAAAGAAGACTAAACCCTCACCTCAAAGATATTGTGAAAGCTGAATTACAAAAACTATTGGATGTTAATTTCATCTACCCAATATCTGATAGAAAATGGGTCTCTCCATTAGTAGTGGTACCAAAAAAGAACGGAAAGTGGAGAATATGTGTAGATTATCGTGAACTTAATAAGGCAACACAGAAATACCACTTTCCCCTTCCTTTCATTGACCAGGTATTAGACACATTGGCAGGAAAGAAATTCTTTTCTTTCCTCGATGGCTTCAGTGGGTACAATCAAATCCAGATTGCCCCTGAAGACCAAGACAAAACTACTTTTACTTTTCCATGGGGGACATTTTCCTACCGAGTCTTACCTTTTGGCCTATGAAATGCTCCTACTACATTCCAGAGGGCCATTCTCAGCATCTTTGCAGAGTTAATAAATGAAGGTCTCGAAATATATATGGACGATTTTACACCTTATGGGGATGATTTTGAGCCTGCCTTGGAAAATCTAGAAAAGGTATTGCAAAGATGTATTGACACTAGGCTTTGTCTAAGCCATGAAAAATGTCTTATGATGATGACCGAAGGAGTTATCTTAGGGCATTATATTTCAGCAGCTGGAATTCAAGTGGAACCAGCTAAAATTCAAATAATCTTGTTAATTCCCACACCCACCACACAAACAGAGGTACGTAGCTTTCTTGTATTTTCTGGTTACTATAGAAGATTTATAGAACATTATTCTCGAACAGCTGCACTTTTATATGCACTAACTGGAAATGCTAATTTCATTTGGACAGATAAATGTGACAATGCTTTTAATGATCTGAAAATTCTTGTTTCAACAGCCCCAGTGTTGAGGGGCCCAAATTGGAATTTTCCATTCCAAATTTCATCCGATACCTCAGACACAGCAATTGGAGCAGTACTCGGACAGGAGGAAGAAAAGAAACCATATGCAATCTATTATATTAGCAAAAATCTATCCCCTACTGAATTAAATTATACTGTGACTGAGAAGGAATTTTTAGCTGTATTTCATGCTATAAATAAGTTTAGACATTATATAACTGGGTATCCTGTAGTACTATATATTGATCGCTTTGCCATTAAAGTTTTAGCAAATAAACCTGTTACAAATGGAAGAGTGACAAGATGGTTGATTTTACTGCGGGAATTCGACATTACAATCAAAGATCGACCAGGGAAACTCCAGACACGATGGCTTGGACCCTATGAAATACAACAAGTGCATGATAATGTCACTATTACATTAGCTACCATTGATGGATCTGGACATTCCTTTAAGGTAAACGGTCATCGAGTACGATTGTATCACAAACCGCTTACCCAGGAATCCTTTTACCAACAGTTATGGGAAGACTCTATTATGGAAATTCTCGCTGAAGGGGATAACTCCTCCTCCACACCAGTTTATTAAATCATTCCTTTTTTTTAAATTTTTGTACATAAAGAATTTTCCATTTACTTGATTGTTGCTTTAGGGAATTCGTAATATTCTGTTTATTTCATTTTCGTTGTTTGTTTCATGAAATTCTATTTTTTTCCAAAAATTCTGATTATTTCGCTTGTTTTGAGTTTTTTTGTTCCTTTCTAAAGGAACAGCACTTCTGTTGTTCCCTTCGAAAGGAGCAGTAGTCTCGCAGAGTTTTTTGTTGTTCCTTTCGAATGGAACAACAGTTCCGCAGAGTGTTTTTTTGTTGTTTCTTTCGAAAGGAACAGCAGTTTCGCAGATTGTTTCTGTTGTTCTTTTTAAAGGAACGACACCTTTTGAGTGGATTGGTTTTTGTTTTAGATTAGCATTTTTAAGAATTTTTTATCACTCTTCTAAAAGCAAACATATCATTTATATACAATCATACAAATTAAAGCTTATTGTAATCAGCAAATCAAAAGAAATCGTCATTTTTCACGAAAACTATCTAATTAATGATAAGAAAAAGGGAAAAGGGGCCTGATCAATAACATAATTTTGTTGTTTTATCACTATTGAATTAATTTGATCGATTATCCTTATCATGACTAGTTATTTCCCATATTCTATAACTTTCTTTGATTTATGGAATAGGAATAACGGTATATTCTTTTCTATTAAAATGTTCAGACTTCTTCCACCATCCCTACTCTTAAGGAGTGATGAGCCATCCTTTATGAATAACTAGGAAAGTGCTATATGAAAAAAATATTTATGTGTTTCACTAATAATTTTATGATTTGACAGATGGAGGATAGGGGGTCTCATTAAGAGCCAGCCTACCATGATCATAGGGAAGTTAGTGAAGTGGCATTCCCATTATGGCCACCAAACTAGGGATATGGTCCAATGAACAAATTAAGAAGTCCTTGGAACAGGAGGTCTCATCACGAGCTAGCCTGCCCAACTTTCAATTCTTCTCGGTGAATGGCATTGTGATTTATCTGGTCATCAAGCCAGCACAATGGCCTCTGTCATGACATTCAACAAAGCACTTCCTCAGTATAAATAAAGGATAGTGGTTCCATGGGTAAGAAAGAAACTCTGTCAAGGTTATGGACACCTGTGGGCAACAGAGCTCTGTTGATGGTATTGGAGTCACATTTATACACATCAATAGTTATATTCAACCCCTTTTCCTATATCTCTATATCAAATGAAAAGTATGAATCCTTTACCTTTCATTCCGAACCTATTATACATGAAAATCATTAAAAATCGATCATATTAGTTTGAAGTGGTAAATAACGTATTTGTACTTATGTTTATCTTATGTTTTCCCTTCTCCTCATATTTGAATCATTACAAAACGATTTTCTATCTATTACCAATTTATCACACACATTGATTTCAGTAATTGCTATAATTTGAATGAATGTATCATAATTACGCTGCTTTTTCCTGCTGTACTACTGTTGTGCCACACCGGCTTCTCTCAATTGACAGTCGAGGGCGACCTACCATCCATTAGGGGGGGCGCGGATGTCTGCATGCAAACTAAATTCCGATATTTCTTTACCTTGTATGCAAACTAAATCCCTGCATTTTAGGGAATAACAAAATTTTAAATCGTGTTGTGTTGTTCCATTACGATCACTGTGTGTTAGGAAAGAGCTAACAGGGTGCAGAAACGATGGGAGGACGGCCAATTCGCAGTGAGCTGCTGGTGCTGGTCGTTTCTGATGCTGCACGCGCAATTTTGGAAAGACTGGGGTGGATTACATACTTCATGAGGATGCAACAACCCCACGAAGCAGTGGCCATTGAATTTCTACAAAACTTGCAGTTCGGATCCTCCATGGTTAGAGGAAGACAAATAGCTGTATCCGACGAAATAATTGCAGAAGTGTCGGGCATACCAATGCAAGGAACTATATGGACGCAGAAAAAGATTAGGATTCGAGAGGCCATGAATATTTTTCAGGATGATGGACAGACATTGGTTGTCAAAGGTAAAGGGGTTCAACCAGCATCATTGGGAAAACCATGGACAGAATTGGCCAAGATTGTGCAGGCTTATATAACATGCGACGGAAGGAAAGATGTGGTAATACCTTGCCACCTTAAGCTGCTAGTTGTATTAAAATAGAAATGCACTGTCAATTTTCCTTCATTTTTAAATTCCTTATTGCATGATATCGCTCGTAGCATAAGGAAAGCTCAACATGCAGATTTGGTGGTTAGCCACCATTGTCTAATTCGATTAATAGTGAGTCGTAGCCTCGCCCAGCAACAAACCAGCTGGGAAGAGTTGATATTCTCCATTGACGGAGGGTTAGCTTTACCTACCCCGAAACGGAAAAGAATGGTTGGCTCAATAGTTGAGCCATCAACTCACAGACAGTCCCTCCATTCAAAGCAAAGTAGGGGGATGTTGGAAGGACTTCCGAACAGTAGTAGCCAGCCCCTGGAATTGCACAACTCAAAGGATGAACTGCCTCCACAATTGGAGGGAGCAAGCCCTAATACCGATGAAGAAGAGGGAATGGAAGAAGAAATTCACTACTTGGACGAAGAAGAAATAAGTCACCACACCAGTGGTGAAAAACAATGCAGTGCAAAGGAAGAAAATACTGAGGAAGAAGAAATTGAAGGAGAAATTTGATATTCAGATGAGGAAGAAGGGAGCTATCATACTTGCGAGGAGGACAAAGACAACCATGGAAATGAAAAAGAAGGAACAGAGCCTCCCGAAAATGCTACCGTAAGCCCTTTACAGGAAGACCAATTGGCCCAAATTCTAGCCAATATGAGTGACTATGCACAGCCTCATAGCCCTTTGGACCTTAGTATTGATATTAATCAGTTACCAGAGCACTCTGCTATCGATAAAGAAACAACAGGAGAAATGCTGGATGAAACAGCAAACCCTAGCGAACCTAGGGTTTCTTCCCCTAAAAATCATGAACGAGAAAACACCGAAGTAATATCTCAACTTAGAACCCCTCAAGAGATTACAGAGTCAACCGAGGGTATGATTTCTGGAAAATTTAGCCAAGGGCATATGAAAGTGGAAGAAGAACCCCAAGTAGAAGATCAAGAAGAGAACTTAACTTAAGGCATGGCTGATATAGACCAAAACCCTGTTGAGAAAACAGGTTCAGATAAAGGAATAGCTGTTCCATTAAAAAAGAGGAGGAAAAAAACTGAGATTGAAAATCTTCGCAAGGAACGAATGAAGATTCATAAACTCGTAAAACATCTCAGGCAAACCATTAGGGTTCTGAGAATGAAACAAATTCCTAAGCGAGCCCCGAAGATGAGAAGCATAGCTACTAAGAGAATTTCGAAAAAGAGAAAGGTGACCGCTAATAGGAACCCCCAAGTTACAGAAGAAGTCATGCCTGAGCCTAATTATGAGGATATGGAGCAGAAAACGGTTGTTCCACCCCAAGTTGTTCCAGAGGGACCTGTTTTAAGTGAAAACGTGCAATCTAGTAGTCCGCATACTTTTAGTGATCTGACACTGGCCAGACTCCAAGAGGAGTTGACACAAGCTCGAATTGAAAGGCAGAGATTGGAAGAAGACACCGTCCCAAGAAAATGATATCAGGAGTTGCAACAACAAATGAAAATTATCCATGAAGCAGAAGCTGAAGCTCACGAAAAGTGTTGAAAAGCAAAAGAAAAGGCTGACAAGGTAATGAACCAATTAAAACTAGCCTACAATCGAATGGACACTCTCTGCTCATTGTATACTGATGTCTTAGCCTGTAGATGCCCTGCCAAAAAATATGTTTTTTTTTTACTAGAAAGATATTTACAGCTAAATATTAAGGCAGTTAGGGCAGGGAAATCCATAGAGCTAAAAACTATAGATGACTTTGTATCATGCTGCAAAATTTATGGGATCAAAGTACAGCGCCTTTTGTGTGAATTTTACTTGCATAATATAATACTTGAAAATGATTGTGAATCAAACCCTAGCCCTTTTGTTGGAGATATTCAATTTCAGGCATTCATTTCCTTTGTTGTAAATCAATTAAAATGGAATTCAAAGGCAGGAAAATGAATTAGATCTATGGGTCAGGAGTGAACCTCAGAACCCACTTCAATTTTGGGCTAGGCAGAAAAGATTGATGACTAAGGAAGGCGTTACCCAAGCCTTGGGGCTTGTCCACAAATCGATTATCTTGAATGGGACAGATTATTTCTCATCCATTATAAACCAAGCTTATATAGCAGCTAAGGTCCAGTGGAGAATCTCCAATCAGAATGTGCAAAATAGGGAACCATTTAATTATAGAAACTTTGGGCTAGTTGCAGACTGCTTGATTTCCTATAGCCATCTCATTTTAAAAGAAGGACCATTCTGGTTAGGATGTAGGTTCCGCGGCCCTATTGCATGGTATCTTGCTCCAAACTACAAAGCTATTTACAAACTCCCCGAAGGACAAACAGAACATTTTTTTGAGGAACTAGCTGCACTACATGGTTTTAGACCTGTTGATGACAAACCTTATCCGGCTTATTCTTTGACTGCTCTCCATGTGAACTATAGTTTTCATGAGGACATGAAAAAGATTAAGAAGGGGGGTATGTTGGGCAGTGAAAAAGGTATGAAATTACTATGTATATTCTCATTCTTTTACTATTGACATACTCCTTTTTACCTTGGGAAGGTAATTTATTATAATAATTATGATAAAATTGGAAAGGTTTATGTTCATTGTAAAAAGATGACTAAAGTTTGCTTTTTGTTGATAAAACAGGAATTAGACGAGGCGAACAGCTGTACCAAAGGTGAGGCTGAGATCCATGTAACTGCTGCTCCATCAGCGTTGAACCACATCCAGCCAAATGCAAGGAGATCTAAACGAATTGCCGAGAAAAGGCAGGGGACAACTCGACCTCGGTCAGAGTAAACAAGATGATAACCAAATGAAGGGGAGCAAATCCCTCAGGATCCTTTGATCCTGAGGGATCGTTGTTTAAACTCACCTTATTCCTCGTCTTGTCCGTCAGGATTCAATATATAAAGCAATGTCCTTTAGTGATGAAGGGGGGAAGTCAGTCAGTCAGATTGGTCGAAAATCCTCATATTCAAACGTTTCCTTTGTAATGTTTTATTGACTCTCGGTTTCGAGAGAACAGCCTCTGTAATACTTTATGTTCAATTAATATTAAACACGTGTTTCACTTCATTTCTTAAATTCTGAAGTAGCCCAGCAATATTTCACTAGCGCTTAAGGCCCGGCTCTAGTGGAATTACTTCGATGTTTGTATTCTTAACCTTTTCTTATTGTTGTGTGAAGTTGTGTGTAACGTTTCTTTCAATTACGGAGTTGATTGACTGCTGTGAGATTGAATACATATTGATTAACGAATTGCATTGCTATTTTACCCTTTGCAAGAAGCACATTCGCTGTTCAGTTATCTTATTGTTGTTATAAAAGCTTTGTTGTTCTATATCTGATTCTAGTTGTTGTTCTATTAGCTTATGATTTGTTATAATTAACTGTTATAGCATTGGCTGTTGACAGGATTGGATAGTGGTGATTAGTTGCTTGATTGCGTTAGAATTATAGTTGTTGTTCAATTCATGTTGTTGTTCCATTTCTGTTTATTAGTTACTTCCAATTCATAGCTTCATATTAGCAAATAGATGAGTTACGATTGTTATGCATAGGAATTACAAGTTGTTGTTCCTTTCCAGAATTCATTCCTTTCAGTTATTTTCATTAGCATGAAGATTGAGTTTGCTTTCACTTTGATTGCTTTAAGATCACCAACTGTAGAGGACATTGGTTATTGCTTCCAAGTTCCCAGATTGGTTATCTTGCATCGATTTCTAAGGGAAGGAGTTATTGCTACTGTATCCCTGATCGATGTTTTGCAGATTGATGTAGTTAAGATTTCAGAGCATTTTCATTTATGTCACTGTAATTGATTTCCTTACAAGCATTTTTTTACTCTTGTATTTAATATTTTGTACTACATCTTCATAGCATTACTCTTAGTTAATTGCAGCCTCAGACAGAGTACACTCTTGAAATAAAAAGTCGCTCCCGGATTGATGATTAATGTAGGCTAATTAGGTGTTCAAAAGATACCTTTTTATGACCCAACAATATGGTCTGCCAAGCTCTGGCCCAAAGTAGCCACCTTTCTAAGGCTTCTCAGCAAACAACGCATCCTCACATGGGAGAATCTATTGAAACGAGGTTTTGGGGGACCTCAAGATGCCCTCTGTGCCAGGAAGACCTTGAAACCATCGATCATTTGTTGGACCTTTGCCATATATCCAACGCACTGTGGGAACAATTTAAATTGTTTACAGACGCACCAACAAAGAAAGGGGTAACATCATTAACACCATCAGCAAGTGGACGAAAAATCCATACTCTAGCAACCTTTTGAACAAACTCTGGCAGCTGAAACCAGGCCTCCTTACATGGAACATATGGAATGAAAGGAACAACCAGATCTTTAAATATAAGGCATCCAAGAGAAAATGTAGGTAAGGCTGCACGGAAATCTCACAGAAACCCTTGCCATAACTCCCTAGATTAAGGAATATCTCCCAACAACTAATGCGGAAAGAAACTTTTGGAGCAACTGGAATTTGAGCATAAACACCCCTTCCGATAACCCCCCAAGAAACACAGGAAGAACCATCAGACCTGAACAATGGAACCCCCCTCCAAAAGGTTTCTTCAAATGTAACTTCTACGGAGCCTCCAAAGGCAACCCAGGAAATGTTGGATACGGAGGTATCATCAGGAACTCCCAGGGTAAGCCCCTTCTAGTCTTCTATGGAAACATGGGATGGGACAGCAAAAACTCAGCAGAGTTAAAGGGCCTCATCCAGGGCATCTCCAGAGCCATTGAGTTCGGCTTTTTTCCCCTAGAAATGGAGGAAGACTCGCAAATCATCATATAGGCGGCCACTCGAATTCTCCATGGCTCTTCCTCCACAAAATTCTCCACCAGTTGGAGGCTAGCTAACAGGCTCAAACTTCTATAACATGTGATACAAAATCATAGGGAAATAACCTTTCACTATGTGCGTAGGAAAGCAGACATTGTTGCAGACCTCCTAGCCAACAAGGGTGTGGAAAGCCACAACACGCTGGAGTACTCCAACCTCTCCAAAATTGAGGATATTTCCTTACGTAGAGAATTCCAAACTCTCATCCAAAAGGACTATTCCTCCCCAGATGCGGATGATATGGAATGCACGTATGGAAACAGCCCCTCCCACTCGAGATGATTAAGATTTGCTACACAGGCCTTCACTTGAAACGGATCCACCACTCTACAATAATTAGCATGAGGTGGCGAAGGCAAGGCATCCATAATATACACAAAACCAGCAATCACCCTGTGTGGTTCCTCTCAGTTGCAATCATTTGAATGAGCTCTCGGATGGATATGACACTCTACCATAACTCGAAGTACAGGCTCCCTCATGACAGTTTTCGCAGCATGCACCTACAAGTGTGTCATAATGATGCTCAAAATCTGTGCTCTTGCCATAGGCCTACAAAAGGAGAAGCCCTTATGTATAGTGTTACTCAAAATCTTCTCCTCTTGTCTTTTCTATTTCAGTTTCAGCCCACCTACGTGCCTTTCCCGCTGCGCAGCTCCCTCCCCAGAGCCACGCTACGTAGTTCCATCCCTAACGCGCACCTCCTTGAAGGCGCACCTCACCTTAGCTCCCTTCGTTGTGCTAGTTTATCTAGACTGTGTGTTCTCATCACAAAATTCTCCCAGCTGCGCAAACTCCTCCTGTGCACCTCCCTACCCAACAACACTTTGTTGCGCACTCATTGTCTCTGGTCTAAACCTCTTCACCAAACCTCTCATTTCCCCACCCACCCTCTGCTTCAACATCCCATGGCTCTGAGATTGCGCCAAAGAACAATCAAAGGCGGCCAACGAGGTGTGTTCTCTGGATGCTACCAGCGAGGGCCCGGTAACCGTTTGGAGTCCTTTAAGGGCTCCTCTTCGGGTAGTCATGCCAGGGAGGCCCCCCAGAGCCCTATGCACGATCATGATGAGGAAGACCCCATTTATGAAATGCAGAGAGGCAGAATAAGACCAATTCAATCCACCATTGTGCACCAGTAGCACCTCATACCCCACAAAACTGAACCTCTTCTGGTACAGGAGGTAGAGGGGAAAGACACCAATGTTTGGATAATGGTCTCAGAGAGTACTTGGACGCGGGCACCAGATACTGAGTACCCGGTCTCTCCTATATTCTACGCACTTGCCTCCAGGCCTCCATGCCGACCTATGGATGAAGAGGAGGCCATAGTGTAGGAGTATGCTTGTCGTATCAAGGAAGAAGTACCAGACACAAAGGATGATGCAGACGCACCATGACTGTGCAGTTGCTTAGCTTTTTCTATTTTTTTGTTATTCTATCTATGATCACAAAACCTTTACCTTCATTGGTGCCATGGCACTTTTTTTTTATTTCATGTCTACTATTATTTCAGGGTTGGTTTCCTCCAAGGAGGCAACCCCAAACATACGCAACTATGAAAGAAACAAAGGTTGGGATTGGTTAAGTGCAACTTACCAACTCAGCCTATAGCATATGTAATGTTTTATTTAGAATCAATATAGTTAAGCCTCAGTTACCAAAAAAAAAACGTTACATACATACATATACATGATTACTATATATTTGTCTAAATACAGTGGGATAAATTCAATTCAATACTTTTTAAACATTTTAAAATGTATACCTTAATTTTTCTAATCCTTTTTAATATTTAATAAATATGAATTTAAAATAATTTTGTGTTAATACTATTGGATTTACACTTATATTGGAGGGCCACGAGGAGGGGTGAATCAATATATAACAATTTCTTACTTATTTAAGCATTCATGAATCAATAATCAAACAATTTCACACATGGAACATAAGCTATAAATGAAAATTTATTTATAACATATCTTTGTAGGTACCAACCTACTAGTACAAACTTTGTAGACACCAACCTATTGTTATGAAATTTTTAGACATTAACCTACAATAGACATCAATCCTCCTTACAACAAAATTTGTAGGCATCGACCTATAAGAGATGCCAATCCCCTATGTTGCAAGCTTTGTAGGTACCAACCTACAAGAGACACCAATACCCTCTACTACAAATACTCATAGGTGCCAACCTACTTCACTGAGTCTGCTTGCTACATTTTCCTTCACTTAGTATGTTAGTTATTTCTTCCTTCACTTGGTTTGCTTGCTCCTTCTACCTTCACTAAGTTTGCTTGTTGCTTTTGATATTCACTAGGTATGCTTCTCCCATAACTTGTTGTTTTTTTCCTCTTACCAAGAGCAATCTTGTACAACATGTCATGTATCCAATTTTTCAAATCTGATTCTAAAATTTTTACCTGAGGTGCCTTTGTATGTCTCCTTGGATATCTAAAATTTTTATAGTCTAAAAAGTTCCAAAAAATAAGTTATATAAAAAATTCTAGACTAACATGTTTGAAGTTGATTTCAATACCATTCAGTAACAATAACTTCCTCATAGCAAATCTAAGAAATTATAGCAAATAAATTTCTAAAAATTATACCACGAGTACACAAAGATCTCCTCTGTCTCCTCTAAGTTTCATGGTCTAAAACATCCTAGAAGAAAATTTACAACAAACATGGGAAGCTGCCATGTTTGAAGTAGATTTAAAAACATTCATTAACCCTAACTTCCACATAGCATATCTCCAAAATTACTGCCATGTTTGAAGTAGATTTAAAAACATTCATTAACCCTAACTTCCACATAGCATATCTCCAAAATTACAGTGATGCAAAGTCTAAATTTTTTATCACTAGTACATGAATATCTTCCCTCTATCTCCTCCAAGTTTCATGGTTTGAAACATCATAAAAGAAAATTTATAAACAAAATGCCAAGCTAACTTGTTTCAAACATATTTCAGGAGCATTCAAGAACCTTGAATTCCTTAGAGCATATCTCCAAAATTACAATGAATCGGAGTCTAAAATTTCTATCACAATTTCATAAAAATATCCCCTCTATCTCTTCCAAGTTTCAGTTTGAAACATCCTAGAATAAAAGTTAGAGTTAAAATTCCCCCGTTCACTCCATAAATCACATTTTTGCTCCACCTTTAAGACCCTAAGAGTATTCCCTAGCTTTTGTTTCTCACATCACATCCCCTCTTTCTTGGATGGTCTTCAAATATGCTCATGTATCCTTTATTTATAGTGTTTCTATGTTCACTTATGGGGCTGACTTGTAAAACTCGCTAAAGTAACATGCACTTTATGAATGGGTCGACCTAGAAAAATATTCCATATCTCCTCGTTCTTATGGATTTAGACGAAGTGTCATATATCATTGAAAGGTCTCAGAATAAGTTTTTCAACCATATATTCTATGCTCCCATTTTAGCTAGTAAAAATGCCTTCAAAGATTGAGTATCCAAACTCGGCATCATGAAAAAATTGGGTATCCAAACTATAGTTCAACAACATTCATCTTGCAATCTCTATCTTGGACATTTGTAGTCTCCCCTTGTCTTTGACACCAACAACAACAATATTTCTAACAATCTACATCTAACTTTGACATTCTCAATCTCCCCTAACTTTGAAATCAATGACATCACAATATTCAACAAATATTAAAATGTATATTTAATATATAATTCAGATATTTTTTTTACATATAAAAAAAAAGATAAATATACATGTTGTTGTCCTGGATAGGAAACTAAATCTTTTTTTCCATGCCTTTTCTATTTGACATATGTGATCTTATACTTCTTATAAAAAAATGTCGACACTGTATAATGATATAACCTAAATAATTAAAATAAAAATATTATTTTATCCACCAAAATTAAAATTCAACTTATAACATAACATATTCACCTTTGATCATTTTTATACCCCAAACATCATAATCTTACGAACTTGGAACTTGGAAATAAAAGTGGAGCACAAATTTCATATTTTACGTTAATGCAAATTCCTATGTATAATGGACTTCAACGGTGAAGGTTGCAAGGTCCTCACTTGATTTAGAGTTTTGATATGAAAAACACAATTGATGGATGGTTAAAAAAAACACAACGAAAAGATTTATATGGAAACAAAGAAAGTCTTCTCGAGTGTAATTTGTTCGATTCGAATAACATTAGCATGGTTTTATTAAATTATTTATTTTAATAAACCAGTGTTACAAAGTAACTGGTACTTCTTAGCTTAGTTCGTGATAGATAAATGATGGAGTAGAATTGAATTATAATATAATATTAGAAATATATAAGATATAATAAATATATTTGTATATTTATAAAATAAATAGATATATTATCTTTAATATACTTCATTATACTTTATGTAATAAAATTAATTTATTGATAAATATTTCTATTGGTAAGAATTAGTGTTTATACTAGCTATAAACACTTAAGTAATAATCATGATTAACAAATTTAGTTAATTAAACTATATAAATTCATGGTAATAGCTAATAAAATCGTGATCAACAAATTTGGTTAATTAAATTAAATAAATCCATGGAAAATAATAAAGGTTTTCAATAAATCGATTTTGTTGTTATTGGACAAAATTAGTAGCTATCAACTAATTATCAATCCAATTGTAAACCTATGTGAGGATAATGTTATTAGTTTTATTTGAAATCCAAGTAAATGCAAATTATTCACTTCCTTTACTTATACGCAATTAATCTTATTTTATTATAAATTTTATTTTTTTATTATAGATTAAAATGATAATAGCTAAATAATAATGTAAAAAAATGACATTTATGAATTTGCAGAAAAATATAAATAAAAATCCCAAAAAATATAAAAGACATAGTCAAATTATATCAATGGCAGATGGAATGTGAAATCCCAACGGTCTCTTTGCCTCTAAGACTATGTGAGAGGATCGAGGAATCCAACATTAATACAATATTTGGTACCCATGCAACGAGGCAGTCGCTGTAAATAATGGGTTTGGCTCATATAAAAACTGAGATACACACTATATCTTATTAATCAAATAGAGTTACATATATACATGATGTATTGTCTCAAGATAGGGAAGCTATCTTAGACGCACAATAAGTTGGTTGAGAGAATACACCAAACTAGGAACTTAGTTTAGCTAACCTATGGAATAGGAACAAACTCTATACATAGAGAGAATCACAACTGAAGACAAATAGGAATTATACATTCCAACACACCCCCTTAATGACTACTTGTCTCAATATTCATCTGCAAAATCTACATCTGGTCCTGTTTGGTAATTACACTGGTTCTATTTGGTAATAACACTTAGTATCTTGTTCATGCTATTGTCGATGTCCATATAAAGGAACAACCATCTACCAAAATGCATGGGTTCCCAACCGTTGCAACCGCTAGTCTACTAGGAAGTCCTTCACATACATGGTTCATCCAACCTCTTGATGAACTCCCCCTAGATATAAAATTTCACCTCATGGAGTCTAAAACCAATATGGCCCACCTAAGTGTATCCATCTCGCATGACACACTCTTCCAGGGTGTTAAAACTCTTTGACATAGGGAACATATAACAAAGGGTTATGCATGCCTATTTGGGTCTTACAGCATGTACAAAAAATAAATGACATGTAGATTTGCTCTAATTACAAATTGTGACTCATACTCTACCATGGTCATGAGTCTATTCTAAAAACATAAACAAACTTTGAAGACATCATTCATATGCTAGAACACACCACTACTTTGGCTTTGTACTTTGAGTCTTTGGCATCTTCATTTTTTACTTTGGCATGCTGGTCTGCAAAGTCTAGTTGTGGTCAAACATAACAAAAGGATATGTCGACATCCATATAAAGGACCAACCATCCACCGGAATGCATGGGTACCAACTACTGCAACCGCTAGTCTCATAGGATGTCCTTTGCATACATGGTTCTTTGAACGATTATCATTGCATACATGTACCTGTATCTACAGATCCCCCTCCGACGTGGGTTTTATCGGATGACCCGTAACCATGTTAAAAAATATGTTTGAATGGATTAATATAAATCCCACTGGTCAGCTCTATGAAAGAGAGTCTGAACCAAGAGAGTCTGGCTTCTTCAAAATGCTCTTCCTTCATCGATGAACTCTCACCGGCAATAGATCTGTCTTAGATCTCTTCGGAAAAAATTTACCAGATCCCTTCATCGGCGACCTTTCACCGAATATCTTCATCGGTGACCTTTCACCGGATTTCTTCATCGGTGACCTTGCACCGAATTTCTTCATCGGCGACCTTGCACCGAATTTCTTCATCGGTGACCTTGCACCAGATCTCTTCATCAGTGGGAAAACACTGGCATAGACTCGTTTCCAGTCCACTTCACTATTACACATAGTTTCTGGTTGACCACAAACCGACATTGCAAAATGGTTTTTGGTTGACCACAAACCTGTAGTTACAAAGTGGTTTTGAGATTACCATGAACTTTTACAGGGATTCACATGCCTTACAAGGCTTACAACACAACTCCAACTCTTGGAGTTATCAGGTACATACTTTAGAAAGACCACTACAAAAAACATCCTAGACTTTATTACAATTAAAATGTGTGACTCATAATACAACATGTTATTGAGTCTATTCCAAGAAACTCACACAAAACAAACTTTCACTTTTGTTGGCCATCATCCTATCCTGCGATAACGTCTGTTGATCACTGTCGATATGAATCTCAGCTTCATATCCACACATTTTATTATGAAAATTTCGTTGCAGATATTACTTTGTCCTTCTCTTGTTACAGTTGTCTCTGCTCCAGTGGAGTTGTAAAAAAATTCTCCAAAGCTGCATTTTTTATTTTGTTTGATCGTGCAATGTGCGGCCTTTAGCTTTAGTTGAAGTGGCCTTTTGTTTTCTTGGATCTTTTTTAATAAAGTTGTTGTGTCACTTTTTTTTTCAAAACGTTGAGGTCGTGAGGATCACTGGAGATCATGGAGGCCGTCGAAGGAGCGTAGAGATCAAAGGCATGTGGATTGCATAATACCGTGAGTAATTTGGAGCCATGATGTCTTTGCAAGGGCCGAGGCTGCTTAGATGTTGGCCCGACTCAGAATATAATCTATGGTTGCCTGAGATCGTTCCCTATGGTTGTGTGAAACTCTCATGTCAGAACTCCGTCACCTAGAGATGTTGGAGTTGTCGTAGAAGCATGGAGCAGCCTGTTTGTTCCTACAGCCCACAGCATGGTGCGGACGAGGTCCAACTTGAGAGCGGTGGAGGAGTTCTAGCTAGAGCCTGGAGTGACGGTGGTGTGAAGGCTGAGTAGAGAAAGGGTGCCGATTTATTTTCCATGAGAGACGCAATGAGGCGTTGCACTTGCAAGCCTCGAAGATAGCGTGGGAAAATTGATGTTACAAGGAAGCACCATGTGAGGTGTTCGAGTCCAATGGAGAAGAGAAAGCTTACGAGGAAAACCAAAAATTCAAAGTTAACATAGGTGACTTTAGAGGAGAAGATGATGCTCACGAGTCTCTGTTTTCATGGCGAAAGTTACGCCTAGAAGCAAATGTTTCTTGTTGAACGGTGTGGAGTATTGCTTGAATTTATTTGAAGTTGTTGGACATGTGATTGGAACTACTTGGAATGTCACCAAGGTTCGGAAGGCTATCAATCCTGCAACGAATGAAACGCCATCAGCATCCGCTCTGAAGTTTTTTGAATCTGAAGAATGCTAGCAACGCAATCAAAAGCAATAAATTTACATTGACTATTTTTTTGGAATTTAATTGTTGCTCAGAGGCCATGAAAAGGCCGATTACTGTGAAATTGGGCATTGTTGTGGATGTGGCCACAAGTGTGTCACTTTTATTTTAATTCTCCCAATGCAATGTACACCTAGTCCATCCTGTGTCCGGAAGAATAGGAGGAAGAAATTCGATGATGGTGATTTCCTTTCTTGTGTTAATAATGATGGTTAACCAAGCTTATGGAAGAGCAGAAAGACTCGCATATGCTGAGGGTTTAGATGACGAGAGTTGAGATGAGATGATAATTAATCTATCCCTCTTTTCAGGGGAAGAAAATGGAGTAGAAGAGTTTGGTGTAAATTTCTTTGCCACGTTGAACATCAGTTTTGGCGTAGTTGAAGTATTATGGTGAGGCTCGTTCAACCAGTTCATGTTCTCATATAGCTTGATTTCTATGCTATTGATGTCAAGGTTTTGTTGGATGCTGCAAGTTACACAAAATTGTTATTAATATGTCATTGTTGATTATATTAATATGTCATGAAATGGTATATCTGGTTGTCATTGAAGTGACACTGGTCTGACCAACTATTGTCACAATTATGAGTGTGTGTTGGAACTGTTCATTCCAACAATACACAAATTTGCAGGGAAATTATTAAATACCAAATGTGATGAAGACATGATAGTGAAAATGGCATCAAAGGCTTGCTTGGAAGTAGTCACCATCCTTGATATTGTGAACAGGGGAAGTGGCATTACGCTCCAATACCAAGATAAAAACTAAGATACACACTATATCTTATTAATCAAATAGAGTTACATATATACATGATGTATTGTCTGAAGATAGGGAAGCTATCTTGGATGCACAATAAGTTGGTTGAGAGAATACACCAAACTGGTAACTTAGTTTAGCTAACCTATGGAATAGGAACAAACACTATACATAGAGAGAATCACAACTGAAGACAAGTAGGAACTACACATTCCAACAGGCTCAAGTACCATCAATTCCAACATTAATACAATACCTTTGTACGCATGCAACGACTTATCTTCTTGGCAGATTCCCGGAGATTAAATATTTTAAATTTTATGAAATTGTAGCGTCATTTCTAGTGTTGGAAATTGGGTTCAACGTTCCCCGTGTGTTTCACGGCATGGAATAACCGCCTCTCATGGATCCTAACTCTGGCGATTGTAGCGGAGACTAAGACTTCCGGGTTTTCGTCTAACAGCAATCGTGATTCCAACAAGTGGTATTAGAGCGATAGGTCTCGAGTTCGAAACTCACCCGACTCGCACTATGGGGGAGATTGTTGGACATTGGGTTCAACGCTCCCCGTGTGTTTTGCGACATGGACTAGCCACATCTCATGGATCCTAACTCTGGCGATTATAGCGGAGACTAAGCCCTGCGGGTTTTGGTCTAATGGCAATCGTGATTCCAATAGCTAGTACATTCGGATCGGGGATAGGACAACAACAACATTTGTATTTAATCCAGCCGACAACAACAATATTTGTATTTAATCCAACCATACCATCCATCACCAATAACAAGTTTAAATTACCAGCCAATCGCATCCAAGAAAAATAGATTTAAAAAATACTAAAGTTTAGTTGTGGTAAAACTATAATTTGTTTTTACCCATAGACAAATTAATGTATAATCACATCCAAAACTACTGCATTATACCTACTATGCAACAGGTATAATAAGAAATTGATTGCATTGAAGTGAGGGGCATTATGATGGTGATGATCAATGCCTCTTGAGAAGGTAAGATATTACTTTTAGTTCTTTAGAATTTTGTTTATATGCTCGAAAAACATTAAGAGAAGCGTTATATGATCACCATATTTTTGTTAAGATAAAGGTCAAGAAGGTTGATACCATGACAAATATTTTGAAATTTAGATCTAATATGAGAATAAGCTACATAATCTAAGGCAAAGTGATTTTCATCTTCAACCCTCTTAGTGTCACAAATGTGGCTGACTCTTTCATCCCATGGTGTTTTTAGAATTTTCCAATGCTTAGTTTCACTATGGAGCTCATGAGGATTTGGTTTTATTTTAGCAATTTTTATTTTTTTCCTTATAATAGTTAAAACAAAGAGATTCTTTCAATTTTCAAGATTTCGATTAATTACCTCCTTATACTATCCTAGTTTCCTTTTTCCTTCTAGCCCTTCTTCACCTCGTAATTTATCCTCAAATTTTGATGTAATAATATTTTTAACATTATCCTTATTTTACGAAGTGATCTCCTCCTTTATCCCTCAATGGTCTTGTTACACCATTTTTTGGTCATCTAACCTATTATCATTAGATGAACCCAAGTACACCATGTAAGACCAATTTTACCCTAAGTAAAATTGTTTTCACTATGTGAAATAACTTAGTAAAACACCTTTATTAAGTTGTTTATGGTCTAAACGGGAAACCCCAAACGAAAATAATAAACAAATCTATATTTGTTTATATTTCCTGGTCATATTTAACCCAAAACAAGGAAATCAATTAAATAAATCCTTATTTATTTTATTATTTCCTAGGAATAAGTTATTTAAATAATATTCCTAGTTAAATTTGACTAAATCATTTATAAATAATTAAATAAATCATTATTTATTTAATTATATTTCCACCATTTCCTTGAAATAATAAATAAATCATTTATTTATTTATTATTTATAAATAAAGGAATTGACCCAAGTCAAAAATCATTTTCCCTCCAACAAATATAATAAAATATTCCTAAAAGGTGGTTCTAGAATTTGATTAATAATATTTTATTCATGCACCAAGTTCTAGACCGCCCTAATATTTTGTTATAAATAGAAGGGTTTTCCCATTCATTAGTCACCTTTCATTGCATATTAGATCACTCTGGATCTATATTCTTGTTCTGACTTTGAGCCATTATCATTGTCACATTCTCCATCATTTGCTTTGTGAGCTCCCTTTGAGTTCTATGTTTATCTGGGTTTCCTACACCAACAAGAGAGAGAAATTTTAGATCTGAAATGCTGAGGAATTTCAAGAACCCATCCCATTGAGGAGAATTAGAAACACCTTTCTTGTTTTCCTCTCAGGTGCCCCTTTCTAATATAAAAATTCTTTCAAATATATTGTTCTTGTCTTGTCTATTGGATGCATGGAGCAACATTTTATTTTCACTGCTTAATGTCTTTTATGCTTAGATCTGGATTTGTGCAGCTTTATTTGGATCACCTAACTGCAGATTTAAATATATTGGCATCCATAATTGATGTTAGGGATATTTGTTATGCGTAGCTAAAGTGATCTTTTTCCGACGAAATATTCATACTAACAATTGGAGACTCCACACGGGTTTTCTTTTGCGACCGCTGTCGTTTTATATATTCCTGCATATCCAGCTATTTCAGACCCTAGGGTTTCTCTTCAATTCTCTGTTTTTCCTATTTTTATGGTGCTTTTCACCTCTAAAACCGTCAAACATTAAAATTTTTAACTTCCATGTGTTTCTGGCCCTATTGCGCAGGTGACAGACATCAGCCGCACCTGAGACAACAACTTTTTCTGAAATCTGCCGCCGAGAGACCCGGATCTACAGGTCGCACTTATCGGCCCAAAAAATGCAACCTAGACTAGAGGGCGCACTTTTCTGCCCCAAAACTGCAACCTGGACTGAAAACAAGTCAGAACCTGCGACCTGCACTTTTCTCTACACTTTTCCAGCAATTTTTCTGGGTTTGTCTGAAGTTTCTGTCAGGGTTTTCCAGCCTCCGTCTCTACCCGTTTAGACCTGTTTCTGATCTGTTTCACTCATATAAGTGGGAATATTTCCCCTTAGGGCTTTAGTACCCTCCACTTTTTGTAGGCAAGTTTTAGTTGTTTTAGACGTCTAAATTTTCAGAGTTTCAGCCTTCTTCTTTTTAGATCTGATACCTCATTTTCAGATCCCTCTAGATCAGCTCTTCTCCCTTTCAAAACACCTCATATAGCTTTGTTTGGGTTTATCTCTAGGGTCACCTCCTTGTCCCTTATACCTTTAGCTGATTCTCTCCTTTGTAGCAGCAACCTTGCCTCTGCCTCTTTGTTGTTTTCTGCACATCTTTTCAGCAGATTTCTCCTTTAGATCCCTGTCCCTCCCGACCTTAGATCTATTGGCCTCTTTTTAGCGTGTTTTGATTAGATTTTTTCCCCCTTCTAGACTAGTTTTGAGAGACCCTCCTTCTTGGGTTAGATTGATGTATTGTTAGCTGTTAATTTTCTGTTATTTCAGTCTTATTTACTATTCTCTGCAGATTTATTTTCAGTTACGCAGCACACTTTTTCTTTTACTCTCAAAACGTCTAGGTTTAAAAATTAAAATTAACACACGCCACACACTAACCCTAAGTGAAGAAGAGCCTGGTTAACACCGCCTTACAAAGAATTAAAATCAATTGACACTGCACCTCTCTGCTCTTGTTTCGACATTGACCTCACTTGATTTTGCACCTCCCTGCCTTTGTCGGTTTTTCTTCTTCCCGTCATCATTGCGCCTCCAAGGCGTTTATCCCGGAGGCTTCTTGGCCTTCACCCTTAGTTTTCGGTTGGTCAACTTCCTCCTTCTCTTCGTCATCGAGTTAGTTCTCCCCTAAGTCCACACTCCGACTCTTCTTCTGATTGTTCTAGTTCTCCCCCTGTTACCTTCACCATGTCTAGTTTAGGGCCTAGCGCTAGCGGCAACCCCAGTTCTACTACTGGGTCTGTTTCCAATAGAACCACTACGGGAACTACCTCGACTGTCCCTTTTCTCCCTTATATGGCCGGTCTCAGTCTTCCCAATTTCAATCAGCTGATCAATGATCCTATCCGCCACGATGTCAGTTGGCCTGCTATGCCAACCAATCTCCCCTTCGACATTCCCAAGTTCAAAGGCCTTGCTAGTGAAGATCCATCCAACCATATTCGATCTTTCCACATGTGGTGTTCATCCAATTCCATTACTGATGATTCCATTCGTCTTAGATTGTTCCAACGCACGCTTACCGGCGAGGCTTCTAAATGGTATGTTGATCAGACCGCCTCTTCCCATACCACCTTTGCGACCATTGCCCAAGCCTTTTTATCTTATTTCCAGCTCCCTCTCCGATACGACACTGGTACAGAAGTCTTGACTTCTTTCCGTCAATCCTCTTCGACCCGCCTTTCCGCTCATGTCCAGGAATGGCGGAGAAGAAGGAGCTTATGTAAAGCTCCCACCTTTGAAGATCGGGTTTATATGGACTGGTTCCTTCGCTTTCTCCTACCTCCCATTGGCAAATATGTCACATCCCAGTTCCCTCAAACCAAAGAAGCTGCCCTCCAAACAGCCTTGAAATATGACCTTATCTATGCTCAATCTGGTTATGTTTATACCGTCCTTCCTAACCTCCCAAATCCCGGTGGCACTAACGCCCCGAGGGCATCTCACTCTACCGACGGTATCGTTGGAGCTCTTTCACATTCCTATTCTCAACCTCCTATGGGCTATGGTTTTCCTCCGGGAGGGGCCAGTACCTCCAGCACTTTTCCCCTTCCAGGTAGCATGTATCCAAGATACGGCATTCCTCCTCCTTTTGCCCACCCTCCTGCTTACCTCAATGTTACCCATCCTAACCCTTCTCCTTACCCACAGCCTGGTGTCCCAGCTCCTCTAGCATTTGGACCTCTCACTCCCTTACCTTCTCAACCCCCGCAGCCACACTTACTACCCCCTCTAGGGCAAGTATTTTCGCAGCAGGGCACGACTAATTCTCTTCCTTCTCAAAGAAAGAGGAAAGGAAATCAATCTGCCTCTAGTAATCATGGATCCAATCCTCCAAGTATTGATTCTAACACTACTAACCAGCCACAGGGCTCTCAGCTCAAGCCAGATAGGCCTCTTCGCACCAATAAGCCCTGTTCGTCTTGCGGTGTTTATGGTCATTACACTCACGATTTTCCCCTATTACCAAAGATGCAGCAGATGTGGGAGTCTCAGGCCACCGTGCGGGGACAACATTCCTCCCCCACTGTCCCTCCCAATATGGCTACTTCTCAACCCACTGTGTTTACCGATCCTTTCCCTCAACAAGGATTCATGGCTACTCAACCACCTCATGCCCCGGTAACCACTCAACCTTCCCCTTCTGGTTCCTCCGATTACTAGATTCTCATGATGGCCTCTGACCAATCTCTCACCGTCGACCTTAACCTTCAAACTCGGTCTCGTCATTACTCCACACCTCCCGCTCTGTCTATCCCCGAGTCCCCATCTCCAGGTCCTACAGAGCCTCTGTCGACACCCAATGGCCCCTTGCAAATCCCTCCGCCCAAAGCTGAGGTTCATACCAAGATTCCTAAGGGCCCATTACGTCGAAATGTTGCCTCTGGTCGGGCTGCCCATTCATATAGCATAGTAGATGATCTGGCACAATATCCTGCTGCCATTTCAACACTTGAACTCCTCTAGTCATGTCCTTCTCAAAATAAGGCTCTACTATCTTCCATGGGTGTTGTAGATCCTGCTGATGACCAATTGATTGTTTTTAATGCCCGTCAGTCAGACCATCCCCCCCTTCCTGCTTCTGTTGCTTTCCAAATCCTAGTCAAAGTCTGAAATGCCAACGTCGCTCGGTGTATTATTAATGAGAGGGCATCTACATGTGTGATGTCTGCTTCGGTTTGGAAACAACTCGAATCTCCTGAGCTGGCCCCTTCCACAATCACCTTCGTGCGTGGGATGGCCATGCCTCCCAGCCCATTGGCCTATTCCGTAACTATCCTATCACCCTTGCGGGAAAAACGGTTTGTGTTGACGTTGAAGTTATCGACGCCCCTCTTGACTGTAACATTATTTTGGGGCGTAGCTACACCTATGCCATGTCTGCCATCCCATCCGCCGTCCACTGCAAGATGTTTTTCCCTCATAATGGAAATATTGTCACCATCGACCAGTTGACTTATCATGAACCAAAATCTCAAACCTCCCCTAATTCCACCATCTCTTCTGTCACCAATAAGCAAACCATTGATTCTTTGACCAGTGTTTCCCCCGGAGTCTACAAAGACTCCTCCTTGCTTGGAACCTTCCCAGACCCTCCTACTGTATCTGATCCTAGCTTGGCGAACGTTTGCATGATGCAATCATCTCGGGTTGACCTCAATCAGCCCACTTTGGCTAGTCAGCAACCTCAACCTCACCCACCCCAACCAGCTCCTAGCCCTTCGCCCCCACTAGCCAGCCTTCTTCCTTCTAAACCTTCTTCTACGAATAGTCCCCACGTGCCTCTCTACCCTCCGGGGTCGATTCCACCCAATCTCAACCCTCTTGGCACCATTCCTCTTGGCCATTACCCCGCTGGTCTGATACCTTTCCTTGCTCCCCCTCCCGGAGTTTACTCGGTCCCTATCTTAGCCACCCTATCCCTCCCTAACTTGACCGTGGGTATACCCGTATGGTACCTTAACCCTCCAACCACTACCCCGCCTGGTCACCCGAAACCTTACCTTACCTTGACACCAGTTCAACCGCTCCCCTCAACTTCTTCCGTTGCTATAGCGCCCCCAGCACCTCAACAGAACCCTTCTTCTGTTGTGACAGCTCCGGAAAAAAAAAAAAGGAAAAACTCGAAAGGGGGTATCCAACGACAAGGCTACCCCGTCACACCCTACACCCCCTCGGCCGCCAAAACATGCTATCCAGTGTGCCTTGTGCGATGTTGTCGGTCATGCCACCCATACATGTCTTGAGTTACCGCATCTCAAGACCATGGTCAATGAAACGTTTCCGGAATCCAATATCCTTGAGGTCTACGTTACCATACCTGATTCAATCCTGAAACTTAAAAACTTGTGCACCAATCACCCTTGTTCTTTGTGCGATTTCCATGGACATTATACCCACCTCTGCCCCCGCCTTAACGAGTATCATTCCTCTTTAGTCGCATACCGCCAATTCAAAGCCACACATTCCCATAGACCTTCTTCTCTAGCACCAGATGACATGTCTACCCCAATTAACATTTCCCATCCTGATATTGAAATGACCGAACCTTCAGCCACCATTTCTTACCTCTCATCCTCACCGCGATTCTCGGCAACCGACCCCTTAGTGCCTTCCCCCGATGTTTCGCTTGGCCACCCATCTGCTTACTCCTCTGCCACCCCACATGATGTCGCGCATGTGAGCCTTTCCCCCCACAATCAGGAGTCTCATATTTCTACTTCATCAGGTCATACTCTTCCCTCCACTCTTCCTATCTTCCAGTCAAACGAAGACATTATGGAAGCCATGACTGAACCTGATTTTCCATGGGACAATATGCACCATCGTGCATACTTCCTTCCACATCAATCCCATGACCAGTATGCTGTCGAATCTAAATACTTCATTCCCGATAAAGTTGATTGGTTTAAAAACCCCATCCCTGCACCTGACGCTTTCGAAGAAGGTAATATGGCCAATATCTCTCCTACCATCAAAATAGACATTTCTAACAAACCAGGAATCGAAGAACATATCACCTTGGGCGCCCAATGCACTTCGGAAGAAATTAAAGCCTACACCAAACTCTTCAAATAATTCCGCGATATTTTCGCCTGGTCCTACTCAGAAATGTGTGGACTCGATCCCGCCATTGTTGAACACCATATCGACACATGGCCTGATGCCATCCAGTCCGTCAAAAGTTGAGACCCATTCATCCTTCCAGACGTGACGCCATCAAAGCCGAAATCGATAGGCTCAAGTAGGCTGGTTTCATTTATCCCATTGAATATACCACTTGGGTGTCCAACCCAGTTCCCGTCCTCAAAAAACAAGGCACCATTCGTGTCTGCACTGACTTTCGCGATCTGAACAAAGCTTGTCCCAAAGACAACTTCCCCACCCCATTTATTGACCAAATCATTGATGAGTGTGTGGGGCAAGAGGTTCTATCCTTTATGGATGGCTTCTCCGGATACAACCAAATCGTTATCCGTCGTGCTAATCAGCTTAAAACCGCGTTCATTAGTCCGTGGGGCACTTTCTCATACCAAGTCATGCCATTTGACCTTAAAAACGCCGGCGCCACTTTTCAACGAGCCATGTCTTATTGTTTCCATGACTTAGATCATATTATCCTTGCCTATTTAAACGACCTTACTACGCGTTCTAAACATCGGGCGCAACACCTCCATGATCTGTGTACCATTTTCCTCTGATGTCGCAAGTATAATATTCGCCTTAACCCATTGAAATGTGTCTTCTGCGTTCCCGCCAGTTTTCTCCTCAGCTTCATAGTGTCTAAAGACAGGATAACTCTCAACCCGTTGAATGTTCAAGCCATTCTTGAACTTACTATTCCTTGTACCTTACAACAACTACAAAGTCTCCAAGGTAAAGCTAATTTTCTTCGCTGATTCGTTCCTGACTATGCCACCACCGCACATGGCTTTCTTAGACTTCTTCGATCTAACACCCCATTTGTCTGGGATACCTACGCTCAAGAGTCTTTTGATGCCCTCAAGCATGCTCTCACATCCACTCCCTTGATCTGTCCTCCTGACTTTGACCGGGACTTCATCCTGTACATCTTCACTTCCACCTACTCGGTTGCTGGTGTCCTTATCCAGGAGGATGATAACGGTATCGAACATGTGATCTATTATGTCAGTAAGAACCTTGCCGGTCTGCCTGTGTCCTACTCACATGAAGAAAAATTAGCGATAGTTGTCGTGTTCTCGGTCCAAAAACTGGGTCATTATATCCTCATGCATTCCACCAAGGTTGTGACTAATTCCAACCCCATGGATTTCCTATTGAGTCGACGCATCCTCAGTGGGAAGTATGCTCGTTGGGTCGTTATCCTCCAAGAATTCGACCTTGAATTTTTCACCCCAAAAAGTAAGAAAGGTTTAGTCCTCACTGAACTCATTTCTGATTTACCTACCGGGATGCAGGATCCTCCAATTAATGATGCTCTTCCTGATGAAAATTTATTCGCCATAACCACCGTCGACCCTTGGTACGGTGAGTTCCTTACTCACTTGCGAACCCAAAATTTCACCCTTCATCTTGATTGTGATGCTCGATGATGTATCCGACACCAAGCCCCTCACTACCTTCTGATCGGTGATGACCTTTATCATCGCAGAGTAGATACTGTTCTTCGTCGTTGCCTCACACATGCTGAAGCCGAGCAAGTCCTCAATGCCTGTCATAGCGGTGCTTGCGGCGGCCACCTCTCCGGCCTCACTACCGCCCAAAAAATCATGCGCGCTGGGTATTTTTGGCCTTCCCTCTTCAGCGATTACATTGAAGCAGTCAAACATTGTTCCAATTGCCAACATTTCGCCCCTAAGGCACGAGCTCCTCCTGCTCCCCTCCATCCCGTCGTCATAGCCGGTCCTTTCTGTAAATGGGCCATCGACTTTATGGAGTGTCAACCTCCATTTGCTGGTAACCACAAATATATCATCGCGGTGGTTGACTATTTCACAAAATGGGCCGAAGCTATGCCGACATTCAACAATACGGCAGCCACCGCAGCCCTCTTTTTCTTTAACCACGTCATTTCTCAATTCGGGGTTCCAAAAAAATTGGTCTCTGACCATGGCCGACATTTTGAAGATGAGATTTGGCATGAGCTATCCTCACTTTTGGGTTTTGAGCACCAATATTCATCATCCTATTACCCCCAAAGTAATGGCCAAGTTGAAGCGGTCAACAAAATTCTTAAGACCATGCTTCAACGAATGGTGAATAAGCACAAAACTAATTGGCATCTTATTCTCTTCCTTGCTTTGTGGGCTTATCGTACTTCTGTTAAAACCGCCACTGGTTTCACTCCTTTCCACCTTGTCTTTGGCGAGGAGGCAGTCTTACCGATCGAGTGTGAAATTCCTTCCCTTCACTTGGCCGTCGAACTTCTCCCTGATACCCAACCTCTATAACAACGACTTATCATGCTTGAGCGCGCCTCTGAAGACCATCATGTTGCATTGCAAACTCTTGAAGCGGCCAAAAAGCGCACCAAAGCTCAGTATGACCGAAAAGTACACCCTCGTACCTTTCATGAAGGTGACCTTGTTCTAGTATATGACCAGGCCCACGATACCCTCGGACATGGGAAGTTAGACTCATTATGGCTAGGTCCTTACATCATCGGTAAAGATCTTGGTAAGGGGGCATATATTTTAGAGGAATTTGAAGGCCACCCCCTTCCTAATCCTCGCAATGCACTCTATCTTAAGAGATATTACCCTTAGCATTTCCCGTTCGAAATGCATGTTTTATTTTCTTTTAGATAGCCAGCGTCTCTTTGTTTTCGTAATTCACTACTTCACCAGGACATAGGTTGTCCACGAAGTCTTACTTCGCCTCTACTCAAAATCAGATTTTTTCACTTACAACACTTTTCCTTGGGGCACCGCTTTGCCTCCATACGCATTCTTGTTTGTGTTGATTTCCGTCATGAGATACCATTTTGCACTCATGTTTTTATGGTCCCCTTTGGATCTTCCCCCATTTCATCATCATCATTAGTGTCCGTTTGTTAATCGCTCTACTATTTTCTCTCGTGCCTTAGTTGGGGATCCCTTCTTACCTCACCTCTGGCGGACCTCCTTCTGTCGACATCAGCTCATTTACTCCAGAAGCCAGGTCTAGAGGGCGGTGTACCTTGGTTCGAACTCCTTTCAGCATGATCGTGATCCATATACTTGATGGTCCAGTGATGCAGCAGCAGCTATTGGTGATTCCTGGGTGTGTGTGAGATGTCTCAACCCTCATGAGGGGGTGGCCCTGCAGGTATCCCCCCACATGCCCTGCTGACTTCTTCATTTCAGCCTTTGATGCAGCTCCTTACATTTGATGATGTCGGCCTCGGCCGCTTGCAGCGCCTTTTCGATTTGCATGTATTAGTCAGATTTTGCGAGCCCTTCCCCGTGTATAGGGGGAATTTGGGTTGTATTTGTATCTCATGTACTAAAACATTATTTTATAAGTCCTCGTTGTTATTCCAGGCATAGCATGTATGTGGGATTCATCATTCTATTTTTCTAGCTTGTATTTATGCTAGCATGTACTTTATAGTTCGGTTCCTTGTTTACTCGACATACTATTCTTTTGTACTTTGTCTCGGCAGGCATAGGTATGCCTCCCCCCGCCGCCTTTAGCACAGGTACCACCTCATAAACTAGAGACTTGTTGCACCTGTAAGTCTCATCTCCTTAGGGTCTAGTCCTTTAGCACATTAGACTACCTTACATTTCTCTCTCTGACTTCCCTCTTGATGTCTAGTGATTGAGTTCTTACAACATACTTCGGTCATATGATTTGCTCCTAACACTCGTACGTTGGGGGCCAATCTGTTACACCACTTTTTGGTCATCTAACCTATTATCATTAGATGAACCCAAGTACACCATGTAAGACCAATTTTACCCTAAGTAAAATTGCTTTCACTATGTGAAATAACTTAGTAAAACACCTTTATTAAGTTGTTTATGGTCTAAACAGAAAACCCCAAAAGGAAATAATAAACAAATCTATATTTGTTTATATTTCCTGGTCATATTTAACCCAAAACAAGGAAATCAATTAAATAAATCTTTATTTATTTAATTATTTCCTAGGAATAAATATTAAATACATTCCTATTAAATTTGACTAAATTAAGTTTATAAATAATTAAATAAATCATTATTTATTTAATTATATTTTAATTATTTCTTAAATAATAAATAAATCATTTATTTATTTATTTATTTATTTATTATTTATAAATAAAGGAATTGACCCAAGTCAGTAACTTTTCCTCCAACATATATAATAAAATATTCCTAAAAGGTGGTTCTAGAATTTGATTAATAATATTTTATTCATGCACCAAGTTCTAGACCGCCCTAATATTTTGTTATAAATAGAAGGGTTTTCCCATTCATCAGTCACCTTTCATTGCATATTAGATCACTCTGGATCTATATTCTTGGTCTGAATTTGAGCCATTATCATTGTCACATTCTCCATCATTTGCTTTGTGAGCTCCCTTTGAGTTCTATGTTTGTCCGGGTTTCCTACACCAACAAGAGAGAAAAAATTTAGATCTGAAATGCTGAGGATTTCAAGAACCCGTCCCATTGAGGAGAATTAGAAACACCTTTCTTGTTTTCCTCTCAGGTGCCCCTTTCTAATATAAAAATTCTTTCAGATATATTGTTCTTGTCTTGTCTATTGGATGCATGGAGCAACATTTTATTTTCTGGATTTGTGCAGCTTTATTTGGATCACCTAACTACAGATTTAAAGATATTGGCAACCATAATTGATGTTAGGGATATTTGTTATGCGTAGCTAAAGTGGTCTTTTTCCGACGAAAGATTCATACTAACAGGTCTAGCGAAGACTGGGCATCCTTATGTTATCCCCACTTGAGCTAAAGGTGGTTTCTTCCATGTTGTTTTACATCTCCTTATACATTAGACCTTGTCATAGCCATTATTTCAATGGGATAAAGGCTTGATTGATGACGAGGATGATCTAGGGGATCAAAAATATGCTCAAAAATAAAAGTGCTCGAAATGGCTCGAAACTAGTGCCAAATTGTATATTTATTTGTTTTGATTCTAACAACACTTGAATCGCCTCAATATGACACCGTATGTGAAAGTTATCACGTTTTGAAGTTTTTGGCAAACAATTAAAAAGTCAACTTGCAAGGTTAAGTAAGTCACTGATTGGGTGGGCCGTACAGGTGACATGGCGCTCATGTTAGCAGGTGACTATGCATGTATGACAGATATGTGGTCCAATCACGTGCTGACACGTGGCAGGTATTACGAGCTATGTTGGCAGAATTTTATTGGCTCTTGAGTTTTGGGTGGCCCAATGGGAGGGTACCACATGGCCCTCGTTTTTTGTGTAAAATTTTGTTTGGGGTCTGCCCAACTTGGTGAGGTTCGACCCCGTGACCTCTAGAACAATAACCAATAGTTTTACTACCATGCCACACCATTTATCCTTGTCATACATTGTGTGTGAGTTATATTTAATAAAGAGTTGCCATAAAAGTTAAGGGGGGAGGTGGGGGGGTGCATATTACATATCATACAACCATAAATCGTGGCAGAAGGAGGAGGGGGCTATCATTTATCCCGGGCACCAATCCAATACACTCCAACTTAACCGATGGCTATTGAAATAGAGGAGCGGGGTTCATTGCACCTTGCCAACGCCCCCACTCATGGGAATATTAATAACCCATGTGACTAAGAGTGGTGGAGTTAGCAGGCACGTGGCCTTTGGCCATATGAACTCCACATAACCAAAACCGAGGGAGGAGTTTGGGCATTGGTGTTGGGCTAACAATCCTATAATTTGCACAATTTTCGGCAGAATCAACGTCATGCCCACACGAAATTGTTGTTTGGCGAACCTGCTAAAGAATGATTTCATTGCCTAGTTAGCCAGTTTGGTCATTTTGTAGGAAAAATAGAAGAGAAATGGAAAAATATGCCTAAATTGGTCATTTTTTCAGCCTTTTTGAGCAAAAGAAGAGCCTACACAGGGGTTTTGGGTGTTTTGGACTCAATGAAAACATTATTTTTGTGATTTGAGCATTGTATGTTGATGTAATTTACATTTTGAGCATATAATAGAAAGGGACAAAATTGGAAGTTGGACCTAGAGACAAAGCCCAGGAGGGGTGAACTCCGTCATCAAATTGTTGTTTGTGTGATGTTGCATATGCTCTATTTTTCCTTGGTTGTATCTGCAAAATTTAACTAAAAATATTAATTTTATGTGTTTTTGCAACTTTATCCATTGCCCACAAGACATAAACTAGCTTGCAAACTTTTTCAAGAAACCTTCAAGTTTTTAATCTCAAATCAGTTTGGTATCAGAGCATGGTTGTTTTCAAGGTTGTCCTATTTTTGTAAGTGTTTTTGAATGTTAACAAGGTCTAAGTTGAGGATAGGAAAAGAAGTGGTTGAAGAACCAAACCCACAAGTTGGTTCAAGGAGGTCACAAACTCCAAGAACACCACCAGTCATGGCACATGAAGAAGGACAAGATCTGATGTCTGAGGATGAGAGATTTTCAGAAAGGATTTCTATGATATGCCTCAGATGGTGAAAGTGTTGTACAGTGAAAGGACAGTAAGGTTTCAAGGAGAGAGTTCAACCCATTCAAAAGGTAATGGTGGCAATGGGAGCAAGCCTCTATTCCCTCCACCACCTCTTCTATCACCTCCATCTTCACCTTCATCTCCTTATTCACCTCCTTCAACACCTAAATATACTCCTCCTAGATCTGCAAAAGGACATGTTAAGTCTCCTTTTTTGAAGCTTGATGTCAAGTTTGAATTGCTTATGTACAATGTGGAATTAAATGTTGAAAAGTTGGATAATTGGGTTCATAAAATTGAAGTCTATTACACGATTCAAAATATTAATGATGATGTTATAAAGATCCATCTTGCTTCTCTTCATTTGGAAAATGCAGCTCTCATCTGGTGGGAGGCTAGTATTCAAGAAGATTTGAAGAAAAGTGGTAAAATTATCTCTTCTTGGAATGAATTTGTAGTTGAATTAAGAAGGAAATTTTATCCATTAGCTTACATGAAAAAATAAATTATGGATTGGAAAAATTTTAGAGAGGGTGGAGATCAGAGTGTTGAAAGTTACACACAAGAATTTAGAAGAAGAGATTTAATCTTGGGTGTATATTTGTCTTCACAAGACACTCTCCTTAAATACATAAGTGGATTACATAGTTATTTGAGGAATACCATACTTATGTTTAATCCCACTAATATAGATGCAGTATGTGTTTAAGAAACTCAATTAGAAGCAAGAGGCAAGAATGTTCGTCAAGAGACTAGCAAGAAACCATCCAAATATGGAGACAAAGGAAAGGGGAAGTTTAAAGGAAAAGGAAAAAAAAATGCTACAGTCAAGAAGGAGGGAGAGAAACTTACCTATAAACATTGTTCAAAAGAAGGCCATGATGAATACCATTAAAGGAAACTACATCTAGAAATGAGAGCAAAGAAGTTCAATAACATGGGGAGACAAAATACTGATGCAACAACTCAACAAGATCTACGGTCTGATTCAGGTGATGAAACCCAAATCACAACCATGGAAATTCAAGGGAAAGCTTCTAATGCAAGTACTAGTTCTTCTATTAAGCCTATTGAGTCTCAAAATGATAAAGAAAGAATTGAGCTTTTCCATATCAAGGATCATTACAAAACATACAAAATTTGATACCTTGTTTGATGGTGGATCCCAAGTCAACCTTATTTCTGAAGAAATTTTCAAGAAACTAAACTTAGAAACTACACCTCATCCTAAATCTTGCCCTTTGGGTTGGGTATATGAAAATTCCAATTGCAAGTGACAAGAAATGTAAACTTAAATTTGCCATCACTGTAAATTTTCTTGATGAGGTAGAGATTGATGTTGTACCACTTGACATGTGTGGAATTGTTTTATGGATTCCATACTTGTATGACCCAAAAGACATATCCTATCGTCATGAGAAAAAATATCATCTTTTTAAAGATGGAGTTGAGTGTATTTTCATAGCACATCACAAGAAGATGAACTTATCTCTTGTGAGTGTTGGTCAAATGAAAAGGCTTGTAAATGCTAGTTAGGATTTTGTGTTGTTGATGATTGAAGCTAAATATGTTGTTGAATCTGAAGCTTTCACAAGATGTGATTCAAAATTCAAGCATTATTTGGTTGAAGTTGTTAACACATATGACAAGATGTTTCAGGAACCTGAAGGGTTGTCCTCTGAAAGAGGAATCCAACATGAGATTCAATTGCAGAAGGATGCACCTCTTCCAAACATTGGCATGTATAAAATGTCAGTTTTGGAGAATGTAGAGATCAAAAAGAAAATTCAAGATTGCTTGACAAAGGGTTCATTAGGCCTAGAACATCTCCTTGTGGGTCTCCTATTGTCTTGGTTCCAATGAAGGATGGTACATGGCACATGTGTGTGGATTTTATAGCTTTGAACCAAAATAATCGCTATCCTCTTCCTCACATTGATGATTTGCTAGATCAATTAAAGAATGTTTTTTACTTCACTAAGTTAGATTTGAGAAGCGATTATCATCATATAAGGATTGTTGAAGGTGATATTTGGAAAACTACTTTCAAGAAAAACAAGGTTTGTTTAAATTGTTAGTTATGTCGCTTGGGCTTTGTAATACACCGACAACATTCATAAGAGTTATGAATGATGTGTTGAGACCATTACTTGATGATTTTGTCATAGTCTACTTAGATGATATTTTGATTTTGAGTAAGACTCGTTAAGAGCATGTCAAGCATGTGAAACAAGTTTTAGATGTCTTAAAGAAAGAGAAGTTGTAAGTGAAGATTTCTAAGTGTGAATTTTGGAAAACCTCTTTGGTTTGTTTGGGTCATATTGTAGGAGGGGTTGAATTGAAGATTGATCCCTCAAAAGTTGAAGTCATTGTGAATTGGCCTAAACTCGACAATGTAACAAAATTTAGGAAATTTTTGGGAGCAACCCAATATTGGAGGAAATGTATAGCGAACTTCTCATTTATTGCAACACCATTACATGATTTGACAAGTTTGAAATACATCTTTTAGTGGGGAGGAAAGCAGTAGAAAGCATTCGATACATTGAAAGATAAAATCATTACAACACTAATTGTAACACTTCTAGATCTTAAGCAGCCATTTGAGATTCAAACTGATGCAAGTGATTATGCCATGGGAGCAGTTTTGATGCAACATGGTAAATATATGTGTTATCATTATAAAACCTTTACATCAACATATTACATATTACATATCATACGACCATAAATCGTGGCAGAAGGAGGAGGGGGTGAGCATTTATCCCGAGCACCAATCCCATACACTCCAATGTAACCGATGGCTATTGAAATAGAGGAGCGGGGTTCATCGCACCTTGCCCGCACCCCCGCCCATGGGAATATTAATAACCCATGTGGCTAGGAGCGGTGGACTTGGAAGGCGCGTGGCCTTTGGCCATATGAAATCCACATGACCAAAACCGAGGGAGGAGTTTGGGCACGGGTGTCAGGCTAACAATCCTACAATTTGCACAATTTTTGGCAAAATCAACATCATGCCCACACAAAATTTTCACTTGGCGGACCTGCTAAAGAATGACTTTGTTGCCTAGTTATCCATTTTGGTCATTTTGCAGGACAAATAGAAAAGAATTGGAAAAATAGGCCTAACTTGGTCATTTTTTCAGCCTTTTTGAACATAAGAAGAGCTTACACAGAGGTTTTGGGTGTTTTGAACTCAATGACAACATTATTTTTGTGATTTGAGCATTGTATGTTGATTTAATTTACATTTTGAGCATATAATAGAAAGGGCCAACATTGGAAGCTAGACCTAGAGACAAAGCCCAGGAGGGGTGAACTCCATCATCAAATTTTTGTTTATGTGATGTTGCATATGGTCTATTTTTCCTTGGTTGTATTTGCAAAATTTAACTAAAAACATTAATTTTATGTGTTTTTGCAACTTTATCCATTTCCCACAAGACATAAACTAGCTTAAAAACTTTTTCAAGAAACCTTGAATTTTTTATTAATCTCAAATCAGTTTGGTATCAGAGCATGGTTGTTTTCAAGGTGTTCCTATTTTTGTAAGTGTTTTGAATGTTAACAAGGTCTAAGTTGAGGATAGGAAAAGAAGTGGTTGAAGAACCAAAGCTACAAGTTGGTTCAAGGAGGTCGCAAACTCCAAGAACACCACCAGTCATGGCACATGAAGAAGGACAAGAGCTGATGTCTGAGGATGAGAGATTTTCAGAAAGGATTTCTATGATATGTCTGAGATGGTGAAAGTGTTGTACAGTGAAAGGACAATGAAGTTTTAAGGAGAGAGTTCAACCCATTCAAAGGGTAATGGTGGTGATGGGAGAAAGCCTCTATTCCCTCCACCACCTCCTCCTTCACCTCCATATTCACCTTCATCTCCTTCTTCACCTCCTTCAACACCTAAAGATACTCCTCTTAGATCTCCAAAAGGACATGCTAAGTCTCCTTTTTTGAAGCTTGATGTCAAGTTTGAATTGCCTATGTACAATGTGGAATTAAACGTTGAAAAGTTAGATAATTGGGTTCATAATTGAATTCTATTGCATGATTCAAAAGATTATGGATGATGTTATAAAGATCCATCTTGCTTCTTTTCGTTTGAAACATGCAGCTCTCATCTGGTGGTAGGCCAGTATTCAAGAAGATTTGAAGAAAAGTGGTAAAATTATCTCTTCTTGGAATGATTTTGTAGATGAATTAAGAAGGAAATTTTATCCATTAGCTTACATGAAAAAATAAATTATGGATTGGAAAAATTTTAGAGAGGGTGGAGGTCGGAGTGTGGAAAGTTACACACAAGAATTTAGAAGAAGAGATTTAATCTTGGTTGTATATTTGTCTTCACAAAACACTCTCCCTAAATACATAGGTGTATTACATAGTTATTTGAGGCATACCATACTTATTTTTAATCCCACTAATATCGATGCAGTATGTGTTTAGGAAACTCAATTAGAAGCAAGAGGCAAGAATTTTCCTCAAGAGACTAGCAAGAAACCATCCAAATATGGAGACAAAGGAAAGGGGAAGTTTAAAGGAAAAGGAAAAAAAAAATGCTATAGTCAAGAAAGAGGGAGATAAACTTACCTATAAACATTGTTCAAAAGAAGGCCATGATGAAGACCATTGTTGGAAACTACATCCAAAAATGAGACCAAAGAAGTTCAATAACAAGGGGAAACAAAATACTAATGCAAAAAATCAACAATATCTACGATCCGATTCAGGTGATGAAACCCAAATCACAACCATGGAAATTCAAGGTAAAGCTTCTAATGTAAGTACTAGTTCTTCTATTAAGCCTATTGAGTCTCAAAATGATAAAGGAAGAATTGAGCTTTTCCATATCAAGGGTCATTACAAAACATACAAAATTTGATACCTTGTTTGATGGTGGATCCCATGTCAACCTTATTTCTGAAGAAATTTTCAAGAAACTAAACTTAGAAACTACACCTCATCCTAAATCTTACCCTTTGGGTTGGGTATATGAAAATTCCATTTCCAATTGACAAGAAATGTAAACTTAAATTTTCCATCACTACAAACTTTATTGATGAGGTAGAGATTGATGTTGTACCACTTGAAATATGTGGAATTGTTTTAGGCATTCCATACTTGTATGACCGAAAGACATATTCTATCGTCATGAGAACAAATATCATCTTTTTAAAGATGGAGTTGAGTATATTGTTAGAGCACATCACAAGAAGATAAACTTATCTCTTGTGAGTGTTGGTCAAATGAAAAGGGTTGTAAATGCTAGTTAGGCTTGTAATCATGGTTAAACAGGTTTAAATTTCTATAAATTAGGTTAGAGAAATAAATATTTGCCAAATAGTCTAATCTTGGTAAATCAATAGTTAGGTAGAAAATGACATTGGTTCAACTCTTTAATCTGAATCAATAGGAGAAATATGTGATAGGATAGAATAGATTTTAACCTTTCATAATTAAAAAAATAAATATGGGGTTGCTAGTCTAAATGCACCCCTAGAAGAAGAAATACAAATGTTAGCTTAGAAAAATATTTTGAGTTTTAACGGGTAGGTAGAGGTATTTCATTTGGAAAAATAAGGAAAATTTCATTTATCCTAAGTTTTGATCCTCATAATACATCAAGCACAAAAAGGGATATGTGTAACTTATTTATATTTTATCCTAACTTTGGATTAAAATAAAAAAGCATATCCCGACAAAATGTTGTTTTGTCACTTTGGGTTCAAGGGTTCGCAATTTTCCACCACACAATCCTCCCACTCTACAAATCAACGAAACATATCAACTTTTGGGCCCCCACTCCATCCTCCCTTTATTGCCGAGCGCGGGGGGGGCCAAAAAAGCAATTTTCCTCGTCGACTCCCAAGACCACGTGGCCTCCCGTCCAAGTTTCGCACCCCCCTGCCTAAACCACTAACCGCTCACTACCCTATCTGAAAACTATTTCCCCCTCACTCTAGTACCATTGTCCCTACCCGACACCTCTTCCACTACCGTATCACCATATTTTTGAGTCATTTCCAATCAAATCCTTTCTCGGGGTTATCCTTTGGGTATTTAATTAGCACTTGATAACCGTTAATCCAACGGACTCATGCCATTTGCAACAGAAATCGTGCATTTGTTATATAAACCCTGTAATTGATCCTCTTTCGACCTTTTTTGTAACATTTCCTCAACAAATTGAAATATTCACAGGTTTTCCAGTGTGCCCAGGATTTTTTATCAGCTGATTGATTTGCAATCAAATGTTAGAGTCTTGCCTCCCTAATTTGATAAATTAGATACTTGCAACACATTCCTAGTAACCTTTTCCTCATAATTCCAATTGAATTGTTTAGTTTTAATCATGCCTCCTAAGAATAAGAATCAGGAGAATCCTATGAACCCTTTATTTCATCCTCCTATAGACCTAGATCATATTACATTAGCTGATAGGGATTACAAGACCACTGAAACACAGTCTGAGTTTGAATTGTTTGAACCCTATTGCTGGTTGGAGGAGAAATATGTTCACAAAACAGATGAAATTGGATTCTCGGAGTCTAATATTCCACACTACATCTTCCCTCACACCTTCCATGCCCCCCAATTCATGAGAAATGCCAGGCATGCTACATTCCCAATCAAATAGCCATTATAGCCCCTACTCAAGAAATCCTTTTCACCATCACTGCCCAATCAATAAACCAGACGATGCAAGCTCCCTCTGTGGAAAACATCACACCTTTTTCCTTAGAAGCCCTCACTGAACTTATCAAAAACTTGATTTTTCCAAAAGAGCCAAGATTTTTGACATATTTTTATCAGAAAATACCCAATTACCAAAGAAAAATCCCCCATATCCTTCCTCCATCTTCTCTGATCAAGCTAAACATATCATAACTATAATTGCATACATCCTTGGTTATTATTCTGATCAATGGGTAGATGAACCCATTTTAGGCTTCCTTTCCATCTTTTCCACATATAGCAAACCATCCATTATATTTAATTTCAGCCAGTTCCTAGCTGACAACATCCATAAGCAGTTTCTTAAATTTCAAACTGAATAAGTATTTAAATACTCTTCAATTTTGGTATATATGTTTTTGTATTATCAAGCAAATTAGGTTCAAATTTTCCACATAGAAGCTAGATCAAGAGGGAAACTAGCAATCAGTGATATTTTGGACATCTCAAGTGATGAAAGAGCAGCAAGAATTTTCTTACAAGAATTTCATTGAACAGTTTGTTCACCCAGCTATGAATGTTCTAAATAGTTCAGCAGAACCAAGAATAAGTGAAGACATCAAGATAATTTTGCACTTGATAGATCAGGCAAAGACAGGAGACTAGTACTTGTACCAGAATTACACCAAAATCAGATTCTATGGATGCGAGCTAGCACCGTATAAGCTCCCAAAATACCTCCCCATGAAAATATTTTCTCTCTAATACATTAGATAAATACAGAATTCGGATGAAACATTTTGTATCAGTTAAGAAGAAATCCCAGTCCAGAATTAAAACACAGGTTGGGTCTTTCATTTGTAATAGCAGGTCAGCAGGAGAAGAGGCAAAATAAAATTCTGAAGGAGATGAAATTCAACCTGAGTTTCACCTAGTCCTATGAGCCTTTAAGTATCATTTCCAAGCTGAGAGTATAAAACAAAACTACTCCTTACATTCATACCCACAGGCCTGAGATAGAGATATATATGAACCAATCAGTATGGGCAGAAAATACATTACAAGAAGCTGAGGAGTAGCTTGTATCTACATCAACATCACAAACTCATGTTCCACGGGAGAAAACATTTAAAATATGAAGGGAAGAAGAGTCACCTTCAGTGACTTACAGTGCAAGAAAAGAGTTTAAAATCGTGTACAGGAAGAGAACAAAGTTAAATCCAAAGTTAGACACAGAAAATAACTCAGAGTGAGAAGTAGCCATGGTGATAAAAGAAACACCATATTCCTCTTAAGTAGGTGGCCAATTTACTTCATCTCCCACAACATATTCAGTATCCCATGACCAACAAGAAACTTTCCAAACAACTAAGGTTGTCCAAGGAGAGAAGGAGAAAACAATTTTTGATAGTTTCAAGGAAATAAAGCTTAAGAATGAGATTCTTAAGAACAATACTTATGCCCAATTCTGGAAGCAGACTTCTAGCTCTCAAAGCAAGTTATTATCAGTGTTTGATTCAGAGAAGGGAAAGATGCAGATGGCCTTCCTTGAGGCCCAAATTTCACAGCCAAAATCAGCATCTGATTACAAAAAAATGACATTCGAGTTCGACATAAAGGATAATCATCCCATTGACCAAATGGAGATGCATAAACAGATATGTGAAATTATCTCCTCAACTTTAACTAACACCACCATGACTCTTTCTAAACTGCGGGTTTCATTATCAAATACTCAATCACAGTTGAAGATGGAGAAGATTTCTTCTCTTGCAAAGGACACAAGGATTAAATCCTTAGAAGATTTAGTAGTCAAGATGGAATATGACCCTGCAAACATGAAAGTTGCAAAGGAAATAATCAAGAAGAATAATGTTTACATAATAGCATTGAGAAAACAATTGAAATTATTAGCCACTGAAGATCCCCTTACAAAACACATTGAGGAGACAAAGACCCAGAAGACTAACATGATGAAGCTCATCATGGAACGGAATGCACAAATAAGGAAAATGTAAACTGAGATGGAGAAGATGATTAAAGAAAGGGATCAGAATTAAAAGCTAGTTATGATTCCATTGGATGTTGTACCTCTTACATATATTCCTACAACAACAGCTACAAGTTCCACTCCACCTACTACACAGTCAACAGATGGTGTTGAACAATTGACTAAAGCAGTTGAAAATCTGTCAATTTAGACAGAGGAAATCAAAATGTTGCAGAACTAGGTCAAATATTTACAGGAACAAAAGACAAGGAGTGAGGCTTCACACTCAGCTGAATCACAGATATCTTGGAAGCTAATTGAAATATTGCAGAAATCTGAATGGGAATCGGCAATTAGATAGACCTTGGCCAGAGCCAAGGAAATCATTTGGACAAAAATCATGAACTCAATAGCTGAAATTTGGCCCTGTATTCATATCATCTTTGAGTAGAAAGAGTTAATCAATATAGCAATAGAAGCTATAACAGATATTGAACAAGAGTTGGGAGAAATTCCTGCAACAACAACAAATATCATCAAATTCCTAAATTCTAAGAACATATATGAACTACATGATTTAGGAGTTGATGACATAACATAAACCATTCTGGAGGTGAAGAAGATTCTTACCAAAAATAATTTGGTTGTTCAGTTAGAGGAGAAATGTCATAGCTTAGAGATAGAAGTAAACAGATTTTCTACCATAATTGAGCCTCTAAATCAGAAGGGGCTACCTAGTTTATTTGTAATTAATGACAAGTTAATTACTTATAAAAATTGTGTTAGAAATTTGAAAGAGATAGCCAGAGACAACTCTAAATTTGCAAACATTAAAGGCAGCATGACATGCAGAGCATTCTTGGAAGCCATGAGTAATGATTTCTTCATCCAGCATGAAGTAAATCATAATTTTGTGGTAAAGCCCAAATTTTCTAGATATACCGAGGTTCATGAAATTTATCGGAAGTTAATAAAATTAACCATTCCAGAAGAAGATAGGTGGGATAAAATTTGTGAGATACAGGATTGAGCAGTAATTCGGGTGTAGTTAGAATACATCCAACACATCAGTCAGTGCAGCACAGGAATAGGCCTATTCAGCTACTGACTCCTCCAAATCAGAGCCACCTTTCCACATTGTTGTACACCTTCTCTATTATTTTGTATAATATCGACTGTATTGTTTAGGATAATGCCAATAATACACTGTCATTTGAGACAACAATTTTGTAAATCATTTTGTAATTTAGTGTATAAATACTTCACAGTTTGAAGTATTAGGGGTTGATTGTTGAGTATATTTTTCTCTAAGCATTGTAATTTTTTGGTTTCTCGAAGCATCAATAATACAAGGACATTCTTCACAGGATTCATGTGGTGTGCGAATTGGTGATGTTTTTCTTTTGTTAATGTGTTATTCATTATTTTATTTCTATGTTCTTTCTGAAAAGCTTAATTACATAATAGAAACTGTGATGAATAGGATATGTTATAAAGAGCACCCTATTCTGGCTGTTTGTAATTTATATGTTTTCTACTGAAGTCAAATTGAGGAATACTCCATTGCTCCTTACTTTGTATTGAACCTTACATCTCTTCTATTTCATAATTCATTTAAAATCCTAAAAGATCCAACTAGTGCAACCTAGCTTGCCCTGTGAAACTCCTTCAATTTTTGATGCAGATCTAGTTAATCTTTATACTCCATACCCCAATGGAATTATAACAATTTCATAAACCAAACAATCCAAATCAAATCACAAAAAAACAATCAATACAGTAATAACTAGCTTAAAATTCACATATAATATAGCTAAATTTTACAAAGAGATCCCTCTCTAAAGCTGGCAAGGCTAGATCGCAGCTTCCAAAGTGGTTTTGATGTTGTCCTCTGTGTTTATTCTCATAGTCTCTTAAATTACAAAACGATAACATAGTGGCAACCATACTGGGGACATTGAAAATATTGTAATTTTCTTCGAATTCATTACCCTGGTTAAGAAAAGTGTATGATAGGAATATTTCATGAGATTGTTTCCTTTTCATTCTTGTAAATAATAAGTGTGTGTAGGTGCCTTAGATTTTAATTTTTGCTCCCAAAAGAGCTTACACTAGATCTCATCTTGATCCAAAGCCTGCAACTATTGTTGATGATCCTGAAAAACAGCTCAGAAGAAAAAGTATAGCTGAGAGCCAAGGAAGTAGCAGTCCTGCCCATAGGGCAGATTCTCTTCCAAAGGATTTGGTTACCGTACAAGACATTGAATTTGATTTACATTTTCAACATAGTTTGTTTAGAACTAAGTCAGCCAACTGGGTAGATCAATCCACATTAAGACGTCATTCTATTGAAGTACAGTCTGCCCAACCTAATATTGACCTTCAAATCCTTCAATATTTTGATAAATTGCAAGGTTTAGTTTCAAGTCTTGACCTTTCTGTTCATGAGGCATATGTCCAACAATCTGTTGAAATCTCTACCCTAACTTCTTTTGCAATTTCATCTACCTCATCACAATCTGTTCATCTAAGATCATGTAGTCCTACCCCTTCTATAGTTTCCACTACTACCCCTGTAATTTCTCATTAAACAACTCAAACCCCATCTTCTCCCAAATCCTCACCCACAATCCAACCTTCACCTTCATCACAACCTCACACTTCAGTTCAGCCTTCACCTCTGATTCAACCTCCACCTTACATCCAACAACTCCTTGTAATCAATCCACATATTATCCATCCTCATATGCCTATAATGGCAGCTAGATATGCTCCACTTTTTCTTCAAGGTACTTTGGAAAACATGCCATGGGATTATCAAACTAGGATTCCACACTTTGATGGAATTGGACCTATAATTTCTCAGCAACATGTAGATAGGATGAATGACAGTTTTGACCTTCAAGAAGTAAATGAGGAAAATGTCAAAATGAGGTTGTTTGCACAAAGTCTCATTGGAGAAGTTAGGAAATGGTTTAAAGCCTTGCCACCTACTAGCATCAATGATCTCCCTGCATTCCATCAGTCATTCCTTAATAGATGGGAAGTCAAAAAGAACCATCTTAAGATTCTATCATAATATGAAAGCATTAGGAGGGCACCTAGGAAAAGTGTCCAAGATTATTGCACTAGATTCAATATTGTTGACAATGCAATTCCTTCCAACATTAAACCACCACAAGGTCTAGCCTTAATAAAATTCCCAAATGGCTTTGAGGCATACATGTCTTATCAGCTGAGAGAGATAAATTCTTCAACATTAGAAGGAATTCAAATAGATGCAGTAAGTGTAGAATCCAATTTGTTAGCAAAAAGGGATAGGATAAGAACTGAAAGAAGAGTGACCATGAAATAAGAACCCTCAACTTCTATTTGTAATGAAAAAATAGATTCATTAGTCATAACAATAAAAATAATGATGGAAAGGATTAATCTAACAGATATGGTTGCTCCAAGAGAAAATCAGCCTGCACCTTAAAACCATAATCAAAATGTTAAAAGAAATACTCCACAAATCAAATAGAGGGAACAAAGGGGACCAGATCAACAGATTATACCTCCATTTCAGGAGAATTATGTTGATGATGATGGGGAAATTGAAGAAGAGGTAGAAGATAACCAAATAAATTTGATGTGTATTAATGATGATGAAACTATTTTTCTCACTCAAGAAGAGCAAGAGCTTTTTCAACTTTCCCAAACTGAGCTTGATTCAAAGGAATCAAATGATTATAAACAGGGATTTGAAAAAGCTATAATGGAATTCCATAAACATATAACCTTAGGAGTAAGAAAAATTCAGACACCCCCAACAAAAATAATTTTGAGAGTCCTGCTAAGAAAACCTTTGATATTGTTGTTAGGAAAATCATGGACAATTCTACCAAGAAAACTGTTGATAGTTCTAGAAAAAAACAGTAGAAACTCCTGCCAAAAATATAGTCGATAATACTTCTAAAACTACTCAAACTGATATCCCAACCACCAGTCAATAAAAAGGACCTATATCAAAAGAAATTGTTGATAAATATGATTTTCTGAACCTGAGTAAGATTAAAACATCATTCAACATTGAGAATGAATTAGAAAAAAACTAAAAATTCACATTCCTCTAATAGGGTTAATGAACAAAAATATATACAGATCTCAAATGATGAAAGCTCTAAACATAGGGGAAAACACAGACACTGTTAATTTAAATGATGATCAGACTGAACTCTTATTTGGACCAGAAGTTGATGGCAAACCACAGGAAGGATGTGTTCCTCCATTCTATGTTAGCCTAAATGTTCATGATAAGATTCTCCATAATGTTGTGTTAGATTCAAGTGCTTCGCACAATTTAATGCCCAAAGTTGTTATGGAAAAACTTGGACTTGACATTACCAGACCTTATAAAGATTTATATTCATTTGATTCCAGCAAAGTAAGATGCCTAGGTCTCATCAAATATCTGTGTTACTTTAGCTCAAGTCCCAGCTAAAATTCTAGTAATGGATATAGTGGTGGTAGATATACCCCCTAAGTATGGCATGTTGTTGTCATGCTCATGGGGAGCAAAGTTACAAGGGACCCTACAAATGGATATGAACTTTTCTACCATACCAGTGTTTGGTCATCAAAGAAGATTATATAGGGAAAATTTGATGAAATTCATGGTGAATAGTCAGGATAAACCACACAACTATCCTCTTTACTCTGTCCACTCAAATTTAGACTCTTTCATTCTTTATAATGATGGAGATATCAATACTCAGGTTACCAAAGAAGAAATTGATATTTGTGAAACATATGAAAACCAAACACAAATAGTGGAACAAAACACTCAGCTTGAACCTCTTTGGAACATCAGCTTTGACGGATCTTGTAGCAAAGAGGGTTATGGAGTAGGCGTGTGGGTTTCAAACACAGGAAAAAATCATGCAGAAGGTCATTCATACAACCTCATTTTTCAATGTACTAATAATATAGCTGAAAATGAAGCACTTATATTAAGATTGAAATTGTTTAAAAAATTGGGTGCTAAAAGAATTTCCATTCATGGGAATTCTGAGTTAGTAATAAAACAAATTAAAGGAGAATATTATGCAAAACACCCTATATTAAGAGCATACACAAATGTTGTGCTTGATTTTCTAGAAAATTTTGTGGAATATGATCTTTCTGCAATTCCTAGGAATCAAAATATCCTTGCAAACGGTCTGGATTTTTCAGCGAGGACCTGTAAAATGCCTCATCCCAATCGACAATATACAATGGAAGTAAAACATTGACCAATTGTATCAGACAATATGAGGATGAATATGAAGAAGAAAGTATATATTTAGAATGTGAATTAGAAGATCAAATAGTTGTACATTCTAATGTAGAAAAACAGTTAAATAAATTAGATGTAAATATTCACCTAGATAAAGTTGTAAATAAATTAGAATTGCTTGAAATAGATCCAGAGAGAGAAGAGTTTGAAATACTTCAGTTAAAGGATAATGTTTTACCAAGATTTTTGGTTCTATTATAAGAATTATTTGATTTCAATGATGTAGCTAAGAAGTCTAATATTGAGCCCACAGGGGTAGATGTAGAAGAGTGCAACATAGGTAGTGAAAAAGATCCCAAAATGATAAAACTGTCCAAGTCACTACCAACTACTAAAAAACAAAAATACATTGATTTATTCAAATAATTCATTGATGTCTTTGCCTGGAGCTATGAAGATCTCAAAGCTTATGATACTAGTATTATACAGCATAAAATTCCAATTAAAGAGGATCAAAAACCATTTAAGAAAAAACTTCGAAGACTAAATCCAGTTCTGATGCCTCTAATTGAGAAAGAAATTAAAAATATGTATGATGCTAAAATCATAGTTCCTCTTAGGTACTCTAAATGGGTTTCCAACATAGTACCAACTAGGAAGAAAACAAGAGAAATCAAATTATGCATAGATTTTAGAAATATTAATAAGGTCTCCCTAAAATACAACTACCCTTTGCCAAAAATGGATCACATATTACAAAAGGTAGTTGGATCTAGTAGGATTTCTTTATTAGATGATTTCTCAGGCTACAACCAGGTTTTAGTTCATCCTCATGATCAGGATAAAAACAACTTTCACTATTCCATGGGGTACCTTCATGTATGTGAAGATGCCCTTTGGGTTAATGAATGTTGGAGCCACATTTCAAAGAGAAATGTATATTGCCCTTGCTGATGAAATTGGCAGGTTTATTGTGATACATCTAGATTACATTACTGTCTATTCAAAAACTAATGAGGAACATTTGTTACATCTAAGAAGAGTGTTTGAGAAATGCAGAAGGTTTGGAATTTCATTAAATCCTAAGAAAACGCTTTTTGTCCTTAAAGAGGGAAAACTTATAGGTCATATCATCTCTAAAGATGGTATTAGGATTGATCCCAGTAGAATTGAAGCTATTTTAAAAATCAATCGTCCTAGAAAAATTAAGGAACTTTAATCATTCATTGGCAAAATAAATTTCCTAATAATATTCATTCCCAACCTTGCAGAACTTCTCAGAAATATAACAAATATGTTGAAAAGAGATTCAGAAATAAGATGGAACGTTGAAGCTAGGAAATCATTTGATCAAGTTAAACGAGCATTGACAAAGGCACCAGTCCTAATTAGTCCAGATTTCACTAAAGATTTTATAATCTTTTTATTTTCATTTGAATGTAGTTTTGCAACTATTATTTTACAAAAAAACAATGAAGGATATGAACAACCCATTGCATTCTTTAGTAATGATTTAAGGAATTATACATTGAAAAAAAAAAAAAAAAAAAAAATCCTTTGCATTAATAAAAGAAATCAAAGATTTCAGAGTGTATATCCTACATTCCCATATAATTGCTTATGTACCAAATTCTATGGTCAAGGATATTTTAACTCAAAATGGACCAGATGGTAAAAGAGGTAAATGGATTGCTACCATTCTTGAGTATTACATATAAATCAAACCCACTAAGCTTATCAAAGGATAAGGACTAGCCAAATTGATGGTTGAGTCTAACTTTCATGCATTGGATATCAACTTTGTTGCTGCATTAGATGATCAATAGGAGCAGACGACTCCACAAATTGATGAGGATTTTATGACCTCACCCTAGTATGCAGACCTCATTTTTGTTTTATTCAATTTAAATGCTCTTCCTAGTTTAACTAAGACAAAGGCTATATTTCTAAAGTTAAAAGTAGTGAAATTTTACATCCTAGATAATGTTTTCTATTGGAAAGATGCTTGAGGTATTTTACTAAAGTTTCTATTGAAGGATTATGCAGAAAGAACCATGCAGGAATTCCATGAAGGTGATTGCAGTGGGCATCTATACTAGGAAACCACTGCTAACAAGATCCTTAGAGTTGGTTTTTACTGGCCTACCCTTTTCTCTTATGTTCATAAGAAAGTAACCTCTTGCCACAAATGCCAAATATTTGAGGGAAAAAGAAAACTATTTCCTTTGCCTTTAAAACCCATACAGTTGAAAGTCCTTTCCAACGATGGGGATTGGATTTCAATGGAGAAATACATCCACCATCCTCTACCCAACACAAATGGATTCTCACAGCCATTGATTACTTCCCCAAATGGATTGAAGCCACGCTTTCTAAATTAGCCACTGATGTTGTTATTATTAAATTTCTGGAAACTAATATCCTCTCTAGATTTGGCTATCCAAACAAGCTCATTGCAGATAATGTTGCAACCTTTAAATCCAAGAAAATGATATATTTTTACAGTAAATATGATATTTCTTTGGGACATTAAACTGCTTATTACCCTCAAGGTAACGAGTTAGTTGAATCCTCAAATAAGGGTCTAGTCAACATTATCAAAAAGTTGCTAGAAGATAACAAAAAGTCATGGAACGACAAGTTAATTAATGCACTTTGGGTTGATAGACTTACTACAAAGAAATCAATTGGCATGTCGCCATACCAATTTTTTTATGGGATGGATGTTCTTTTTCTATCATCTTTAGGATTTCTAGTTATGAAGATAATTAAGGAATTGTAGGTTGAGCCAAATGACACTCGAATTAGGATTAATCGGACTATTCAATTACAACAATCCACTGAAGAAATCTACAATAAAACACAAGTTATCCAGGAGAATGTCAAAAATATTTTTGACTGAAGAACTAAAGAAAATGATTTCAATTTGGGTGACAAAGTTTTAAAGTGAGATTCCAGAAGAGAGGACAAAGGAAAACATGGGAAATTTGACAATCTTTGGAAAGGGTCTTCCCTCATTTATGCTTTCAGAGGACACAATGCATTCTTTAAAAAAGATCTAGATGGAACAGAAATACCTGGTGGACCTGTGAATGGCAGAATGTTGAAACATTACTTCTTTTAGAAATAGAGGTTTTTTTCTTACATGAAATCATTGTAAATATCATTGTCTTTATTATTTTGATTGGGTAACCTATTGACAGAAGTTGAAACCCACAGAGAAGGCCCTAAGCTTTGATTGGTATGCTACCATAATTACTCCAACAACAAAAAGAAATTAGGCGCAGACATTTTTGAAATGGAACACTCAAGGCTACTGATCAAAGGTTCTTGGAACCTCACATGGAGAGTGTCATCCCCAGCTGGAGCCATTGTTAGGGTCCTATAATTTATAGGATCTTAAGGTGATTGAGTATTTTATCTTAGAAATCTCATATTGTAAATAATTTTCAATCTGTAAATGATTTCTAAAAAAAAATATAAATGAAAATGAAAAAGGGCATATTTAAAAAAAAATGAATAAAGAGAAAAAGAAGAAAAGAAAGAAACATTGGAAAAAGAATAAAAATGAAATCAGAACCCCACAAAAGAAAAACAAAATAAAATAACACTGGAAGTGTTGCAAATTCAAATGCCACTGCTGATAGATAGTTTTATTTTTGTCAAATAAAGTAAGGTTGTGTGTAGCTTGTTTAAAATGCCACAATGACTAGTTATGTGTTTAACAATACAACTTAATCATAATTAAACAAGTTTAAATTTCTGTAAATTAGGTTAGAGAAATAAAGATTTTCCAAATAGTCTAATCTTGGTAAATCAATATTTAGCTAGAAAATGACATTGGTTCAACTCTTTAATCTGAATCAATAGGAGAAACAAGTGATAAGGTATAATAGATTTTAATATTTCATTTAAAAAAAAAAAGGAAATATGGGTTTGCTAGTCTAAATGCACCCCTAGAAGAAGAAATAAAATGTTAGATTAGAAAAATAATTTGAGTTTTAAAGGGTACGTAGAGGTATTTCATTTGGAAAAATAAGGAAAATTTCATTTATCCTAATTTTTTATCCTCATTATACATCAAGCGCAAAAAGGGATATGTGTGACTTATTTATATTTTATCCTAACTTTGGATTAAAATCAAAAAGCATATCCTGACAAAACGTTGTTTTGTCACTTATGGTTAAAGGGTTCGTAATTGTCCACCACACGGTCCTCCTACTCTACAAATCAATGACACCTATCAACTTTCCCCCCCCCCCCCCTCTCCATCCTCGCTTTACCGCCGAGGGAGGAGGGTCTGAAAAATTGGCTATCCCCGCCAGGTCCCACGACCACATGGCCTCCCCTCTGAGTTTCACATCCCCCTCCCTTGCTTACACAACTAACAACTCACTACCCCCTCCAAAAACAGTTTCCTCCTTGCTCTATTACCACTGTCCCTACCCGACACCTCCGCCACTACTGTTCTGCCATGTTTTCGAGTTGTTTCCAATCAAATTCTTTCCCGAGGTTATCTGTTGGGCATTTAATTAGCACCTGATAATTGTTAATCGAACGGACCCACGCCATTTTCAAAGGAAACGATGCATTTTTTATATAAACCCTGTAATTAATCCTCTTTCGACCTTTTCTATTACATTTCCTCTGCATATTGAATTATTCACAGGTTTTCCAGTGTGCCTAGGATTTTTTTCAGCTGATCGATTTGTGATCAAATACCAGTGTCTTTCCTCCCTCATTCGATCAATTAGATACCTGCAACACATTCCTGGTAACCTTTTCCTCCCTATTCCAATTGAATTTTTCATTTTTAATAATGCCTCCTAAGAAGAAGAATCAGGAGGATCCTATGAACCCTTTAGTTCATCCTCCTATAGACCTAGATCATATTCTATTAGCTGATAGGGATTACAAGATCATTGAGACGCAGTCTGAGTTTGAATTGTTTGAACTCTATTTTTGGCTGGAGGACAAATATGTTGACAAAACAAATGAAATTAGACTTTGGGAGTCCAATCTTCCACACTACATCTTCCCCCACACCTTCCATGCCCCCGAATTCATCAGAAAATGCCAAGCGTGCTACATTCCCAATCAAAGAGCCATTATAGCCCCTACCGGTGAAATCCTTTTCACCATCACTTCCCAATCAATAAAATAGATGATGCAATATCCCTCTATGGAAAACAACACACATTTTTCCTTAGAAGCCCTCACTAAACTTTGTCAAAAACTTGATTTTTCCAAAAGAGCCAAAATTTTTGACATATTTTTACCAGAAAATACCCAATTACCTAATAAAAATCCTCCATACCCTTCCTTCATATTCCCTGATCAAGCTAAACAGATCATAATTGTAATTTCATACATCCTTGGTTATTATTCTGATTAGTGGGGAGATGAACCCATTTTATTCTTCCTTTCCATATTTTCCACATATAGCAAACCATCCATTATATTTCATTTTGGCCAAATCCTGGCTGACAACATCCATGAGCAATTTCTTAAATTTCAGTCTCAAGAAGTATTTAAATACTCTTCAATTTCGGTATATATGCTTTTGTATTATCGAGCATATAGGTTCAAATTTTCCATGCAGAAGCTAGATCAAGAGGGCGACCAACAATCAGTGATGTTTTGGACATCTCTAGTGATGAAATAGCAGTAAGAATTTTCTTACAAGCAGTTTATTGAATATTTTGTTCACCCAGCTATGAGTGTTCTAAATAGTTCAGTAGAACCCAGAATAAGTGAAGATATAAAGAAAATTTTGCACTTGACAGATGAGGCTAAGACAGTAGACTGGTAATTGTACCAGAATTACACCGAAATCAAAGTCTATGGATGTGAGCTAGCACCATATAAGCTCCCAAAATACCTCCCCATGAAGATTTTTTCTCTCGAATACATTAGACAGATACTGAATTCAGATGAAATTCATTTTGTATCAGCTAAGAAGAAATCCCAGTTCAGAATTAAAACGCAGATTGGGTCTTTCATTTGTAATAATAGGTTACCAGGAGAAGAGGCAGATAAAATTCTGAAGGAGATGAAATTCCACATGAGTTTCACCTGGTCCAATGACCCTTTGGGTATCATTTCCAAGTTGAGAGTAGAAAACAAAATTACTCCTTACATTCGTACCCAGAGGCTTGAGATAGAGAGACATATGAACCAGTCAGTATGTGTAGAAAATACATTACAGGAAGCTGAGGAGCAGCTTGTATCTACATCAACGTCACAGACTCCTGTTCCACAAGAGAAAGCAGTTAAAAGACAAAGGGAAGAAGAGTCACCTTCAGTGACTGACAGTTCAGGAAAAGAGTTTAAAATCATGTACAGGAAGAGAACAAAATTAAATCCAAAGGTAGACATAGAAAGGAACTCGGAGCAAGAAGTAGCCATGGTGATAAAAGAAACACCATCTTCCTCTCTAGTAGGTGGCCAATTTACTGCATCTCCCACAACATCTTCAATATCCCATGACCAACAAGAAATTGTCCAAACAACTAAGGTTTTCCAAGGAAAGAAGGAGAAAACAATGTTTGATAGATTCAATGAAATTCTTAAGAACAGTACTTATGCCCAGTTCTAGAAGCAAACTTCCAGCTCTCAAAGCAAGTTACTATCAGTGTTTGATTCAGAGAAGGGAAAGATGCAGATGGCCTTCCTTGAGGCCCAAATTCCACAACCAAAATCAACATATGATTACAAGAAAACAATATTTGAGTTCAACATAAAGGATAATCATCCCATTAACCAAATGGAGATGCATAAACAGACATGTGAAATGATTTCCTCAACTTTAACGAACACCACCATGTCTCTTTCTAAACTACAATTTTCATTATCAAATACTCAGTCATAGTTGAAGATGGAGAAGATTTGTTCTCTTGAAAAGGACACAAGGATTAAATCCTTAGAAGATTTAGTAGTAAAGATGGGATATGACCCTGCAAAGATGAAAGCTGCAGAGGAAATAATCAATAAGAAGACTACTAACATAGAAGCATTGAGAAAATAGTTGAAATTGTCAGCCACTGAAGATCCCCTTACAAAATACATTGAGGAGACAGAGACCCAAAAGACTGACATGGTGAAGCTCATCATGGAACAAAATGCACAAATAAGGCAAGTGGAAAAAAATATCGAGTAGATGATTAAATAAAGGAACCAGAATGCAAATATAGCTATGATTTCATTGGATGTTGTACCTCTTACAGCTATTGCTACAATATCAGCTACAAGTTCCACTCCACCTACTACACAGTCAGCAGATAGTGTTGAAAAATTGACTAAAGTTGTTGAAAATCTATCAATTCAGACAAAGGAAATCAAAAAGTTGCAGGAGAAAGTCAAAGCTTTACAGGAACATAAGACAAGGAGTGAGGCTTCACACTCAGTTGAATCACAAAGAGCTCAAAAGCTAATTGAAATATTGCATAAATCTTAAGGGGAATCAGCAATTGGACAGACCTTAGCCCAAGCTAGGGAAATCATTTGGACAGACATTATGAACTCAATAGCTGAAATTTGGCCTTGTATTCAGATCATCTTTGAGAAGAAAGAGTTAATCAAGGGAGCAACAGAGGCTATAACAAAGATTAAACAAGAGTTGGTGGAAATGCCTGCAACAACACCAAATATCATCAAATTCCTAAATTCTAAGAACATATACGAGCTAGATTATTTAGGAGTTGATGATAGAACAAAAACCATTCTAGAGGTGAAGAATATTCTTACCAAAAAGAATCGGGTTGTTCAGTTTGAGGATAAATTTCATAGCTTGGAGATAGTAGTTGTGTTTGTGTGTTTGGCACACAAATGTACCAAATCACACTTGCTTAAGAGGAGTGGTTTTTCCCTCTTAAGTTATTGGTCACAGGCAGAAAATAGATGGAGTCAAGTAAGTTAGTGGAACATGCTCAAACATAAACATACTAGATAGAGAAATAGCATGCATATTCAAACATTAAAACTAAACTAAAACTAAAACAAATAACACAAAAGCTCTAAATAGAGTCAAACAACTTCAATAATCCAAATGACGACACTTACGTCCCCTCTTATTGAGTGCTAGTAGGAAATGAAGATGAAACTTTAACCCACTTGCCAAGGGGCCCTTGGAGCTATGGAGCTTCAAGTCCTGATGCAAGGATGTATTTACTTCCGAGCTGCCTTGGTGCAAAGTCTCCCTCTCTCTACTATGGTGAACTGGAGTTGTTGGATGGCCAACAACTGAGTCCCCTCTATCTCTGCTCCAGATCACACACTGTTGGTATTGCTTGGGGAAATTCTGGCCAACATAAAAATGTGCTCTCCTGTTGTTCATCTCTTGGTGGCCTTTAATAGGAGAATTCAAATCCTCCTTCCCTCTCTTGGTACATTGTGGATAGTGACCTAAGAGAGGAGGGTGATTCCATTGTGTGCCACATTTATTCCATTATGTGCTCCCTTGCTGTCCTAAGGAGGCTTGGTTGGCTATCCTTTAGGAAGCTTCAAGTGTGGAATGAATGCCCTGGAGTGTGCCTTGTGGTCCTGGAAAATGACTTCCACTACTCCCAGGATTGCACGCTTTTTTGAGAAAAATGCGCACTTATCGAAGAATTTTGTGCACAAAGGCACATTTGACTGGTTCTTCTTGTGCACAATTTTATTTTTCCTTTCCGACCTTAGATATTTTTAAATACTTTTAGATTCTCTAATGTCTTTTAGCCCTGTAAATCCTTCTGCCTGACATTAAATAATGTCATATTTTCTTGTCTGATTTTCCGGTGATAATAGTTTCCCCCTAATGTGTAAGTTCTAGGAAGAATTGTATAGCCGAAATACATTATAGTTTCTTTTATGTATATTGTATAGAGAGAGAGGGAAACCTGCGTGTAGCTCGGAGTTGGAGACACCCTGCACCGAGTCGAAGAGCGACCATGTCCTGTGGGATCCCTGCAAGCAATGGTATAATACAATATATACAAATTTTCTATGATGCAAGCATGTCCCATGATCGTGATGCTTTGGCTAGTTAAACAGATCTATCTGACAGATACAGATTTTGTCTGTGTCACTAGTATGGTAGTGATATGTTAGTTTATGATGACGACCGTTGACGTCCTTAGGGGCGTTTTTTCTTTGACTATAGGTAGAAAGTGGTACCCATATACGTAAAATTTTCATGGGATATAAATGCGCATTGTACACATAGGCGTTAGCTGGGACCTCCTGTGTAAGCATTGCTGACAGAGACGCTTATAAAGGCATGGGTATTCGATGAATTTGATCAAAGTGCAATGGTTGTAAGGTACGATACCATCATGAAATGAAAGGTAGTGTTGTAGTCTAATGTCAGGAGAATCGATGACATCTATGGGAAATGATGTCTCCCATAGTGCCACCCGAGGATGCCCTTTTTATGGAGAAGGGTGATCAAAGGTATCACTTCCTTTTTGGAAAAGAGATGTTGATGTCGAAAAAAAGGAAGCCTCAACCAAACGAGGGGGTCACTTATACAGAGGATCAGGATCCTGGATGTGATAGGTTTAATATATGCATGATGGCGAGGGGTGGCTGAAAAATGATGATGGGGATTCAGTGGCCCAAGGTCGGAGTATAAAAAGCAGCTTGGCAGTAGACGTAACTATTTCTAATGGGGAAATCCCTGGAGTTGGTAGGACTTCCAGGGTGGGTATAAACTGGTTATGAATGTCATGGTGGCTTTTATGTGGGGGTGTGATCCTCCGACTAAGGGTGACGAGGGACTGCTGTCATGGGAGAAAAAATGAATGGGTGGTTGGGGGATGTAGTGCGCCATTTTTGGTCTTTTTACACTTACCAAAAGAATAAAATAATGGGGTTTGGTTTGTACAAAACACAGAGACGGGTGCCCCAAAACATTGAAAGTGTTCACTCACTTATGGTGTGATGAAGGTTTTTTTTGCTGAGGGTGGGGGCCCCATTGGTTGGTCTCATGTGTGAGGTTGATGAAGCGGATGAAAAAGTATCGCATATGGGTTATGTTGATGGAGGTATGGTGGGCCAAATGCGAGGCACGGTAGCGCGCTTTTGATCTTCTTGTACAACCTGGTCGTCTAGGAAATGGGTTTTATGTCATATGGTAAAACTTGACCTGATCTATGGCGAGTGAATGGGAATGATGTTTTTCCAATAATATAGTGGTATGGCTATGGTGTCACTATTTTTGTGGTGTATGGTCTACTTTGGGTGAAAATCGCCATGGAGGGGAGGCTCTACCGACCTACAGGTATGCTTATCATGTGAAAAGTGAGGTGATGATAAACATGGTCAGATGTGTGGAACCTATGGATGATTTCTGATGAAGAAATGATGTCAGGATATGCAGAGTTTTTTTGGGACTCTATCATGATGGGGGTATAATGATACCTGCTCTGGAACTTTCAGTCGATGTAGTTGTGGATGGTTTGCACACCACCTGCCAAAACAAATACCCCAAGTGAAAGCCTCTTCTTTATTCAAATATTATTTGAAATACATGTGCTTAAAAAAGAAGATGAGAGAGGGCATACCTGTCGGCACTGAAAATTTATTTTTTCAGAGGTGTGCATGAGTGGCACCTCCTTTGGGTGTTTATGAAGTGTTAATACTAGTGTTGCAAATTACTGCTGCCTAGGTGACCTTAGGCGAAAGACTCGATTAAACCATCTGCAGTAATCGATGCACGTGGTAACTCAAGAGGATAAGGCAACTAGATTCCCCTATCCCGGGTAGGTGTATGGTGGCTTGGGGGGAATTTCCATGATGGGAGATTGCGTGAGTGCAAGGCTAGATCCCTCGTTAGGATGGGAAATTTCTGGCATGTGGAAGTCGCACCTAGTGTAGAGGTGCCTGAATGTTTCCATTAGCAGGCATGCCTCTGGTTCATGGTTATGGCTAGTGCAGATGGTGCATGGTACCACTATGCCAACTGATTATATTGTGTGGGAATCAACACTACTCTTCATCTTAGACATGGATGCTTGGAAAGGATCAGTTTTAGAAGACGAGATATTTTGTTTCCATTTCCGAGTTTTTGGCATTAGTGTGTCTAGCTCTTTTGGGGAGCATAGAATTAACACTGCTCTTATCGCTCTAAGCTTCGAGAGATGCTCATATTTAATTGTATGATGAAAGTGTGAACATATCCGGCAATAATTATGCATGATTTTCTCTCGGTTAGAGAAAAGTCTCTGTGGGAGAGAAGACACTATGTGGAAACTGTTTGTGAGGTGCTTCAGTTATTTGCACTGTTTGAACGGGTGGCTAATCAGGTCGCATAGTCCGCATGTTATCCTAGGTTGTACCTGGGTCATGCTTGGTCAGTGGGCCATCCCAGTTTTCCCATCACGCCAATGTGGGTGTGGGGTTGCTGGCTTGGGGATGATATACTTTCTATACCGTTTGAGAAGGTCGTCCTCTTTCTTATCTAATGTATGAATCATATCAATTACAGGACGAACTTTTGGGATATAGCTACAATGTTGTCCATAGTTATTTCCTTGACATACTAGGAAAAATAGCCTAGATATGGGGTGCCAGTCGTGCGTAGTTGGTGTCCAGCATCGTAGCACTTCTAAGTCAAGGCATGTGGCGACCACATGATTGGGTGTTTTACATAACAGACATGTTGGTCTTTGTTGTAAAGAGTGGTTGGGGGTAACTAAGGGTTCCTTAATTGGTCGATTTTTAGCTGACAGAAAGAGGATGGATCTACTTGTTATCGATCCTAGAGACAGCCTTGAGTTGTGAAAGACCAGTGCCTAGGACATCTTATACAGTAAGGAGCTTAAGATGTAATTCGAGATATTTTAACAGCATGAGGCTCTTTACTACTTCAACTTTTACAAGGGGGTGTAATATAAATGGAACCAGAGTATTCTCAGAGTCGGCAAAATAACAGGATGTTGCAGAGGTAAGGAGTGAGTCCTTAATATAGATGCATCAGACAGCTTAAAGACAGCTTTCTTTAAGGAGGGTTGGGTTCTAAAATGTTTTACAGAGATTTAAAATTGAATGAAGTTGTTGCGTAGAAAATATAGAAAGGATATTAACTACTAATGAGAGGGAATTCCGTAAACATATCTGAACATGAGATGGGCTTAAAATGATAAGAATCCATACATGTCAATAGCTTTGAAAGAATAACATCTCATAGCATTTAATATAGAGGAATAATGAGTGAAGTGATAAGTGAGACAGCATACCATGCTTGAGCCATATTTAAAGCGCTTGACCAACTTAATATAAGTATCAGTGGTGATAAATTTATATCAAAACTAGTGAGCCACTCGCACTCCAGAACATGATATAAAAGAAGTGGAAGCAGCGAAATGAACAGTAAAACAATATCACATAAGGAAAGGTTACACACTATAAAACGTTAAGACCAGAATCCTCACTTTAAAGTAAAACTCCTTCTTGCTGAGACCCAACGGGCTCTTCACATTTCTATTAAGATTTCAACAAAAGGCATACAACTATTCTTTCACAGCAAAATTCTTTTGAAAATTTGGAACCTGTTTTTCTCTTCTGATCTTGCTTATATAGAGACCTCAGTACATGAGCGAGAAGATATTTTTGGAAAAATATCTTCCTCGCATGCCAGGAATTTGTTAGAGGTCCTTATCAAAATAACCAAAACTTATGATGAGGAATAAAGGCCTCTCATCATTTGCAGTTAGGCACTCGGCCGTTTTGAAGCAAAATATTAAACAACGGTCTGGTAAAAAAGTAAAATGTTGGAGTGGAACATAAATTCCACTTGAAACTTAGAAGTAATCAACTAAAGTAAAAAGTAAAAAGGCCCCTAGGGCCGAATCATGAGTTGACAATATTTCACTGATGAGAAGGGGTTGAGGTACTCGCTGACACTGGTGGTGGAACATTTTCTGACGAGCTAGCGATCTGGCTGGCGAACTAAGTGCATCTTCGTTGGCTGTCCGCTGAAGGCTCAGGCATTGCTGCAAATCCTTCCACCTTGATATAGGCCTCTATGAGGACGTTGACACCTGCCTCGATGGGGAGCTTTTGTTTTATCAGATGAAGGAGGACAAATTCTTGGCGGAGGGATGAAACAATTGTCTCAGCTTTTAACCGAGCATTTTTATCTGACAAGATGTCCATCTAGTCTATTTCTTCCTGGAGACGTGTTTTATATTCTGTTAACGGTCATAGCATGGAAGGAGTGGTTGGGTCCCAGCAATATGGAAGTCTAGCTGTTGTAGTCTCGACCCAAACTGCATCGAACCGATCCACGTTTGCTGCCACCTGTTGCAGGGCTCCCGAAGCTATAACTCGAGTCGCCTCCTTGTCGATGATTTTCTAGCATTCAAAGGCCTCCATGAACCGACTTGGTATGCCATGCTTCTCCATTCCAACTCTTTCAAGAAAGAAATATAGCTTCTAGCGTGCTGGGCTCTGCTGGACAAGTTGAGGTCTGCCTCTTGAAATTTCCTGTTGAGATAGAGTATAGCAGATTTGGTTTCCCCAATCATTTTTAGGAAAGCCCACTGTTCTGTCACCGCAGAGATTATCTCTGACCAAATTATCCTTCTCGCATCACTGAGGGTGATATTACCCTTCAGGCGGATGTTGAGGTCATTGACGGTTTTCTGTTGGTCAGCTCTTGCCTTCTTTTCCTGCTCGATCTCCTTCTGCAACATCTCTATTTTTCTGGTATTCTCAGCCAAGGAGGTTTCCAACTCGGTGATTCTATGCCTCGCGGTGGAAGCCTGCTTTTCTAGTACATCATTTGCAGCCTTTGTTGTAGTCAGTTGCTCGGACAATGAACTAGTCTCTGGTGGAGTGGTAGTTGGCACACAACTGTGTGTGTCCCAAGTCGTTTGCAGCTCCGTCAGCTTGCCCTCAAGAATAGTTATTGTCTTTGCCATTTTTTCTTTTTCCTCTTTCTCCTTCGCCAGTGAATCAACCAAGTCTGCTTTTTCTTTCTCCTCCTGTGCCAATTCAGTCATCTGAACATGGTGGGATGCCGGTATGCTGACCTTGTGTTTCAATGACGCAACCTCCTTCTGCAATTGATCTATCACATAGCGTTGCGGGTTGGAGTCTCCAGTTTCCTTTCCTTTGATCGACTCTAAGAGGCCGCGTATTTGATTCGCCTGGGCACGGGAATTTTCCTGTTCATTTTTTAGGGTCGCCCTCACCTGTTCATGCTTAGTCTCCATCTTCTTCAGTGTGATGGTGAGCCTCATTACCTCATCCTTCAACATGTCACTAACCACCTGGAACAAGTTGCATTTTTCAAGGGCTGGTACCTTAGCCATGTCAATTGCATACTCAAGCACCCTGTAACTAGTGGTACCTGCTTTAGGATCCAAGATGGCCTCAGCCATAGACAATACTAGATGTTCTACGTCCACATTCATGGAAGCTGAAACCCTGGTATGATATTTTTCCACATAACCTTCCAGTGCGGCCTTGTACTTGTCCCTCATTGCTCTATTTTTCTGACTTCTTTCAATTACAATTGGTGAAGCATTATCACCAATTTCATGTGAGACCTCAGAGTAGTCGGAGGAGGTGATACTATCTCTCAGCACTTTGAGCCCCACTTTGCTTCCGTCTGGTTGGCCGTATGGTACAAATGGCTCAAGCAACTGTTATTCCCCTACGACCTCTGCCTCGCTTGAGACTGTTTTCTGCTTTTTGCGGAGGGGGGAACTTGTTCCTGAGGGTCCCACTTCTTCTTCTTGGCCTCTTTTGGTTTCTCCTTCTTCCCCTGTGGTAGATGAATCTGTCTCCATCTGCGAAATCAAAGGCCAAGTTTCAAGATTAGCCCTCCACTCTATAAACGGTCTCGACTCATGTGTATAAGGAGTAGACTTGTTCCTCCTTCTTCCGTTAGAGATAATCCCCCGGGGATCATAAGCCCAAGTTTTCCCCTGTCTTAATTCTATGCCTTGCAACAACTTCTCAACAACAGGAAGGGTGTGTCTTGAATTTACAATAAACGGGCCAATAGTGATAGGGAGTTTCAGGATGAAGCCCTTCTTAGCGGGGACAAAGTGGAGTTGGTCATATTTGAGAGTCTGCTAAATATACTCTAGAGCGTAAACTCATCGAGCAGGAAACACAGGCAGCTGGTAAGGGGGGGCCTCGACTCCATAGACCCGAATTTCAGTATAATTGTCGAAAAGATACCAATCCCCAATGCTCTAGGTTTTACTATCTTGTAGCCAGCTCGTCATTTCAGTAAAAACCCTGGGCGAGGGCGAGTCATGGATGATAGTGTAGAAAATAGGCATGAACTCATTTAGAAACTTGGAATAACCCACCCCATTTGGTACTTGGCGCACTGCAAAGTTCCAGTCGAAGACTAGCCGGGGTTGAGAGTTTACCTCGTATACCCTATCTAAACCCAAACCCTCGAACTTATCAGCATGCTGATATAAGAAGAGGTAGAAGACCATCGAACAAAAGCGGAAGTGACCAGTTTCCGAAAGCTCTTGGAACTGGGTCTGAATGTTAGCAACCAAGAAGCCAGGGATATCCAGAACTACTCCCTTTTGAGACATTAACCACAAGAAATAAACACATGCCATGGAAACTTCCCCCAAACCGCCTACACCTAGAAGACCTGCGATGAGGGCCAGGATGGGCTGCACTTCTTCTTTGAACAAACTCAATGGGAAAGGATCTACAGAAGGAAGATACGTAGCCTGGTTGCTGGTTATAGAGGAAATTAAGTCTTCTTTCTACTCCCATGGAAATTTAGTGAACTGGGAGGTTAAAGATATTTCATTGAAACTTGTATGGATGGCGCTGGTGGGAAAGCGGAGGGCTTACCTGATGATGTCGGGAGAAAGAGAAAAAATCATATTCCCCTGAGCCGAGGTAAACGTGCCTCAACGCTCATCGTAGGCATCCCTGAGCCAGCAAGTAAAATCGACCACCGAGTAGACTGGGGGGGTAATCTGATGATATAAACCTGATACAACCACCCGATATCGATCCCTATTCTCGACATGTCGCCTAAAAAGCTCAGGTTTTATACTATTGATGGGAAAATGGTATTGGGGATCACAGATTTCGGCTTGCAGGTCAATGAAGGGCTCGAACCTGGGAGGGTTTCTGGTTTCACGAACCTGAGGAGTTTTTGGTTCAGTTTTCTTGGGTGTGCCCCTTCCCATGACTGACATAAAACTTTTTAAAACGAAAGGAAATCAGAGGGAATATGAGGGACAGAGTACCTGTGGAGTATGAATTTGCTCGGGAAAACGACGCGGGGGTACTGACAGTGACCGGGTAGACCTGGCACTAGCTCCCACTTAGTTTATACCGTAGCTGGAAGACCTGTAAATTTTACTGCAGTAAAATACGGGAGGACCGTTATCTAAGACTGAAAGTTCTGAGGTAAAAGGCGGAGAGGTGAAATAAGCGGGGTAAGTATCGTAAGGACACTAATAATGGAGCACATGGCGTATAGGGATTGGGTGTCAGCTGGAAGCAACTGAACACCGCGTGCCGGGAGTAATACTGGTACGAGCCTCGGTACCATCTCACCTAGAAACTTACCTTACCTTTCTGCTGCATAAGCCATCCGGTTCTTGAAAAATATTCTTCGTAAGACTGGTTAAATACATAGCATACAGACCTCTAGGGCCCACGCTTCACTCTGCCACATCACGCTTACCCGTACTTTGCTCTGCCACATCACGCTTACCTTGGGTCCGCCCCGTGCTACGTCACCATAACTCCGCAGGGGTACGGGTCTCGTCCCCCTTCCATTCTTTGACCCCCTCAAAATTTCCCATACGGGGAATTCCCTCACGTGCATATTATGGAAGCGGCAAGCCCTTTTGATAATATCTTCTTGCATCCTTTACCTTTTTACTTTATACCTTTGCCTTTTGCTTTATATTTGTACCCTTTCCGAACATATGCTTTGTTTTTAGGCACGAGACTTGTTTTATCATCGTTTCCTTTGAACCATTCTTTTAATGTTTCACCACCCGTCATGCATTTGATATATGACTACTCAAGGGTTGCCTTAAAAATTGACTGATTTTAATTAATGATCAACACTACTCATGAAATCTTCTTGGGTTGTCAAGCTATTCATAGATTTCGAGTTTGTGCCATCTTCTTGGGAGAGGCGAACTATGGTTGATCGCATACAAGCTTGTGCTGCGCGAAATCTAGGTATGTAGCGATAATGGCGTACCAGGGGATTGTCACCACATATCTGACATGAATGTTGGATGTCCATATCGGCGTGATATACTATTTGAATCGAATACCATCACTGGAACATTTCCAAAGCTAGGCAATTAATGATGAAATGATCAAGCTCATCGCAGAGTACACAACGCTCGATGGGAGGAGGGGGCATGGTTGGGAGTCTTTCAGTGATTTTCTATCCTCCTTTAGGTAAAGTGTGAGGTTCATCTCCAGATGACTGGGTAGAGGGATCCTCTTGATAATATTGTTCGAGGGTGTGTAAGCATCCCTATATAGCAAGATTTCTAGGCAATGATGGGTATAGTGTCCATAACTAATGTAGATGGTGCATGCATGATTGGTATGCAATACTTTGCCTTAACTTCTGGTGACAGGTTCCTTTTTCCGGGAACGTGGTGTTGCAATATTTGTTGTAGAGCTAAGGAGCGGTTTTAATTTGTCCATCTCTGGGAAAATGTGGGTAGGGTGTCCTACTACGTCACATATGGTGTAACCTGGTGATTCCCGTTGTATGGTGGGAGTCTCCACTTTCTTTCCTCTTCTCTCAGTTTTCTTAGTCGTAATAATCATTTTTGCAATGGGAATTTCCTTTGCAGGGATGTTTTCGATAGTCTCCTGAACAGGTGGGGCCTCCTCGGGACTGAGGGGCACTAACCCTGTAGAGGTGATGTGTGTGACTCCCGTCCCAGTAGAGGGGATGATGTACCAAACTGGTATTGCAAAATATATGTTTGGTCACACCACGGTGGCCAAGACCTGCTGGGATATGAAACCAACTGGGGGGAAGAGGAAAGGGATTTGGGAGGCAGTGTAGGCTAGAGAGGTTGTCGTGGTCGAGGACTCAGTTTCATTACTGCTCGTGTCCATGTCCTGACTAGCTTCAATGCTTGATGTGGACATCATGCACACCGGAGCCCCTGTGACACTAGGTGATGAATTAGGTATGACATGGGGATCTCCTAGGAATGACCCTAGGATGGAAAATGGTTTGAACTATCCGGGGAAATATTCTTACTACCATGAAAGCGCATCCACAGTTGTGTCTACGTAGGGTAGAATGACATGGGTATTTTTTAGAGGTCACTTTTCATTATGCATCAATTGGTCGATAGTAACGATGCGGTCCTCATGGGGGAAAATCATAGTTCGGAAGACAGAGGAGGCGATGGTTGACATGGCATACATATAACTCAAACAAAGGAGTATATTGTAATCCAATTGGGCATCCAAGACTTCAATTTCTATAAGGACCGTCTTTTTGGCTAAGCAGACTAGGACGTTTTGGTACAGACCAACGGGGGCTGAAGGGCGACCATCATATGCTCGAAGAGTGATGTATGATGGCTTTAGTTCGGGCAACCCTAACTTCTGCCAGACGTTCTTTGACATGATGCATGTGGATGCACCTTCGTCAATGATACATTGGTGAATAGTAATGTTCTGGACCGATACTGGTATCTGAAAGGCAACCATTGAAGGAAGCCTAGGGGTGGCTTTATCTAAATCAAAATCCATTAGATGTGAATCAGCAGGGTTGATGGTGCCTAATGCAGAAATTAAGGCTTTCCGTTGCTTCAGGCATGATTGTAAAACCTCCAAAGCTGACATAGTAGCGGGGGATTGAGCTAAATCATCCACAATGCTATAGTTATGGGCTGCTTTGGAATAGTTTCATGCTCACCTAGTTGGTCCCTTAGCCATATTAGGCAAAGGTTCAATAGGAATCTTTGATATGGTCAAAGGTGTTGTTGGCGCACTGGTACTAGCCCCTGACGTGTTGGTGTCTGGTGGAGTGTCATAATTTTGATTTCGTGTCTGAAAAAAAAAAAATCTTCGCCAGTTATGCAGATTTTGTGGTTGTTTTTTATCAGAATCGTCAGGAGTTTGTTGTTGTGTGCTAGTTGATCCTTGATGGGGAAAAGGCTCCTGCATGACTGTTGTCTGCTGGGAGGATCCCCCTTAACCATGATTACTCTGTAACTTCTTCAGCTCAAGGAGGTTGGGACAGTGGTGAGTGTAATGGCTGTACTCACCACAGATTGAACAAGAGTGTTTTGTCCGAAGAATTGGCCTTTTGTTCTGCCTCTGGGAGTTTCGTAGCTCCTGGTTTTGATTTCGGTTGGAGTTGCCTCCAGCCTAAGATCGTGGAGCGCATTGTTGATTATTGTCCCCCTGTCCAGGATTTCCCTTAGACTTGGTTTTTCCTTTTTTCTTAACCGTGTTTGGAGGATAATTTGGGTTCTCCTGGTTATATGGTTGGCGCAGTTGGTTTTGGGAAGGCTGCAAAAAGTTCACCTGTGCATTATTCTATATGGGCGGGTCTTGTGCTGGGGACTGAGCATAATGCAGTCCCTGGTTTGTAAATGGATGTTAGGGGGAGCTCTTCCATCAGCATGCCTATCTGCATACTGGGTCCCTTGAGCCAGAGGATAGGGTCCTCCATGCTGATGGTGATACGACGACGCCCTACTGGTCAAATTTTGCGGAGGCATGTGATGACTTTGGTAGCCGGGTTGTGGTATGTTCTGGGTAGAATCACATGTGTAAATGGGGTATTGAATGTTTTTGCTTCGGTGAATTTGGGTCAATGACCCAATTAAACCATCTGCAGAGCTCAGTGCACCTGACAATTCTTTGTAAGTCTACAGGTGCGGGGCATTTGGTAGGATATTGTAAATATACCCTGATATGTATAGATCAGCTCGAGTTGTTGGGGCTTACTGATGGCGTCCTCTTCGGATATGGGCTTTTGTTGTGCCACATCCTTCGAAATCTCTGTGGTGAGAGTTTTCAGGAACAGGACAAACGGAAATCGATCGTCGAGTTTGGATTTACACAAACTACGATGCTGGCTCCATTCGTGGAGATGGTTTGAGATATGGACGACGGGTGTTTGCCTAAAGTGGGTCAGTAATTCCATTCCTGAATCGTGGTGGATGGGTAACTAATAATAGGTCAAGAACGCAGTGGCGAGGGTTCTAAAGGTTCCATGTGTAGCAGAGGGTTGCTTCACATACCATTTCGTTGCCACTCTAGTTAGAGTGTGTTGAAAAAGTCTTAGTCGAATAGTATCATCAACGATGTTGTTCGACGAACACCACAGGTGGAAAGTCATAACATGATTTCTGGGGTCTTCCGCTTGCTTCCCTTCAAATTTTGGAATGTTTGAAGGGGGCTTCGTGGGCATGGGAGGCCATATGGGGTTGTGTGCAATGGGGTCATTTGTACACTTGGTTAAATCTGGTAGATTTAACAAAGCTAAGAAAGTTGACTACGAGGTTGTAGCCATTGCGAATTGTGAAAACATGATGTTTTGGTTAGGGATAGGGTTTGTCTATGACATACCTTGTTGTGCGTTCAACTGGATTCCCAAATGGGTATCACTCCTCTGCTCACTAGGGGTTGTGGGAGGACTGGTGTGTGGTGATCTTGTGGAGGTGTTCACCGGTATGGCGTTGGGAGACCGACTAGGGTTCCCAACTAAATATGTCACGATAAAGGATGAACCAATAAGGGTGGTTGTGTTCCGTCTTTGACGCCTAAATGGTGAAAGACCTGAAACCCATCCCGCTAATGGGGGGAGGTCCAAAAGGCGTCTAGATCGATGAGGTCCCGTTGGGTCCATTATGGCGTTGACAAGGTATGGCTTTGAAGAAATTTGAGAGGATGAAGATTATAATCAAAGAAAAATTCTGATCACATACTAAAAATAAAATGAATTTTCCCTTTAGATTAATCCTATGTGACCAGTCAATCAAAAAATATGGTTTTTTGTTTTTTGCATATGATACTCAAATCCTATCAGACCTAATCGTCCTCACATGCTCAAATGTAACTAGGCCTTGAGAAGATTTCTTTCCAATGCTAGCACAACCCCATTCAACCGAAGAAAATCCACCAAGGTAAGGGTAGAGGATCTAGTGCTTTCCTGCACCGTCACCTATAGGGAAAGGATGCCCTAATTTTGGCTACTAAGCACCACTATTCCACGTGAGCGTTCGAGTCTTGGGCTTCTTGGTAGTTCAGCTAATAGTACCGAGTATTAGCTGGGTCAGGTAGCCCCAACTGATATTGCACGCACTGTGCCTAAGCCTAACCCCTCCGAATCGGGTCTCTGTCGCACTCAAGTTTTCTTTTTAGTGGGCTGATAGGTGGATTTGAAAGCTCCTTAAACAGTCAACTTCTATGTTTCAATATGAATATTGACCAAGGCGGCTTATTGGATGCCTACCCCCTTGATACTAACTTAGACTATAAATTATTTTGTGGCCCCTATGGGGAGAATTTAGTGAGTTTTGTTAAGTTAGTTTTAGGTGTCTTTACTTTGCTTAGTGTGTGTATTTGTGTGAGAAAAAATTGAATAAGCACATATTTTGAACGTTTGGATATGTGATGATCCTTTTCAAAATCCCATATTTAAAGTATGTTCTATTGTTCCTTGCTCAAAATAAAAACATGTGCGGATTTGGGCCGCTTTCAATTTTTCCTAGTTAATCTATGTGATCAACTATAGGGAGATGGTGAGATGTGAAGAGAGAGTGTTCATATGCTTGCCTAGGATCACTGGAGGGTGCAAAGGCAGCAGATGTTACTTACTCTTCTATCGAAAATTCAATCCTGGTCCCGAAGTCCTAGTGCAAAAATTGAACTAAACTAATGACTTTTACACTAGAAAAAAGAACTATTTAAGCCTGCGTGGACTTGGGCCACTTACTTTGGCTAATTACCTAGGTGTTTTGGTACCTAAATTTGCAAAACATAATTTTTTTTAGAATGCAAGTTAATTTGCCTCCTACTTAAACTATGTGTCTAACTTTGCAAAAATCAACTTGAAATAAAATTAACACCTAGGCTTCTAAAAGTAGCTAAGAATGAGCTTTAGCAAGTTGCGGGGCACCTCAACCACTTCTGGCAGATGTATTATGGGCTTTTAGTCACCTTTACAAGCAGGAAAAGATGGAATTAGTGGAGAAAATTCCCATTCTATTATTGGCGCACAAAAGGCTGAAACAGGCGCAATTTTTGTGCGCAAATCGCCTCTGAATGTGTGGCTTGTGGTGCGCCTGTCTGTGAGAAATGCGCGCAATTTTCCTGCAGAGTGATTTTTGGGAGCTCTTGTGCCTTAGTCTGTCACTATCTGTGAACCAGGTAATGAAGGAGAGGAAGGGGACAATTCCAGCCCAAATCCACAACAAATACAGAGGTCTCTACAAAAACACACAACCATATAAACTTGGAAATAAAAGTTAGTGGAGTCGCCAATCCTGTGTTTGTGTGCTTGGTGCACGAATGTACCAAATCACATTTGCTTAAGAGGAGTGTTTTTTCCCTCTTAAGTTATTGGTCACAGGCAGAAAATAGATGGAGTCAAGCAAGTTATTGGAACACGCTCAAACATAAACATACTAGATAGAGAAATAACATGCATATTCAAACATAAAAACTAAACTAAAACTAAAAAAAATAACACAAGCTCTAAATAGAGTCAAACAACTTCAATAATGAAAATGGTGGCACTTACATCCCTTCTTATTAAGTGCTGGTAGGAAATTAGGATGAAACTTTAACCCACTTGCCAAGGGGTCCTTGGAACTATGGAGCTCCAAGTCCCGATGCAAGGATGTCTTTACTTCTGAGCTGCCTTGGTGCAAAGTCTCCCTCTCTCTACTATGGTGGACTAGAGTTGTTGGATGGCCAACAACTGAGTCCCCTCTATCTTTGCTCTGAATCACACACTGCTGGTATTGCTTAGGGAAATTCTGCCCATCATAACAATGTGCTCTCTTGTTTTTCATCTCTTGGCGACCTTTTATAGGAGAATTCAAATCCTCCTTCCCTCTCTTGGTACATTGTGGATAGTGACTCAAGAGAGGAGGGTGATTCCATTGTGTGCCACATTTATCCCATTATGTGCTCCCTTGATGTCCTAAGGAGAATTGGGTTGTTGTCTTTTAGGCTGCTTCAAGTGTGGAATCAATGTCCTGGAGTGTGCCTTGTGCTCCCAGAAAATGACTTTCGTTACTCCCAGGATTGCGCGCTTTTTTGAGAAAAAGGCGTGCAAAGGCACATTTGACTGGTTCTTCTTATGCGCAATTTGATTTTTCCTTTCCATCCTTAGGGATTTTTAAATACTTTTATTTTCTCTAATGTCTTTCAGCACTGTAAATCCTTCTTCCTGACATTAAATAATGTCATCTTTTCTTGTCCAATTTTCTAGTGATAACAGCAGCGAACAACGTTTTTACCAAAATTGAGCCTCTAACTCAGAAGGGGCTACCTAGTTTATTTGTAATCAATGAAAATTTAATTACTTATGAAGATTATGTTATAAAGTTGAAAGAGATATCCAGAGACAGCTCTAAATTTTCAAACATCAAAGGCAACATGACACGCAGAGCATTCTTGGAAGCCATGAGTAATGATTTCTTTATCGAGCATGAAGTAAATCATATTTTTGTGGTAAAACCCACATTTTCTAGATATACCGAGGTTGATGAAATTTACCGAAAGGTGTTGTGCAGGTAAATCCCCTCTGCGGACAGAGGCGATCCCTCTAGCCCTAGGGTGGGTCTAGAAACTACACGAACATACTAACATCTATCTTCCTAGATTGTAAATGAAATTCAGAGCAAGGAATATGACCTGCCTTGTTCTGATGCTATGTTGTCGTCTTCCATTGAAGCTTCTTGATCTATCGTTCTTTTCAAGCTCAATACACGATGCTACCAACGTCCAATTACCTGTACAAACAATCAAGACACCATGACAAGTGTAAAACCAAACAAACATAAAACAATTACAACCTATCTAACTGATCAAGGAATGCTAGAAATCTCATTATAAATGTAAACAAGAGTGGAAGATAAACATCAGTTGCATTTTATTATGATAAAGACAAGGGGAGTTTATAACCAAGCCTTGATGTTCAGGCTCTACTTCGACAAGTTTGTATCCAAGCACGTTTGCAACACCCTCACACACAAATATCCAATATCTCACTATGTTCCTAACACACACAAAAAATCACACTCTGCACTATTCTCTCGAAGTTATAACAACACTATAATTGCTTCTTCTCCCTATGATGTTAACTAAGGCTGTAGAGATGAAAGAGGTTTCCTTATATAACAATGGAGGAGGAGGTTACGGGCCCTCAAATAATGGGAAAATAGCTTATCCTTTGGAGTAGTTCCTATTTCTTGGGAATAATAAGCCCAAAGGGGAATTTCTCAGCCATATCCTCAAAACAAACTTCCATCTTTCCGCCTCACGAAACTTCTAGTCATGGAAACTTCGTTTCTATTTTAAAAAATTTCCAAAAGAGGATCAGCGTGGGTCCAACATTAAGATAGAGCGTCGATCGGCATGGGTCCCAGTGGAAATCTCTGTTATCAACGCGGGTCAGACACTGAGACAAAGCGCCAACCTTGAAAATTAGGTTTTTATAAGGATCTTCCAGAAAAGTTGTAAACGGAGATGAATTGGAATACAAAATGTGGTTCAGGGGTATGTATTCCATGCTTGGAAAGTACACAAGGGTCATTGTATGGGTCCTCTGGGATCAAGGAACGGCGAGTACAGGGATGGTGACAAATTTTTGTGTAACAGATGCCCCCTAAATTATGAAGTCGGAACACAAGTGGGGTGAAATGCTTTACAAGTACGTGCAAGGAACCAGATGTTGTTGTCGATAGACCTACAAATCAAGCATAGATACATATACGTAACTGAAATATCTGATGAAAATACATGAATCAAGGTATCGACACAACCATCCATAAAAGAAACCATGGTATGGTTGCAACCATCCATATGAGGATCACATATAGACTCATGGTATGGTCACAGCCATCCATATGAAAGAAACATGTATCCAATCATGGGAAAATCATATCGCCTCGCAACCTGGACTCTAGAGAATAAAATCTAGGGTCTTTCGCTCCGTCACGACCTGATCAAGTACAATTTCAAGCATGCAAATAAACGAGTTGAAGTGGAACATGCAGGAAAATCACCAGATTACTAGCCAATGATGAAAGTTGTTAACAGGTGCGAGAGATACCACCTATAATGACAATGGCTCTCAAGGTACTAACAGTACAATCCACGAGATGTGAATAAAGAATTGAATTCGAACACCCGTTAAATCACCCGATCGAATGCCAATGATGTGAACCTATCATTGAATGCAAAGAACTTGACATTGAGGCATGCAAGCTATAAGGTACCAGAAGGGAGTCTCTAGATCAGCTTCATGGATAATGAGCTGAGGTCGATAGGAAGCGATCCATTGAAGGACGGTCATAATGAATCCCACATCATCGACACGAAACAAAGAATGCAATTTGAGTGTTAATCATGATTGAAACAGAGAATTAGGGAATGTACAAACTGTAGAAGGATTTTCTCTTGAACATATCGGCGACACGACTCTGGAATTTGGTAGCATTTGAATCAAATAGGATCAGCGGTCATGTTGAGAAGATTGGTAACCAAATGAGAGGCAAACAGATTTCCCAAACCCATGGAGGGAAAGTGACAAAGTGAATATATCCCAACCCGACACGAACTGCGGATAAGTGTCATGTTCTAGAGTGACATACTGCCGACGCAACTAACGAATAACTTCCATTTTCCCCCACCATTTCTGGCGAGTACCTCTTTATTTTTACACAATCTTGAAGAAGATAACATATGCTTGTCATATAATTTTTTCCTTTGAACAAATCCATCATAGTACATTTTACGAGTCCTGGGAAGGAGGAACTCGGTAACGTCATGATGACGATTTCCGATGCCATTTAGTTTTAACGAGTCTGAAAAAGGAAGAACTCAACGTATTTTCATGTTTAGAGAGTTTGAAAAGAAGTGGAAAAGAAAACTCCAGTAGGTCCCTTTTCATAGGTAGTCTCGTAGATCCAAAAAGGTAGAAAACAATATCTGAGAGATCCTCTTAGTAGCGATAGGCTAAGGTATTCCTTTTTCGTAAATAATTTGTCCCAGCCTAAAAAAGGGGTAAACGTATACTAGGCAAATGACGTTTCACAGCCTTTAACGAGTTCAAAACGAAAAGAGTCTCGGCAATATTTTCAATTTTTACGAGTCAGAAAAGAGATGAAAGTTGAATCCTCTTCGACGAACGAGTGGTATTAATGGTAGCAGTTGGTTCTGGCGATGGTGGAACTACTCAGAACAAGTAAAGGTTAAGAGGCTGGCTAACAAGACCACTCATTGCAAGTGTTCCTTAGGAATGGGTAAAGAAATCAAGTGAAGACATATGATCGGCCAAGCAGATGGTGACGATGGAATGAGAAAACCAAGGTTCATCTGGAAAAATAGGTTGATAAAATGGCAATCACGAGAGGTAAAGTAATAATGGTTTCATTTTTACACAAGCTTGAAATCAAGAAACTCTGCTTGAAGTTGGTTTCATTTTAACACAAGCTTGAAACGGAAACAAACTATGCTTGAAATTGGTTTCATTTTTACACAAGCTTGAAATGGAAAACTATGCTTGAAATAAGTTTGCAAGCCCCCAGAATGGTGACTCCATTCAAGGTACATGCCTCCCAAGCTTCAGTGCATTCACCAGAGTAGACTGCTAGTTACTAACAGGTGGATGGAATGAAGGTTTAATTACGAGATCTAGAGAAATAATCGACTTGGATTTTACGAGATCTAATCAAAGACTTAAATTTAAAATGGAACCTGTTTCATTTTTTAACGAGGTTGACACAGTAAAATAATTGTCCTCATAAGAGCTTGTTTCATTTTTTAAAGAGCTTGACACAAGAAAACGAACTCTACTCCAAAGAGCTTGTTTCGTTTTTTAAGGAGCTTGACACAAGAAAATGAACTATGCTCCGAGAGACCTAGATCATGACGAATAAGAAGTCCTAGCTTCCAAGAGTTTCTCATCCGGAGGGAGAATAACACTATGGAAATTAGGACCCAATGCCCCTAGTGCATTGTGTACTACCTCACTGACTAAATCATCAGTAGACGCGGACATGGAACAGGTGGCCACATAATTGACGTGTGGCAGGGAAGATATCACCGGCAGTTAAGGACCAGGAAGGGATGACGGTAGACTAGATGTCACATCAAGACTAAAGAATGAAAGTTGATCAATGGTCATGAGCTGACCTTCATGTGGAAAATAGATCACACAAAAGAGGGAAGAGACATGCACGCCCATGGAATAAGCATAGTCGTGCCCCAGGAGTAAATTAAAATCCAAAGGGCCTCGGATGACCATCACGTATATATAGACAATCTTTCCTCCCAAATTAATAGGCAACTTTGGAAGGATTCCTAATGGTTAACTTATTCCTTTGTTAAAATCCAACAGATTATGAGTAACAGGCACAAGTTGTGGAGAACCCAAAGCTTTCCATGTAGTTGAGGACATAACACTAACCAAGGTGCCTTCATCTATAATCATGCCCGGTACGACCATATTGCAGGCCTGTATAGTGATCTCAAAGGGCACGTAAGAAGGAAGACGATATCCCGTAAATTGACTCCAATCAAAGGAAGCGACCAAACTACATGGAGGGGGTGTCATATGAATAAGAGGATTATCACCTTGCGTTACAGTAGAAGAAATACCATCCTTCTGAACTCCGGGAATGAGATCAGGAGGATCACTTTCTGGAACTGTGGCAACCGGAGTCGAAGGATCACCCTCCTGGATCATGGAAGCAAGAGGATCACCCTCTTATCACGGGGAATCAGAGGAAACAGAAAGAACCTGACTGGGATGAGACCACTCTCGATGGAAAATACCTGATGAACTATATATGGAATCAGGTCAACCTTTTTCTCAACCAATGATTGGTTAGGAATGGACTCGGGAGACTGACTTTCAGAGAGAGTGGAATTTATCGGAGATAAATCTCAATCAATGACTTGATCAACTATCGGAGGACTCAAAGAAAACTTCTGGTAACCGACGGGAAGATAGAACTTAGAAGCTGAAAGGGTATCCAATACTTTAGAAGCTTCATCCATATAAGGACAAAGGTGAATGGGATGGTTCCCTTCACACAACCAATAGGGAAATTTGATCTTACCCTGTTTCTTACGAGTCACGTTATCTTTAGTTGAAGGCTCATCATCAGCATGATGTCCAAAGGTTGATGATGAAGGATGAATCAGGCCAACGAACCACACTTCTAGCACCTTGGGAATGCCATGGCAATCACGAATAAGGTGGTCACCCTCACATAGCTTGCAAGGGAAGTTGACTTTGCGAGATAGAGTGGGAGGTTTCTCGCTATTAGCTGCACGGGTAGCAGTAGTTGTTGATTTCCCCCCTAAATTATTTTCCTTTTTTTTCTTCGACTTCTTCTACTTCTTCTTAGTCACCCGGTTACTAGAATCCAGGATTTTACCAGGTGAAGAGGAAGAACAAGGTGAAGGAATATGCGAAGAAGGCGAGGGGTCGACCTGAAGATCAAAATGGTGTTGACATGGTTCAAGCGGAGGAGAACTTGGTTGGACAGCTGTTGGAACACTCATGACCATTGAGGTTGAAAATAACCAAACGGGTAAACCAATAGTTAATCCCGAGAGGGACAACGTTGCCATATACGGGGAGCTAGCATTTGCAAAAGAAGGAAAAGGACCAGGACTCCCATCAGATGGGGATCCTTGACTGGTAAACCTTGGAAACGTTTCCATTGACCTCACCCTAAGAATCACTAAGGAATATAAATTTAACTGGGAATATTGCGCAGGAAGTTAATTTTAAGACACTGAAACAAAACTTCACCTTTTCATGTTTTAAAAGTCGAGAAAATGACAAAAGGTGACTTTAGTTGCTTTCAGTTTGAACGAGCTCGAAAGTACAAGTGCTCGATGATCTTTTCAAATTTAAAGAGTCAGTAAAGATAAAAAATGACTACTCAGGATATCTAAGCAAGAGGGTGTACCAAGCTCCTGTGAACTGCGATATACACCTTGGTGATCAAATGAAAGAGAAATGACCAAGGACCTAACGTACGTGCAGGTAGTCTCCCTAAATGTTGTGTTCAGTGTATCACGGTTATAGGGTGGAAGACTCGGCTTCCTATGGATAAAGGATTGCAACTTATGAGGGTATCCCTTTATATTTTCAACGGTATGGGGAGCATAAGTCCATTCTAGCGCTGTCTAATGCTAGATGGCAAACGACATCAACTAGGTTTAACGACGTTGTTAGTCATCAGGATTTCACTATCTGTAGATGACTAAAGATTGGTTCTAAGATTTCTAAAAACAACATTCCTTGAAATATTGTGAGTTTCAGAAATCTCACTACTTTCATTATCCTTACAGAAACTTTTTCACTATTATATCAACTTGCCATTCCATGGTCACCCTGTCACTCCTACAAACTCCTTATGGGATTTTACCTATTATTTTCAGTCTCCTTCCCTACCTGTAACTTCATTGGCCTATTTTTTCCCCTGACTATAAGCTCCATTTTCCATCTGGGGTGTCCTACAGCTTAGCTCATTCCCATGTTCCTAAGATTCCTCAAGCATTTATCGTCTCAAAACTATCTTTGTAGGCTCTTTAGATAAATCAAGTACATTGGATTTTGGATCTTCAATACAGCACTTTGAAAAATACTCTGTTTTTCACTTGAGGTTCCAAACCAATTTTTAGTCAAGATCAGGTCAAAGAACCCCCCCACTAGGTCAATTAGGGTTTCGCATGTTTTAAGGTCATCATTGGTGTTTTAGGCACTACTTTTATTTTTCTATAATCTGGCTCAGATGTAATAGAATGTCGAGACATGGTTATTCAAGAAATACCTAAGAGTTTCCAAAGAAGACTATCCTTCAGTTTCAGAGTCTGCACATGAGGAAATGGACAAACTTTGGCACTTTCTAAGTGAAGACAAATTACATCAGAAGAAAGGGAAACAATTTGGTCTTGAGGAGAACTAGGTTTTTTGAGCTTGATGGTCCAGTAGAGTGCCAAACAGTGATCAATCGCAGAATGACCATGGAAGAGACACACCAAACCAAACATGAAGAAATTCTGTAAAAAAATATTATAGGGAAAAGGTGAGGTGAACTAGACATAAATGAATGAACTTGAAAGGGCTATAGAGAACTTAGAAGACAACACTGATGATTGTCTTAAAGCACTCCAGACACCTAGGGTTTTGGGAAGATATTCATAAAAGGTGAAATGATAAGTGGAACTCCATGGTGAAAGAAAAAAAGGATTTTGAAGATGTCACTGTTTGATCAGATCCCAAACTTGTCAAAATGAGTTTTTCATGCCTAAATGAGCAAAAAGGGAAAGGCCAAATTCATCATTTCAGTCACCTGCATGCAAACAGTGTAAAGGGGTTAGTGAAAAAAGTTGAAAAGTTTAAACTGAGTTTCATGGTGGGAATTACAAGGGAATTTGAAGAATCCGTTATGTGGCTAAATCACAAAGGTGTCAAAATGAACTTTTTTATGCCTCAAGGAGCAAAAAGAGAGTCTAATTCATCACTTCAGTCACCTGCAAAGCAAAAGTGTAAAAATTGTTAGTGAGAAAAGGTAAAAAGTTGAGTTAAACTTCATAATGGAAACCACAAAGGATTTTGAAGTTGTTGTTGTGTGAAACCATCACAAAAACATCAAAATACACATGTCAAGTCTCAAAGGAGTAAAATCAAAGTGAATTTGATGTTTTTAGTCACCTGCAAAGCAAAATTAAAAGAATATCAGTGAAAGAGAAAAGACTTGTAAACTTTAGAAAGTGGGTTGTGTTATCACTATAAAAATTTTCCAAACTTGGACAGTTTTCATTTGTTCCTAAGTCATGGTTTTAGATAGGGGTTAAATCATTTTTTTGTTTTTAGAGTCTAAGTCATAAGGTTAGAGTCTCATCCCCATCATCAAATAAAGTCCAACAACTTTGTTTCACACTTTAAGGGTCCCATATTATGTTTCGGAAGTCATGTGTTTAGTTATTTTGAGAAATTTTCCGAATAAGCCACGAAACCACGTTTTTCTAGTGCAGACAGTGTTAAAAAATTCTTTTGCGCTACGAAAACGCTGGTCTTTTCGTAGCGCAAAACCCTGAAAATACATTACATGTGCTACGAAATCGAGGATTCATAACCAATCCTCTCCAACTGTCAAATCCATCAAATTTCGTTAAATTTTCATGATTATGTGTCGGTCCACAAATCCTTTCTCACACATGCAACCATTCATAACCATCATGAGATTCGTTAAGGGTCATTTATCGTTAGTCATTTTAAAATTTGAAAAGGGATGGCTGTCCTTGATTGTATTGTCTCATGCAAAAACACTTGGTGCATATTTTTCTTTGAATGATAATCTTATGGTAAGTAGAAACCAGAGCTTCTCTCAATTATCAAGCGAGCCAGTTTCTCCGAAATCAAGCGAGCCAGTTTATTACAGTTTTTCTGAAGCCACAAGGATTTTGAGGGAAAGATGACAGAGGAAAAAAGAAACCATAGATCGGGCCATTATTTGAGAACGAAACCTGAAGGCATAGAGGCTCTCACCAAGGATAAATAAGTCGAAGAAGCCTTCAAGAAAGTAGGATGCTAGAGATTCTGTGAAAAGCTACAGGGAGGTCATAATCAAGCCACAAAAGATTTTGCCATTAATTTCACAGGTTCAAATACAAATGTTGGATTTTTAAACTTGCCAATTTCTCCTGAAATTATATCATTAGTGACAGAGATTCCAAGGGGAGAAGAAAGGTGATTCAAGAACTTCAGGTTTGAAATGGAACCTTGTAAAATATTTTTGAAGCGAGAGTTTGTGGACACAGATTTGACCAAAGCAGTGCCAAGCGGTTATTTCAAGGATACATATGCTAACCTGCTCTCCAACATTCAAAGGTGCTTCACCTGTGAAGGAAGATATCATAAGGTGTATTCTTATCATTTCAAACTCTTATTGCATTTCACTGGAATAATTTCCCTAGATTTACCTTTCTTCTTGTTTCGGAGTTTGGCCAAGATGGCAGATAAGGTGCAGATGAAAACTCAAGCATGTGAAACTTCATTATTCCATCATGGTATTGTTAAATTAATAGTTTTGCATGAAATTCAAAGGGTGAATAGAAAATGGTCTGCATTTCTTTTTTTGTGTGGATTTGGGGTGGAAACCCATGGAACAGGTGTCAGCCCTAGGGCCATCACCATAAAAAACCATTGACCCTGAAGAAACAAGATCAAAGAGACTTGTCAAGTTAAAGCCTAGAAAGCAAGTGAAAGAGCTAGAGATTAAAACACCGGTGATTATTCAAGAAACCCCTCAACTTGCACAAAAGAGGACAACCAAAGGTAAAGAAACAGTGCAAGAACAGTCAACCAACAAATTAGTTCAGAAAATATTGACTAGAAGTCAAATAGCAAGGGAAAAAGGTAAAACAGTGGTTTCAGAAGAAGATCTAGGTTTAAAGGGTTGTTTGAATGATATTTTGCAAGCTATTGATATTGAGGAATCTCCTTTAGTGCAGGAAGATTTTATAAATTTGGATGAAGGGAAATCTAAGAAGATCAAGTCTTCCAAAAAGCTGGATTTTAATGATGAAATGTTAGAGTTTGTGTTCAAGCCCAGAAGGCCTCTAACTAGGAATTCAAAAAAGTTGCAAGGGTTGGATGTGGAGTTAGATAAATCTGGAGAAGTTTCAAATGTTTATGAGGAACCCATAGACCTTTCATCACCTATGCCTGAAGATGACAGAAATAGAGTTTTCCATTCTCAAAGAGAAAAGAGAAGTTATGAGGGAATTAAAGAAAAATTAAGACTGACTAATCTTGAAATTTCTAAGCTTAAGAGGAAAGCAAGAAAACATGTTGTTGAGAGGATCAATTTTGACAGAATTAAGGCTCTGTGGGAGCTTGAAAGAGTCTCAAAACCTGAAACAGTCAGTAGTGAAGCTCAGTATTTTACCTGGACTCTTCCTGCAATCAAAGAGGCTAAATTTGTGAGAAGGATAAATGCAAATTTAAGGGCTACTAACAGAAGGTTGAAGAGGCATATTGAAGATCTTAAGATTCAATTGACAAACTCAGCTACAGCAAAAGTAAGGCAGTAAGTGACAAATCCCTAATACATTTTTGTTTTGTGAAGAACACCAATTTTTTAAGACATGGAAAAGTTGACTTATATTGATTATTAAGGTCTATTAGCATCAAGGTAATCATTCAAGGGCTGTAAATATTCTTAAGATCTGAAGATGATGAAAAAATTGTGTAATATGGAGATACACAGTAGTTTCGTAGCGCGCTATGAAACTGTTGTAAGTGTATTTTTGAACATTTTATAAGGGTTTCAAAGGGTAAACAAACTTCAATTTCGAATTCGGTTGTTGTTGATGGTTAGAAAGAATTCACAAATGAAACTTCAAGTCTCCAGGCAAAGTAAGTTGGATCATTAAGAGTGGTTTACAAAGGTGTAAATTCTGCGCTACGAAAACGTTGTTCATTTCGTAGCACAACCATGTCATCTCTACTTTTACTCTTTCAAAGGCTTGCTTCTATACAGGTGGAAAGGTATGGTTCCTTGAAGGTGACAACACATGTCACTTATCTCAAAAGGTCAACTTTTCCAATATTAAAGGTTCGAATATCATAAAGAAGGAAAAGGCTGAAATACAGGAGACATGTTCCCTGTTTTGTAGGGCAAGTAAGGCATGAACCAGTATGATAACATAACAAGATTGCAAGCATCATCAAGGTCGAAGACATGGAGGAACAGCTATCAGAGATATCATTTAAGTTCTAGATAAGGTTTTTTAGATATAATAAGGAGTTATACTCCTATTTGTATTAGGACTTCTAGAAGACACAGTTAACTGTCAGATTAATTAATAGTCAGTTTTAGAGAAAATAGGTGTCAATTTAAGATAGAATTTGAATTCCTTTGAGGATGGATCATAGAATCCAATGTTGTAATGACTCTATAAGAGACATGAGGTCGAATTGTACCAAGTTGGCAATTTTCATGAACAATCAGACTATGTTACTATAGCAGACTGTGTGTTTTTATCATAATACAAATATTGGCTTACTACTTAGGATTCAGAAAAAGTTTTTAATGTGTGATCTTCCTATGGATTTCCTTATCTATCTATTTGCAGTGGTATAAACATATGTTACTTAGAATTCATTGAGAAATGCTCTAACTTCCTGCATATGTTTGTAAACTGCGTTCTGTCCACTCTGTTTTTGTTTTGCTGATACACTTAAAAACTCTGAAATGCCCTGACTTCCATGATAAGCTAATTTTGATGTTTTGTGGGAACATACCTAGACTCCATAGCCCAATAGATGTTTTTTGATCAGTAATTCAACCAGTCATACACTTTATATCCAATTTTTTCTTAGATTTAGCCATCTAATCCTTTATTCAAAATCTTAAAACCTAGTGAGAGAGCCCTCTCAGGTTGAGGAGGCCAAGCCTCAACTAAAAGTTTGGTTTGAAATAGTTACACTGAGGTAGCCTGACCAGCAGTCTATCAGGTCCTATTTTGGTGATAACAGGTTGTAAATCTAAAATTAAATCCTTAAGCCTATAAAATGTCAACACTTCAAAAAAAGCATTGTTACCTTGCAAAATCATCAGAACATTCAGGGGTAAAGAATTTGGGAGTTTAACAAGTGAAATTGGACAAAATTGTCTAGTGTTGCGTGCCTGGAATCGGGCGCTGCGCCCTTAGCGAAAATATCCATATATTTTACACAGGCGTTTCATGCCTGGTAGAGTGCTACGCTTTTGCCCGATAGCCACCCAGTGAAGAAAAAATTTGGCATCGCGCACCTAGGATTGAGCATTGCGAGCCTGGGATTGAGCACTGCGCCCTCAGCTTAGGCATTGCGCGTTTAGCCACAAGGGTTTTCAAAGCACTACAACCACCCAAATCAACTCAAACTACCTTCAAGCTTCCACCAAGGTCCTCCAACGCAATGATAAATGGTAAGTGGATGCCCTAACCACATTTTCAAGCTATTTGGTGATTTAATTGAAATAAATTGAAACCCTAAGAGGCAACCCTAAGGCTTAAAACTTGACATCATTGTTTACCATTATTTTCATTTGCTTATAAAGACAATCAGTGATAAACAGAGGGGTTACACTGTTTGAAGGTTGTTCATTCACCTGAGCTATCCCTAAACCCATTCCTAATTCACTCATCTCACTCACTTGCAAAGTTACCTTTTTCATCACCATCCCTTCATCTCATTTCTATTTTACAGTCCTAGGGTTTTCTCAAGGTAGGGTTTACAATGTCAGAAGACAGTGGTAGTGGAGGAGAGGCCCAAAATCCAAGGAGGAATGAGCACAAAGGTGGAAAGATCAACAGATTTGAACCCCCCAACACAAGGGAGCTAATGGCATCTCCCCTTATTGTTTCATTTTTCAAGCATGTAGGATGCTTTGACTTTTGCGAAAAGGTACAGCAGGTGCAAAACCACCCTGAGCTAACTAGGATATTTATCATTAACTTGCATGAAAAACAAGTTAACCTTGCAAGGGTCACTTTTGAGCTATCTACAGATGTTATTGCCAGTGCCACAGGCATAACTAGTGTAGGGGAGAAATGGTTCAAGCATGCCAATCTAGTCATGAGCTACTTTGAACCCTACCTAAAGCCTAGATACAAAGACCACAACAAATTAAATTTTCCTTTCTCACATTTGCTGGATAGATATGCACCTATGATGAGGATCATTATGAATTATTTTACATGTGAGGGAAGGTTCTCCTAGATTTACTCCTATCACATTAGACTTCTTATGCACTTTACTAGAGTGTGGATGTTGCACATACCTTATTACCTCTACAGAAGCATTGATAAAATGTCCTATATTGTACAAAAGAGAGACTATCCTCAGTAGATGAAAAGCCTCTTTCATCACTATCTTATCAAAATGGTTGTTATGCATCAATTGCAGCAAAAGGGCATTCCATGGGAGACCTTCATTACCAATGAGGTGTTCACCCATCCACAAGGCCAACAGCAGCAATATGTCCCTTCATCTTCTCATCCTCCCATTCCTCCTTCACCATCACACCCCACTACAAATCCATCACCATCTACTCACATTCCTTCACCTCAAGATAATCCTCCTTCATCACCTTCTCACAATCCCTCACCATCATCTCATGGTACTAGTGCATAAAAAAGTGAAGAAGGCAATGAGGCAGAAAATAGTGAGGCAAGTGGAAATGAGGAAGAAATCAGTAAGGGAGATGGCAATGAGGATTCAAAAAATGAGAAATCAATTAGTGAATAAAAGAGCAGTGAGGGCAGTGAGGCACATATCAGTGAAGCAGATGGCAATGAAGCAGAGAGCAGTGAGGATGATGGTAGTGGGTCAAAGAGCCATGAAAACAGTGATGGTACCAATGATAATGATGGAAATCATTATGGCACTGAGATGGTGAACATTTTCCTTTGACCTACCACAGGGGAAAAAGGCATATGTTTGTTGCCCTTAAGAGGCAAGGGGCCATGCCTTCTACATCAACCAAATAGCTTGACAAAGGTAAGGAAAAGGTCATTGATGAAGAAGAAGAAGACAAGCATGAAACTGAACAAGAGTTTCAACTTATTCACCTTGATAGTGATGATGAAAATGAGCAGAGGATCACAAGCATGTTGCTTAAAAGGAATTATGCTCAGATTAAAGATCTGAAAACCAATCTAGGTAGGGCTAAGAATGTGATTCACTTTTTTGAGGTAGAAAACAAGCAGCTGGAGGCAAAGAAGGCTATCTATGAGATTAGAGCTATCAAAGCTCAGAAAGAGGCTAGAAAAGCCAAGGCAAAGCTAGATGAGGTCTTGGGCACTCATGATGACACTGAAGAAGAGGAAGAACAACTTCTTAGGAAGAGGCCAAGGACAATTGGCTTGAAAAAGGCTCTAGCTAAGGAAAAAGAGCAAGAGACGGCCTTGGCAGAGCAGCTCACTCTAAGTGAGCTGCTTGCCATGGAAATATACTATGATAGGGAATCGTGGCTAGAGAGGGAAAATGTGCTCTTAGAGGATCAGCTGGAGAAGACCAAGAGAGACCTAGACATGCAGAAGAAAATGGCAAGGTATTACGCCTTAAGAAACAAGATTGCAAGGGCCAAGCTCAAAAGAGACCTTGCAAGGATTCAAGCCTTGAATAAGGAAAAGGATAAAGAAAAACTTGACATTATTTTTGATGCATCCCTACAATCATCCCAGACATGATCAGCAAGACAAATCCAAATTTTGACACATTTTTGAGTTTTTGGAAATTTTGATTGTTTTGAAGGGCCAAGTGTGCAGTGCCACTGGCACTGCGCTCTTTTTTGGGGCACCCATTGGAGTAAAATTTGAAATTTTCGTAATCCTTATGCCAAGGACATCACCCTCACAAATTTTCAGCTCATTTGGAGCAAAAATGGTCCTCCAAAAGTGAAAAAAACACGCAAAAAATCAACTTTCTACCCTATTTTCAAAACTGGTGTTGTGCCCTGAATAGTCTTGGGATATTGGATTTTTTAGCATGTAAATGGACACCAAATTAAAAACTAAAGGTATATTTGGAAAGTAGTCACGACAGGCTTTCCAATGATCTATCATGGAGCTCATTTGGACACCAGGAAGGCCTTCAAATCTCAGTTGTAAAAGACCAATTTTTCCAGATTTGGCGATGCGCCCTTGGCCTGGCGCTGCGCCCTTGAACCTCAGTGTTGCGCCCTTGGTAGAAAGTCAAAAAAACACACTTGGAGATATTTTTAAATTTATTAAGAAGCCTTAAATTCAATTTTTTTCCAAAATTAGTTGGGGAGTTATTTTTTCATTTATTAAGTTAGGATATTTGTGCCTTGGGCCTTGCATGGTCTCATAGGACAAAAAAGACATTTATGATGTAATTAATAACATTTTGAAACCCTATATAGGGTTTTGGTCCTCATTTGCAAGTTAAATGCTGCATGGAGGCTTCATTGTAGTTCTTGGTTGATTGTTAAACTCAATATCATAGACTTAGAGTTGAGGAGAAATTGACTTTCGAGATTTTTGAATACTTTGATTTGAATGGAAATGGAGCAAGCACATTTTCAGGATTCATGATCATGGTTAATGGTGATGTCTTTCTGATTTAGTACTTGTCTTCTTATGTTTTCATTTTTTTTCATCATTCTCTTGCATTAGAACAGAAATTTTAGGCTAATATATGTTGTTAGAGGCACCTTAGGTATGTCTGCTTCTATTGCTCTAATGTTTTCCTCTGCTAGGTTATATTAGAGAATTCTTAATTTCTCTCTAGTTCCACTCAGCTTGTTTATCTTAAGAATGATTTAATGGAGCCAATGCCAAAGTAGTTTATGGTTAGCCCTGCCCTTTTGTGTAACTTAAAACATTGTTTTTGAGGTCTTTTCTTTGAAGTATTGCTATTTAGGGTTTCGCTGAAGAGGTTTATGGTTTACCCTACCCTTTTGTCCATCTTAAATGGTTGCTTTGGAGGTCTTTGTAGTTTTATTAAGTAATTTAGGATTTCCCTGCTCTTTGATCATTACTATATCTTATCTTATTGTTTTCTTTGTCTAGAGGTGAAATCACTAGAGAATTTACAAGTTACTTTCTCTCTAGGGTTTGCTAGATTGTTGTCTTAATTTTTACTTGATAGGGTTTAGTCAAAGAAGCTTATGGTATGCCCTGTCTTTGGCTATTTCTTTATGCATAGTTTTCTTAAATACTTCTCTTGTTATAGGACATTTTAAAGGATTCTTAACTGCCCTTTTGTTGTGAAACCAACTCCAAACATAGAAGAAAAGAGAGAAAAACGCCTTAGAAATCAGCCACTTCGAGGGGAAAACTCCAATACATTACATAAATGAACAATTCTTGGATGCTACAAATGACCAAAACCTCCTTCTATATATAGAGGAGTCTATGGGGCCACAATATAATCCTAGCCGACCTAACAATAATAATTTAAGGGCACAATAATAACAACATTGGGGTTACAGGGGTACAAAAATAACAATAAGGGGGTTATACTAATAACAATAAGGGACTAAACTAGTAATATAGGGACCTAACATGCACCTCTTCTTCAAAAAATTCTTGTCCTCAACGCTTGAGTAGCTCTGGATGCTTCTGTATAAAATTCTCATTCTCCCATGTAGAATATTAAGTGGGTAAGTTCTTCCACTTGATGAGATACTCTGAAATTGATCGATTTCATAGTTGTCGAGTTCTTGTTTCCGTGACCGCTTTAGGTTCCAATATGATTTTTCCTTCCTCATCAAGTTCTAGAAATATTGTTTGAACTGGAATATTTTCACCTATAACCTTCTTTAAGCATGAAACATGAAAAACTAGATGCACTCGCGAAAGAAAGGAGAGCGATGAAAAGCTCCAATTTGTATGCCATAGTACCAGTCTTTTGCAACACCTTGTAAGGACCATAGTACTTTGGCGATAATTTATTATCCTTCTTAGCTTGCTTGAGGGAAATTTGTTTGTATGGTTGTAGCCATAAAAATACCGAGTCTCCTATGTCAAAACTTCTCTCGTTGCAATGTTGATCTGCCTGTTGTTTCATTCGATTTTGTGCCAAATTTAGGTTATCCTTTAAGAGTTGGAAAACTTCTTGTTGATGCTCGATGTGATCTTCCAATGCTTGAACCTTATAATTTTCTCTTAAATATGATGTTATGGACGGTGGATGATATCCATAAAGCGCCATAAATGGGGTCATTTTTGCTGCAGTATGGAAGGAAGTGTTATACCACCATTCAGCGAGAGGTAACCACTTGACCCATTTTTTTTTTTATCAGATACAAAACAACGAAGATATCCTTCCAAACATTTATTCACTATCTTATTTTGACCATCAGATTGAGGATGATGAGATGAGCTATGAGCTAGTTGATTACCCAAACAATAAAATAACTCCCAAAAATTTCCAGTAAAAATGGGATCTCCGTCACTCACAATAATCTTTGGGTTTCCATGTAGCTTTTGAATTGTGTCCATAAATGTAGTAGCAACTGTACTTGCTTTAAATGGATGAGATAATGCACAAAAGTGTGAATACTTGGTAAATCTATCTACTACCACCATGATGACAATCTTTCCTTCGGACTTGGGTAAACCTGTGATAAAATCCATTGAAATCTCCTCCCAATGTTGACTTGGAATGGATAAAGGTTGTAGAAGACCTGGGGTCTTAATTGTTTCAACTTTATTTTGTTGGCAAACCTAACAGTCCACTAAAAACTTTTGAATATCAGATTTAAGGCCATCCCAAAAAAATTATTTCTTCACCCTGTGGTAAGTTTTTAAAAATCCTGAGTGACCTCCTAAAGGAGAACTGTGAAATTCCAAAATAATCTTTTGTTTTATTTGGGAACTCTTACAAAGATATAACTGATATTTATACCACAAGGAATCATTTTTCCAAATAAATGTATCAGATGTACTAGGATTTTGCTGCAACTTTTGAATGAGTGTCCACACTTCTTCGTCCTTCTTCCATTCATCCCTTGCTTCGGTTTTCCAATCTGGTTGGATAATAGAAATGGCACAAAGAAATTCTTCCACCTCTTCATTATTTCTTGAGAGTGCATCTGCAACAACATTTAGCTTCCCTTTTTTGTAGATTATTTCAAAGTCATAAACCAACATCTTTGTGACCCATTTTTGCTGCTCTTCTGAAGATAGTCTTTGTTCCAAAAAGTGTTTAAGACTATCATGATAATTTTTTACCTTGAAGTGTCTTCCCATTAGGTAAGGTCACCATTTCTTTAGTGCATGTATTGTTGCTAACATTTCCTTCTCATAGTTTTTATGCGAGTAATTCTGTGTGCGCTGGAGCGAACGCGTTGCTGCCTGCGCATCTAGATCCGGGCCGCGTTCTTGCTAGGGCTTGCGCCCATGGAGGGGCTGGGCTCTCCCCAGGGGCCTCGTCCCCCTTCCCCGCCCTCTTCTGCTGAGGCTTTCGATCGCTTATTTGCAGGGCTTCCTAAGAAGAAGAATGTTGAAGCTGCGAAATTTGTTAAGAAAATTGATGAAATTCCTGAGATCTCTCTTCCAGCAGAGACTCCGATTCAGGTTGCTTTATCACTGGCTAAACGAACTCTCATAGGCCAGTTCACAGGGCTTTGGCCATCTCCCAAAACCACTAAGAGCTGGGTCAACAGAAACTGGGCGCCTCTGATCAAAGAAAGCGTTACTTCTTATTTTTTGGGGAGAGGTTACTTTCTCTTCGAGTTCACTTCAAAAGATGACAAAGATCTGATCTTCCAGAACGGCCCCTACTTCATGGGCCCCCAGGGTTTGTACCTAAATAAGTGGACTCCAGACTTCGATCCTGTTGTGGATGTGCCCAAAGCAGTCCCGGTGTGGGTTAGACTCCCAAATCTGCCAGTTCACTGCTGGAATTGGAATTCTCTGATGCATATTGGAAATGCCCTTGGGAAGTTCATCGATCGAGCAAACAACAAGGACCAGTATGATTGCGCTAGGATCTGCGTGGAAGTAGATCTGGAGGTTGGGCTACGAGAGGCCATCAAAATCAAAGTCAGAAGCTGGACGCATGTGCAGAAACTGGACTATGAGCAGCTGCCCTTCAAATGCCGGAAATGCCATGTCTATGGCCACTTCGCCAGAGACTGTCCATCCAACAATGAGGATGTGCAAGGAAAGGAGGACGGATGGAATCAATTCAAGCGCACCAAAACCTCCCCTAAGGCTCAAAATCCGGGAGGCCCTAGTGGCAAAGGTCCCCAACAGGCCTCTTCTCAGCAGATCCCGTCTAAGTCCGCTCCTGAAAACAAGTTTGAACTCCTAAGCTCGCACCAAGAGGACACCCAAGAGGTGGAGGTTCAAAAGACAGTATCCCCGGTCAAAGGGACTCCCTCTATGTCTTCCAAAGATGCAAGTGTTGCAGAAATCTCAAAAGGAATACCTATTGGCGTCGAGGAAGAAGACCTGGAGTCGGAAGATTCGGAGGAGGAAGGAGAAATAGGCGACTCTCAGGCCTCTGTTAGGAGATCCACAAGAGGTCGCAAAACAGATCGGGAGAAAAGAGAGCAGGAAACGTACAAGGACAAGTTACAGGGTAGCCAACCAACTCTGGAGAAGCTACTAGCAAAAAAGCCGAAGATGGTGAGAAACCAGCCCCAAGGCTCCAAGGGAGCCCAGCAGAACAAAGGTAAATAATGAAAATAATCTCCTGGAATTGTAGGGGTATGGGGAGCAAGATCAAGGAAGAGGCAACAAGAAACTTAATAAGAATAGAAGCCCGGGACATATTCCTTATCCAGGAGACTAAGATGGAGGAAGCAGACTTCCTCCAAACAAGTAAAAGAATCTGGAGTAAAAGCAAAGCAAAAGTTGTCTCAGCCCGAGGAGCCTCTGGAGGGTTAGGCACTCTTTGGAATGATAGCAAGTTCTCGTTAATTTCTGAAATTTCAAACACTCACTGGCTGCTCCTAAAAATGCAGCATCTTGTCACTAAAGAATACTTTTGTCTCTTTAATGTATATGTACCGGTCAATGCTGGAGAAAAAAAGGCATGTTGGGACTCTATAAGAAGCCAGGCAGAATTAGGGAACCTTGACAACATCATTATTGCAGGTGACCTCAATCTCACATTGCATTCCTCTGAAAAGAGAGGAGGCTGCATTGTGCGAGATCTGGCGAGGGAATGGGCAGAGGATCTTCTACAAGATTGGGATTTGCTGGACATCAAGCCCTCTTCAGGTAAGTTCACTTGGTCAAACAAAAGAGTAGGCCCTGGTCACATAGCAACAAGACTGGATATATTTTTTGTACAAAGTTCCTTTCTATTGCTTGGTTTAGATGCTAGTATGCAAATCCTTCCTTGCAGCATATCTGATCATAAGCCTATCAAGCTTGATCTTCGGGCTCACCCCGACCTCGGCCCCATTCCGTTCAGATTTAGCCCCCTTTGGGTCAAGGAATCCAATTTCATGCAGATTGTCAAAGAAAGTTGGTCTCAGCCAGTTAATGGATCACCCTTCTTCGTGTGGGAAGAAAAACTCAGAAGAACGAAAGTTGCCTTAAAATGCTGGGCCAAAACTCTTTCTAACCCAGCAGCTGAAAGGAAAAATCTCCAAAGTCAACTGGAAGCACACCACTTGCTTTCGGAAGAGGCATATGTAACTAGAGAAATCCTCGATAAGGAGATTCAACTCCAACAACACTTCCACAAAGCTTGCCTGGCAGAAGAAGAGTTTTGGAGGATTAAGTCTCGTTGTCTATGGCTTAAAGCGGGAGACAGAAATTCCTCTTTCTTTCACAAGCAAACTCAAGCCAGAAAATGCTTCAACACCATATCTGAGATTAAGGATGACAATTCCAATCATAAAGAATTTGCAAGCATTAAACGAGCAGCTTTTCTTCACTTCCAGAAGTTGTACAGTGAGGATGCGAATCTGATTCAAAATTCTGATCTTCTGGACTGGGTCCCCCCTTCAATCTCTGCTGAGATGAACCATCTCCTAGAAGCAAAAGTCACCAAGACTGAGGTCAAGAATGCTCTCTTTGCCATGGATCCTGACAAAGCACCAGGACCGGATGGATTCACCGCCAGATTTCTGCAATCCTGTTGGCACATTGTAAAAAAAGATCTCTACAAAATGGTTCAAAAATCCCAAGACTGTCAGAAATTAGGAGGTAGCACAAACTCTGTGTTCCTTGCTCTCATCCCCAAGGAGAAAGGCGCCAATTCCTTCAACAGATTTCGCCCCATCTCTCTCTGTAATATTGGTTATAAGTTGATCACCAAAGTAATAGCAAACAGGCTGAAATATCTTCTCCCCACAATCATTCCTGAAAATCAAGGGGGCTTTATTCACGGTAGACAACTAGTGGACAATTTCATTTTGGTTCAAGAGGCAATTCTCTCAAGCCAACAGCGTAAGGAAAGAGGTATGGTTGTCAAACTGGACTTAGCCAATGCCTTCGATCGAGTCAGGCATTGTTTCCTTTTGAATGTTCTGAAAAAAATTGGATTTGGGGAGAACTTTATAAACTGGATTCGGGCCTGTATCTCAGAGCCTTGGATTGCTCCCCTTGTTAATGGCAGAGCAGCGGAATTCTTCAAAGCCTCAAGAGGACTAAGACAGGGCTGCCCTCTTTCTCCCCTTCTATTTGTCCTCCAGGCCTCCGTTATCAGTTTCTATCTAAACAAGAAAATGCAAGAGCAGGAGATCACAGGGCTTTGCATTGCCAGAGGAGTTAAAAGCATCAACCACGCCCTCTTCGCCGATGATACTTTGCTGCTGGGGGCTGCAACACTACATTCAGCCAACAGCTTTAAAGAAGCTATAGACGAATATTGTATGGTGTCGGAAAGTAGCCTCAACAAGGGGAAATGCCATATTTACAGTTGGAATACTCCTCCCAACTTGCTCAGTTCCATTGCAAGGTGTTTTGGCTTTGCAGCCTCTCCAGCTTGGACTTCTTTCAAATACCTTGGGCTTCCTATCTTCCTCAAGAGGGCCTATAGTAAGGATTGGCTCCCCCAAGTGGAAAAATTCAAAAATAAGCTCCAGGCTTGGGGGCTCACCTGGCTCAATATTGCGGGCAAGTCTGTCCTCATCAAAGTTGTCCTTTGCAATCTTCCCCTATTTCAGTTCTCTATTCTTTTGGCCCCAATTGGCATCCTTCATAAAATGGAACAACATATTCGAAACTTCTTTTGGAAGGGGGGCAAACATAATGAGAGGAAATTCCCACTGGTTAACTGGGAGACTGTCTCCAAACCGCTGAGGGAGGGGGGGCTAAACTTCAAGAATCTCTCTCTTCAGAACATAGCCATGGGAGCCAAGCTGCTCTGGAGAATCATTGCGCCCAAGCCTTGCTGGGCCCAATTAGCACTCTGGAAGAAATATTTTAAAGGCAAGAGACTCAGATGCCTGGATGGGCCTCTCCCCCAAGGCGTCTCTCCCTTTGCTAGACTCTGCTCCAAAGCTGCCCCCCTGATAAGCTCCAACGCCTTTTGGATTCCTGGAAATGGTAAGAAGATAAATATCTAGACAGATCGTATTCTGGGTCGTGATCCAATTGGTGACTGTTCCTCTTTGAACGCGATTCGTTGCTGGTTGAATTCTGCTAGGAAAACTACGCTGTGGGATATCTCCACGTGGGATGGGACGCATTGGGCAGGCTGGAATTTCTTTGACGTGCCTCCGGAGCTCCTTCGGGATTGCAATTTTCTTCGCTCCATGCTGAACGGTATTGCCCCCATTCATCTGCGCAGAAGAGACTCGCGTGGCTGGGGTTCACTGGCTGTAGGTTACACGGTAGCCCAAGGCTACGCAAAGCTCTCCTTGAGGCCTCACGTCCCCCCGGACCCTGCCCCTTGGACTGCGATCTGGCGTCTACACTCTCTGCCTAAAATCGACATGTTATGTTGGCTTCTTTGCCACAAGAAAATTCTTACAGATGACAAACTGCAGAAACGAGGTTTCCATGGTCCGTCCAGGTGCTCATTGTGCAGAGAAAATGTGGAATGTGCCACACACTTGATCTTGAATTGTAAATTCACTGTGCAGGTTTGGAGCGAGCTGATGGATTACTGGAACCCCACTTTTGTCCTTCCCTCCTCTATTCCTAATCTTTTTACAAATTGGCAGAACAGTTACCTCGATCCTCCACCCAAAAACAAAGTGATAAAAAAGGCGTGGTCTGCCCTCCCCAAAATCTGTTGCTGGCAGATCTGGCTTGAGCGAAACAGCAGAATCTTTAGAGATACTAAGCATGATGTCAAGGTGGTGGCGGCCAAGATAAAATTCCAGTTAAAGGAGAGCTTGGATAATCAAAAAGATGCCTCAAATCTCACTCAATTAGATTCAGTCTGGGGTACCTCCCTAAACCTGTAATTTCTTCAAGCCACCAACAACATTTCCCTCATTGAAGATTGGCAAATAAGGGGGAAGAACAATGTTGAGTTTCAAGAATGGATCTCCAAGCAACAGGTGCACTCTTTCTTCTTTGATGGGGCATCAAAGGGTAACCCAGGAAGGGCTGGAGCAGGAGGTATTGTAAAAAATGTTGAAGGTGTTTTGATCCACAGCTTTGCATGGGGTCTGGGGATCAACTCTAGCATTCAAGCAGAGGCTCTGGCCCTCCTTCAAGGCCTTAAATCGCTCTTGAATCTCGAAATCAAGGAGGTTAATGTTTTTGGGGATTCCCAAGTGATAATCAAAATTATGGTGACAAACTCCTCCCCCCGGGATCTTAGATTGGCAAGGCTGATATCCAGAATCAGAATTTTGGGGAAATTGTTTAAAAAGTTGAGCTACTATCATGTGTTGAGAGACAACAACAAAGAAGCAGACCTTGAAGCAAATAAAGATGCCCTCATCTCTGCTGGAGCAATAATTCGAGACGAGGACGAAACATGGGATCCAATTCCATAATATGCCAGCTTAAATGTTTTACTGCTTGCTATTGAATCAGTTTGTTTGTATTTTTAAGCTAGGGGAAATCACAAAAATCGAGTGCATAATTGTAGTCAAAAAGAGCTGGAAGCTGTCCACAAGTCTCATAGCACTTCTGGCTATTGATACTTTCTGGGCCCTTCTCCCTCTCATTGTAACCCGAAATCTGGCATTTAGACCCAGCAGTTAATATATCCCATAACCGTTTCTGTAAAAAAAAAAACATTTCCTTCTCATAAATAGCTTTCTGTAAATACTTTCCTTTGATTGGACAACTTTCAAAAGAAATGGGTCTTCCTTCTTGCATTAAAACAACACCAATTCCATTTCCTTAGGCATCACATTCCACAATAAAGGTTTTTGTGAAATCTGGTGTAGCTAAGACCGGTGCTAGGCACATTGCCTCTTTAAGATTTTCAAAGGCTTTAGTTGCTTTAGGAGTCCATGAAAATGCATCTTTCTTCAATAATGTTGTTAGAGGTGTTGTTATTCTCCCATAATTCTTAACAAACTTGCGATAATACCATGTTGACCTGAGAAATCCTCGCAACTACTTTATGGTTGTGGGGACTTTCCATTCCTTAATGGCTTTAATTTTGTTAGGGTCTACCTTAACACCCTCGTGAGATACAATATGACCCAAATATTCAACCTCTTGTACTCCAAAGAAGCATTTGGATGCTTTTGCATATAATTGTTTCTCCTGCAATAGTTTGAGCACCCTGTCAACATGTTGAACATGATCCTTCCAAGACCTATTGTAGATTAGTATATCATCAAAAAATGCTAGCACAAATTTTTTAAGGAACGGTTTGAAAATGGAATTCATCAACCCTTGAAATGTAGAAGGTGCATTGGTAAGGCCAAAAGGCATGACCAAAAATTCAAAATTACCCTCATGAGTTCGAAATGTTGTTTTCAAAATATCTTCAGTCTTCATTCTAATTTGATGATATCCCGAACAAAGATCCAACTTGGTAAAATAAATTTCTCCATGTAATTCATCCAATAATCCATCAATCACATGAATGGGAAATTTATCTTTAATAGTGAGCTTATTGAGCTCCCTATAATCCGAACACATGCGCCATGATCCATCCTTATTGTGCACCAATACTACTAGAGCAGAGAAAGAACTTTGACTAGGTTGAATTATACCAGCCTCTAACATTTTTGCAATCATACATTCAATTTCGCTCTTTTGGACATAAGGATATCTATAAGGCTTGATGTTTGGAGGAATACTTCCTGGAATCAAATGAATAGCATGATCATGATCACGAATAGTTGGGAGTCCTTTGGGAGTTTCAAACACCTTGGAATGATTGTCCAAGACATTTTGGAGATCTACAGAAAAAGATCATTTTTATGTTGGAACTTCTAGTGAGCATAATTGTGCAATTATGCTTCGTTGTTCTTTCTTCAGAAGATTTTTCATGACATTAGAGCTTATTATCTTTCCCGGCTTCCCTACGATACCTCATAATTCAACTTTCTTTCCTTCAGAAAAAAATTTCAAGAAAAATTCTTGAAAAATAAAAGCTGTTGTCCCCAAATATTGTAACCATTGTACTCCTAGTTAGCTTGATATTATGACATTTTCTAGAGAAATTTATAGTTCCTTCATTAGCAACCATCACTTGACATTATGGTGCTGGGTATAGGAAACAATTCAATTCCTTGGCTACCTTACAATGAATAAAATTATGGGTACTACCTAAATCAATCAACACTATTACCTTTTTCTTCTTGATATGTCCTTCTATCTTGAGAGTTTGAGGAGTGGTAATTCCTGCCAATGCATTACATGATATGGTCTGACTCATTTTTTCCTCTTCTAGGGTTGGTTCCTGGTGTATATCCTCTTATTTTGAAGATTCTTGTTCATTTTATTCTTCCTCTTTACAATCTATGTAAAATAATTTCTTCTCAACACACTTATGACCTTTAGTGTATTTGCTATCACAACTGTAGCAAAGCCCATTTGCTATTTTTTCTTCCAATTGTTGTGGTGTCAACCCTGTAGGTTGTGGAAGTCTAGGAGTAGGAACACTTCCATCTTTATAGATGTGAGTGGCAGGATTTCTTGTCACCATAATTTTACATTCAATTTTTCTTGCCAACCTAAATGCCTTCTCCAATGAATCAAGTTCCCAAACACGAACTTCATGTTGGATGTTATCGTTTAAATTCCCTATGAAGACATCAATCCTGTGTTCCTCTGGAATATTAGTTACCCTTATATTCAATTTTTGGAATTCCTCAATGTGCTCCACCACTGAACCCTTTTGTTTGAAATTTATCAATTGGCTAAAGAAGGTGTTGCTCTTTGTATCCTCATAATGTGTTATCATCTCCTCTGTAAAAATTGACCAAGTGACATTTTTTTTACGGGAGCAAAGCCATTGATACCATACAAATGTATTATGCTCTAAATTTAAAGTTACAATGCGTACCTTTTGTGTGTTTTGCACATTATTGAGATCAAAATATTGCTCCATCTGTAGTATCCATGTTACAGGATCCTTGCCATCAAACTTCCTCATATCCATCTTTGGAATATGGTGGTTCTTCCATCCAACATTAGAGTTTATGAAATCATGATTAACATCTATTTTGTTCTCATCATGACTTTCTTCTACTATCTTTCTGCCATTAGGAATCATTTCTTGTATCAACTTTGTCAAACCTTCCATGTCTGCTTTTAGATCATTCTTCATGTTTTCCATGTTGTCTTTCATTTTTTCTTCCATGTCCTTCATCTTAGCTTCCACACCATCCATCTTAGCTTCCACCCCTTTCTTAAAACCATCCATATTATTCTTCAAACCATCCATCTTCGCTTCCACGCCTTTCTTCAAAACTTCCATTTCGTTTTTTGTTGCTCTTTGCGAGAGCGAAATTTGGTGCACTTGCTCTTGTAATTTTGATAGATCATGTTGCAATTCTTCATATTCATGAGTCAAAGTAGATTATTATGAGGGATTAATGTTAAGTTTTCAACAAGAAACAGTGAAGAAGGCATCATGAAACATCATCCTTGATCCTAGTTGGAAAATAATCACCTAAACTAGGTGCGGCCCACACAGGTTATTTTTAGGTGTATGTTTATTTTTAGACATGGTGAGCATATTCTATAAGTTGCAGGATGCTATTTGTAGATGGTTAGTCAAATGTGAAAAATAGATGAAATTCTATTTTTAGAAGATTGGGCGAAGTCTATTTATAGATCGTCGATCTAAAAATAGATGCATGTCGATTATTATTAGCTCTTAATAATAATCAAACTCTAAACAGCAACTTATTCTCTTAGAGCACTTAATTTCAGTATACAAATTTGTCAAATTAGTGGGCTGAAGGAATTACGCAATTCCTAAGGGTTTACTGGAGTTCATGCATGGAGGACTCAGTTAGAACTGAAGTGGAAAAGTTATGACAGAGTTGGAAGAGTAGTTCATGGAGTTGTATTCAGTTGCTCGGTTAAACTCGGTTGAGTAGTTGTATCTAATCTAGGCGAATGATACTAGTGAGAGTGGAGTGAATTAATTAGTTAATTAATTCACAAATAATAACTCATTAATCAACTGAACAATACAGTAGTTAACTACAGTGCATGTCAGATCCAGTGGAGACCCAGTGCAGAGATAGGTGAAAGGGTGAGATAGAATATCTGTTGTGACCACAGTGATGCATGAATTGCATCTACATATACATTGGAGTTTCCAATGATAATCACGCAGTCAAGGAGAGTGGGATTGCATCGAATTGGTCTTTGTAATCAGCTTGGATTGCGTAGTGGAGGCAGGCTAGCAAGAGGGCTGAGATTGGTGCATGGATTTGCAGATTTCTTATATGTTAGTGTGTGACGACTGATTGTACTGAGAGCTTGATGTACTAATCTTTGTATGAGATTTTTACATGATCTCCATGATACATAATATATGATAGTTCGGGTTTTCAGCTTCAGGTTTTCCCGTTAAACAACTGTGTTATGTGCGATTGTTTTTATGCTTCAGATGTGTGTGCAATTAATTTTCTGCAAAAGATTAACGGTGGAATGATTATGTATTTTGCAAGAAGTTAAATATTGTGAGATCAAGGGAATCTAGGATATATACGTGCATATTGTATATAATTTCTACAATTAATGGGTGTTGAATTCTTTTTAGGAGGAATTTTAGAACCCAATACTGAAATATATGCTCAATAGGCCCTTAGAATCACTTCAAACTGATTTTTTACACAAGACTTATGCAATTCGGCAAAATAAATAAATACACACCTTTTTCTTGCTTTTAAGGAGCTTGATATTGAAACTGAATTATCTCTCTGATTTTGGATCTTCAATATTTGAAATTTGGCCCTGATGTAGCCCTCTTAATCCTCTTTCTAATGCCACAGGTCTAATCTAATTTGGATTCTTCAAGGCAAAGTTATGTCCAATCTCCCACAATGACCTAACTATGGACTATTCACTAGAGAAAACTTGTACGAATTGCGACGTGTCACTGTTTCCTCCTTCGGCTCTAAAATTTATAGACATGAAACTACAGTCCATGTACTTACAACCACTCTTTATATAATTCCAATCTAATTCTCAGAGAGAGAGTTATGAATATTTTCCCATGATCACCTCTTTGAGATGAAATCCGGGAGCATGAAAAAGACCTAAATTCCACTGATCCTACCTCCCAAAATAATGTGAATCAATATCTGAAATTTTTCCACGAAGTTCCTTAGGATTTCGGCTTCTCTCTATGAAAATTTCAATATCTGAAACCTCGTAGAAAAAAATTTATGCGAAAATTTCGTGATGACCTGTTTAGGTTAAATTTAGGTGCCTGCAAAAAAACTCTAAATTCCACAAATCATATCTCCTAAAATATTGCGAACCAAGCTCTGAAATTTTGCGACGATGTTTCACAGGATTTTTGCTTTACGCTCTAAAATTTTCAGCTTCTGAACCTTCATAGAATAAAAGTTATAGCAAAAATTTCACGATGACTTGTTTGGAGCAGTGAAACCCTAGAATCCAAAGCCCTGATACCAAATGTTGTGAAACCAGCTCCAAAAATAGAAGAAAAGAGAGATCAACGCCTTAGAAATCAGCCACTTCAGGGGGAAACCTCAAATACATTGCATAAATGAAAAAATCTTGGATGCTACAAATGACCAAAACCTCCTTCTATATATAGGAGTCCATGGGGCCACAATATAATCCTATCCGACCTAACAATAATAATTTAAGGGCATAATAATAACAATATTGGGGTTACAGGGGTACAAAAATAACAATAAGGGGGCTATAATAATAACAATAAAGGACTAAACTAGTAATATAGGGACCTAACACCTTTAAACCTATTGATCTCACAATTTAATGTTCACTTCACTCACATAAGCCTTGAAGATCCATTTGGCTTTGTTAAACTTGCCCTCTGAAACACCCTTGACCAATTGTTGTAATTTTCAAGACCTTTTTCAGACTCCATAGCCCAATGGTTTAAACTTATCATACTCTATATATTATGCTTTACAAGCAACCCAACCAAACAGAACAAGCAAACAAACCCTAATCACTATAACTAGCCTAAAATCAAAACCCTCAAATCAATCAAGTTTACATCTTTTACACAAATATAGAGAGAGCCCTCTTTAAGTCCAAGAAGGCTAGGTCCTAGGACTCCAAAGTTGGTTTGATGTTACCCTTATACATTGGTCTTGCCAATCTGACAAATTACAGGGACCTAACAGACATCGGAACACGTCACTAGGTTAGACCTCTAAGTGTGAGCATTAAGTTTCAATGCTTGCTTAGATTTATTGAATAAATTTTAACGATTTATCTTTAATTAGGTTTCAATTCCAAGGCCCTACCGCTGTCATCTGAAACTTTCTATATGTAGCTATATGAGAAAAGGAACCTTTCAAGTCAATGAATGCTATCTAGTGAAGGGAAGAGTCCCAAAAAATGATGCATCAAATAGTAATACTGCAAACAAAACTTTTTCCTAACTAGATGACTTTATCTAAAAGTAATCTAAACATTCAAAGATGCGAATTATGCAATGTAATCTATGCAAAATTCTCTTTTTGAAAACTATGCAATTTTAATTTCTGCTCAATTTCCTTTTTCTTTTGAATGAATAAGAATGCACTCAATGCATTTTTCAATGAAATGATAATCTACTTAATGCATGCTTTTGATGAAAGAGAATGCACTCAATGTGACGTTTAGTTTTCAATCATTAAAAAATGTAATCTAAGTTCAATGATAAATTTCAAACATGACTTTTCAATGCAACTTGATCTAATGCATTTTAACGAAAAGCAAAATTTGAGACGAAAACTAAATGAACGCAAATTTATTAATGCAAAAATGATGCAATCAAACATTAAGAATACAATATTGTTTTGAACACTTTGTAACAAAATTCCTCAAAAGGCTAAAAGATATATGAGTTCAAGCACAAAGATGACTTCCAAAGTGTGAGCTCAAAACAATGCATCCATTCCCTTTTACATTAAGCAATCATACAAAGAAGACTTTTCAGTTGAATAATGAGCAATGTAATCTATTCTCACAAGCAAACAAGCATACCAAAGGAACTTGGACAGACACTTGATACTTGATCACTCAATCAACCAAAAAGCAAAAGGAAATCAACTAGAGATAGCTCACCAAGAAAGGAGACTGACTCAATCAGTAGGGTGATGTCCCGCGAAGCATGCAACCAAGAAATTGATGCAAAATTCTAGAGAAACCTAGGGCGCTATGATGCACGTCCCAACAAAAACAACAAAAAAACCAAGCTAATGAGCGAATCAAACCAACTTGAGTGAAGGGAAGAACATGTAAATCATAAAGAGAAAAGGACCGGAAGGGCAAGACACACTGGCGAAGGACTCAGGGAAAAAACCTTAATTTTTCACACACGCTGGAATTGGCGTGACTTTTGGGGCTGAAACTAGCGCCAACGACCCATTGGCGTGGCTTTATAAATTACAACTAGCGCTAATCAGCACGAATGTCAGACAAATAAAAATGCCAATTCCTGAAAAAGGAAAAAAACAAATAATTTCTCCGAACCAAGACCAGACTCACCACTTCAAGCAAAAACTAAAATATTTTAATTGATGAAAAACATAGGAACAAACAGGGAAATGATTGTTTGACTAAACTCGTCGAATGACTAAGACCTCAAAGAGTGACAAACTCAAAGGAAACTCCCCAGCGGAGTGGCCAATTTTTTGTGCAAGTAAATCCCCTCTAGGGATGGAGGTGATCCCTCTAGCCCTAGTGTGGGTCTAGCAACTACAAGAACATACTAACATCTACCTTCCTAGATTGTAAATGAAATTCAGAGCAAGGAAGATGACCTACCTTGTCTTGATGCTATGTTGTCGTCTTATGTTGAAGCTTCTTGATCTATCATTCTCTTCAAGCTCGATAGTCGCTGCTACCAACGTCCGATTTCTTGTACAAACATTCAAGACACCATGACAAGCGTAAAACCAAGACAAACATAAAACATTTACAACCTATCTAACTGATCAAGGAATGCTAGAAATCTCATTTTAAATGTAAACAAGAGTGGAAGATAAACATCAATTGCATTTTATTATGACAAAGACAAGGGGAGTTTACAACCAAGCCTTGATGTTGAGGCTCTCCTTCGGCAGGTCTGTATCCAAGCACATTTGCAACACCCTCACACACAAAGGTCCAAGATCTCACTATGTTCCTAACACACAAAAACAATCACACTTTGCACTATTCTCTTGAAGCTATAACAACACTATAATTGCTTCTTCTCCCTATGATTGCTAATTAAGGCTATAGAGATGAAAGAGGTCTCCTTATATAAAAATGGAGGAGGAGGTTATGGGCCCTCAAATAATGGGAAAAGAGCTTATCCTTTGGAGTAGTTCCTATTTCTTGGGAACAAGAAGCCCAAAGGGGAATTTCTCGGCCATATCCTCAAAACAAACTTCCAGCTCGCCGCCTCGCGAAGCTTCTAGTCGTGGAAACTTCGTTTCTATTTTAAAAAAATTCCGAAAGAGGATCAACGTGGGTCCGACAATAAGAAAGAGCACCGATCGGCACGGTTCCAAGTACAAATCTCTGTTATCAGCGCGGGTCCCAGTACAAATCTCTGTTATCAGCGTGGGTCAGACACTGAGACAAAGCACCAACCTTGAAAACTAGGTTTGTATAAGAATCTTCCAGAAATGTTGTAAAGGGAGATGAATTGGCAGACAAAGTGTGGTTCAGGGGTATGTATTCCATGCTTGGCAAGTACACAAGGGTCACTATATGGGTCCTCCAGGATCAAGGAACGGGGAGTACATGGATGGTGAATAATTGTTGTGTAACAGAAGGTAATAAAATTAACCATTCCAGATGAAGATAGGTGGGATAAAATTTGTGAGTTACAGGATTGAGCAGTAATTTGGGTGCAGTAAGAATACAACCAGGACATCAGCCAACACATTAGCCAGCGCAACACAGGAATAGGCCTATTCAACAACTAACTCCTCCAAATCAAAGCCACCTTTCCACACTGTTGTACACCTTGCCTACTATTTTGTAGAAGATCGATTTTATTTTTTAGGATAATGCCAATAATACATTGTCGGTTGAGACAACGATTTTGTAAATCATTTTGTAATTTAGTGTATAAATACTTCATAGTTTGAAGTATTAGGGGTTGATTATTGAGTATAATTTTCTCTAAGCATTGTAATTTTTTGATTTTCTCTAAGCATTGTAATTTTTTGATTTCTCGAAGCATCAATAATACAAGGACATTCTTCACAATATTCATGCGGTGTACGAATTGGTGATGTTTTTCTTCTATTAATGTGTTATTCATTGTTTTCTTTCTCTGTTATTTCTGAAACGCTTAATTACATAACAAACACTATGACGAATAGGATATGTTATAAAGAGCACCCTATTTTGGCTATTTGTAGTTTATATGTTTTCTGCTGAAGTCAAATTGAGGAATACTTCATTGCTCCTTAGTTTATACTGAACCTTACATCTATTATGTTTCATAATTCATTTAAAATCCTGAAAGATCCAACTAGTGAAACCTAGCTTGCCTGTGAAATTCCTTCAAAGTTTGATGCAGATCCAGTTAATCTTTAGACTCCATAGCCCAATGTAATTATAACAATTTAATCAACCAAACAATCCAAATCAAATCACAAACAAACAATCAGTACAGTAATAACTAGAATAAAATTCACATAAAATATAGCTAAATTTTTCAGAGATATCCCTCTTTGAAGCTGCTAGGGCTAGATCCCTGCTTCCAAAGTGGTTTTGATGTTCTCCTCTTTGTTTATTCTCACAATATCGTAAATTACATAATTATAATAGGTACAAAGCGTGAATAAATGGAAGCACTATTTGATGGGTAAAGAAATGATTATTCATATTGACCATCAACCTTTGCAATATTTACAATCACAAACCAAGCTACAACAAGCTAGACATTTCAGGTGGATGGGATTTATACAACAATTTCATTTGGTAATCAGGTACAAGAAAGGCATATACAACAATTTTTTTGATATGTTATTAAGACCTATTGTTAATGCATCTATCATTCTTAAGCATAACTGAATTATGCATGAAATTTATATTGAACAGTATGCTCAAGATGACGATTTTAGATATGTTTATGCAACTTGGATTCAATGCAATCATGTTGAATATTTGGATTATCATGTTCATAAAAAAAAATTGTATCATCTTGGTAAGTTATGTGTTCCACAGGGTGAAAGAGTCAATGTCGTATGGGTAGCCCATACTTCTCTTATTGTTGGTCACTTTGGTGTAGGCAAAACAATTGCACAAATTAAGAGGTTATTGTTATTGGCCTCGCATGAATGAAAGTGTTTCAATATATGTAAGAGGATGTTCCATGTGTGCTACTAGAAAGCCTAGCAATAGGAAATTGGGTTTGTGCACTCCACTTCCTATTCCTTCTCGTCCTTGGAAAAGTATTTCTATGGATTTTGTAGGAGGACTGCCAATGTCTAAGAAAGGTCATGATTATCTATATGTTGTTGTGGATCATTTCAGCAAAATGTGTGTTGATGTCATGTAAGAAACATGTTACAACTGAACAAACTGCAAAGATGTTCTTCCAAAATGTATGGGTTCACTTTGGGTTACCCACTTCTATTATTTTTTATCTAGATTCTTTATTTGTCGGGAATTTTTGGTCAAGTTTATGGTAAATCATGGACACGAACTTGAAGAAGAGCACAACATTTCATCCACAAACTAATGGCCAGACAAAAGTGGTAAACAAAATAGTAATGCATCTCCTTTATGGATATTGTGGAAAGCATCCTAAAGTTTGGGATGAGCATTTGCATTACATCCAACATGCCTACAATCGTGCCAAGCGCTCATTTATGCAAGTATCACCATTTAAAGATTTTTTGGGTTATTTTCCAAATTCTCCTTTGGATTTCATCTTTGGTAAATATATTATAGTAGATGGACATAGCGTTTTTTATAAATACAAGAATTTCATTGAACAAATTCAACTAGTGAATCAAAGAGTACAAGAGCAACTTGAGAAAAGCAAAACAAAGTACAAAGCAAGGCATGACAAGCATTGAGTTGATCATGATTTCAAAGTGGGAGACTAAGTTTGGTTGTTTATTAGTAAGGAAATACTTCAAGGCGAAGATAAAAAGCTCAAGCCAATCATATATGGTCCTTTTGAAATTTTGGAGAAGATTGGTAACAATGCTTTCCGATTAGATTTTCCACCTTATATGCAAATTTATTCAGTTGTAAATATGGAAAACTTGAGATTGTATGAGCCTCCAATGATTGATGATCATGAAGAGAATGCTCAGATTCCATATATTGAAATTTTTTCTCTTAAATATTTAGATGAGTTGCAGGAAGATACAATTCGTGACAGGGTAATAAGGACTTCACACAAAGGTATTGTGGAGTATCTTCTAGTGAGGTTCAAGGGTACCAATCCAAGTAAAGTAAGGTGGATTGAGATTGGGAAAGTAAGGGATTTGTACCCTCACTTACTTGCTAAGTAAAAAAAAAAATTGGTGGTTCAAAATCTTCCAATGGGGAGGAATGATCCATGGGATAAAAAATACGCTAAAAAGTAAAAGTGCTTGAAATCAATCGAAACCCATTCCAAATCGTAGATATCATCATTATGATTCCAATGACGCTTGAAATGTCTCAATCTAACAACATATGTGAAATTGATTGCATTATGAAGTTTTTGACCAACATCTAAAAAGTCAACTTGCAGGGTTGAATGGGCTACAGATTGGGCATGCCATACAAGTGACGTGGCACTGATGTTAGAAGGTGATTGTGTATATAAAACATACATGTGATCCAATCATGTGTTGACATGTGGTAGGTCGTACAAGCTATGTTGGCATAATCTTATTGGATGTTGAGTTTTCGGTGACCCAATTAGGAGGTGCCACATGGCCCTCGATTTTTGTGTAAAAAAATTTTTGGGGTCTGCTCTACCTGGTGGGGTTCAACTCCATGACCTCTAAAACAATAACCAACAGTCTTACTGTAATGCCACACCATTGATCCTTGTTATACATTGTGCACGGGTTATATTTAATAAAGAGTTGTCGGCAATGTTGGGGGGAGGGGTGGGCTAGTGAGCTCGCCTGACTGGCCCTGGCCCCGAGGAATATTACGTATCATACGACCATAACATGTGGAAGAAGGCGAAGGGGGTGGGAGGTTAGCACGACCCCCAGTCCCATACACTCTAACGTAACTAACGACTATTGCAATGGAAGGGTGGGGCGCGTGTCACCCTTTCCATGTTCGCGCCCACTGGCATATTAATTGTTATGAAACCAATTCCCAAAATATAAGAAAAGAGATATCAACGCCTTATAAATCATCCAATTCGAGGGGGAAACCTCCTTTACATTACATAAATGAATAATTATTGGATGCTACAAATGAAAAAAACCTCCTTTCTATGTATAGGAGTCCATGGGGTCACAATATAATCCTAGACAACCTACAATAATAATGTAAGGGCACAACAATAAAAATGGTGGGCTATTTATGGGGCATAATGATAACAATATGGGGGCTACATGGGTACAACAATAACAATAATGGGGCTATACTAACAAGAATAAGGGACTACATGATCCGATCACGGGTCGAGTACTACTCTAACCATCGTGTACGGTATTAAGATCTTTTAATTAACTATGGCTTATATAGGCTTAAATGAGCATGTTAGTCCACATAAACATAATTAAATGAACTACACGTAATTAAGAAGCACAAAACATATAAAAGAGAGACAACCAATTGGTAACGGAGTTCACCCCTCCATCTCTCTGGGGCTACATCTTCGGATCTGCTCTAATTGGAATGCAGATCCTTTATATTCCTTCATCAAAGTAAGTTTTCTTACATTGAAGCTCTCTGGCCTAAGCATTAGCCAAGAACTATGGCTCTCAATGGCTAAGTATTCTCTCATGTATTCTCTCCTTCTCATGGCTTACATAAGGAATATATATAGTTTTCCTCACCCACTCTCCAACAAAGAGCATTAATTACAAGATCCATAATTGTAGGGCCTAACTACAAGGAAGGAAAAAAAAATCCATAAAATTAGGACCTCCAACTATCTTAGGCCCATAATTGGGAAAAGTCTCAAAACGACCTAAAGACTTTCCAACCATGCCCTTGATTCTCTCAACCTATAATTGAGAAAAAATAGAGAATTGGTGTGAGGTGGTTTCTCACATAAAAACAATTTCCCTAATTACATTAATGAATAATGTGAGATAAATTTCTCTCACAATTATTAATTTATATCTATAATGCATGGGCTTCATAAAATGCATAGTAAAATTCGTAAGCATAATTTCACCCACTTAAATACTTGTCACCAACTTCAAATCATCATGGTGCAAATCTCTTTTCATGTGCGAAGGTCCTTTCGGATCACACCTCCCCACAAAGAAAATTTTGGTCTCCAAAAGTATCAGCTTTAATAAACTCAAATATATGCAAATGTCTCTGAAAGGCACCTTCCATCATGACTCCTTCACCTAATGTTCTTCAGAATCGGAACATAATTCCAACACCTGCAACTGCTACAACACAAATTCCTAAAAAGGCACATTCCTTCAAGATTCCTTCACCGCGGTCCTTCATAATCAGAATGCAAGAGCCCACATATGCCGAAAGCTACAACCTATAGCTGATCCTACCTGTTTACATATTTTGGAACACTTGACAATAGTTCATTGCTCAAGTTTACATGCCAAAATGGCTTAGGAAATCGCCTCATTCAACCTAATTACAAAGAAGCCAACAAGGCTTAATGCGCAAAAATATGCCTCTCACTCTCCCTCACATAAGAGTGGCTAAAACAAGCCTTTTACAATGCTTTCTAATCAGCTTTACATCATGATTTTCATGGTGGAAACTATGGCCGTTTTACATGGCATTCAACAATTTACATGCCAAATTTCCAATGTCAAAATATGATGGCTACTATGGCCCTTTTACATGGCAAGACAAAGCAATTTAATGTGCCAAACATGTGCACAAAGGAAAAAAAATACACAGTGATTAAAACCCCTTTTAACATGTGTATGTCCCACATCATTCAAATGCATTAATGGTGAAAAGAATACAAATCCCCCCATTACAAAATGTGCATTATAAAAGTTCCCTCTTCATTTTCTAGGCATGGGGCAATTAAAAAAAATCAAAGAAAATTCCCTTTTAATTACCCATTTATGTCTTTCCACTGTAAGGAGAGAGGCTATATAGGATGCATCCATTTGTATACTAGCATCCTGCAAGCTACTCCAATGGTACATGAATAAGTCTCCATCGCTTGTCTTAATAGTACATGAAGAAGCCTCCATCGCCTGTCTTAATAGATAGCAATTCTGATCAAATGCCAGACCCACGCTGGGTTATTTCCATGGATATTTGTGCAAATGGTGGAGATTATTATCACTATTCATTATTCTGTTGTGTGTGGAGTGCATACGACAAATAACGGGTGTTAAAAAAAAAAAAAAAACCTCTTCTTCAAAAGTGCACCTATAGGTGGTAAAAACAACCAAGTCCAAACACCCTTCTCTATGCACGAGCTCCATGGACATTGGAAGGAAGGAAGCCTTGTTACCTTATAGCATATCAAAGTGTACTCAATCAATGATTTTTCATTTAACCGCAGTCGAGGCACCACCATACCCCTTTTATACCACACCATGTTTGGGCCTTTGTTTTGAAAAAGAAACATTTTTGAGTTGCGGAAGGTTGGAGGACAGGTGGCGGAACGCAATCAAGGTAGACAGGGAGTTGTCACGGTTGCGGAAAGCTAGAAGATAGGTGGCGTGACAATTGCAGAGAATATTGCAGATGGAAGATGTGGGAGACAAGAACAATCAGCAGAACTCCCACTAATCAAGAAGAAGTGGGAAGCAGTGGAGCAGGAAAAGAGGAAGGACTGATAGTCACACTGGCGGAGGAACAAATAGGTAGTCAACCAGCGGAGGAGAGTTGGTTAATCAATGCAACAAAAGGCCGATAGGAAAGTTCAGAGCCTTAGGAGAGCTCTATGGGAACTCTGTTTTACTGAATCAAGTTGTAATAGACTCTGCAGAGTAGATGTGTGATGTTATGTTATTGATAATGAAAGCTAGTCGTTGTTGTGTGTAATGTTATGAGTTGATTGATAGTCATTTATTTACTATGAATGTATGCCCAATTTAAATTTAAATTCAGCATTCTGAACATGCTTTGACGAGTGATAGTTTATACAGAGAGTTGAGATATGTTTGTTGCTTCCAAGTCTCCATAGTTATTCTTCATGGTTGCATTTGTCTTCTACCTGATCTGTCTTCTAATCTTACTAAGGTCACGACATGCCTCGGGTGAGACACTCTGCTCTCTGGAGTAGGGTGAAAATGCCAGTGTTGTGCTAGACTACTGTGGAAACCTTGTTAGCCTCAACCTTGAACCTGGGTCTTACCCAGAGACCTCCTTTTTCGCCAACAAATGGTTCTGTTGTCGGGACCTGAAAATTCATTTAGGAGTTAGATCATGGTATCGTGGATCTCTGAGAGGGAACTATGAAGCTGGTGGTATAATAATTTAGACCATTTCATATCGCAACAAGTGGAGCTTTGACAATAGAGGGAAAAGACTATCAAAGATCGGGTCCTATTTTTTGAATCTGCAAGTGACCTGTACGAAATTTTCTAGGGAAAGTTTCCTGAAGAGATTTATAATTGGTTGCGGAGACTACAAATCAAGTCACTCCCAGGAGGATCGCGTAGAGTTTTTCGCAAGTGGATGCACACAAATCTAGTAGCACTCCATCGGTTAGATACTGATTTGACCCGAGCAATAGATTTTTGGGTACAATCTACCTTGGAAGATATATTCATATCCGGATTGCGAGGAGAACTGTTGAAGGAAATCCCATTCTGGATCAAAGCTTTAATAGGTGGACGAGGGTTTGATGGCATTTCAAAGTTTTGAGATGGAGACTTAAACCTCCAGTATTGGGGGAAGGAGCTGAGGGAAATATGCTACAAGTAAGTAAGAAGGGGGAATAGGGATATGAATGCTGGAACCACCAATAGATTGAGAGAGTGATGAGCACATCGAAGGGCATAGATTGCTGAGAAGTGGCGGGAAAGGGTGATGAAAGAGTTTGCGAAGCAGGAGAGTAATCGACGGGACAAGGAAAAGGTGCTGCAGATGACAAAGGAAAGAGAAGGTCAGATGGGATCCCAAGGAATAGGAGGGACCATTAAGGAAGTTAGGCAAGTGTATAGGAGCCCAACCCGGAGAGAAAAGGGAGAAAAGTCCAATGTGGAGGACGTGCGCACCGAGGAGACATCTGATGTGGAGCTGCATGTTGCGATGGAGCAACTATTCCGAGAGAGGCCAACACCCATAACGCAAGGTAATCCTATTCCCCAAAGTTCAAGTAGCTCTAGTCCCAACCTTCCCCTGGTACTCTATCATTCACCTGATAAATTTTTTGCTAAGTTACGGGAATTTATCAATTTGAGTAGTGTTAAGTATACAATACAGATATCTACTAGCTACAGTGCTGGTATTACAATCTCTCAGCCAGGAAGTAGAGGTTTTATTTTGGTACCACCCATGCAAGGAAATATGGCGGGATCGTTCACCCGATACCCATTATTCTCTGGGAGAGGTAACAATGATGTGGAGCAACACTAGTATCTTTGTGAAGCAATATGGAGGGCTCGGCAGACACCAGAGGCAGTTAAGTTGATTGAGTTCCAGACTACTCTAAGAGAGAGAGCTCTTCGATGGTTCATTAAATGGTCAAAAGCTCATCCAAACCCAACAATAGATGATGTGAATAAAGAATTTGTCAAATAATTTAAATTCCCTCAAACAAATCAACAAGGATTATTTGAGTTGTGGGAAATCAAACAATGGGAAGGAGAAACGACTTAGGACTTGATGAGAAGATTCAAGGATGCGATTGGGAAGCTAAGTTACCCAATCGATCCAAATCACCAACGAGATTAGTTTATTAAAGAACTCCTCCCGTTGACAAGAACTCCACTAACGTAACAAAAGATCGATACCCTACACGATGCTCTTGAGCAAGCCATGAAAATATAAGTTATGGTGGGATACCCGCAAGAGTTCAAAGGAGGAGAAACAGTACAAGACCCTTCCATATTAGGGCTACAACATCAGATAACCATTTTAACGGAGAAGTTGAAAGACATTCAACCGATACGACTTGCAAGGCCCAATGTGTGGTGTACCCATTGCCTGATGGAAGGACACGTGGCCACAGAATGTCCAAGGTTGCAAGGAAAAAATGCAAGAACTTCAGCAATAGGGACATAGGGGGCTCCACCAGTTAGGGGAGTTCCGCAGATAAATACCCAAGGATTATACCAACCACAACCCCACTTTCCATGGTTCCCCACTCAACAAAATCAGACCGCAACCGACTACTGTGAAATATGCAAAGGTATTGGTCATCCTCCACGACTATGTTCAATTTTGCAAAAATATTCTAATGTTCCAAACAATATATACTGTGAATTTTTCACTTCTACAACGCATAATACAGAGCAATGTAGAGCCCTCGATGCACTGGCAAAATGACTGGACAGACCATCTTATAGAGTGAATGAAACTCCAAGGGGCCGAGGAGGAGGAATGAGAGGTGGCAGAATCGGAGGAAGAGGACCAGTAAGGTGCTATAATTGTGATAAAAAAGGGCACGTAGCAAGGGAATGTCTGCTACCCATAAGATCATGGTGCTCTTAATGCAGAGTTAATACACACACAACTGAATATTGTCCATAGTTGATTAAGAGGTGGGAGGAAAGAGCCAGACAAAGAGGAGCTAATCTGGTAAATGCAGAACCGAGAATAGTAGAAGCTCAGCCCATGAAAAACATAGCCATAATAACCCGAGGAGGGAAGAAAACAAGGGAGGATGCACAGAGTATGGACCCGGTAAAGCTGATCAAGCCCACATCTCCAAAGAACGCTTTTAGACCGGATAGACAGAAGCAATATTTTAAGGAGGCAGTGGAAACATTTTCCCAGATAGGGGGGGTAGAGGTATTGAGCTTCCATAGCCGACCTTAAAAAAAGAGAAGGAGACTCACACAAGTACATTATTTGAGGAATGGTTCCGACTATTCCTGGAAATTGTAACCAATGCACCAATGCTAGAACAACTAAAGCAAAATCTAGAGTTGGTGGTGCAAGAAAATGTAGAACCGGGAGAGTCAAAAAATTCAACAGAAAAATACATAATAAGGATAAAAAGAAACAAGAGAAGAACTGGAAAGGAATTTCGTGTGAATACTCAAGTCGCGGGATTTCTAATCGAAGATACAATGCTTGATCTAGGATCAGATGTCAACATTCTACCTAGAAAAACATGGGAAGCACTGGGGAGGCCAAAGTTGACATACTCACCAATACAACTCTGAATGGAAAATTATTACTATATTGTACCCATAGGAAGGCTAGAAGAAGTTGAAGTTGATGTTGCGGGAGTGAAAACATATACAGATTTTGAGGTGATAGACATCATGGGGGACAAGGATCCCTATCCTGCTTTACTAGGGATAGATTGGGCCTTCGAGAATTATGGAGTGATTGATTTGAAAAAGGAATTGATGATATTCGAGGATGGAGAACTCAGGGTAATTCAGCCACTTAACCCGTATCAAGGACCACGATACACGGAGATCATTAATAACAGAGAGGACGCTCAAATTCTAGATCAACTCTACCAGATCATAGCAGGGAAGAGAGAAGATTATATCAATCCAACAGTGGGAGGGATCGTAAGCTGGAGAAGTGTTCAGAGTTCTGATTTGGGCTTAGAAATAGCTTGGGATGATTGGCAAAAGGGAGGATATGAAACCAACACTAGAAGATGTGCTAACATTCGGGGAGTCAACTGGATTGGTACCGAGGTAAGAGGATATCCGACTCTATCAAATATGCATGTTGTAAATACATTTATTGCAAAATTAGAAAAAAAGGTACCAATAGAACATAGAGTCCCTCTTATTAATGTAGCACTACAATCCATGTCAACAAGATGGTGGGTCAACCATCGCAACTCTCTTCCACAATGGGAAGATGTTTCAATAGCATTAAGAGTTGGATTCCAAGAAGCTTCAGGACCACAATTCATCGAAAAGTACCAAGGGGATTCTGACCCCATAGAACATTTAAGGAATTGTGACTATAACTGGAAGAAAGTAGGGTATCCATAATCTCTATGGATGCACAATTTCATACATTCACTGGACACAATTCCACATGCCTAGTATTTGACGGAGGATAAGAAGAGAGGAACTAGCACCTAACGAGTAGTTGCAGAAAGTTTCACGCAATGTTTTTCTTTCAAGGGAGAAATAGAACCAGTTACAGATGCACTCCAAGCTGTCATAAGAGTATTATTTTATCTAGAGATTCAGGAATACGAAGAACTACTGCTCTTAGAATGGAAAATCAAAGAATCAGTAGCATGTAAACGGATAGATTGCGAGATGGATGATGATGACTTAGAGAATCTCCGACACTTATACTTTGAAGAGAAAAAGGGGGAGCGGGATATATAGGAGGAACCTACCACAAAATTACTACACATGTTACCATTGAAGACAAAGAAGCTGAACATTGGAACCACAGAGAAACCCAAAATTGCGTCTATCGGAGATTACTGGGATACAGAAACAACAAAGGAAATCTTTGACCTATTATAGGAATATGAAGATTTATTCCCATCTTCATTAGCAGAGCTCAAGGGGATTAAAGGAGACATGGGAGAAATGCTCATAGTCTTAAAACCAGATGCAAGACCAGTAAAACATAGGCCTTACCGCCTAAATCCAAGAGTAAAGGAAAAAGTTAAAGCAGAGATAGATAAAATGTTGAAAGCATGCCTGATTTTTCCAGTTGAGGAAGTAGAGTGGGTCAGTCCCATTGTAATACAAAGCAAAAAGGAGAAATCTGAGATTAGAGTATGTGTGGATTACATAAGTCTCAACAACGCATGCATTCATGATCCATTTCCTACTCTATTTAACGATGAGGTTCTCGACAATGTGGCAGGAAATGAAGCATATTCGTTCACAGATGGATTCTCAGGATATCATCAAGTGAGAATAGCAGAAGAAGACAAAAGGAAGACTACTTTCAAAACTGAATGGGGATCGTTTACATACCATGTCATGCCCTTTGGACTAAAGAATGCGCTAGCAATATTTTCACGAATAGTGATAGCAACATTTAGGGACTATATCCATAAGTTCCTAGAGGTATACATGGATGATTAGACAATTTATAGTTTACTGAAGAACCATGCAACTTTACTTAGAATAATGTTTGACAGATGTAGACAACTCCAAATCTCCCTCAACCTTAAGAAATGCATCTTTGCAGCACCTTTTGGGACACTTCTGGGACAGGTTGTTTATAAGCAAGGTGTTTGTGTGGATCCAGCAAAAGTAGCGGTCATTGTTTATATAGAAGCACCAGAAACTTTTAAACAGTTGAGATCACTACTCATACATACAGGGTACTACAGAAGATTCATCTGCAACTATGAAAAGATTACAACACCATTATAAAAATTGTTGCGGAAGTCAGAGAAATTTATGTGAAGTGACAAATGCATTAACGCCCTCAACACATTGAAAGAAAAGCTAGAAAGTGCACCCATCTTGGTTCATCCTAACTGGGACAAACAGTTCCATGTCCATATTGATGCCTCCAGTAATGCATTAGGAGCAGTGTTAGCTTAGCTAGGAGAGACTTCTGTTAGTGTACTTTGCAAGCAGGAAGTTGTCTACAGCTAAAAGGAATTACACAACAACAGAATGAGAAGCTCTTGCGATGGTGTACTCTCTTCAAAAGTTTCATCGTTACATATTGGGAGGTACGTTCAAGTTCTTCACAAATCACTCAGCATTGAAGTACCTAGTAAGCAACTGTGTGCTTGAAGGAAGAATCTGTAGATGGCTCCTACTATTCCAGGATTTCACTTTTGAAGTGATAGTAAAACCAGGAAGGTTAAACGTGGGTCCTGACCATTTATCAAGATTGGAGAATGAGGAGAACGGGAGATCCCTTGATGATCAGTTGTCAAATGCTAATCTCTTTAGAGTAGAAGCCATCCCAAATTATCTAGAGCAGATAGCAATGTATCTAGCCACAGGGAAATGCCCAATAGAGTACACGACAACTCAAAGAAGACACCTAGTAGTGAAAGCAGTTGAATATCAACTGATAGCAAGACAATTATATAAGATGGGATTGGACCACATCTTGTGAAGATGTGTCATGGACCGTGAAAGAGAGGATATTTTGTGGGAGTGTCACAGTGGAGTTGCGGGAGGCCACATCGGCGCAAAACCCACTGCAAGGAAAATACTACAAGCAGGGTTATGGTGGCCCACAGTTCATAAAGATAGTAAAGCATATGTGAAAAAAAAGTGATGTCTGCCAAAGAACAAGACGTTTGTCACACCGGGATGATTTACCACTGCAACTTGTAAGAGCACTACAGCCATTTGAAAAAAGGGTCGTTGACTTTGTAGGGAAAATTGCACCAATGGCACGACATTCACAAGCAAGGTATATAATAACCACAACGGATTATCTCACAAGATGGGTAGAGGCAGAACCAGTAAGAGACTGCACAACAAACACAACAGACAGGTTTATTTTTTAGAATATCATTAGTAAATTTGGCTGCCCCAGAAGCCTAACAAGTGATCAAGGTACACACTTCATTAATTTAAAAATTAAATCTTTGTTAGATAATTTTATGGTACAACATCACAAAAGCAGCCTATACCACCCTCAAGTGAATGGAACCATTGAAGCATTCAACAAGGTCTTAGAAAAGGGACTAACCAATATATGAAATTCCAACCGGGAAGACTGGGATGAAAGGATACCAGCGACATTATGGGCATAGAGGACAACAGTAAAAATGTTGCACATTCAAACTCCATTCCAGCTGGTGTATGGGAGAGAGGCGGTGGTACCTGCCGAATTTATCATACCAAGTCTCTTAATCACTTCAACAATACATATGACAGATGAAGACTCAATCACTGAATGCCTCCATGAGCTACAGGAGCTTGAAGAAGAGAGATTCCTGGCAGATTTCCATCAGATAGTGCAAAAGGAAAGACAGAAGGCCTGGCATGACCGTCACATCAAGCACGAAACGTTCACTATCGGAGGAAAAGTCTTGTTGTACGACAACAAATTTCAAAAGTTCCCGGGAAAACTTAGGATGCACTGGATGGGACCATACCATGTCATAGAAATTAAAGATTCAGGTGCAGTTCGACTAGCGCAACTAGATGGCCAAATACTGCAAGGATGGGTGAATGGCGCACGCCTAAAGCCCTATCACGAGTAAGTTCCACTATTTATTTTTTTCAAATAACTCTCGCAACTAAGAGTAGTCGGTAGGGTAGAATAGAAATAGATAGAGTCAATAATTCTCTCACACCCGAGATGAGATATAGAATAGGAATCCCAATAAAAGACATCACAATAACGCAAAAACCAATTGCACCTGTTGCGATGCGGAGACCACATCACAACTATTTGGGGGGGGGTAGAGTCTAATGATTCATCCATGTCAGAAAGCCAAGCGTGTCAAATATCATTCAGTCATAATAACCCGTCATACCATTTTCAATTCGTAGGATCACCCGAATTTGAAAAATAATTGTCGTAATTTGTAACCCCCATCTTGTATAAATGTTCCATATTAAGCCATAATTATTACCCATCATGTCTACCAAATCCCCAAGCCACAGTTAGCAATGTCAGAATACACCTCACCGCGGTAACTAATCGCACAATTATAGCCGCGAGAGAGACAACAACAAAAATAGTTATGGTGTCATATCAACCTCATTCATGCCGGTAGCATTACTTAACCCACATGAAAGAAGAAAAGCACCAAAATGCCGGAAAATTCCGAGTTAGAACAAATAGAAACAGCTACAACAACAAGTAAGATTTTAGCAGAGGAAGTTTAAGGGAGAAGACCAGCAGCAAGAAGTCACAACAATAGATCAGGAACAACAATTCAGATATACAGCAGAAGAACAAAGATGACGAAGATAGCAACATCAGTCGTCGAGCCCAAGCTCGATGAAATCATTCAGAGGATAGAATCATTGATTGGCAAGTATGACAATGCTTCGTTAATTGATACGGATTACAAGGACTCCTATCAATTCCCAACTATGAAGCGACAAGTATACATGGAAAATTATGCCACATAGGGAGGAGGTGAAGCAGCAAGGATGAATCCAGAATTCAGAGGTATTCAAAGATCGACTATACTAAACCTTAGGAACCTCCTAGTGTTTGGAACAACGGGAGTGGCAATGCAGTGTACAAAATTCCTGATGAGCAGAGTCCAGAACGAATCATTGTGGCTGGGGAGAGAGATACCTATCCATGTATAGGATATCAATAGACTTACCAGATTATTAGCAGAGGGGAATGACGTCTCAATGTCATTCCAGAATGTGTCCAAAATAGCCAAGAAGTTAGGGGACTGTGATTATTACAAGAAGTATGAGACCATAAGAGGAGGGAAGGGAGCGAAGATATACCTCATCAACATTCCAACAGTGAAATTTTCCTGCTATCTAATCACGAGTAAAACAATGAGGCATTACACTAAAGGATAATGCACCCTCGACACCAAATCAGTCACAGAGCATTGCATCCAGGGAGCCCAGCTAAACTGGTGTATCTTCCTATTGAACAAATTGTTTGAGGCCTATGAGGATAATTACAGGCGAGCCATAGGATTGATTTATGTCTATCTCGTTATGGCATTTGCAATGTGGAAATGGACTTGCCCAGGGATGAGGAAGCTCGCAGAAATCACTCACGACCAGCCAATGGTGTTAAGATTTACGCCCTGGAGAGTATCGAAAAATCCCAACACCAAGGAGGTCAATGAGGAGGCTTTCTCATTCTTGTGTAGGTAGGTGGTAGATGTGGTGGGGAGCCAGTAAAGGGTTTTGAGGAACCTGTTGGACATATATTCTTCGCAGATATGGTTTTAACCCACAAGAAGACCTATATTAGACCTAGTTGCGTGGATGAAACCACGTTCTGAATGCGGCCACTAAAGTTTCAAACAGAAGAAGAAGCCTTCCACACCGAATTATGTTCGTGGCCAGGAGCTGCGATGGAGGATAGAAGCAGAATACCCCATTATTCATTCGAGGCAATGCTACCGAAAGTATTCCCAGGGGAGTTGCCAAAGGAAGCAACGAGGAGGATTTCCCAACTGCAGCTACAACCTTTACTAGACCAGCTCAACACGAGGGTGAAGGACTTCAATCTGGTAATAAAAAATCTCACAAGTGCCTCTGCTAAGTTTCCTTCTTTTTCTGACTTCCAATATTTGAATTATGTATCCCCATCCACAACAACCCCTGTCGTTAACCCCTGTCGTTACTGCCATACCTTCCACCATGTTCAACCTTCCAGCAACCACAATCACCCCAATCCGCAAGAGCAAGGCACCCAAGCCTCCGATAGCTACACCCAAGCCCAAGAAAGCACGAATTATGGTGCCCAAGAAAATAGTTGATCTCACAGGGGAAGATCAGACCCAACCTATGGATACAGGAGTACCAGTTCAAGAAGAGCCAGAGGTTACCGCCTAAGTAACCTCCGCGCTACCTGTTTTTTATCTGTCCTCGGTTCTAAACATTCAGACATCATCTCCACCTCATACTCACTGCTCATCACCACATACTTCATTCACTTCCAGAGACCACTCCATTCACACTCTGTCCACCTCAGCGACTATCTCAGATCCAATAAAGCTAGGGAACAAGATAAATGGTGACACCGAGGTAGAAGTTCACTCGGGTATGGCTAGAGTACCCGAGGTTGACCAACCCTCGGTGGGATAGGGAACTTTCCTAGAACTATTAGTTCAAGGAGGGTATTTTACTTCAGATACAACGCCCTCATCAATAGAGCTGAACCCTTTTAAGTAAGCCAACCTAATATTGCAAAAGATTCTACCGACCACTAGTATGAACACCTCGAAACCTCAGCTGCTGCAACAGAACCAACCAACATCCCCACAAGAGCACTCAGAGAGATAAATCGCCAATGTAAAACCCCTCAAAGAAAGATAGCCAACCCAGGAGATGTCAGGCGTCGAGAACATCCAGAGCTGGGGGGTTGGGAAATTATACAAGTTCATCCAACTAGCAGCACAACAAGCAGAAGGACTACACAACGACCTCCAACAGAGGTTTGAGTAGAAAAAACAGCAGGTCATCATGCTTACTGAAGAGTGCAATCAGCTTAAAAGTGAAAAGGATACTTTACAAGAGCTGCTGGAAAAGGTAACAGAAATATTCAAAGACCTATGGCCGATAATAGTTTCCCAAGATAACAAAATTCCAGAGGACATATCAGCCTGCTCAATGGTCGAAAGGTCTATCCGAGCAAAAATTGCATGCACTAAATATGAGCAGACCAAACCAGGAGCTCAAAGAGATGCTAGCTGCCAAACCAGCATTACCAGACCCTGCCACGGTATATGCTGAGAAGGTCACAGAGAGACAGAAGCAGGTAAACGGCATGAAGGAAACCTTGGGGACAACAGTCAAAGAAGCCTATAGCCTACTGAAGCATTTACATGAATGATCCAACTCGTTAATAATGAAAGCCCACCCAATCTCAGCACAACTTCAGCAAATTTCCCAAGAGATCAAAGAAGCCAATGATCTGGTCAGTATAACCCAACTGTACAACTAAGTAGAGGTGTTGGAAACCAAAATCGAGAAAATAGAAGAACACTCTGCTGCCACAAAGCAAGTCCTCAGAGAGCTAAGGCAACCGGTCAAGCAAAAAGCAGAGGCAATACAGCAGATGGCAGCCGAAGCCGAGCCGAAGATACAGGAGGTATTCAGCAAGCTGTCGCCTGTAGCGAGTGAAACTGAGGCCGAAAGAGTCGCCACCCAGATAGAACAATTAATTAAATAGTGGCAACAAGCAATCACTTAGTTCGCAAAACTCAAGTCCTCAACATTGAGCAAGGTTCCAGAGTTGGGGCCTTTGTTTAGATAAAGCGAAGAAATATAAAAGATGAATTTAACCTTTGAAGTCGACATACCACTGGAAGCCGCAATAGCAGGAAAATATTGACTCGGGACGAGTCAATAGCGTGTGGTCGAGGCCTGTTGGGGCCTTTGTTTTGAAAAATAAACAATTTTGAGTTGCAGAAGGTTGGAGGATAGGTAGCGGAACACAATCAAGGTAGACAAGGAGCTGTCACAGTTGCAAAAAGCCGGAAGACAGGTGGCGTGGCAGTTGCGGAGAACAGTGCATATGGCAGATATGGGAGACAATAATAATCAGCAGAACTCCCAATAATCAAGAAGAAGCGGGAAGCAGCGGAGCAGGAAAAGAGGAAGGACTGACAGTCACACTAGCATAGGAACAAATAGGTAGTTCCAATGGAGGAGAGTTAGTTAGTCAGTGCGGCAGAAGGCCGATAGGAAAGGGCAGAGCCTTAGGAGAGCTCTGTGGGAACTCTGTTGTACTGAATCATACTGTAATGGACTCTGTGGATTAGATGTATGATGTTCTGTTATTGATAATGAAAGCAAGTTGTTGCTGTGTGTAATGTTATGAGTTGATTGATAGTAATTTGTTTACTATGAATGTATGCCCAATTTAAATTTAAATTCAGCATTCTGAACATGCTTTGATGAGTGATAGTTTATACAGAGAGTTGAGATATGTTTGTTGCTTCCAAGTCTCCATAGTTTTTCTTCATGGTTGCATTTGTCTTCTACCTGATCTGTCTTCTAATATTACTAAGGTCACGACAAGCCTTGGGTGAGACGCTCTGCTCTCTGGAGTAGGGTGAAAATGCCAGCGTTGTGCTAGACTACTGCAGAAACCTTGTTGGCCTCAACCCTGAACCTGGGTCTTGCCCAGAGACCTCCTTTTTCTCAAACACACCATCAATGACCCAAGTCAGTTGACACTGCCTTTGGAGTTAGATCCGCACAATCCAAGGTTGTAATTGAGTTCAGGGTCATAAATGAGGTCTCGAGCTTAAAATAGATATTAGGTGTCCCTAATGGAACAACCACCAAGCACTGTACGAAGAAATTGAATGAAAGTTGTCGTTAAGAGACCGCCAAACCAGATTCATACCGTTGAGCTTCCAAGTTCTAAACCTCTGTCTGCAGGTGCCAACTTAGAAGTCAGATTCAGCCCATCCATGACCAGCTGCCTGTTGGCCTCCACCGCCCACTCCCTTTTACGTTTATATTGTGATCTGATCAAATCTTCACACTTTCCTACTCATTTTGGTTTAAACCCTTCCATATTAAAGTTGGTTTATCTATGGCAATAGAAGTTTTCATCCATCTCAACATTTAGTAATTCCGAGGGTATCCTATCACTATGGTAATCAAGCTCCGAGCTGAATGCTGGAGCAGTGCATTTGAATATTGCAAATGCTTGCAACCATGTAGCTATTCTCCAACAACCAACGTGTGCAAGCAACCTAAAGTCAGACCTCAGCAGACCAATTCAGATGGAGTGAATCTCTATAGCGACAGGAAGACGAGGAGAGTTTTATGGAGTAACTGAAGCTCACGTGGCACCATTAAAGAGTCAAATGTTTCTGTTAGGTCTGCAGAAATGGCCATGAACATTTGACAATTTGTACTGCAATTTCTACTGTCAAGAAATTTTCCCGAAATGCTCTTTGATAATGTGCCAGTGCCAGCAAAGCCGCGCGAAAAGGCAGCCAATGAATTGAATGAGCAGTGGTCAAACATCACACCCGATACATAAACTATTAAATTTCCTAAGGTCGATCTGCGATCTACCGGAGACATCCTGAGGTTTAACACATTTTACATAAAGGCTCTGAAATTGGTGGAGCGAAAGAGTTAGCGGAAGTTGAGCCATCATTGAACCCATCTTAGCCTTCGGCAGAGCCATATTTCTTCCCAAGAAGAAGTGACTGCAGCTAGTCATATTCAGCTAACACACCATCCCCAATAATAGCACGCAGGATATTTGCACCTGAACCCTTGAAGAGTGACTTGGCACATTCGTTTTTGAAAATCTGATTAAATGCAGCCAACGAACTCCAACAAATTATGCTATATATCAGGGCAGATATCGATAGCACCCAGCAGCAATTTGATGGAGCATCATACCGAGCAATCAACGCAATATCGTATTCAGCCAAAATGATCCCAAAAAATCCGTAGGTGATCTCAAACTTCGTGGAATGTGGAACAAAATCTGTGCAAGGGAAGAAATCCTTCCAAATACGGCAATGGATTCAATAACCTCTTCTGATTTTGAGGTCAAAGTCTTGACAATGCCTCCAAGGCTCCAGAATCCCACACTCGCACCCAATCTTTCAACGTTAGAAGGGTTTTTTTTTCCTGTTCCGGTGCTCGATCAGGACATCATGGCTGCTATCACTATGGGAGGAATGTCAAGTGATGTTTCTTTGTGACCTTCGACTTATAGCAAAATGTCACATGCACTCTTTGTGTTTTCTATCACCATCTTGCGCTTCACAATAGCTACAATTTGAAATGAAATACTGTTGGTATATTCTAAGTCTCTACAAACTCCCTCCAGTCCTGGATCCATCACAAATTCCATCCAAATATCTCTGAATCCACCACTAGACACGTTTTTTGTTGTTTTGTTGGAACAAAAACATCTATCTTGAGATGAATAGTGTAAGAGGGGCAGTATGTTCTTTCCATTTCAGGTTTGTAAAGAAGTTTTCCAGATCTTCTCCAGCCACGGTCAAGAAGGTTTTGAAAGTCGTCAATTATAATACTATATGCTAAGAATCTGTGGGCAATGCTAGGGCGGGAAGTCGATTTACAGTAGCCACAGATAGACCATTGAACGCCATGGTCTTCAGCCAAGCTCTGTCCATGACAACTGAACTGTGAGCCAGCCATCTTGTTCCATGATCTGCACCCTACCATCTGCATAACCGATCCACATTCTTGTCCTAGAAGCAGAAATTTGTTGCACTTCATTTTCAGAGGAAAGCCTACCGACAATGTCGTGAGCCATCTCGTGGAAAATGCAGCATGAACATCATTTGCAAAATCTATCTTCCAAGCTTAAAACAGCTCTACAAGCACAATTTTTGCAAACACGAGTCATATTAGTATCTGTCTCGTTAGCACACAGGGATAGTGTTGTCACTTCTGGGTGTCGCGATGGATGTTCTCTCTTTCTCTGTCTCCAAAATGGACCTGGTGCATTTTCTGGATTCGAGCTCACCAAAGAGATTCATGTGTTCTCTTGTGGTCTTGAATTCTTCAATGCTATAATTTTCAGAGGATTTTCTATCATCGTGCACTTTGGCAAGTTGGTATACTTCCTCTCTTTTCCCATCTCCGCATAGAGGACATGTAAAAGCTATTTCAGTATTCATTCAATAGGGATGATATAGATTCGCCATCCCTGCAACTTCTAACCACGATCTTCATTTCCATATTTGCAAACGAAATCACTTCACAACAGTGCCTTCTTGGAGCCAGGTCCAATCAGGCCACATTTTCTGTGACAAAACTGTGATCTTTTCAAGGGAATTGGAATGAGTGTCATTGCTCCGACTGCAATTGCCCTTGATTAAGTCAAGAGCTTGTGGCTTCCTATACTGGTTCACAACATCTTCAAATCACAATAATTTTTCCATCTAGAGGTTGTTTGACGCGATTCAAGCATTGTCAGATTCCTCTTGTCAAGCTCTTCGCAATGGTGCCGTTATTTTTTGATTCCGAGTCAAGAAAATTTTGAACATTTCCCATCAAAAGAGAGATACATGCCCCCATAAAACTCTAAATTTTGCAAAAGAGCAGAAATATAACTTTCATAAACATCATGAACTACTTACCAAACCAGCACCAAGCACTTTCGTCATTCTTGATTCTTCATTCGTTTCTCGTCCTAAAGATGGATCCCCGTTGGGATTCGAAATGTCGACAATTATTTTATGATACTGTGGATAATATGGATTCTGCAAATACCAAGCACTTTCTTCTCGTAATCGTGCTTTTCAAATGGTGGATGGAGCCTTCTTCACAAGTTCTTTCACCATATATCTGCTTGACTTGTGGGGAATTTCGGGGTGCAACTTCCAACACTTCTTCTCCCAATGGCCACTGATTTTGCAGAAACTGCAGAAATTATGTCATTTCCCATTCAACTGTGTCTTCATGATAGGAGGATTTAGAAGGTTTTCATTCTTCTTGGTCTCACTTCTCATGGACACGTCTGTCTTCTTAACCCACTCTTTTTTTGTATGATGCTTAACTACATCACGGTTAGCAGATCTATGGAAGCAATCACTTCTCTTATATGCAAAATCAGAATTTTAATGATTGTCATACCTTCTTGACTTGTCCTTGAACTGATGAGGACTAGGTGGCTTGATTCCCTTCTTGGAATCAGGTGATGAAGAGATGGCTTTTGCTTCAGCTACCTTCGAGCATCCTCCTTTCTCTTCCTGTCCATAACCCAAACCTGCAAATGGTTGTCTTGGTACAACCTCCAATGGTTGGGTGATTCCTTGGCCATTTATACCAAGTCCACCTTCGTTATACCCCATCTTCATGAGGATTTTCATGGCAACATTAGTTTCATATTGAGAGAGAACATAACATGAAGTGACATCATATACCTCGGTTTGAGATGCAGCCTCCGTCGTCTCAACCTTATGCAATTTAGACAATATCTCCTCTTTGGCTCGTAGCATCTATTGAAGCTCCTACTTATCGAGAAATAGTCTTCGCAATTCTGCATTTTCGGCTTGAAGGCTTTCATTTATCTCTTGCAACTCTTGTAGTATTTTAGCGTGCTTTGCTCCTCCGCCCATCCTACAAAGCAGTCACCTGCTCTGGAACCACTTGATTCGATCACGGGTCGAGTACTACTCTAACCATCGTGTACGGTATTAAGATATTTTAATTGACTATGGCTTATATAGGCTTAAATGAGCATGTTAGTCCACATAAACATAATTAAATGAAATTCACATAATCAAGAAACACAAAACACATAAAAGAGAGACAACCAATTGGTAACAAAGTTCACCCCTCCATCTCTCTGGGACTACATCTCCGGATCTGCTTCAATTGGAATGCAGATCCTCTATATTCCTTCATCAAAGTAAGTTTTCTTACATTCAAGCTCTCTGGCCTGAGAATTAGCCAAGAACTATGGCTCTCAATGGCTAAGTATTCTCTCATGTCTTCTCTCCTTCTTATGGCTTACATAAGGAATATATATATAGTTTTCCTCACCCACTCTCCAACAAAGAGTATTAATTACAAGACCCACAATTGTAGGGCCTAACTACAAGGAAGGAAAAACAAAGTCCATGAAAGTAGGACCTCCAACTATCTCAGGCCCATAATTGGGAAAAGTCTCAAAACCACCTAAAGACTTTCCAACCATGCCCTTGATTCTCTCAACCTATAATTGAGAAAAAATAGAGAATTGGTGTGAGGTGGTTTCTCACATAAAACCAATTTCCCTAATTACATTAATGAATAATGTGAGACAAATTTCTCTCACAATTATTAATTTATATCAATAATGCATGGGTTTAATAAATGCATAAGCATAATTTCACCCACTTAAATACTTGTCACCAACTTCAAATCATCATGGCGCAAATCTCTTTTCATGTGCGAAGGTCCTTTCATATCACTACACTACTAATATATGGCCCTAACATGCCCCTCTCCTTCAAAAAAATGTTGTCCTCAACGCTTGAGTAGTTCTAGATGATTCTGTATAAAATTCTCATCCTCCCATGTGGAATCTTCAGTGGGTAAGTTCTTCCACTTGATGAGATACTCTAAAATTGATTGATTTCGTAGTTGTCGAGTTCTTATTTCCGTGACTACTTCAGATTCCAATATGATTTTTCCTTCCTCGTCAAGTTCTGGCAATATTGTTTGAACGAGAAGTTTGTCACCTATAACCTTCTTTAAGCATGAAACATGGAAAACTGGGTGCACTCGGGAATATGTAGGAAACTCCAATTTGTATGCCATAGTACCAATCTTTTGCAACACCTTGTAAGGACCATATTACTTTGGCTATAATTTATTATCCTTCTTAGCTTGCTTAAGGGACATTTATTTGTATAGTTGTAGCCGTAAAAATACCCAGTCTCCTACATCAAAACTTCTCTCGCTGCGATGTTGATCTACCTGTTGTTTCATTCGATTGTGTGCCAAATTTAGGTTGTCCTTTAAGAGTTGGAGAACTTGTTGATGCTCGATGTGATCTTCCACTGCTTGAACCTTAGAATTTTATCTTAAAGATGATGTGATGGACGGTGGATGATATCCATAAAGAGCCATAAATGGGGTCATTTTTGCTGCAGTGTGGAAGGAAGTGTTATACCACCATTAAGCCAAAGGTAACCAATTGACCCATTGTGTTTGCTTATCAGATACAAAGCAACGAAGATATCCTTCCAAACATTTGTTCACTATCTCAATTTTCCCATCGGATTCAGGATGATAAGATGAGCTATGAGCTAGTTGAGTACCCAAACAAGAAAATAATTTAGTCCAAAAATTTCCAATGAAAATGGGATCTCTATTGCTTACAATAATCTTTGGGTTTCCATGTACCTTTTGAATTGTTTCCATAAATGCAATAGCAACTGTATTTCATTAAATGGATGAGGTAATTCACAAAAGCGTGCACACTTGGTAATTTATAAACTACCACCATGATGACACTCTTTCCTTTGGACTTAGGTAAACCTGTGATAAAATCCATTGAAACCTCCTCCCAACGTTGATTTGGAATGAATCAAGGTTTTAGCAGTCCCGAGGTCTTAATTGTCTCAACTTTATTTTGCTGGCAAACCAAACATTCTACCACAAACTTTTGAATATCAGATTTAAGGCCATCCCAAAAAAATTCTTTCTTCACCCTATGGTATTTTTTTTAAAATCTTGAGTGTCCTCCTAAGGGAGAGGTCTGCAATTCCAAAAGAATGTTTTGTTTTAGTTGGGAATTCTTACAAAGATATAAGTGATATTTGTACCATAAGGAATCATTTTTCCAACTAAACGTATCAAATGTACTATGATTTGCTGCAACTTTTGAATGAATGTGCATACTTCTTCATCATTCTTCCATTCCTCCCTTGCTTCAGTTATCCAATCGGGTTGGATAATAGAAATGGCACATAGCAATGCTTCCACATCCTCATCCTTTCTTGAGAGTGCATCTGCAACAACATTTAGCTTCCTTTTTTTGTAGATGGTTTCAAATTCATAACCCAACATCTTTGTGACCCATTTTTGCTACTCTTCTGAAGATAATCTTTGTTCCAAAAATTATTTAAGACTATCGGGACCATTTTTTACCTTGAAGTGTCTTCCCATTAGGTAAGGTCACCATTTATTTAGTGCATGTAGTATCTCCAACATTTCCTTCTCATAAATAGCTTTCTGTAAAACTTTCCTTTGTTTGGATAACTTTCAAAAGCAATGGATCTTCCTTCTTGCATTAAAACAACACCAATTCCATTTCTTGAGGCATCACATTCCACAATAAAAGTTTTTGTGAAATCTGGCATAGCTAAGACCAGTGCTTGGCACATTGCCTCTTTAGGATGTTCAAAGGCCTTAGTTGCTCCAGGAGTCTATGAAAATGCATCTTTCTTTAATAATGTTGTTAGAGGTGTTACTATTCTCCCATAATTCTTAACAAACTTGCGATAATACCCTGTTAACCCGAGAAATCCTCGCAACTGCTTTATGGTTGTGGGGACTTTCAATTCCTTAATGGCTTTAATTTTGTTATTGTCTACCTTAACACCCTCCTGAGATACAATATGACCCAGATATTCCACATCTTATGCTCCAAAGAAACATTTGGATGTTTTTTCATATAATTGTTTCTCCTCCAATAGTTTGAGTACCCTGTCAACATGTTGAACATGATCCTTCCAAGACCTGTTGTAGATTAGTATATCATAAAAAAATACTAACACAAATTTTCTAAGGATGGGTTTGAAAATGGAATTCATCAACCCTTGAAATGGAGAAGGTGCATTTGTAAGGCCAAAAGGCATGACCAAAAATTCATAATGAACCTCATGAGTTCGAAATGTTGTTTTCAGAATGTCTTCAATCTTCATTTTAATTTGATGATACCTTGAACATATATCCAACTTGGTGAAATAAATTGTTCCACGTAATTCATCCAATAATTCATCAATCACAGGAATGATAAATTTATCTTTAATAGTGAGCTCATTGAGCTCCCTATAATCTGGACACATGCACCATGATCCATCCTTCTTGTCCACCAATACTACTGGAGCAGAAAAATAACTTTGACTAGGTTGAATTATACCAACCTCTAGCATTTCTGTAATCATACATTCAATTTCGCTCTTTTGGACATAAGGATATCTATAAGGCCTGATGTTTGGAGGAACACTTCCTGGAATCAAATGAATAGCATGATCATGATCACGAATAGGTGGGAGTACTTTGGGAGTTTCCAACAACTTGGACTGATTGTCCAAGAATTTTTGGAGATCTGGGGAAATAGATGATTTTGACGTTGGAACTTCTAGTGAGCATACTTGTGCAATGATGCCTCGTTTTTCTTTCTTCAGAAGATTTGTCATGAAATTAGAGCTTATTATCTTTCTCGAATTCCTTGCGATACCCCATAATTCAACTTCCTTTCCTTCCAAAAAATTTTCCAGAAAAGTTCTTGAAAATTAAAAGCTACCATCCCCAAAGATTGTAACCATTGTACTCCTAGTACAACATCAGCACCACCCATTGGAACAGAAAGCATTGGACTATTCAATACATATTCCCCCATGGTTAGTTTGATATTATGGCACTTTCCAGAGCAATTTATAGTTCCTCCATTTTCCACCATCACTTGACACTCTCGCGCTGGGTATAGGAAGCAATTCAATTCATTGGCTACCTTACTACCCAAATCAATAAGCACTATTACTTTTTTCTTCTTGATATGTCCTTCTATCTTGAGAGTTTGAGGAGTGGTAATTCCTGCCAATGCATTACAGGATATGGTCGGATTCATTTCTTCTTCCTCTAGGGTTGGTTCCTACTGTATACCCTCTTATTTTGAAGTTTCTTGTTCTTTTTCTTCCTCCTTTTCACAATCTATGTAAAATAATTTCTTCTCGGCACACTTATGACCTTTAGTGTATTTTCTATCACAACTATAACAAATCCCTTATGCTCTTTTTTATTGTGGTGTCAACCTTGTAGGTTGTGGAAGTCTACGAGTAGCAACACTTCCATCTTTATAGTTGTAAGTGGTAGGCTTCCTTGTCGCCATAATTTTTCTTTCAATTTTTCTTGCCAACCTAAATGCCTTCTCCAATGCATAAGGTTCCCAAAGGTGAACCTCATGTTGGATGTTATCCTTTAGAGTCCCTATGAAGACATCAATCCTATGTTCCTCTGGAATATTATTTACCCTTATATTCAATTTTTGGAAGTCCTCAATGTGCTCCATCATTGAACCCTTTTGTTTGAGATTTATAAATTGGCTAAAGAAGGTGTTGCTCTTTGTATCCTCACAATGTATATCATTTCCTCCGTAAAAATTGACCAAGTGACCAGTGTTTTAAGAGAAAAAATCCATCGATACCATACAAATTGATTTTGTTCTAAATATAAAGTTGCAATGTGTACCTTTTGTGTATTTTGCGTATTATGGAGCTCAAAGCATTGCTCCATTTGTAGTATCCAAGTTATCATATCCTTGCCATCAAACTTCCTCATATCTATCTTTGGAATATGGTGGGTCTTAAATCCAACATTAGAGTCTATAAAATCATGATTAACATTTCTTTTGTTCTCATCATGAGTTTCCTCTACTACTTTTTTGCCATTAGGAAGCTTTTCTTGTAGCAAATTTGCCAAACCTTCCTTCAAACCTTCCATGCCTTTCTTCAAATCTTCCATGTTGCCTTCTATACCATTCTTCAAGCCATCCATCTTAGCTTACACACCCTTCTTCAAACCATCCATCTTAGCTTCCAAGCCTGTTGGGGAAATATATTTCTATAATTTCCAACATTAAATTATGAATCCAGGGCTCGTAAGCTTCGAGGTACAAACGCGGGGAACGCAGGATCAGAGCATCTAACCAAGACTACAGTAGGAATCAACTTGTTGTTTAAGTACAAAATTGTTATTTCTAATTGAAGCTAATCAATTGAGGAAAACATGCTTAAACAAATAATAAATTCTAATCACTGTGCAAACGAAACTAACTCTAATTAATCATAAACTATGTAATACAAATTACCATTCAAATGATTTTAATCTAAATGACAATCTCTGTCTAAATACTAAGATCTATTGAATCTAAATACAAGAATCTTAAATTAATCAAGATTAATTTAAAATGATACCAAACTTATGCTAAATCTTAATCCCAATAAAATTCACTCTCATTCAAATGATCTTAAACTAAGGTAATGAACAAACAAGACTTCGACTAATCTAATTCCCAAGATGCATAAAACAAATCAAATAAGCATTCAAACTAACCTCTATCGCCACTTTGCAATTGCTTCAAAAGAAACTACGTAAACCAAGATTTTAATTGACATGCTTCAGATTTAAGAGACTACGAAATAAGAAACTATCATATCCTTAAACTTCTTTAATCAAACTCAAGAAATCATTCAAACATGAGCACATTGGCGAATGGTTCTTCCAATAACTAACTATAATCATAATGAATTTCAAACTAAACTACAACTTCAAACAATGATTTAATGGTCTCATTGCATTGCTTTCAAATACTTGGTTGCCAAAACACAATGTTGTAAGAAAATCAATAAGGTACATAATAGATTTCAATTCATATTTAAAACAAATGGAGTTATCAATCTCTTGTTTATCCAATTAAGAAGCACTTTTAAATATTTCAATCGTAAACCTGTAACAAAGGGGCTATTCATGCAATAAAATCATTGATCAACGCCATTCATTAGCTTGCAACGAGTTGAAAATGATATGTCTATTTAATTTTCATAAAACAAACAAATTACAGTCTTAAGTACATAATCAAAATTATGAGATCTAATTAACAATTGCTTTCAAATAAAATCCATGCACCTAGATCTAAATCAAACACGCTACCTCTATCCTATGATGTTTACAAAACTTGCTTCCAGGCGATGGTGGATCCTTGCCACTCCTAGAGCAAGTATAAAGTAAATCAATGTCTAAATATTGAAAAAAACCATAACATTTACAAAAAAATTCATGGCAAAGTCAAATTGTATTAAGATTCAATCATAAATTCACTTACATACATTCCTTCAATATTTTGTCTCATGTTCACACCTTTTCATCCTCCTCCTTCAAAAACTTCCCAAGCTTACAACACAAACCATGGCTGAGCCATTTATAAGATTCACAAGGCGAATTATTCATTTTCCTCAATTCTGGAAAACTGAACAATTTTAACAAACTGACCTAAAAGATCTTAGTATATCTTCCTAACCATGATTAATTTTGGAAAAATGTTTGGAGGGAGACTAATTTTTTATGTTTCCAACAAAAACCTCTCTTGGATTTGTCTCATTAAAATCCCACTCCTCGGAAATCGTGCCCAAAGTTGGTTGTTTGATTTTTTTGTTTTGCAATGTTCTAGAACTCTGAAAAAATAGTGATTTTTTACAAAAATGCCTCCAAGACCCGCGTATAACTTTTAGAAAAATTTGAATCTAGAGAAAAAATTTTGGATATAAATAATTGGTTATATTTTTAATGAACCCATTTGATTATATTTTATAGATTCACCTCCAGCTGCACACACATCGAGGTCAAACATGGCAGTTTGGAAACTTTTCACATTTTGAGAAGATTTGTTAATCAAATCCTAGGGACCCACATGTGCGACCTGAGTGCAATAAAATGCATGGGAAGGTATTAAAACATTATTTTGGACAATAACCTCCCTTGGTTTTCCTTGGAAGTGCGCTGAAAGTACCAAAGCCCTAAATTAGGCATTCCCATACTTAACTAGCTTGTGAGGGATTTCAATGATGGAACCCTGTGATAAATGTACTTCAACAAAACCGTCATCATTAAAACATGACATAATCATCTTTAGTCATACAAAAGTAAAGAAAATTGAAGATAATCAACCATAGAGAGTATTTGGCGGCGAGTGATGGAATTAGGGTACGGAATGGGCTTAAAACCTAGGGTTTTAGGGTATAAACAATGATCTTTCATGATGAAAACATGGGCATATATGAGGCCCAACAAATAATTTCTTCAAACCATCCATGTTTCCTTCTATACCATCCATATTAGCTTCCACGCCTTTCTTCAAACCATCTATCTTAGCTTCCATGCCTTTCTTCAAACCATCCATTTTAATTTTTGTTACTTTTTGCGAGAGCAACATTTGGTGCACTTGTTCTTGTAATTTTGATATATCATGTTGCACTTCTTCCTCTTCATGAGTCATAGTAGAGACTTCTAAGGGCTTAATGGGTGTTGAATTCTTTTGAGGGGCCATTTTAGAACCCAATACTGATATATGTGCTTCAATATGCCCTTGGAATCCCTTCAAACTGATTTTTCAAACAAGACTTATGCAATTTTTAAAAAAATAACACCTTTTTCTTGCTTTTGAAGAGCTCGATATTGAATTTGATGTATCTCTATGATTTTGGATCCCCAAGATTTTATCTTCAGTGCTTTATTAGCCCTCTAAATCTTATTTCCAATGCCACTGGTTTGACCCGATTTGGATTCTTCAAGGAAATGTTATGCCCAATCTCTCACAATGGCCTAATTATGGACGAGTTCAGTAGAGAGAACTTGTACAATGTGCCACGTGTCACTGTTTCTTCCTTCGGCTCTGAAATTGATACACAAGAAACTACAGTCCGTGTACTTTCGGTCACTTTTTACAGAAATCCAATCTGATGCTCAGAGAGAGAGTTATAGCGGTTTTCCCAAGGTCACCTCTTTTAGATGAAATTCAGGAGCCTGCAAAAACCCTAACTTCCACAGATCATATCTCCGAAAATATTACGAACCAAGATCTGAAAATTTTACACGAACTTCATCGGGATTTCTTTGCAAATGGTTTTTGTTTTAGCATTTGAACCTTCATAGAAAAAAAGTTATAGCAAAAATTCCACGATGACCTATTTGAAGCAACAAAACCCTAGAATCCAGAGCTCTGATACCAAATGTTATGAAACCAACTCTCAAAATATAAGAAAAGAGAGGTCAATGCCTTAGAAAGCAGCCACTTCGAGGGGGCAACCTCTTTTACATTAAAAAAATGAATAATTCTTGGATGCTACAAATGAAAAAACCTCCTTTCTATATATAGGAGTCCATGGGTAACAATATAATCCTAGCCGACCTACAATAATAATGTAAGGGCACAACAATAACAATTGTGGCTATTCATGGGGCACAATGATAACAATATGGGGACTACATGGGTACAACAATAACAATAAGGGGGCTATATTAACAACAATAGACCACGAGCGGTGGAGCCGGCGGGTGCATGGTCTATGGCTCACGCCCTTGGCCATATGAACTCCATGTGATCGAAACCAAGGGCGAAGTTTGGGCGCGGGTTCTCGACTAACGATCCTACAATTTGCATATTTTTCGGTGGAATCAGCGTCGCGCCCATGCGAAATTGTCGCTCGACGGACTTGTCAAAGAACGAGTTCGTTGCCTAGTTAGCCAATTTGGTTATTTTGCATGATAAATAGAAGATAAATGGAGAAAGAGGCCTAACTTGGTCATTTTCAGCCTTTTTGAGCCCAAGAAGAGCCTACACAGGGTTTTTTGGATGTTTTGGACTCAATGACAATGTTATTTTTGTGATTTGAGCACTGTATATTGATGCAATTTACATTTTGAGCATATAATAAAAAAGGGCAACATTGAAAGCTTGACCCAGAGACGTAGCCCAGGAGGGGTGAACTCCATCATAAAATTGTTGTTTGTGTGATGCTGCATATGGTCAATTTTTCTCTGGTTATACCTGCAAAATTTAACTAAAAACATTAAGTTTATGTGCTTTTGCAACTTGATCCATTGCACACAAGGCATAAAATAGCTTGTAAACATTTTCAAAAAACCTTCAAGTTTCTAATTTCATATCAGAGGATATGATAGGGTGCATATTCTTTAATCATGAGATTATAGGTTATAAATTTCTTTTGAGTCTGTTCTATCTTCCTCCATGACTCTCCAAAGATATTGCATCCCCAAACCTCATAACGAGGGCAACAAGAGTCTTAAAGAGGAGTTTTTTTTGTTTTTGTTTTATTTAAATCTCACATCGAAAGATATGTTGACTTACAATTATTTTCAAGTCCATAATAAACTTTCCATCCTCCATGTATCATTTTCTCCATGTTATAATTCTAGTTGAGCTTGTGAAATATAACCTTTCCAAGATATTTATATGAAGGAACTTCTCAAAGTTGTTGTTGTCATATATGTAAGTATCATATGGGATTTTTTTTTGTTAGTATTAACAATTATATCAATCTTAGAACACAAGTCTTGAAGGATTCTTTGTTTTTTCATTTTTTTGATGATTAGTGGAATCACAACTAGGCGGTCTTGTACTCACGTGACATGGGGTCAATTCCATATGCTAACACTATAAACATTAGTTGCACCGAATTTTCCCCTAATGTTGTAGAAATTTGAGTAAATGATATATTATTCACAGAGATTCCCCTGATCACACACTATTTTAGCTTCATGCACAATACAAAATCTCTTCTACCATTGATCATTACATGCGGAAATAAAATCAATTGCATGCGCACATTAAAACCATAAAAATTCACACATATGAACACAATATTTCATGGGAAAGCTTAAAGCTAAAAACCCCAACTATCTGTATATTATATGTCATAGAGATCATGTAACAATCATTGTACAAAGCTCCTCACAAGATCTCAACACAACCTCCAATTGCTACACACTAATCAAGCTAGATCTAGCAAAACACATGCTCCAATCTCTGCCACCTGATAGCCAGCCTCTATTGCGTAATAAATGTTGTAGGATGGCTCATTAAATAACTTGAACCACCTGGCTTTTACTGCGCAATCCTCATGGGCTCCTCCAATCACTGTTTGTTGCAAATCATGCAACAGTATAGTCACAACAGATAGTCACACTGCTCTTTCACCTATCTCTTCACTGGTCTCCACTGAAACTGTCCATGCACTGAAGTTAACTGATGTATTCTTTAGTTGATTAATGAGTTTATAATTAGTGAATTAATTAATAATTAATTCACACCACTCTTCACTAGTGTATTAATCAGTTATACTAAATACAACTAGTTCAACTATGTTTAGATTAGTTAAACTGAACACAACTCCATTAACTCCTCAATTAACTCCACCAAACTCTGTCACATGAGTTCTAACTGAAGTATCCATGCAATAGCTCCACCTAACCCTCAGGAATAGCGTAATTCCTTTTGCCAGCTCCTGTGCCACATCTGTGCACTTAACTGAAGTGCTCCAAGAGAATAAGATAATGTTATAGTCCAAATATTATTAAGAGCTAATAATATTCGACATATCTATTTTTAGACTGGCAATCTAAAAATAGATTCCGCCCAATATGTCTAAAAATAGAAGTCCATCTATTTTTCCCGACTTGACCAACCATCCACAAATAGCATCCTGCAACTCATAGAACATTATCCATATGTCTAAAAATAGACTTTGCGCCAAAAATTGCCTGCAGGCCCACTTAGTGAAGGCGAATTCTTTCCACTAAGCTCATCATCTTGTTGCAATATCAACACTCCCTCTCAAAAAGATAAGGATTATTTTCCACCCCTATCCTACCTCTGTGGTATTCGAATTTGCTCCTGGTGAGCGCCTTCTTCAAGATATCAGCATCCTGATCCTCCGTGGGAATGTATGAAAGTAACATGATCTTCCGCTGCACACAATCTCTGATATGATGATACCAATCCGTGAAGCCATGCCGCTTCAACTCATCCTCCTGTCTGTACCATGATCCATATCCCGATGTGCCTCTAAGATATCTCAATACATGCTTGCCTGCCTTCCAGTAGAGCTTGGTAGGCTTAACCATAGCTTGTGAAAGCTGGTTAACAGCATAGCATATGTCGGGTCGTGTATTGACCAGATACATAAGTGACCCCACCAATTGTCGATAAACAGTGGCATCCACTACCTCCGCCAAAGTAGCACCCTCCTTCCTCAATCCACCAGGAAGAGGAGTATCAACAGGCTTGCAGCCATGCATGTTAAAATTCTCCAGTATCTCTCGGGCGTACTTGTCTTGAGAAACAAACAGTCCATCACTGCGCTGCCAAATTTCCAATCCCAAGAAATAATGAAGGAGGCCCAAGTCCTTCATCTCAAACTCCTTTGCAAGATCAGCCTTGCATGAGTGTATCAACAGTTCATCACCCGTGAAAATCAAATCATCTACATAAAGTACAATGATCAGCAACTTACCCTCCACCACTATCTGGTATAGGTTTGGATCCACCTCACTCTTGGAGAATCCAAGTCCGGTGAAATAACTGTTTATCCGTGTGTACTAAGCACGAGGTTCTTGTTTCAACCCATACAACGCTCTCTTGAGCCTGCACACATGCGACTCGCTGTTGAAGATCTCGAAACCTCCGGGCTGCTCTATGTACACCTCCTCCTCAATGACTCTGTTGAGGAATTCATTCTTTACATCCATCTGATGAATGTGCCACCCCATCTGCGCTGAGAGAGAAAGAATCGTCCGTATGGAAGAATACCTTGCGACATGTGCAAAGGTTTCCTCATAATCGATCCCCTCAATTTGTGAGAAGCCTCGGGCAACAAATCTTGCCTTGTACTTCTCCACACTCCCGTCAGTTGCCTGCTTCACTTTGTAGATCCATCTTGAATCCACCACTGATTTCCCTTCTGGCCTTGGGACAATCTCCCATGCACTGTTTCTGACAATCGAATCATACTCTTCCACCATGGCATCTACCCATGCGGGATCCTCCACAGCTTCCTCGAAAGAGGATGGCTTTGTCACGATACACTTGCTCATAAGAGCCATGTATCCAGTATATCGGTCAGGTGACTATCTCTGTCTGCGCTGTGATGTAGGTGCTCCTACAACCCTCTCCGCATCTTGAGCCAGTCGCTCAGCTTATGTAGTGCGCTTCCGCCCTCTGATGGTTGGCACTGCATGAGTGGTCTCTTCCACTCCATGAACCTCCTCTTGTGGCTGATCCACATCCAAAGACTCATCCTTAGGAACTAATAGCTCCTCATCTGTATGCAATTGTGGCTCCCTCTCAAGCGAACACTTCATGGCTTTCTCCTCATGAAATTTGATATCCTGTCGCACAACAGTCTTGTGACTGTCTGGAAAATACACACGATAGTTGTGGGGTGTATCAGTGTACCCCACAAATATCCCAACCTCTCGCAAATTTCGCTCCAACTTCTTCGGCATCCTTCGTCACATGAATGTAAACAAGTGAACCAAAAATCCTAAAATGGGAAATATCAGGCCTCTTACCAGAAAATGCCTCCTCGGGTGTACTCATGCCAAGTATCCTGTGAGGACAACGGTTCTGCACATATACTGCAGTATTGCATGCCTCAGCCCACAAGTGTATGGGAAGGCCTTGATCATGCAACATCGCCCGTGCAACACCCACGATCGTTCTGTTCTTCCGCTCAGCCACCCCGTTCTGCTGTGGGTTATGGGGTGCGATGAGCTCGCTCTGAATCCCTTCTGCGCTGCAGAACTCCTTGAATTCAGCCGAGATGAATTCACTGCTCACCACCATCAAGCCGCCCCTTCAGCGCCTTCATCGGCTTCCCCGATTCTTTTCCTCAACCAAAGGCCTTGAACTCACAGAACTTTGAGTATGTCTCGCTCTTCTTCTGCATGAAGAAGATCCAGCACTTCTGAGAAAAATCATCAACAAATATCACATAGTACCTGTGCTTTGCTATCGAAGCTACTAAGAAAGGTCCACACACGTATGTGTGAATTCTCTCAAGGATCGTCGTGGCACGACTATCCTTCTCGTGAAAGGTGGCTTTCACAAATTTTCCCAAGGTACATCCCTTGCACTAATATGACTGTGCAAGAGTACCCTTAGGAAGCCTAGTAGAAATCTATTGCAGTATCTTCAAAGCTCCATGGTGAAGGTGGCCCAATCTCCGGTGCCACAACTCGCCATCATCCCGGCTCACCACTCCTTCTGCCATTGCTGCGTAGCCATCTACTTGCAATTGATAAAGGTTCTTAACTCGAACCCCTATCCTCCGGGTCTCACCAGTTGCCTTACAGCGTAAGAAAGCCTTTCCCTCGCTAAATACAACATCATATCCCTTGTCTTCTAACATCGCCACAGAGATCAGATTCTTCTTCAATCCTGGAACATGCATCACTTCCTTCAATACGAAGGGTTTACCAGACTCCCTCTCAAAGGAAATGGTACCGATACCGGTCACACTATATCTACCATCATCGCCCATCTCGATGTGCACTCCAAGATCTTTCTCATCCAGATCAGTAAACAAATCTCGATCTCCTGTCATGTGAAAATATGCACCACTATCAAGAAACCACACTGAACCCATCACACTTGAGACCAAGCATGCGATCAGCGAAAAATCCAGCTCAAACTATGAGGCTAAGGCCTCTCCAGCTGCAGATCCAGCAACCTGCTTATTTTTCTTCTTCTGTGGACAACTAGTGGCGTAATGTCCGTGTTGGTGACAGTGAAAGCACTTCACCTTGGACATGTCCTGCTTCTTGCCTTTCGCACCGGATTGAGAAGCATGCTTCTTGCTCTTCCCCTTCTTTGCTTTGGTAGCCAAAGCGCAATTTTCTTCATCTGAGTTCTTTGATGAAGATCCGTCCCTGGTACTTCGCCTTATCTCCTCTTGCACAAGATCCAACCAAAGTCGCTCCCATCCTGGCAGTTTCTCCCGACCATTGACAGAGTCCTGATAGGAATGCCAACTCTTTGGAAGCCCAAGGAGAGCCAAGCACACCAAGTCCTCGTCATCAACAGTAACCCCCACACTTCCCAGCTCATCCCTGCATTGGATGAACTTCGTGAGGTACTTGGGCATACTGTCGCCTTTCTCCATTTTTATGTTCCCGAGTTTATCCTTGAGCGCCAACTTCCTCTGGTCGCTCTTGCTTTGAAATAAATCTGTCAAAGCTTTCCACATCAAGAATGGAGAAGCCTTACCATGAAGGCTGGATACTATATGATCCTTCACACCTTCCAACAGAATTCTTCAACACTTTGTTGTCTTCTTTTTCCATGCGTCAAGTACGGCAGCATCACTAGAAGTAGGTTTTGGAATTTCTGCATCTATGAACTCCTTCAACCCATTGTCATCCAACACCGCCTCTATCCTGTCCTTCCAGGCAATATAATTCGAGCTTCCCTCAAGGGCATACTCCAATCGCAATCCGTTGAAAGACATCTCAACTTCGACACCAAGAAAACACTGCTGCAAATTCGAATTCCACCAGCACAAAACTCAACCGCTTCAATGTTTTGCAATTGCTCCAATGATCAATATTGCTCTGATACCATGTAGAAATTTGAATAACTGATATATTATTCACCGAGATTCTCCTGATCACACACTATTTTAGCTTCATGCACAATACAGAATCTCTTCTACCATTGATCATTACATGCGGAAATAAAATCAATTGCATGCGCACATTAAAACCATAAAAAATCACACATATGAACACAATATTTCATGGGAAAGCTTAAAGCTGAAAACCCCCAACTATCTGTATATTATATGTCATAGAGATCATGTAATAATCATTGTACAAAGCTCCTCACAAGCTCTCAGCACAACCTCCAATTGCTACACACTAATCAAGCTAGATCTAGCAAAACACATGCTCCAATCTCTGCCACCTGATAGCCAACCTCTATTGCATAATCAATGTTGTAGGATGGCTCATTAAATAACTTGAACCACCTGGCTTGTACTGTGCAATCCTCATGGGCTCCTCCAATCACTGGTTGTTGCAAATCATGCAATAGTATAGTCTCAACTCATAGTCACATTGCTCTTTCACCTATATCTTCACTGGTCTCCACTGAAACTATCCATGCACTGAAGTTAACTGATGTATTCTTTAGTTGATTAATGAGTTTATAATTAGTGAATTAATTAATAATTAATTCACACCACTCTTCACTAGTGTATTAATCAATTAGACTAAATACAACTAGCTCAACTATGTTTAGATTAGTTAAACTAAACACAACTCCATTAACTTCCTCAATCAACTCCACCAAACTCTGTCACATGAGTTCTAACTGAAGTATCCATGCAATAGCTCCACTTAACCCTCAGGAATAGCGTAATTCCTTCTGTCAGCTCCTGTGCCACATCCGTGCACTTAACTGAAGTGCTCCAAGAGAATAAGATAATGTTTATAGTCCAAATATTATTAAGAGCTAATAATATTCGACATATCTATTTTTAGACTGGCAATCTAAAAATAGATTCCGCCCAATATGTCTAAAAATAGAAGTCCATCTATTTTTACCGACTTGACCAACCATCCACAAATAGCTTCCTGCAACTCATAGAACATGATCCATATGTCTAAAAATAGACTTTGCGCCAAAAATTGCCTGTGGGCCCACTTAGTGAAGGCGACTTCTTTCCACTAAGCTCATCATCTTGTTGCAATCTCAACAAATGTGGACACGGGTTAATTAGGGGGATTGAACCAAGGGCCTTTTGATATTTTACATAACACGTTTACATGCTTTACCAAGTGAGCTACTCCCCAAGGGCACTTGACGATTCTTAGTTGCTTGCTAAGATTGTAATGATTCCTTGCCAAGAGAACATTATCACCAACATAAAGAAGAAGAGTGATGACTATGTTAGTGAGGGTGGGGTGATCTGAGTTTATGAAGGGAATGAAATGACATGAAAATTTATAACCAAAACACAAAGATACATTGAAAGTTGACTTCTATTAATAAATGGAAAATGTTGAAACTCTATAAATGCATAATGAAAAAAAACTAGCTCGAATGGTGGTAGCTATCTCTGAGAAAAGATGTGATAGTCACATGCCTTTGTTGAACTATGTTACAATGAGGCTCAAAGGCCTTTTTATCATAAAGAAGTAATGAGAAACCCTAAACATCTAAAAACCTAACCCTAGGAGATGAAGTGCGAAAGGCTTTTAGGCACCGACGGGGTAAGTTGAAATGTCAACTTCTTAGGGTCGTAACTTTGGCATACGATCTTTGTTTGGTGCACATGATAGCTCATTGGAAAGTTCTATTCGAGAACATATTTCTCGACTGCTAATGTCAACTTATGACTTTCATCGACTCATTTTCCCAAAAAACATTGTTCAGGGCCTCAAAATGATTCTGGAAGTTTAGGGCTTAAAAGCCATAGAAAAAAGTCAAAATATAACAATATCGTGTGAGTTAATGGAATAGGTGAGTGGCCATCGATATCCACTTGGATCATGGGGCCAATACAACCCGCTTCTTCAAAAAAATCTTCTAAATTATTAATGTATATGCCAAAAGGGGTGGGGGAAAAATGAAGCACTTGCTTGACTATGATATTACAATTAATTTATTCCGACCAACCCTCAATGGTCCTAAGCTTACCAATAACATTCCCATACAAGCTTGTCACAACAACTCTCAACTCAAGAGGAACCTTCATCTCTTCCAAATTCTACCAAATATTTGTTTTAAGAATGGTGTGAAAAGATTTTCTAAAGTAAATGAAACAACCAAAGAGATCAATTTTATTATTGTACCACTTCTTGGCAACGATCCCGAGAGTAACAAGGCGGTCCATAGTTGAATGATATCACCTAAACCCGATTTGGTCTTTAGCTTGTTTATCATGGCTTTCTAGCCATAGGCTAATATTCTTTTCCAAATAATTGTGTACAATGTAGTTAAAATGAAACTACTCAAAATGGTCTTATAATTAGAGAGATGCCTTTATCCTCCACTTTTAAAAATAAGTATAATAAAACTTTGCATCCAAAACTTAGAAAAACCTTACTTCAATACTAAATTGATTAACTTTTATAAAACGAAAAGCATCTCTTGAAAATCCTGATACTGAGGAAAGAATTGAGGAAGAACATGTGACTATGGATATTTAAATCTCTAAGGATGATCTTTGTGCAGAGGAACAGGTTATGAAACAACTTCTTCATGAATGGTGGAATTTAGATGACAGGTTTATTCCGGAAGATCAAAAGACTCTTTATAAACAAACCTTTGAGAACTATTTAACAACACAGACTAAAAAGCAAGTCAGTAGCTCAGACTCTAGTTTGAATAAAGCAGTGACTCATCAGATAAAACCAGGCAAGAAGAAAGGCAGGAAAACTCTGCAAGAATCAATTCAACTAGTCGGAGAAATGTTGATCAATACAGGTAAGATAATACCGTTGACAACAGTGTTTCAACAAATACCTAAAAATTAATGATGAAAGTACTTTCTTGGAATATTAGAGGCTTAAATAGCCAAGGTAAATAGAGATATTTAAAAGAAAAAATAAAAAAGGAGAAACCACAAATTATGTTGCTTCAAGAAACAAAGATTTCAACAATGCAATTTGAATCAATTCTACAGTTCTTCAAGCCACATTATGAAGTTATGGTTATTGATGCCAGAGGTACAGCGGGAGGACTTGCTATCCTCTGGAACCCCGCGGAAGTAATTGCAGGCGATTGGATTGGTTTACAGTGTAGTCTCTCAGGTTGTTTTCGGCATGTAGGCACTAAGGAAAATTTAATGATTACAACAGTGTATTGCCCTCACCTTCAGGGATAGAAACAAAAGTTTCTGGATAGTCTAAGAGCTTTGAGATTTTTACATCAGGAGAAATATTGGCTAATAGGTGGCGATTTCAATTTGATATTAAATCTTAATGAAAAGAAGGGTGGAACTTACAGAGAAGACTCAGAGATGAAGTCATTTAGAGACCTTTTAACTAATCTTCGCTTAGTTGACATCCCTACTGAGAATGGTATCTTTACTTGGAACAATCGTAGAGGAGAATCACATCAGATAACTTCTCGTCTTGACCGCTTCTTAGTTTATGAGGAACTGATCAGTCTTGATATACATTTTGAAGCTTCAATTTTGCCTTCCTTAGGCTCAGACCATTGGCCTATCAGTTTAAGCTTTGATATAAAGGAAGTTCCCAAAAACAGACCTTTTCATTTTAAACTGTTTGGGTTAAGAGACCCTGCTTTTCTTGATAAAGTAAATTATTGGTGGCAATCTTCACAGATACAAGGGAAGAATAAAATGCACACTTTTCAGTTAAGGTTGAAATATGTTAAGGAGGAAATCAAAATCTGGAATAAAACACATTTTGGAAATATCCAGACCTCATTGAGTACCCTTCAAGATCGAATGAAACAGATCCAACATGAGATAATCTCTAATGGACGTATGGCACTGCTGGCAGAACAAGAAGGTATTGTTCTCAGTGAATTAGAAGAACGATGGAAACAGGAAGAGATCTTATGGAAGCAAAAATCACGGGTGCAATGGTTAAAGGAAGGAGAAAAAAATACCTCTTTTTTCCACAAATCCCTTATTCAAAGGAGGCAACACAATAGAATCTTTTCTTTGAACGATATGAATGGCAATAAAGTCTATCGGCATCGTGAAATGGAAGGACTGCTTGTAAGACATTTTCAAGATATGGTAATTGAACCAATTAATAATAGAGAAGCGGCTATTAGAAGAATCACATCTCATATTCCATCTCTAGTCTCTCGGGATCAGAATTTAGCTTTAATGCAGAGTATTACCTTCGAGGAGGTTGAGGATGTGGTTAAAAATCTTCCTAAACATAAATCTCCAGGTCCTGATGGTTTTACTACTGAATTTTATCAGGCTTCTTGGTCTTTCATGGGTCAGGATATTTGGGAAATGGTGGAAGAATCTCGGCGCTCAAGGCAGGTATACCCAGGGTTGAATTCAACTTTTATAACCTTGATCCCAAAGTAATTTCAGACGGAAACACCTTCTGGGTTCCGTCCTATAGCTTTGTGTAATGTTATTTACAAAATTCTGTCTACCATAATGGTTAATCGGTTGAAACCAATTCTCCTCAATATTATTTCCCCGGAGCAAACAGGTTTTGTTAAAGGAGGGCAAATATTGGATGGGATAGTAATAGTCTAAGAAGTAATGCATTCTTTGAAAATGAAGAAAATTAAAGGTATGTTGATAAAGTTAGATCTTTCCAAAGCTTATGATCGTTTAAACTGGGTTTATTTGAAAGCAGTGCTACTATCATTTGGGTTTGATGCTCGGTGGACGCAATGGCTGTTCTCCCGTATCTCCACCCCTAATTATTCTATCCTCCTTAATGGAGCTCCTAGCCAAACGTTTAATGCTACTCGGGGTCTCCGTCAAGGGGATCCCATTTCTCCTTTTTTGTTTATAATTGCTGCTGAAGGGCTTGGCCGCTAAATTAAAGCTCAAATAGACAATAATCGCTTGAAAGGACTGAATTTATGGGGTCGTGATCTTACCATTTCTCATCAACAATTTGTTGATGATATAATGCTCTTTTGTCAAGTTTCCTTAATAGAGGCTCAATCTATTCTGCAGGTCCTTAATCTCTTCATGGAAGCTTCAGGAACCATGATTAATATTGATAAATCCAATGTTTATTTCTTTAATACCACCAGTGCCACAGAACGCTTCATTTCACGCACTCTGGGTTTCCCAGTTGCTCGATTACCTTTGAAATATCTTGGTTTTCCATTGCACTTGTCTTCACTCAATTCGGCCAGCTGGGAGGATTTGCTCAATAACCTCCATAACCGTCTGCAGAACTGGGCCCTCAGAGCACTCAATGCGCCGAGTCAAGTTATTCTGCTTAGATCTGTTCTGCAAGCAATTCCTATCTATCAACTCTCCGGAAGAGCTGCTCCAAAAAATGTGTGTACTAATCTGGTTAATTTATTCAAGAAATTTCTATGGCAAGGTGCTCAAAACACCAGAAAATGGGCATTATTATCTTGGGAAAAACTTATCAAATCCAAAAAAATAAGCGGACTCGGGCTCCGGGATCCTTTCATCTTAAATCAAGTCATGGGTGCCAAGCTTTGGTGGAGGTGGTTACAGGGGGGGTCGGACCTTTGGAAACATATATGGGAAATAAAATATGACATGCCTAGAACAGTTGTTGGAAAATTAAAGATAGATGTTACTCCAAAAGGCTCAAACATTTGGAATTTAGCAGCGGCGAACAGGGATCTTATCCGTCAGCATAGTTTTGGGAAGTGCGTGGAGGGCAAACAACACTTTTTTGGGAAGACTCCTGGCAGCAGCGAGAGAAATTGTTTAGCAGATTGGATTTGGGTGAAATATTCTTATTTACAAACCTTCCCACCACAAGAATCATTCATCGTTATTGGAATAATCGGGGGGAAGGACAATGGCGTGTTTGGAAAACAAGGGAACAATGGCTCAATGCACCAGCCACGGTCCAGTGGAGTAATTTGGCTAGAGAATTGAAAACTAGAACATTAACGACAACCACAGGGGAGGATATTTTACGGTGGGGATATAGAACCAAAGGTATGTTTACGATTAAAGAAGCTTATTTCCTTAAATCAAATAACCATCAGGATATTGCTGTGCCAATCTGGAGTAAAATATGGAATACGAAATTTTGGCCAAAGGTAGAATATTTCATGTGGCTCTTAAGTCATAAAAGGAACTTAACCTGGGATCATTTACAAAACAGAGGAATGCAGGGTCCTTCTCTTTGCATCATGTGTAGACAGAATGAGGAGACTATAGAACACTTATTCAACAATTACTCTATTAGTAATGAGATCTGGCAGCTAAATGCAACATTATTTGGTCAGACATATAGAGATATAAGCAATGTCAATACCATTATTTGCAACTGGAGAAAAGGAGACTATAAAAGTGAGGTGGTGAATTGGGCCTGGCGACTATCTGTTGGATTTGTGCTATGGGGAATATGGAAAGAAAGAAACTATTGAATATTTAGAGGCGTAGAAAGGCAAGTCCCTCAACTATGGAATGCTATTGTTGAAAATATTAGGGAAGCAATTCTGGTGGAACGTTGGGTAGATGATGATTGGACAGTAACAGCTAGGGAGGCAAGAATCTTGGATACTCTAAATCTGAAACCTCAAATGTTGGACACATCTCTATGGAAGGTTCAACCTAATTTGAATTCAATTCCATCGATTTTTCATCCTCCACTGCAGAGTTTTCTGAAATTAAATTTTGATGGGACCTCTAAAGGCAATCCTGGACAGGCAAGGATTGGAGGAATATTCAGAGATTCTCTTAGCAAGGTTTGTCGCATTTATTCTTACCCTATGAGTTATATTACCAATAATGAAGCAGAATTAATGGCTTTAAAACAATGTTTAGTTATTGCAATTTGGGAAGGTTATCAAAGATTAGTAGTTGAAGGGGACTCTGCAATGGTAGTTGGTATACTTAAAAAACTCCAACAAGGAACTCCATGGTAGAAAATTAGTAAGAGTTGGAGAACAGTCAAACTTATCGAAGATATTGGCCACCTCCTTTGCCAGATAGGATATGTCATTTCTACTCATGTTCGTCGGGAAGGGAATGAGGCAGCGAATTATTTGGCAAATTGGGCATGCAAGAACACAAACATATATCTTGATATTAACCATTCTCACCAGGCTTGGACTGTGGAATTATACCCTTTACAGTGTATCTTAGATAGAGATAGATCTCACCCCCGATCGGGGTGCCAGGCTGACAGGCAGGGAATTGGGCTTCCACGTGGTGGACGACCTTACATTCCATGTGGTGGACGACCTTACATTCCCTCTGCTTGATCATATGGGCGGCAGACCTCCACTCTCCGCATTTAATTGCATGCAAATGCTTGTCAAAATCAACCAAATGTTGTCAGATGGGTTAATGAAGGGTTGTTCGCAGCGTGTACAGGGTCATTATGCTCCTTCCTCCCTCACTAACATTTGCTCACGGTATAGTTTACGCATTGGCTTACTCCAGCAGGCGAACGATCCAGAATTGAAGCAGGCTATCGAGAGACAGGGTGGAAGCAGTTTGTGGTATGTCATGGCATTTCTGCCTTTCATACTCCGCTTTCGTTTTCTGTTTCTGCCTATGTTTATATTGAATGATACATACCTCTTTGTTTCTGCGTCTGAGGAATTGTATTGGGATTACTTTGTCCGTAATGTTTCTTCTAGGTGGTTTCGAAAAGGGAACATGGGATTTATATATATATAGAACCGCATTTCAGAAGCCCTACCGGTTCGATTGTTATTTGCCTTTGTTCTGTTCTTTTCTCATTGTTTTGTTCTCAGGGCTTTGTCACCTTCTCCGGGCCATTGCATTTGCTGTTAATACTCCTTTTGTCTGGTTTCATGGTTGGAAGTATTGCCTGTTCCCCCAATCTCGTTAGCCTCTCTTATGGGGGTTTCTCTTTTATTGGCTCTTTGTTTCGGAATTGCAAGTTTTTTGGGATTAGTAATGTGCACCTTGGTTATCCTTGGTCGCCTGTCTGTCCCCTCATGGCAAAGGTTTCTGTAGCGTCTGTTGGGTATGGCTATTCCGCTAGTTATGGTTTGCAACTTTTTCACAACATGGGACGGCCTTGTCACAGTCTTAGTTACATCCATACTACATTCACGGTTTATGTCGTAGCCTTTGAAAATGATGTTGACATTGTTGGATATGTAATTGTAAGGCAGACAATTTATGGTTATCCTGCTTTCTCTTGTTTGCAATTTTCTTTAATTATGGGGCGGTATTGTCATAGTCTTCTCTGCAATTTCATTACATGTGAGAGTTGTATCATGGTTCATTTCAATAACAATTTTCGCTGTTCTGTCAACCTGCTCATAAATGGTATGGCAATGAGAGCTGGGTTAGCTACGAAGGAGCCTTATTTAGTTTTTTTGCATTATGCTTCTGATTTACTTCTACCCACAGGCTTGTTTTCAAGTTTCACCGACGCCAATATGGTTAAAGGGCAAACAGGGAAGGTAAATCGCCGTAGACAGCCTAATCCAGAGGTTGGAAGGAGCCGGAGAGGTAGGAGGTCAAATGAACAAGTGTTGCAAGACATTGCAAAGGTTCATGAATCAGGAAATTTGGCTCAAATTAAGACAAAAATTCAAGGATGGGAAAAACGAATAGATAGTGAGGATGAAGATATGGAAGATCAGATTTCCAAAATGGATTTTATAACAGATCCAGGGAGCACTCGAGGTCGGGTGTCCCTCTTTCAACAATCGGTGAAGACTTATTGGAAGATGAAATGCCTTCTTGCAAAGGTATTGGCATGCAAAGAGGAAAAGAGCATAAATTCTTCAATTCTGTTTGAATTGCAACAAATGAAGTTGGACATGCATGAGATGTTCAAAGCTCAGATTCAGCTGAATGGTAGGGTTGATAAGATAGAAAAGCAACTGCAAATGACACAATGCAGTGAACAGGTGCTGGGTACTACCGCTAAGGCTCTAGCACCTGTAGATTCGTCTGAGGATCTTTCTGGTTAACTGTTTAGATTTCTATATAATTTTGGAGTTTATCAGTTTAACTACTTGTTTTATTTGTAAATACTATGGACATACTGAAGTGATTAAAGCTGTAAGTAGAAGGATAAGACAATTTCGTTTTTGGTCTGCCTTTAACTCAATACGGTGGCCAACAGACCTGGTTCCCTTTAGGCAAGTTGAGGTCACTATATTTGTTTTATTCTGTATGACAATTTGCCCTATATAAATATGAAAATAGAAAGGTACTACAAAGGTTACAAAAAAAAAATAGAATAGCTTTTATAAAGGAAAAATATTATTTTATTCCCATTTTTCAAATTCACTTTTAATAATTTTGATAGAAGTTGTCTATTAGCATGTTGAATACCCTGGACGACAGTTTTTTGACGGAATCTCATAAATTAAAATTCAAAAAATCAAGTAGTTGGAGTGTTTGGAATCCATTTTTGATAGTGGAAATAAATTCAGCACTATCAAAAACTTTTAGGGCACTCAAAATACTAAATTAAAAAAAAACAAAATTTTGGGCAAATCTTTGCCAAATTTTTTAAAAATCATTACTGGATTTTGGCACATTTCACTGCCTTTTTAGTCCACGGAATTTTGATACACCAAATATCACAACCTTACTTACCAGCTTGAAAAATGAAAGTGGAGCAAATTGTATTCCGAAGAGGATAAAACTACAAATTCCATATTTTACGCTAACGCGAAGTCCACCCGTAAACGTTGCAATGCCTTCGCTGGATTTGGAGTTTGGGTAGATGGGTATGGATTCGGAGCTTGTGTTTTGCCGTAATTTGCGCAATTTTGCGTCTAATTAATTTGGGAGGAAGTTCGTTATAAACCCTCCGATTTTTATTTTGTAGCCACATATGCGAAGCCAAGTTTTGGGAGAGTCTCTGTTATCGGTGATGCTAGGTTTAGTCTGTTGCTGCTGTATTCAAAATCTGCTTTCTTGTCTTCTGAAACAGTTCGGACTTACCAAATTTCAGCACACCCAGAACGAATTTGTTTACCAAGGCAAGGGTAATTTGTTTGTCGCTTTTCGTTGGATCTGCTGGGCTCCCTTTCAAATCTGTAATAGTAGGCATTATGTCATGTTTGGGATTTTGTTTTGGGTACTTTTGAGTGTGGGAACAAACCATCTGCTAGATCGAGAAAGGTTGCATTGTTTCTAACCTAGCTGCAGCAGCAAAGGGCAAATTGGTATCTTAAAAACTTACAATGGGTATCTCAGATTAGATTTTCTGGGTTGTGTTTTCTCAGAGCGATGTATGCAAAATGGCAGGCCATAGAATGGCAGCACGAAACCTGAAGGCCCTGCTAGCCAACATCAACGATAGGAGGGCCTTAGGAGACATTGTCAATCTTGTGGGAGCTTTGAATACTCGTGCCATATAAAAAAAAAGATGGGTTCATGAAGAAAGTTGTTTTATGTTATTTATTAGGTCATATATAGCAAAACGATCCCTTGTAACTAGTCGTGTCTTTGTGGAGTTAGTTCTCTGTTTTTGCGATTTTGTTGTTGTTCTATTTGGTGGTCTCTCCCTCAAATGTCCTGTCCTTAACTTGGGGACTGACTACTGTTTCAGTAGGTACTGGAGTCAGTCCCAGTACTAAGGTGAATTTAATAAAAAAAATACAATGTTGCGATCGGAAAGATTGTTTTCCAGAAGAACTGTTGAACAGGGTCTAGGGTTTTTCAAAAGACAACCTTCATGGGAATTGAAATAGCAACCAGGTAAGACCTCTGTGGCGATCTACCTGTTTTCTCAACCTTCCTGTCTAGTATTCTATTTTTCTGGGCATGTTTAGTTTGTTGCTTTTTCCTTTGTTTCAGAATCTCATTACGTTCTCTATTTTTGGGAGCCCAAGCACGGGAACTCACTCTTTCTATCTTTCATTTTGATTCCAGCAATCCCAAGCAGGGGTTCTCACTCTTTTTATCTTCTTCATTTTGAGTCGAGCAATCCCAAGCAGAGTGATTTGTGGCGAGGGCTGCATTATTCCGAGGAAACAAACAGAGGCGTAGTCAGAAGGAAGGCTAAAAAATGCCAACGCTTACACGGGATGATACTGCAATTTCCATCAGCGGTAACAGAGATTCAAGTGCACAATATGGGGTATTAAAAACACCTAGCCAACTCACAGCAAGGAAATCTAGAGCACATTCACCCACTGCGATGTTAGGAGTCGAAGCGAGGTCTGTCTTTAATCCCCCATCTTGTGCACTTGTATCTCCGTAATCACTCACTTACCGCAACTCTAGGAGGTCGAAGCGAGATCTGTTTTGTTTAGCATCAGTTCAATTCCTGAATACACACAAATGGAAGGTGACCACATTCCCACCCAATTACCCAGCAGCTTGAATAGCGTTAATATAGCTTTGTGTTTATGTATTGTATAAGTGGGGTGAACATGATTAACTGTTTTTATCTTCTTCATTTTGACTTTAGCAATCCCAAGCAGAGGGATTTGTGGTGAGGGCTACATTATTCCGAGGAAACAAACAGAGGCGTAGTCAGAAGGAAGGCTAAAAAATGCCAGCGCTTACACGGGATGATACTGCAATTTCCATCAGCGGTAACAGAGATTCAAGTGCACAATATGGGGTATTAAAAACACCTAGCCAACTCACAGCAAGGAAATCTAGAGCACAATCACCCACTGCAATGCTAGGTGTCGAAGCGAGGTCTGTCTTTAATCCCCCATCTTGTGCACTTGTATCTCCGTAATCACTCACTTACTGCAACTCTAGGAGATCGAAGCGAGAGCTGTTTTGTTTAGCATCAGTTCAATTCCTGAATACACACAAATGAAAGGTGCCCACATTACTCAGCAGCTTGAATAGCGTTAATATAGCTTTGTGTTTATGTATTGTATCAGTGGGGTGAACATGATTAATAACGACAAGGTGTATTTTACGATATATGTTGGGACTTCAACCCGGTTCTCCTTGGCGTCGATGATGGAAACTTCAAAACCAGTTGGCAGGTGTTGGATATGTTGAAGGTATATATAGAGACCTTGACTACCAGTTGGTAGTTGTTGAATATTGGGTTATTAAAAAACTTGGAAATAGGTTATTCCTCTCTCTTCTGAATTCTACTGGAAGATTGAGATATGTCTCTTTGTCAACGGTTGTAGTTTCTGTGAAAATGAATGATTGCAAACTGCGGTTTCATTTACTTTTATTTTTATGAATGTAGATGATTGCATACTAAAGTTTATTTTCTTTTGTATTCCTGTATTTCTGAACATGCACTCACCTGAGGCTTTCTATTAAAACTTATTTTTATTTTTTGAAATATAAGTATTTCAATGAAAAATTGCCAAATTGTACATGCACTCACCTGAGGCTTTCTATTAAAACTTATTTTTATTTTTTGAAATATAAAATTTTCAATGAAAAATTCCCTTCTATTCCAAAATTGAATAGAAATTACACTGTTCATATGCATAGTGCACTTGCCAGGGTAAAATTGCATACATAATTTACATTTCATTTCTGCCCCTTCAAAAAAGTAATTCTCATTCTTGCCCATTTTCTCTTTCCTTCCTTTTAACCTCATGCCGTTTCTGTCCCTTCATAAAGTAATTCTCATTCTTACCCATTTTCTCTTTCCTTCCTTTTAACCTCATGCCGTTTCTGTCCCTTCATAAAGTAATTCTCATTCTTACCCATTTTCTCTTTCCTCCTTTTTCAACCTTGTGCCACCCCCATGGGTGACTAACTGTATTGCAGAAGGTGGGAGGTTAAGATTTGTAAAAGGAACCAATTCCTTATTGGAATTAGAGGTGTTGGTTTTATTAAGTCCTTTCATCCCCCTAATGGGGGGTGGGGACTTCATATATAGCTATTACCCAGCTATTGCCCTTGAGGAGGAAAGCTTGGAATTCATGTCTTTTCTGCCTTCTGAGGGAGGACACGCTCCTCTTTCAGTATTTTTAGACAAACATTGTTCTTCTTCTCTAAATCAGTAACTTGCTAATCATCTGGATACAGTTGTTCACAGTCTTGCCATCTTTTTGGTTTAGATTTATGTCCGTTCCTTTTTGTGTAGGCATATGCTTGAGGACATGAATCTTAAAGATTCCTATTTATTGGTAGAGTCAACATTGAAAAGTAGCATGCTCATAATTGAGAACCCGAACCCATCAAAAATAGTTCTGCCGTAAGAGAATCTTGTCTGGCAGACCCTGGCTAATGTCAATCTTAACAAATATTCTAGCATACATGCCAGACCCTGGCTAATGTCAATCTCAACAAATATTCTAGCATACATGCCAGACCCTGGCTAATGCCAATCTCAACACATTCTAGCATACATGTACAAACCCAGCTTAACCTGTTCTAGATCTGTCTTGATGTAAATGCTTAAAGTATTGTTGATATCTTTAAAAACTGAGAAGTGCCAAAAATGAAGAGGCAAATTTGGAAGATGAACCCAAACTTGCATTTTTGTTATAGACATAGTAGTAGAATCTAATGAGGGAAACCATGAGGTAACAAAAAGACCTGCTTTGCCTCCTATAATACTTTTTTCTATAAAAAGAAACTCGTCAAGTACATATAACCTGCACAATCCTTTGTCCAGTTCGAATAACTTCATTGGTACAAATTGGAAGAAGAAGGTTAGAAACCATTGAATTTGGGTATTACCAAAGGGGATTGGTAAAATTAAAAGAAGGCTTTGACATCTGGCTCAAAGATCTCCAACTTTGGCATTGCTTCTGATTTCTCCACATTTCACAATATACACACTGGATAGATGAGAACTCAGGGCAGCAGAATTAGAAGGTTTGTTTTTTATAACATCCTTGAAGGTAACGGGCTTTGAAGTTGAAGACACCCTAGGGCCCACCGCTCCATGTAATGATTAATCATAATACAAAATTGATGGTTGAATCTATGCGTAAGCCATAGTTTAACAGTGTAGATTGGTCTTCTTTTTGCTTACCCTATAAAAGGGGGTGCTATTGGTCCGTAGGAATTCCTTGTAAAATCTCCTGTTTCGTTTTTAACCCATCCACATAATCCACTCACAACAGCATCGTATACCCAAGAAGAGACTACCATAACCGTAATCTGAAACCTGGCCCTTATAATAGAAGTTTCAGCAAACACTTGTTGAACAGACACTTCTTCGCAGTTCAAACACTTGGGCATGCACCCTTTGATATGCTGGGAGCTAATTCCAGTACCTGCACTGTCCGAGAGGTTCTATATTTCAAGCAGAGCAATTCATACCAGGTCCTAGGGGCTCGAGGGTCTGTTTCCCTGAAGGAACACTGACTTCTCTGATCACGTCTAGGGTCACGACTGCCCAAAGCCAAAAGTTCATTTTCACTGCAAGGGCATTTAACAACATTGGCGAGAGCCTCAGCATTACGGTCCCTCTCATCTATGGATCTGCTCAAATACAAATTGTCCAGTATCTCTAACTGAATCTGCAAAACCCTTATGATGAAAATGAATGACGATGAAGGTTAGTTCTTTGCAATATGGGCTGCCCACTTGATCCATAATCAGGACCTGCCATTGAAAGATATCATTTCCCACCTGTCTGACATTGTATAATATGGACGATCCCTTTGCCAGTGTGAAAAATTCTTCGTTAAATGCTTGGCTGTTATTGCTAAAAGCCCTTAGTTGTTTATACACTAGGCCACCATTACTAAAAGCCCAATACCATTTTACTGAACTAGGCCTCTTCAGGTTATATATATATATATATTATTTTTTTTCTTTAAATTTAATTTAATTTCATAATTAAATGGTGGTATTAGTTATTGCAACCCAAAGTTTTTTTAATGACATTTTTACATTTTTCCATTTTAACTATGAATCTATGTTTTTTTTCCTTTGTTGTCTTTGTTTAACTCTCTATGCAGTGTTAGTCTCAAGTGGGATTTTATGGTGATTTCATGTGACCCACAACAAAATCACTTATGAATGGTAGATCATATACTATATTTAATTTTCTCATCAACATGAGGTTTTGATCTCTTCAATGCCAAATCTTTCATCCCTTCATTTGGATTTTGTTGGATTTTTTGGGCAGACAAATATCAAGGTGTAATTTGCACAATCCAGGTGCTCTAGTGGTTTTTGAGGGCGTTGAATCTATTTATGCAATAAAAAACACATCTTAAATAACCAAAAATTGCAATCTTGCCCAGAATTGTATCACTGCCTTTTTTGATCGTCACTTGTGCTAACTGCTAATTGCTTAATGACCTGCAACTATGGTGGATGCCATTTTCTTGTACTCCTATAGCAATAATTTTTTTTTTCTTTGTTCCTTACACGACATTATTAAATTCAATTCTGTATTCATATTTTGCAATGACATTCCTTTTTATTCTGACCAAGTTTGCCAAAAAAATTAATTATGTGCCAGAATTACCAATTGTTATTTTGTTGATATTGTCCTCTTTTCTACAAGGTTCTTTGTGCTTTCACTTAATCTTTCACGTGTTCTATTGAGCCTTCTTCTTCATGCAATTTCTCTCTGTTCTTATAACTAAAGATTATTTAAATCTTCTAACGATGAGTTTTGTTTCCTTGCAGATAAGCGCAAGTTTGTTATGAAAAATCTTGAATTCTCTTGGTACCCTGTATAAGATGGTTACTGTGATTCCTTTTTCTTATCTTCTCTCCTACCACATTCAAATATTCCTTTTTGTTTTTTCAATCTCTCCCGATGTTAGCTACCTTCAGATAGCCTCAAAAGGTTACAGCTAGCTTCTCAAACACAAAACCCTAGTGTCGTTAGATTCATACATCAATGATACGAGATATAACTTATTAAAATAAATTTTTTGGGAAATCACATGAGCAATTTTTGAACCGCGCGTTTCAAACTACAGAATGTAGTTCATCATCAGGATAATGAAGACTCTCTGATCCAACCATCCATATATATATTATGCAAAGAAAAGCAACAGTCAAAACCTATGGAAAATTAGATGCTAAAAAATGGTCAAAAATGAAAATAACTAATAAATAAATGAGTGAAAATGAAATAAATCCTATCCGAAAGTAATAAAATAAAAATAAAGACCAAGTCAAAAGACAAATAAAATAGAAATAAAAATAAAAATAAAATAATAAAAAATTAAAACTAACAAAATAGTCAAAATCATAAAAATAATAATAAAGACTAAGTCAATAAAAATGCCAGTTATGAGCAATGCTTTATTATTGTTAACTAATGCATCCTCTCTCTGAAATTACTTCTACCCCAATGACAATGCCTCATAATTCTTTAATAATGGAAGTATTTTACATTTCTATGTTTCAGTGGGAGTCACTTTAGTCCAATTGTACTGTTACATGATTGTTTAATAACGAGTGTGTTCATATTTGAATTTTCTGATCACATTACTCTTTTCCAATAATATCTTTCCAGTGTTATCGTGATTGGACTGGTAATTGAATTTGTTGATCTGAAAAACTGGAACTGAAACTAGTCTGGAAATGGTAAAAATTCCAAAAACAAAATTGATTGACCTAAAAATATTTAAAATATTGAAAAATTTGATATAACAATATATCTTTATGAAGGCATATGTTAGGAAAAGCTTTTGTAGAATGCCAGTCAACCAAATCACCAGTAATTAATTTATTGGCTTTTAATGAGTGGATGCCAACTGTGGTTTACCACACATGCTTGATAACTGTCAGTAAATTGTATCTGTTTGCAGGATTCGCCCACCACATTACTTGTAGAATGCTTAGACGAAGCTCTGCGGTGCCCTAGGTTTGGAATTTGTGTTTTCTACCGTCCTTTGAAACATGCAATTTGTCATTGTCCATTTACCCAGCTGGTTGTTTGCAGACACATCAACTGCTGGTAAAAAAATGGTGCCTTTTTAAATCTTTAATCATTACTTCGATTGTGCTAACCGACCTGGAGGTGGAATCATCTGGTGAATGGACGGTGACACCATGTTCACTGACATGGTCTTTGAGCTCCCCATAAGCGCTACAAAAACCACAACTTCATTCTGCACGGATGGGAACAGCTCAATCGCAAGAACTGGATAGGACCTTAACACCGGTAGCCTCTTGCTTCATTGCTGCCAGTGGGCGCTCGACATCCTGGACAAATGGGTGATTTTTCATGGAACCCAAGGGAAAATCCCGTGTCTTCACAGTTACCGGGGGGGGCTATTCTGGAAATTGTCTCCTGATTTGTTTCCATTCAGCAGGTTAAACAGTAATACATAGTGGCTCAATTTCACGAGATGTCCTTGAATGGGCATATACTTCTTACAGAATGGCCTGTACTGTTTTTCACTTGACATGAAAAGGCAGTGGGTATAATTTGGTTTTGATTTTGTAGCTTGTTTGATTAGAACGAACAGTGTCTGAAAGTGAAATGTTGCTTTGAACCTTCTAAATGAAAAGTTATTCCAAGGAACCCTCGAGTGTGAATCTTCTTCTTTAGAGTGTCAATGTTCTCTCCCCATATATATTTGTTCTTCGAAATAACAGAACAGCCTGTTGATAAAGTGGGATCCTTCCCATTCACTCTATCGATGGTTTGTACCTTGTATATAAGTTTGAATTATCCCGTCAATCATGTACCAGTATCAAGTTGGTTTTTGTTAAAATTGGACAACTAGGTCCAAACTCCGGGTTGTGTTGTTCAGATGACAATCACAATATTTATATTGGATTCCTCTTTTGGAGATGTGTAAGATTGATCTAAAGATCATCTCGATTGGATGAGCAAAACATGTACTTTGAATTTATTCCACTTATGTGCTAGGTCGGCCTGGAATAAAATATAGACTTAAATGTCTTAAAGGACGTGTCACACACCCCCAAAGATTCCTATATATTGGAGAGACTTAGAGTTCAGTTGACACACATTGTGTGGAGGAATTCTCTCTTTCTGGATAGCGTTGGAGCTGCATAATATATGGACTATTTTTTGTTTGGGTTGTTCTGGGGTGAATGACTTGTTGGAGACTTTGCTGGTAGAAGCATCTTGGTGATTGCCGTAACGCCACCATTTATCATCTCTGTTTTGGCTTGTCTTCTATCGATCTATTAGTATGTTTTATCTTCTTCAGTATTGTGCCCTAATCTAAAATGGCATAGAACATGTTCATAAATCAACATGGTATCAGAGCTAAGAGGAAGACAATGCCCAAAATTTTGTGTGCCCTAGACGCAGTTACCACGACAAGAAGAAGGAGCTTCGTGGATTTATTATCTGCTGTAATTAAGGCCTCCATGAAGCAAAATCAGGGGCTCCCTAAAATGCCGCTGGCCTAGAGGCATCTTGCCGTAGCAAAAGATGGCGACCACAGATGTTGAAGTGTATGCTGTGGAAAATTTAATCAGTCTTTTGGACAAGAAAGTTCGAACAACACACTGTAACTGATCAGTAATGGCGGACGATTTCCTGGATATCGAACCTACGACATTCGACACGATCGTCATAGGCACAATGTTGCAGGAGTCAATCCTGGCTGCCGCAGCGACAGCGGCAGGGCACACCATCCTTCATTTAGATCCATGCCCCTTCTATGGCCTCCATTGGATTTCTCTACCTCTCGATGACTTCATGGCATGGGCTGCCGCGGGAGGGTGTTTACCATTCACGCCTCCCGCGGTTACACAAATCAATGGCTCGGCTAAACCTATCAAAGCACTTGACGGCGAGGACCTAGAAATCGAACCCGTAAACAATAGAGTTCTATACTCAATTTGGACATAGCGGGGCCGAAGCTTGTGTTCTGCGGAGGTCCCTTGGTGGACTTGTTAATGAAGGCCGGTGCTAGTAACTATTTGGAATTTAAAAGTGTGGAGGCCAGCTACATTTGGTCAGGGGAGCAAGGGTTAATGCCGGTGCCGGATTCCCGTGCGAGTATTTTCTAGGACAGGACACTGAGCTTAGTGGAAAAGCGACATCTGATGAGGTTCTTTAAGCTGGTGTAGAACTATGTTAGTGCAGTGGAAACGTGGATGGGCAAACATAAAAAATGATGGGAATCAAATGCTGTAGTTGCAGCAAGTCCTGCATGTCAGCATGATGGGCGTAAATGATCACATTCACCTCGTGGACTGTTCTATGCATTTTTGCGACAGACATTTGAACCCTCGCGACTGTCAATTTTTTTTCGACTGTCATTCGAGCCCTCGCAGTTGTCATTGGAAATCCGGGAGTGGAAAGTCACCGAAGACGATTGTTGCGCAGACACGAGGCCCCGCGAAGCCACCGTCAGGCAAACTTTGTGGTCTTCACTCAGAGGCGTGATCGTGGTCTTGATCCTCAATGCTGCGAGTTGCCTCCTCAGCTACATCTAGGTGTGGGTATTGGACACGTAGAGACATTCCAACATCTGTTGGCCCACGTTACCTTTTCTCTCGAAGCCAAAGCAGCTGTTTTTCTTGTCTCCGACATCCATGTGCAGGATCGGTCCGATATCGTGAATTTAATAGACACGAGGGTTTGGTCTGTGAAAAGAAGGAATATCAGTGGGCATGATTGTTGTGACAGAAATCGGTTGATTTAATAAATTAATGGACCTCACATGAAATCTTTCTTGTACATTAAAGTGATATCAAAACCTTCATCACTGTAAACCATGGTTCTCTGCAATCTTATCCGAGCCTTTGAAGATGTACGAGTTGATCTTAGAGGATGATTTGAGTTACTGTTCTGTAGTGGGAGGTCGAATTATGAACCTACAAATCTGTTTAAGCAATTATGACTTCAATCCAATCTTATTAGTTCTTCAATAAACTGGAAGTCTTTATCTGTGGGTTTTTGTTGGCTTATCTCGAAGGAGTATCTTATGACTCTGCTACATCTGCATAAGAGAAAGGTATCATGTAAGATATGGACTGGAAATTCTGTTTGAATCATCTGTCAGATTGGTTCCTATATCTGTGCAAATTTAGGAGGAAAAATTGCTGATCTAAGCCCTAAAGAACGTTTTTCTTAGTTGGAAGTTGACCGCAGAAGCCCTTGGGGAAAATCCTTGTAGCGGTCAGATTGTTGACGAGACAGGCATAGATGTAACTCTTAGGAAGAGTGACAAGGGAAATTGAATTGTCATTGAGCTAGGCTAATCTTAACAGCGTTAGGAGACTTCCTCTGAAATAACCATAAAAATGACAAAATGGGCAGATCTGGAAGCAAATCAGGATGCAATGCTTCAAGTACAGGATAAACCATGACAAATTGGATCTCTAGTTCAATAAGTTGCAGTCTTAGAAGGCTGTTTGAGGAAGCTTCAGCAGATCTCCTCAATTGCTATAAGACACAAGCCTCAAACTAAGGCTTGTAGATACTTTATCCCTATTTGACAGCGACATATGGCAGAATATGTATGACCATGAAAGTTGAAATCTTCAAATACTATATGGTAGTATGACCATGATGAAGAAGATAGTGATGGGTAAGATAAAATTATGGGAACATCATAATCATCGATATGATAGTGATGACAGAGTCTCTATAACATTTCATGGTGGAGAGGTTGGGTGTATTATTTCTGTAGCCACAAATTTGAGGAGCTAAGAAAGTAATATGTGATTCTATGTCACTGTTATTATGACAGTGACATAGACAGCCACACCTTGTATATGAAATTCATAATAGCGATAAGCTGGTCTTACATTGGAGCGAAATGGTAAACTTGAAAGTGTGAACTGAGAAGTTTTTTTTGCAGCCCTCAGTCATGTTGTTGAAGTCTTGAACCATGATCAGCAAAGCCTGTGAAGTTTTGAACAAATATTGTATATGATACGTGCATGATAGTATATGGCTATAAATCTTGGATGGCCTTGACTGTGGGAGAATAAGATTCAAACCCTTGGGTACAAAACTCCTTTCCAAGATGGTGTCTGGGATGCTCTCATTTAAAATAGATGTCTTCTCTCTCGAGAGAAGTTGGCATTAAGAGGGAGAATACATTTGTATATGCTCCTGAGCTAATATCATTGTTGAACGAAAGAAGATCCTCATGGTTCAAAGACATATGGCTTCAGAGAGGGAAATTTCGGAAGAAATCCGAGAAGCCATATAAATACCAGAGGTATCTAGCTGCCATGGATACAATATGAGCCTGGATCATTTGAAGAAACTATAAAAACATCTAAGTCTGTAAGGATGTGAGGGTGATGTCTAGGATATGGTTCCTTGACTGTGGGAGAATAAGATTCAAACCCTTGGGTACAAAACTCCTTTCCAAGATGGTGTCTGGGATGCTCTCATTTAAAATAGATGTCTTCTCTCTCGAGAGAAGTTGGCATTAAGAGGGAGAATACATTTGTATATGCTCCTGAGCTAATATCATTGTTGAACGAAAGAAGATCCTCATGGTTCAAAGACATATGGCTTCAGAGAGGGAAATTTCGGAAGAAATCCGAGAAGCCATATAAATACCAGAGGTATCTAGCTGCCATGGATACAATATGAGCCTGGATCATTTGAAGAAACTATAAAAACATCTAAGTCTGTAAGGATGTGAGGGTGATGTCTAGGATATGGTTCCTAGACCACAGTTCAAAGTTGTTGTCACCTCGATATAAGATCAAGCATCGATCTGATGGGAAAATGTGTCGCCTGAAGGCACTGATTACTATTGTACCTATAATCTATTATTACCCTTGCTGCTACTCAAGGACGAAATCTTCATCAGATGGATGTAAAGACCACATGATGCGATAAAGGAAGAGATGTAAGTTGAGCAACCTCTGAGGTACGAAGTCCAGGATAGGGACACCCATGGCTACAGGTTGAAGAAAACCCTCTATGGGCTGAAGCAAGCACCTAGAGCTTGGTACGAGAGGATAGATAATTACTTGATGAAGATGGGCTTCATTTGAAGTAATGCTCATCCGAACCTTTACTTCAAGGTTGTTCAGGGGAAGCCTCTCATTTTGGTGATGTATGTGGATGACCTCTTCCTGACAGATGTTGACCCTCTCATTCATTAGTGTAAGAGGGAGCTCGCTGCTGAGTTCGAGATGAAGGACTGATGCACTATTTCCTAGGCTTGGAGGTCTGGCAGAGACCTGGCGAGATTTTCCTTTCTCAAGGAAAATACATTGTGAAACTCCTGAAAAGATTTAGTATGGTGGACTGTAAGACCGTGTCGACACCGATGAAGCTCAACTTTAAGAAGTTGAGTGGCAGCGCTGCTGGACCGGTGTTAGCAAATCCTACCGAGTATAGTCAACTTGTAGGGACTCTGATGTTCTTAGTGAACACCCGTCCGGACGTATGTTGTGCAGTGAACACTTTGAGTCAACACATGGTTGATCATAACATTCACTGGGTTCGTGCCAAGAAACTCTTGAGATATCTCTGAGGCACGATATACCATGGGCTGAGATACTCTGCCGGGAGTATAACACTCTATTGCTATACTGATGCCGATTGGGCTGACAGTGTGGTGGATTGTAAGAGCACATCTGGATGCTACTTCACAAGTAGATTTGCTTTGGGCAGGAAACGAAAGTCGGTAGCCTTGAGCACCGCAGAGGTCGAATACATGGCAGCGTGTATGACCTGTTGTGAAGTCACTTGGTTGCGAAAGCTCTTCAGTGAGCCGTTCGAGCATGTGCTAGATGCCATCGTTATTCTTTGTGATAACTAGAGAGGGATTCATTTGTCATAGAATCTTGGGTTCCACGATTGATCCAAACATGTTGATGGCTGGTACCACTTTATCTAGGATATGGTACAACAAGGCGCCGTAATGCTCGATTATATAGGAACTGATGAGCAGGTTGTGGATATTCTCACAATGCCCTTGGGGAAGGTCATGTTCCTAACCTTCCGTGTGAATCTTGGAATCATGGAACGAACCTATGATGTGGGTCCTGTTGGACGATGAGCTCTGGGAGCTCTAGGGGGCTCTGGGAATAGCGTTGGTGCTATAAGCAACCACAGGGCTAGGCTTGCCGAACCTAGTTGGTGTGCTTCTACCCCACCATGATGATATTGAGATGGTTTACCTTTCTCTGATCTGTGCCTCGTATGCATTCTACCCATGGAGTTTCGGACTCATGGTAAGTACCTCTCATTTGGTCAATGAAGTGGGAAATGTGAATAGAGACCATAGCAAGACCGATGGACGCATCGGAGATTGCCGTACTCTCTATGTCTAGGATGGCACGTGTCCAACCACTTGATCTGGGATCAAGTCTAGTGAGGTTTCGAACCTCCAACTGACTTCGGGTCAGTGAAACTAACTTCGGGTTAGTATATGACTCTCTTGAGTCCTAGTGAGGTTTCGGACCTCCAATTGACTTCGGGTCAAGTAAACCAACTTTGGGTTGGTATGTGACTCTTTGTGAGTCCTATAGAGGTTTCGAACCTCTGGGCTGAATTTATCAGCGAGTATGATGTCCTTGTGACTGATCCACTTCTGTTTTGAAATAAAGAGGCCAGCAAAGCAAGTTACGGCGAGATGACGCACGATGTTTGGATTGCACTTGTGGACGGAGTTCTCCCTAGTTGAGAGGGAGTGTTAAAATTGGACAGCTAGGTCCAAACTCCGGGTTGTGTTGCTCAGATGATGATCGCAATATTTATATTGGATTCCTCTTTCGCAGAGGTGTAAGATTGATCTAAAGATCATCTCAATCGGATGAGCAGAACATGTACTTTTAATTTATTCCACTTATGTGCTAGGTCGGCTTCGAATTAAATATAGACTTAAATGTCTTAAAGGACGTGTCACACACCCCCAAAGATTCCTATATATTGGAGAGACTTAAAGTTCATTTGACACACATTGTGTGGAGGAATTCTCTCTCTCTAGATAGCGTTGGAGCAGCATAATATATGGACTATTCTTTGTTTGGGGTGTTCTGGGGCGATGTGTGACACGCTTGGCTGAATGACCTATTGGAGACTTTTCTGGTAGAAGCATCCTGCTGATCGCCGTAACGCCACCATTTATCATCTCTGTTTTGGCTTGTCTTCTATCGATCTATTAGTATGTTCTATTTTCTTCAGTATTGTGCCCTAATCTGAAATGGCATAAAACATGTTCAGAAATTAACAGTTTTCCACTGGTATATTGAGTAATTGTCCATGGCTGTTTGACGTTAGTGATGTCATCTACCATTTTTAGGAAGGGTAATGAAGCAGCAACAACTTTAGAAACTGAATGCAAATTATCGTTACAGTTTGAACCTTTATTATGTCGCCGGAGAAACACAAGCTATCAACAAGCTTTCCTGTACTGAATATGCATTTGTATAGGCTAAAATTTAGTTTAAAGTCCTGCATACACATTCAATTGTCTTAGATCAGCTGGCGTTGGAATTTAGACGTTATATGTCCAATGTATTTGCCTCAATGCCCTACTATTGTTTGAAAGATCCGTAGGTACTATAGTAACCTGTCATTTTAATCTTCAGTAAATCACGTCACAATGCAGAGCGTCTTTTCTGCAATGACCAACTTGCTATACTAGGTATTATAATATATTGACGAATCAAATTATAAAGTTCTTTCCTACAATGACCAACTGCCATAGTTTAAAAATTTGTAATTACTGCAATATCTGGACCAGTTACTATAATTTATGAATAATTATAACTAATAAGTTTCATTATATGAAATATTGAAAATTACATGCTGTAAATGCGGCAAAGAAGCATATTCTTTGCAGCATATCTCAAAACTAGTGGCCATGCCACATACGTCATAAATCATAAAGTTCAGTAAAATTATACTGTATCTGTGTACATATAAATATACAAAAATGTATCAGCATATATAAGTTATCTGCAAAAATAATAAGAGAGTCCCATCTATGAACGGAGAGGGATCAAGCAGATCCTGGATCCTGTATCTGGTGATCGATGAAAGGCCTTGATAGTATTGATAAAAGTCCTGCACCATATGCTCTTGTATCAACCATGTGTCGTAATGTTGCGCCACAGCTTCTTTGGATAGACCGTCGGCAGTCTGGTTCCTTTCTCTGCAGATATGGTGACATATCACAGAGTCATATTGTGATTTTAATATCATAACTTCATCCAGCAAATTTCTGAGTGTATGCACGTGATAATTTGCTTCTTAATTGAAGCATTTAATGACAATTTTAGAGTCTCCCTAAACCTGAAGTTGCTGGCATCCATTTTATCTTTTTCTAAGGAGAAGATGAGAAGTAATCTAAGACTGTTCAATTCTGCGTAGTTGTTTATACCTCTCTCTAAACCCATTTTTAGTTTAAAGAAATGATTATCTTTTAAAGCAATGATCATCTTTTAATTACAAGACAGCCCTCCCACCACAACCATCTAGTTGCGCAGACCCGTCAAAATAGGCCCATGGGATGGATTTGTCAATGACTTCATTTTGATCGTCTTCCGGGATCAGTTATGTTGCCACTGTATGGGAGCTAGTGTTAGTCCAGTTCTGATCTTTTTCTAGATTTTTTTTTTTTTTGTTCCTACCCAACCAGATGGCGTAGCATACCAGTGAGGGTAAATTTCTGATTTTGGTGGGGTGAGCCCTATTCCACCGTGATTCCCATGCTTCTGATACTGATTGTCCCTGCCACCTGATATCAATTGCTAACATCCGATAAATCCGGTTCCATAATTGAGTTGTGATGGGACACTCAAGAAAAAGATGATTTGTAGATTCTGCATTTTCCTTACATAAAGCACACCAGGTTGGACCTTGGAAGGATCGCCATCGAAGAGATAACCTGTGGGAATCTTATCGAAGAGATAACCTGTGGGAATCTTATTACGCAGCAGACACCACATAAACAACTTAGATCTTGGGGGCCTTTAAGCTTCCATATTGGTCTCCACCACCAGTCACTGTTATTTGGTTCGCTCTCTGCACAGATGAAAAGGTAACCTTCTTTCGGAGTGTATCTACCATGGGATGCGAGGGTCGAGTTGAGTTCATCCTCCTTTTCCTGTATTCTTATATGAGCTTCCGCAAGGGCATTGATGAAAATACTCCAGTCCTGATGCCATTGAACCGGGATTTGAAGATCATGAGCCGACTTCCAGATTTGACCAAAAAGAGTAGAGTTCTCGTTGTCAGCAATTTGATTTAATGTTCTATAACCAGCATCCACAAGAAATTGCTGCAGGTCCAGGGGAAGGTTACGGGCATTACCGCTACCTGACCAAGCGTCCACCCCAATCTGAACCCACTCTCCATGTCAAGCCTGCTCTGATATAACCAAAAGAATTTAAAACTGCTTGCCACATCGATGAGACCTCCGATCTGTTCCATTGGGACAGTCTGATCCATTCCTCGACTTGTAGCGGGGAAATATATTTCTGTGTAACCACTTGTTTCCACAAGCTATTTGAAGAGATAAGATGCCATCCCATGTTAGCAGCCAGAGCTTTTGAAAAACTGAGAAGGTTTTTAATCCCAGCCACCCCATTTTTTTTGACAGAGTTATTTGCTCCCATTTGACCCATGCAAAATTTTTGCCTTCTTTCTTCCCACGCCATAGAGATCTGCAGCAGATCTGCTGGATTTTATGGAGAATTCCAATTAGAATCCAAGATAACGACATCCAATATACTGGGATAGCCTCCAGTACAGATTTAATAAGAATCAATCTCCCAGCCCTAGAAAGCTATCTATGATGCCAGATATTTAGTCTGCGTTCAGCCAATAATTATAACTATATTATATATGAGATAACCAATATTGTTTGCTGAAACCAGACCAGTAGCATAGGTTCAGAGTTTTGAAGCATAGGTTCACAGTTTTGAGGTTATTAAGAATTTGAGGTAGAGACGGAAAGGCAGAAATACAAAATAAAGAAAAGAGGACACTTGCACTGAGAGGGTGAGATTTAACAAAGTGTTGGGCACAAAAAAGGGAGCATCGTGTAATGCCCAGGAAAGAGATATGAACCCAAAATCTAATGAGCCCACAATTGAATAGACCTCTGCGAAAAGAAATAGAGATGAAACAAAGACAAATAGAGAGAATTCTTACCAAATGCAGAGAGATTTCCACGGAGAGGTTGAGCTCGAGTGCTATGATGGAAGCTGACGAGGAGAAGCTTGAATATATAAGCGCAACTCTAGCGATTTGTGTCCTGCTAAATTGAGCACCGACAAAGCCAATAATTCAGAGACCAAAAGCTGTAATTATACTTGGTAGAGAGAAATGGAAACGAGGATTCATGAAATGCCAGAAGAGTTGAACTTTGCGTGAGCCTTGAGAGCAATTGTCTGGTGGAAGTTTCCATGGTGGGCTTCTTGCTTGCACAATGATGGTTGTGAATTTAAATCAAATTCAAATCCCAATTATGGTTAAGCTTCTTGCTTGCACAATGATGGTTGTGAATTTAAAGCAATTTCAATCCCAATTATGGTTAAGCGTGGAGAGAGGCCTCTTTGATTGCCAATTGATACCACTTGTACTCTCCTTTGCTTTCCACATGTTTCGAATGGCATCTCCCCGACGCAAACTTCTTGCGATACAAACTTCTTGCCATCACCATTAACATGACCAGAGTGCATGCATTCTGCCAGATAAAGTGGAAGCCACAGCCCCCTTTCACTTGCATCCTCATCATGAGGAAATGCCTGCTCATGATTATAATAATTTATAAAAGATATTCCACTGTTCAACCTTAATCGTGGACTTTTCTCCATTTCAATCCAAAACTTTAACTTCAAATATAAAAACGACAATAGACTTCGAAGCCAAATCTGTCGACGACCATACACGTATCTAAATCCCGTCGAGAATTCTCATCCTCCATTGCAAACATTAGAAACCCTCGAACCTCCTCCCAACCATTGATAGACAAATCTTGAAATACAAAAAAACTGCACTACACAAATTTTGTAATAAAAAAAATTGCACAACACAAATCTTACAATACAAAAAACAGTATGCTATGTGTTTGAGTGTTTTGGTGTAAAGTCTTGTTTTGTTTTGAATTTTAATCTAGGTAGATCTTTCTTCTAGATCCACACCTGTGTTTTGGTGTAAAGTCTTGTTTTGTTTTGAATTTTAACTGGTGCAGATCTTTTTTCTAGATCCACACCTGATCTATCACGCATTGAGAGAGATCAAATTTCTTGAGGTATAAATCTCTCAAGTTTTGCACTAAATTTTTTTTTACACCTTGAGATATCTCTCTTGTTGCTAGATAAATTCAAAATTAAAATGTATTTAAGTCAATTATATATATATATATATATATATATATATATATATATATATATATATATATAATTTTCTAGTTAAACCATTTTATTTTAGTGATTATTCATGGCCTAAATGCAAATTCCAAAATAGTCTTCAAGGTTCATATATATAAATAAAATCTTCTTGTTACTTAAATATTTTAGTGATTATTCATGGCCTAAATGCAAATTCCAAAATAGTCTTCAAGGTTCATATATATAAATAAAATCTTCTTGTTACTTAAATATTTTAATGATTATTCATGGCCTAAATGCAAATTCCATTCCAAAATAGTCTTCAAGGTTCATATATATAAATAAAATCTTCTTGTTACTTGAACTTTTTTCTATGATCATTCATGGCATATATATATATATATATATATAATCTTTTTGTTATTTCAGTAATAGTTTGTTATAAGTTTTTTAATATAGACTATATTTATATTTATTTGTTGTATGAGTTGTCAAACTTCTGATTGTGAAAATTTTGTTAGTAATTTGAGAGTCAAAATGTTTACTTAACATTACAACATTTTTTCTATAGTAGATCTGTTGACCACACTTTGTCAACGACCCCATAGCAGTACACCCCCATTTTTTCAAATGGGATTCTTCATGTTCGACGTAGTTGCGCCATTCAGATTCCATCATCTGTGCGACAACATTTTTTGGCGCCGTTGCCGGGGATAGAGTTTTTCTGTCCTTGGTCTTGACGACATTTTATAATCTTCTGATCTTCTTTTATTCATTAGCCTGTCGCAAGAGAACACATTTTCTGACGACTTTTCATCATCTTATCTTTCGTCATATCTCTAATCATTTCATCATCATATCTTTAGCACCTGGACATTTCGATTGGCTTCTTGTTTAGGTGGCGACTCCACTTATTCATCTATTTATTCCCATACAAGAATCCCCCCTTGATATCCATCTGTTTTTCTCGATTATTTCTTCTATTTTCAGAATTAGTTTCATGTTCAAGTGGCGACTCCAATTCTTTCATTTCTTACAAGAGTTCCTACTAAGAAGTTCGCTTCTTGAGGACCTTTTGATTATTCTTGAATACGGATCTATTTCTTAAATTTTAAGCAGGTCATCATGGATGACACCTTTCATGACACGCCGGAAGAGGCCACTTCAAAATTGCCTTTTTTCTCAGGTGGTGATCCAGGCACTGCTCTATTACATCTAAGGATGGTCAACCTTTTTATACATAAATATTGTCGTCCTTCACAATATAATCATGAAGATGTCAAGATACGTGTCTTTGGCTATTCTTTAAAAGGTGATGCTATCGATTGGTTTCGAAATTGCCCTGGAGAGTATTGTTTACAAGACATCATCAATGCTTTTACAGATAAATATATAAAACAAAATGACTCACCTTGTGTTCCCAGTGTTATGCAAAATAATAAAATTCATCTTGTAGAAGATTCAACTATCAGCAGGAGTTTTCCAGACAATTCTCAGGACAAATCCACTTATACCACAATAGCACAAACCCATGATAGTGGTGAAACAAAAGCAAATTGTCAAACCAATGTTGACAACGATAAGAATCTTGTTAGCGAGTTGATTCAGACGGTTAAGGACATACATCTAAATCAAGCTCAGGTAATCAAGAATATGGAGGCCAACCAGGCTCAAATCATTAAGAATATGGAACTTAATCAAGAAAAAATAATAGCGGATCACGCCAGGGAAATTGGTTCTATGCAGAGCAGGTTATTGGCCTTAGAAGAAAAACATAAGAAAGAGACGAACTGTATGCAAAATTTCTTCATGGCCATGAAAGCAGATAATGATAAAATGATTCAAAACATGGAAGTTAACCAGATCAATCTTCAGAATTGGATAAATACCTTAGAAGAAAGTCATGCACGGGAAATAAATGTCATGGAAAACAGGTTAAAAATAATGGAAGTTAATCATTCTAATCAGATGTCTCTTCAACACAATTTGTCAACTATTGAAGAAAGGCATGCCAGGGAGATGAGTTCCATACAGAAGAAGTTAGAAAAAATGGAACGATCACACATGCAAGATTTCCAACCCAGGTCAGATTTGTCAACAGATCATAAGACTTCTTGTCTGCTAAAGCCATTCCCATCTCATCACACGAAGGATTTAACTATGGTTTCAAAGGATGTTGAGAAAGACCAAGCTTATGTGTCACCATTGACATAGTATATCCACAATAATATTGGTCACGCTCCATGTTCTTCAGATGTTTTATACAAGCATTTTCAAGATAAGGACAAGAAATCTACAGTGGTCTCATTGCTGACATCACAGCCCACTCAAAAGAAGAGAGAAACAAAAAAGGAGGAGTGGTTTGATTCATCTGATGGTCGAGAGCAGCTTGACATTCTGATAAGACAGAGTCCTACATTGTGCAAGATTGGACATGGCACATCTGAAAAGCAGCGTACAGACTTGCCTGAAAGTAGGCAAATGCTTAGCATACACTATATTGAGCACATCTGATGCCACAGGGCATCCTCTGTATCGTATTTCTAACCCTACTCCTCGTTATTTCAGCATTTCATTTTGCAGTTAGAGTAGATTTATTTTTCATGTTAAATAGAATAATGAATAAAAGAAGAGCTTCTATTTTTCATGTACTTAATGTTATATGATGATATTTGGATGGACGCTACTTATGTAATCTTGTGTGTTGCTTGGATGCAGATTCTGGATTCTCACATTCCTTCAATGAAGCAACGTGTCTCCAAGTAGAGCCAGATGTTGACCACACTTTGTCAACGACCCCATAGCAGTACACCCCCATTTTTTCAAATGAGATTCTTCATGTTCGACGTAGTTGCGCCATTCAGATTCCATCATCTGTGCGATTGTCCAGGCACCGCGACAACGAGACCATAACATTTTTCAATATAATTAATTATTTGTTTAAATATTTAAATATTATTTATAATTTTTTAATTTAAATGAAAAAATATAAATTCATAATTATATACGGTGTTAATTAATTGACCAAAAAATATAAATTCCTAATTAATTTGAAGTTTAACCAATAATGTGTTTAAATATGTAAATATTTCTTTATAAATTATAATTTTATTTTAAAATTTTATAATATTCGCAATAAATTTAATTATAATTTAACTAATAATTTGTTTAAAAATTTCTTTATAATTTATAATTCAATCTTTAATTTTTATACTATTGGCACTACAAATTATTTAAATGTTTCTTTCTAAATTATAATTTTATTTTAAAGTTTTATATTATTCACAGTAAATTTAATTTAAAATTTAACGAATAATTTGTTTAAATATTTCTTTATAATTTATAATTCAATGTTTAATTTCTATACTATCGCTACTACTAAATTTGTAGTTTTCTTTTATAAATAATGGTTGAAATTTCCTAATTAATTTGAAGTTTAACCACTAATTTGTTTAAATATTTAAATGTTTTTTTATAAATTTTAATTTTATTTTTAAATTTTATACTATTTGCAATAAATTTAATTTGAAATTTAACTAATAATTTGTTTAAATATTTGTTTATAATTTATAGTTCAATCTTTTAGTTTTACACCATTGGCACTAAATTTGTAATTTTGTTTTATAAATAATAGTTTTTTAGGTTCATTCATATAAATTCCAACTATTAAACAACGAAGATATCAACTTTTTACAGGTATATTATTATAAACATATAAATATGATTTGTCTAGATTTATATACTAGAATTTTCACTATATGTGAAAAGAAACACCGAAGAAACGCGTGGGTTGACCGTACGGTTTATGGTACCAGAAAAGTCAATTTAAATCAAAACTATATTGGGGACGAGTCATGCCCTTAGTTGGACTTCGTGCCAGAGAGGAGAATAATTAAAAAAAACAGAACAACAAAGAACAAATTCGAAAAGCAATTAAACAATGAGCTTTACCTTTACTGAGTGATAATGTAACCTCGGTGAAAAAGAGGAATCTGAGCTTCGAATTGCCGGAAGGAATTTGGTAAAATAAGGTAGGAATGCAGTGGATTAGGGGCGCAACCTTTACTGCCACATTTCACAAGAAATTGCATGCAGGCAGCGAGTAGAAGAGATTCATAACAATGTTAAGTTACAACGAGAACAGATAAACCGTAAAAGAAGAGCGGTAGGAAATGTATGAAATAAATCAAACAAATAGAAATGATTATCAACGTTACCAAAATCGATGATGGGCACCACGAGGGTTTCGATCTGTGTAGAAGACGAACTCCCATCAATATCTATAGCAGAGGTTGCGGGCAAGAAATTGCTTAGCCGAAACCAGTGAATGACAAATGATCTCAACAAAACTCGCAGACGTGTATTGAATTCCGCAAACCCTAACATTGATCTGATCCTGACCATCCATGCGTCGGAGATCTGGATAGAATGAAATTCCCGCAGATGGGAGGGTTCCGCTCCCTTTACACTTGTTCAGATTCTGTCAGGAACGACGAATCTGAACAGTGTCCTGAACTCAAACTCCCATAATAAAACGCCTTTGGCGTAATTATTATAAACATATAAATGTGATTTGTCTAGATTTATCTTGACTCTTGATTTATTTATTAAGTGTTTAGAGGGATCAAATTTCTCAAAGCACAAAGCTCTTTTTTGAATGCAAGACTTGAGGAAATATTTCTAGCGGTGGTTGGAGGGGGAGGGGTTCTGTTAAATCTTGAGGAACACCAAGTATTAAAGTATGCTAGGGGTCTTGGCAGGGGAACAAATAACATGGAAGAAATGTACGAACTTTTGTTTGGTCTTCAATTGGCCAAAGATAGGAAACTTTCCAAGATCGTAATTTTGGGAGACTCCCTTATCACTATCCAACATTTGCACAATGGTTCTCTTCTAGAAAAGAACCATTTGAGTCTTCTTTAATAAATCTTGAGCACCTTGGATTCCTTTAGTAATGATTTCTTCCACATCTTATGAAATCAAAATACAGAGGGTGACAGACATGCCAAGCATGCTTGCTTACTAGAGATAGGACAAAGCGACATAAATGGTTCAAATGGAAAACTAAACCTTAATGAAATCAAATCAGGTCTTTAATTATCTCATCTCCTTGGTCATTCTTAAGTTCAGGATAAAAAATATATGGTTTTAGGGTGCGGGGGGAGGAGGTAAGGGCACTAAGGTTTGTTCTCATACATTATATGCCCCCTTCTACAAGTTGGATATGCATTTATCAATGAGGTGGAAGGTTGTGAGCATAAAGCGACATGCCTCCACCCTCCTCGCCTGAGGTGAAATCTGCATCTCGTTACTCCATTTATTTGTATTCCTTTGTGCCTAGTTCATTCATGGCTTTAGGAATGCAAGTGTTAATAAATCACAAGGGTGATTTGATCTTTGTAGTTTGTGAATCCTTTGGTTTTGGAATTACATTCATGGAGGCTAGCCATAAGTTGAACATGCCAAAAATAGGCTTTTGGTGTTGGTTTGGAAGCTCAGCCTCTATAGTTGAACACTGGGGTTCCCTTACTGTCTTCTATATTTTTGGAGGTTTGGATAATTTTAGAAATGGTGTGGGTTTCCTACTTCGTGCCTTAAATTTTGGTTGATTCGACACTCTTTAGCCCTCCTTTTTCTATTGGGTAATTTTGCCAGTGAATCTCTTCGCTGCTTCATTTGGAGTTGGATATTATTTTCTTTTGGTTTATCGACGGTTCTCTCGACGAATGTAATTCAAGTCTTTCTGCTTTCTTGCATGCTCCTTGTTATTCTTCTTTTAGGAGGCGGGGGCACTAAGCTTTGTTCTCATACATTACATACCCTCTTCTGCAAGTTGAATATGCATTTATTAGGGACGTGGTATGAGCTTGTTGCCATTGATGAGGTGGTAGGATGCGAGCATGTATGCGACACCCCTCCACCCTCCTTGCCTAAGGTGAAATCTGTCGCTGGTCACTCCTTCATTTATTTGTATTCCTTCATACTTGGTTCATTCATGGTTTCATGGATGTGAGTGTTAATGAATCATAAGGGTGATTCAATCTTTGTAATGTGTGAACCCTTTGGCTTTGGAATTATATTCATGGAGGCTAGCCATAAGTCGAATATGCTAAAAATGGGCTTTTGGTGTTGGTTTGGAAGCTCAGTTTCTCTAGTTGAACGTTGAGGTTCCCTTACTGTCTTCTATATTTTTGGAGCTCTAGAGAATTTTAGAAATGGCGTGGGTTTCTTGCTTCATGGCTTGAACTGGGCGTGGTTAAACACTCTTTGGCCCTCATTTTGGTGTTTCTCCTGGGTAATTTCACTAGCGAACATCTTTGTTGCTTGATTTGGATATTGTTTTCTTTTGGTTTGTCGATAACTCTTTAGGAAAATGTAATTCAAGCCTTTGTGCTTTCCTGCATGCTCCTTGTCATTCTTCTTTTGGATAGTGGAGGCTTTGTTAGAAGGAAGTTGCCATGGGTGATTCTACATTCCATTTAGTTTGCCGAGGAAAGGAAGGTACCTAAATTTCACTGTAAACCGTTAGATTGATGAGATTGGTGCCCTTTGTAGCCAATTGGTCAACTTGCAAACTCCAAGAAACTAAGGAAACCATTACAACTCTATGGTAGTTCCTACGAGGGCCAATATGATAAAATCTCTATACACTCCCCATTTTGCAAAGTTGTACTTGTTTGTGTTCAATTTTGATGTATTTATAGTTTCCACCTTGTTTGGTTTTATGTATGTTAGAAATAGTTTGCTTTTAGAAGATCTTGGTTTTATTTTGTACACTCATGAAGAACTTGTGCCCATGATTGTAATGTAAAATTCCCTAGACATTTTTTTGTGATCAAACGCAGATGTAATGGAAAAATTAATCATTCTCAAAACAAAATATATTATTTTTAAATTTAATTCACTTTTAATTTTAATTTTTATATAATTTGACCGAATCAAAATATTTAACATAATATAACTTTACATCTCTTCCATATTGCGCCCGAGAGGGCTTCTCGCTTCTCGGTGCAAATATAGTAAAATGGTATTGAGGACAATACATATATGAATGTAAATCTATACATTTACATTAAAATTATTAGTAACTTGTAGAATTAAAAAAAGTATTATATTATAGTCAATAATCAAATCAATTTACATATCCATTTAAATCTAAATCTAGATCTTCGTCATCCTTTGGATAGGTTCACTATCATAACTCAATGGCCATGCAAATCCAACGCCGATATCCATAATATAGAATATATCATCTTTAATTATATCCATAATAAAGTTCTTAGTAACTTTTAGAATTTAAAAAGTAATATTATAGTCAATAATCAAATCAATTTCCATAACTATTTAAATCTAGATCTTCTACATTCTTTGAATGGGTTCACTATTGTAACTCAATGGCCATGAAAATCTAACACCAATATCCATAATATAGAATATATCATCTTTAATTATGTCTATAAAGCTATTTCTACAAACAAGAGACTGAAAAAGATGTAATATGAGATGATAAGACTAAATTCCCAATTAAATATGGAAATTGACAAGTGATTATGACCAATTGATCATAATCACCTACCAATTCTCAACTAACTTATTGTAATTATGACAAAACTTTTTTTATTAACATCTCATTTAACATTCCCAATAATCAATTTACATATTTGGTCACACTCACATCCACACGTATAATCATAATCATAATCATATTCACATTTATGATAATATTAACATCCTTAGTGTCATATTAACATTCCTTAGTGTCAATAAGTAGTTGTAATGTCCATATCAATTTCCCTATTTTGATCCAAGTTAGTATCCTCACTGATGTTTGCATTTTAATTAATAATAACATTCGAGACTAAATCCATATCATTATTTTGGAAAAATATAGTCCACACTCACTAGTATATCATCAAATATTTAAAATGAGAAAGATGGTACTTGGTCATGACCATGTGAAAATTTTCTCTCTTCCTTGATTTTTTTTTAATGGAAAATGATAATAACTGTCCATTAAATTATTCGTTGGAATCTTAAGATACTTAGTAGGATTTGTGTAATATTCCCAAATAGGGACTGTCAGCAATGCATGATTGAAAAATGCATTTTTTAGGAATGGATGCTACAAAAGTTAAAATGAACCTTTCGATCCCTTAGATCTGACAATTTTCCATCTAAATCCAAGAGGGGATCAAAAACGAATCTCTCTAGGTGAGGTAAACAAATCTCCCACACCTGGTATAGCTGAAAAAGGTCCAAAAATGGACTGCAGCAATATATGACAATATTGCTCAGAAAATAACGCAGTTCAGTAAGGTAGCAACAGGAGGCCAATATGGAGGCTTAATATTATCATTTATATCAGAAAATCAGAGTTATTTTGAAGCCCTTACATTATAGAATAGAAAGAAGAAGACATTACATGAAGATATGCTAAAAAATAAGACGCTGCAACCATATGGTATGACTGTATAAGCTTGACAACGTTATTTTATTCGCTGAAAAGAGTTGTAGATTACACTTCAGATCTAGAGAAGATCTGTGTACAAAAAGATAGATCTATATCAGATCTGTACACTATAGAGTCTCCTCTTCAAATGCCCCTTGGGGTTTTCAGCGAAAAGTGAAGTACATGGAGTAGATCTGAAATATAATGCAGCAGATCTGCAGAATGATTCAGAATTTCTGAATCAAATACATCAGTATTCAAATCAGATCTGAATGGAACATGGACTAGATATGTAATCCATGGATCACCACAGTGAAGGGCAACTTCCCAACACTAGAGATATCTCCTCCTTGATGTGCCAATGACCCTGCAACTTTCTTCTTGCAAATAACGTAGTACTGGAAGATGGACTGCGTTGTAGGCTCTAAAACATGATGTGGCCTCAAGCCAAGATCCGAAAATGGGCTCTCCTCATCCAATACTCTCTTGCCAGGGGGATAGAAGGATTTCCCACTGAAAAGAGGCACTAGAATGGCCTAGATTTGAGTAGATCTAGCTTCCACTTGCTGCAGCTTACAAAGACAACCAAACCCTCAACAGAATTTGCGTTGTATTTGGAAGAAGAGCTTGGCCAAATGCCTGATAGTGGTCAATAAATGTAAGACTCCTCCAAGAGCTTCTCAATGGAAGAGGTGGGATTCTCGATCAGGAACACCCTAGTGCTAAGCAACACTATTCTCTGCTAAATAGCCAAGATAATAAGATATGTCTAAACAGACAAAATCTTCAGAAATAATATGTTCGTCAACAACTTTCTCATGCTGTCCTCCTCTTTCTTAAATAGGCCAAACCCTAAACCATCTCAATGATTTAGCTGCATTCATATGTGTAGCCTCCAACTAAAACTGCGCTGTGCATCTAGGAGATTCAATGTATCTAGACAACGCTATTGATTTGGTCCAGTTGACCCAGTCAATTGTCTTAATCCCTTTCACACATAAGGGTGTTTTATTAAGGTAGCCCAAATTTAGCCTTGTTCATATGGGGCATTGATTTATTTTGATGTTTTAGGAGTTTTATTGATCATCCTTTACAATTTTATTCATGCAACAAGAAAATAAAAACAAAATTGTATATTCTCATTGGCTTGGGCTAATTGGGAATATTACAGTCCTCCCCTCCAAAATGTTGCTTGTCCTCAAGCAACTGATAGGGTGAGTGCTGCAACACTTCTCCTCCTCCATTGGTGACACCATCAAGAATCAAGCTTCCTTTACAAGCCAAGTGTTCACCAATCCAACCCTCCATAAATTTTTCCTCCAAAGTCAATATGAGATGTGCACAGTCCATCCCACAAGGAGTCAAGAACTCACATGAAACAAACATGGTTGAACCAATACTCTCCCTGAAACATGTAGCATAAGGTACATGGAGAGTCTCCATCCCATGAGGTAGAAACATGCTCCCCATCCTCCCTCCATACAACCCCATAAATAGTACAAGTATGTCATCAATGTATGGAAGAAAAACTACATGTAAACATACAGAAATTTGAGCATAAGGAGGTGGGTCATAGTCCCACATATGGTACAAGTGCAGTGCATCTCTTGCCTGCATTAGATCAAGGTGTGGTAAGTGGTTTCCCCACCACTTACTTGTTTCCCGTGTCATCTCACTATGGTTGAAAGTGTGAGATATGTTTGGTGCTTTTGGGAAGCACCCATCATGAAAGAAAATCTCCCTTTGCACATCAAGGGAGTGGCCAAGTTAAGAAATTTTTGTGGCCCAACAATTGGCATGAGATTTACATGATACATTACTCCTTTTAGGAGTCATGGCCTGCATAAAAATGGTAAAAGAACACGTACAATCAGAAAATGAAACTTGCTTTACATGATCAGATCTTTTACCAACAAAGTCTCTCCTACACATGGAGTTGTGCATGGATCTTTCTTCTCTTTCAAAAGAGGGAAGAAATGGCTGAAATGACTTTTTCATAGAGTCCCTTGGCTGCCCCAACTTCACATAGCTCATGCATTCTTGAAGATGAGATGTAGTTCCTCTTTCAAGCCTTCTCAATCAAAACTCCTCATGATGATGTTGTAGATCTTCATGGAATGCATATGGCTGAAACAAAACTTCTTGCATGCCCCTTGTAGGATATTTTGCTTGAGCTTAGAAGCTCTAGTAAAAAAGATTCTACCATGATGATAGATGACTCCTCCTTGGACTAAGTAGTCCTCTTCATGCAACTGGTCATTAAGTATCATACATGTGTGAAGATCTTTGGAATAATCCACTAGCAGTTGGGATTTCCAATACAGATCTACACTACTCAACAATGACAGCGCTGATGATGCATCAACATAAATGTTTGTCATGTTGCTGATCTCCTCCTTGACATGTCCTATGCCAAAGGTGTGCATTGGAAGGCCAATCCTTCCATTCTTCTCCTCCCACAGTGCAAATCTAGAAATGAGAGTGGGTGATGATGATGAGGAAAGAAGATTTCCCTCCTCCTTGAGCTTGCCCAAGCTTCCCAGCACTGTAGCTTTGTCTTCAAGTGCTCCAATCCCTCCTAGATCTAAGTTTGGAGCAACAAGTTGTGAAGTCTTCCCCACAAAAGATGAATCAGGTGGCCTCCCAAGTGGTTTGCCACTAGATAAGAGTGTCCCATGCATTAATTTCATGAACATAATAAATGGGACTGTAAGGTCCTTGCTTTCACTGCGCAAATCCATCTCTGTTTTCTGTGTGGAAGTGTTGTGTGAGGGGTAATAATGCATGCCTTTGATCATTTGAAGTGCACCACTCTTCTTGTCCACCCATTCCATTTACAAAGCCTCCTAATCAATGGTGACTTTCCCCAATGTAATCAGCCATTGAACACCCAAAATAACATTGGTGTTCGGTATGTCAACTACAAAGAAGTGATCCACCAAAGTGTAAGATCCCATGGTGACTAAAAGTGATGGGACATAATGCATGCATTACATTGTTCTATCTCTTGGGACCAAAACATAGAATCCCTCAAAAGTATCAGTGGGTATTGCCCTCCTTTGCACAAGATGAGCATCAATAAAGTTGTGGGTGGCTCCATTGTCAATAAGAATAGATACCATCTGATTCATGATTGAACCATGAACTCTTAAGGTCAAGTAATTAGGTACTCCTCTCAAGGATGCAAGAGTTCCTCCAATAGGAGCAAATGCTCCATTGCCATCTCCTGATGGTGTTGGATCTCCCTCAACATTGTCAGTTGTGACCCCTTCTTGGTTCATCATCTTCATCTTTTTCAAGATCTGAGAAGACCTCTATGTAATGTGCTTTACCAGTAGCACATCTATGTCCAGGTACCCATGGTTCTTGGCAAGTGAAGCATAACTTCTTTCTTCTTAGATCTCTTCAGACTTCAATATCAAGAGGCTTCTTGAATGAGCTCTCCTTGGAAGGAGCAACTTTCTCTTCCTTCCCTTTAGAAAGGTAAGAGGGCTTGTTCTGAAAGTTTGCCTTTGCTTTTGGCAAGGCATCTTGAAGGTCTCTAGCCCTCTCAATGGCATCATGCAAGGTAATGGGCTTGGTAGACTTTACCAACCCATGAAGATGTTCATCTAGACCATCGATGAACATATACACCCTTATTGCTGCAGACAAGTCAAGAACCATAACATATAATCTCAAAAATTCAGAAATGTAACACTATGTATTACCGGATTGCTTCAAATTTGTAAGGCTCATGAAAGGTGACTATGGATATCTTCTGTCAAATCTTTCCACCACTCTTCTAGTGAACTCAGAATAAGCAGTCACATTGACATGACCCAATGTAGACAAGCCATGGAACCACCAGTCATGTGCTTCACCTTCAAAGTGCAGCGCTACAATCTTGATAGCTTCCATTTCAGGGACTTTGTTCAGCTGGAAGTAGATGTCAAGCTTTTCTACCCATGCTTTGGCAAAAATTTTGGATGACCCATCAAAATTGGGTAGGAAGAATATGCCCATAGAGTAATGTCGATCATGATTTTGAGTGAATCCACCATCTCTACGCTGATGCCTTGGTCTTCTCTTGTCCTTCAGGTGACAAAACTCTTGAAAACTCAACTGATATTTGAATCTCTGATTTTGAGATTCATATTCTTCAAGGGATGCTTGTTCTTGTGGCCCTTCATTTCCCACAGCCAAAAATTTAGGCATAGTGGAGTGTTGGGAAACTTGTGGTTGGTTCATTGGTTGATCATTCCAGTGGTGAGATAGGCTAGAGATTTCTCCAAGATGAAATCTCCTAGGAGATTCTTTGATTCTATCCATTCTCATCTCTTTGATCTCTCTAGCAAGATATTACATTGCTTTCAGAAGGGTTTTTGCAAACTCCTTTCCATCTTCATCACTTCCAGATTCAGGGGCTTTACCCTTGCCTTGATCATCATTGGTGTAATCAAATTTCTTCTGTCTTCTTTTCAAATACCTCTTCTCTCTGTCAGTAAGAGGCTCATTTTATTCTGTAGACATATTGGCTCTTCAAGAAAAGCACAGGCTGTGCCAAGATTAGAGCTCTAATACCACTGTAATATGCCCAAATAGGGACTGTCAGCAATGCATGCCTAAAAAATGCATTTTTCAGGAATGGATGCTAAAGAATTTGAAATGAACCCTTGGATCCCTTAGATCTGACAATCTTCCATCTAAATCCAAGAGGGGATCAGAAAAAAATCTCTCTAGGTGAGGTAAATAAGTCTCCCACACCTAGTATAGCTGAAAAAGGCCCAAAAATGGACTACAACAATGTATGACAATATTGCTAAGAAAATAATGTAGTTAAGCAAGGTAGCAGCAAGAGGCCAATATGGAGGCTCAATATTATCATTTATATCAGCAAATCAGAGTTATATTGAAGCCCTTACATTATAGAACAGAAAGAAGAAGACATTACATGAAGATATGCTAAAAAATAAGAGGCTGCAACCATATGATATGACTGTACAAGCTTGACAACGTTATTTTATTAGCTGGAAAGAGCTGTAGATTACACTTCAGATCTAAAGCAGATATGTGTACAAAAAGATAGATCTATATCAGATCTATACACTATAGAGTATCCTCTTCAAATGCCACTTGGAGTTTTAAGCAAAAACTGAAGTACATGGAGTAGATATGAGATCTAATGTAGCGGATTTGCAGAATGATTCAGAATTTCTGAAGCAAATACATCGATATTCAAATCAGATCTGAATGGAACATGGACTAGATTTGTAATCCACGGATCACCATAGTGAAGGGCAGATTCCCAACACTAGAGATCTCTCCTCCTTGATGTGCCAAAGGCCCTGCAACTTTCTTCTTGCAAATAACGCAGTAATGGAAGATGGATTGCGCTGTAGGCTCTAGAACATGATGTGGCCTCAAGCCAAGATCTGAAAATGGGCTCTCCTCATCCAATACTCTCTTTCCAGAGGGATAGAAGGATTTCCCACGGAAAAGAGGCACTAGAATGGCCTAGATCTGAGTAGATCTAGCCTCCATTTGCTACAGCTTACAAAGACAACCAAACCCTCAACAGGATTTGCGTTGTAGTTGGAAGAAAATCTTGGCCAAATGCTTGATAGTGGTCAAGAAATGCAAGACTTCTCCAAGAGCTTCTCAATGAAAGAGGTGGGATTCCCGATCACGAACACACTAGTGCTAAACAACACTATTCTCTGCTAAACAACCAAGAGAATAAGAAATGTCTAAACAGAGAAATATTTTAGAAATAATATGTTATTCAACAACCTTCTCATGCTATCCTCCTCTTCCTTAAATAGGATGGAAACCTTGCCAAACCCTAAACCATCTCAATGATTTAGTTGCATTCATATGTGTAGCCTCCAACTAAAACTGCGCTGTGCATATAGGAGATTCAATGTATCTAGATAACGTTGTTGATTTGGTCCAGTTGACCCAGTCAATTGTCTTAATCCCTTTCACACATAAGGCTGTTTTATTAAGGCAGCCCAGATTTAGCCTTGTTCACATGGGGCATTGATTTATTTCGCTGTTTTAGGAGTTTTATTGATCCTCCTTTACAATTTTATTCATGCAACAATAAAATGAAAAAAAAAATTGTATATTCCATTAGCTTGGGCTAACTGGGAATATTACAATTTGATTTCAAGTTCTTCACGAGCTTTCACACAAGAGGATCTACCCATATATTTAATCCTTAGGGTTGTTGGATCCACATTATCATTTGCTTCATATATATATTATTGTCAAACCCGACATCCATATTTACACCCACATTTGGCTATGCATTAATATCCCAAGTTAGCTTCTTAGTACCATTGCATTTTAGCGTGTGCAATAATGCCCTATATACTGCTTCAACTTTGTGTACGCTAACACGAGTTTGTCGGCGTCAATCATGTTTATGTCTACATTTAATGTTTAGTCTTAATTGTGTGCATGTTAATACTTGTTGTCTAGGCTTAATTGTGTCATGTATTGTGAGGCCTAATGAATACAATAGATTTAACAATGGATAACAATAATTTTAATATTTGATAACTTTATATATATATATATATATATAAAAGAATAATAAAAATATGAAATAACAAAATATGTAAATAAAAATATGTGTTTAAAGTATTTTGTATTAGAAGTTAGCTCATTAAGAGATTGTTTTATTTTGAAAGGCAAGTGAACATAAGCATATTTTTTTAATAAAATGATCATTGTATTGTCTTATTTTAAGGGTATTTTTTTAGATGAATTTTTGAACATTTTTGATATTGTTTGTAATTGATAGTTGATAATCATTTCAAATGGTATTAGGGCTTTTTTGTGGGCCCAAATAGTTTTTTTTTTGGGTCTATTTTTGCAATTTTTTTGAGGAAAAATGAGGACCATGACACTTAGATCCATTTCTATGAATTTTTGTGTAGAAGCTAAAGAAACCATTTGCATATTTGAGTTTATCTCGAAAAAAACCCAATTAAAAAAAATAATACAAATCAAAGTTTGGAAGTGGAGATGGATTTGATTTAAAACCAACCTAGATCCATCTTAACTCCAAATCTATCCTAAGAGGGATCATATCTCTTTTCACTCTAAAAGAGGTTTGAACTTTAAGAGATTTGATCTCTCTCGATGCTTGGTAGGTCTCGCGTTAAGATGGATCTAGGTTGGTTTAATTATTAATTATTATTAAAAAATATATTATTATAATTATAATTGTAATTTTTTTTTGTTTGCTAAGTTGTGTGAGTCTTGAGATGACTACACGTTTAGCCTTTGGCTTGAGAAATCATGATCCATGGGGCATCTAAGTCATCAAAATCACCTGAGGATTGCACCTAACCTGGGCCACACTAGCCCTTAACATGGTTGGATTTTTTTCCCATGGAGTTTCCAACCAATGACCTTGAGATCATGGAGTTCCTTAACAATACACTACTTTATCGTCTATTCTATGCTCCATGGGCTTTACTGGTTTAATTATAATTATAATTATAATTATAATCATAATTATTAATTTGATAATTTAATCTACCCCTTTAAATAGGTTATATTCAACATGAATACCATGGGCCAATACCATGGGTTCTCAAAACATTGAGCTCAAAAATCATCAGTAACTTGACCAAGTCAAATTAACTAGTTGGAAGTAATTTATATTTTAATGTAAGGTTATTTTATTAATTTTGTTTACAAGACAAGACAAATCAAGACTTGATAGGACATCATAAAACATCTCTTCCATACTGGGTTGGAGAGCGCCTCTCAATGCAATAATCTCTTCTAAGATTTTTTGGCGATGGTTGCACATATTGTAGAGTAGATATCGTTTGATGGAGCATCTATATTGTTTCAATCAAACATGAAATTATTTGTAGGAGAGATGTTCTCTTTAATGAGAAGAAATTAGGTAATACCTTGTTGAATTCCTTTTTTGGCTTGCAAGGTAGTGACACAATGTAAATTTTGTAGAATTTTGGATCCATTAACTACATAAGGTTGTCAACTAGATAATTGACTCTATTAGAATCAACTTCCAGTGAAACCTTCCACGACATAGTTGAACACAAGCTTTAGGATCCCTATTCAGTTCACAAGAACTCCTTCAACAAGATAGTTTTTTTTCCTAGATGGGTGATTAAGACAATGGAAGTTGCTATTATTGATGCAAGAGATGTAAATAACTTCGACGAAAACAAGGACTCAAAAATCGTGTGGTAGTGTTGCTATAATGGGATATTTGCTAGAGGCATGTGATCTTGATACATATGAGATGACATGGTTGAATGAGATAATGTTGTTATTGATGAGTACCAATCATTGACGAGGAATAAATCATGGGACTTAGTAAAGTGTTGATGGGTATACAAGACCAAAATATAAAGGTAAGGATGCCATTTATGCGGTCATTGATAGACTCATAACATATGCACATTTTTGTGGAATTAGAAGTACATATACAACAAGCCAAGTGGTAGAAGTGTTCATGAAGGGAATTCATAAATTTCATGGTTTTCCTAAAGTAATAGCAAGTGATAGAGATATAAAATTTGTAGATATTTTTTAGAAAGAATTATGAAAGATGATTGGAACAACACTAGTTATGAGTTCATTATATCATCCATAAGCATAAGATGATCGTTAAAGAGAAATAGTTAATAAATTTTTAGAGGGTTATACACAATAGTAATATTTAGACATGCTATCTTAATGGATGTAGTATCTTCCTTTAGAAATATGGTGGTATAATACTATCAATTACACATCCACTAAAATTCCCCCATTTGAGGTGCTTTATTGATGTCCAACTCCTAGTATCTTAATATCTCATACTTTTTGCAAGATGAGTCCAAAGTACATGCAATAGAGTCACATACTGAGAAGACTAAAGAAACTTTGACCATTCTTAAAGAAAATATTCAAATGGAAAAATAAGATGAAGCAATAAGCATATCAACATGCAAGTGAAAGACACTTTGAGGGTGATTAGGTAATTTTGAGGCTACAACCTTATAACAAATCTACATTCAAGCAAAAAAGAATCGTAAAATAGCTCCAAAATTTTATGGACCCTACATGATTATTTTCAGGATTACATAAGTGTTATATGAGATATATCTACCTTCTTGCATTCACATGGTTTTTCATGTATCTTGCTTAAAAAACATTTTGTGAAAAACTATGCAAGTGTAAACAAAACTTCTAGAATTAGATGAAGCACCGAAGTTGATTCTTAAACTAGAAAAATTTATAAATCAATGTTCTCTATCTCTTCAGAATTGAACCATTATGGAGTACCTAATCAAGTGGAAAAATACGCCTCTACAAGAAGCTACTTTAGAAATGAGTAGTTATTGAAGAAACACCCCCAATTACAAGCTTTAATATATATATATATATATATATATATATATATATATATATATATATATAAATAGGGGGTTATGTTAAGGCCCAAATATGGATTCATTGTTAGTTTATTTTTTATTCTCATGTTGGCTTAATGGCAGGTTATACCATGTCTCTTTTATTTCCTATTTTTAATAAACTTGAGATTTATTTGTACAACCATCATAACTATGACTTGCACATTCGATTCATTGTAAAAGGAGGTTTTACCCATGGAGTGGAATGTACTCATTGAATTTTTATCACATTCAAGGAATGTGGTTCATAACAACCATGGTCAATTATGGTTAGACCATGGTTGACTAATGTTTCCCACTGTTGCATATCATTGACCATCATTTATTAAGGTTAAACATGGTTGACCAAGGTAGACCATGGTTTACTATGGAATCCCATGTTCAAAATGGGTGACTATGGTTGACCATTGTTGACTATGTCCCAACATGGTTGAATATGGTAGATCATGGTTGATCATGTTTGACCATGTAAACTATGTATGAACATGTTTGACCAAGGTTGACTATGGGTAACTATGGTTTCCCATGAAAGACTATATATGACCATGGTTTTCAACCTTTTTCAATGGTGACCATGTTGACCATGGTTGAATAATGTTGCCCATGGTTTCCTATGGTTGACTATGATTGAGTATGGTTGGCAAGGGAAGACCATGGTCAAATATGGAAGACCATGTTGATCATGGGTGACTATGATTGAATGCCGTTGAATATGTATGACCATGGTTTACTATGTTTGAATATGATATGAATGATAATGGTTGACTAGGATATGCTCATCACATTATAATGTTGGGTTTTATTTGACACAATACAAAATTATGGTATGCTCATCACATTATGATGTTGATTTCTGTTCATTAGATTGGAACATTAGGTATTTTTGTCATATAACGATGTCAAGTTATGGTTTTCACATTGCAACATTGGTTATTGTTTGTCACATTCCGATACAATTTATCTTGGTCACATTTCAATGGTAAGTTATGGATATGGCTTTGTGACACCAATTTTTCTTCATCACATTACAACACCAAATTTTGTTCATCACATGATGTTGTTTTATTTTTTGCCACTCAACGTCATTGATTTTTGTTTATTGCAATGTGATCCTTATTTTTTTCATTTCATTGTGATGTTTATTTTTTGTTCATCACATTGCAATGTTGATTTTTGTTCACCACTTTGCGACATTGATTTTTACTCATCACATTGCAATGTTGATTTTTGCTCACCGCTTTGCGACATTGATTTTCACTCATCACATTGCATATGTTGATTTTTGTTCATCACATTGCAACATCAATTTTTACTCATTACATTGCAACATCAATTTTTACTCATCACATTGCAACATCAATTTTTACTCATCAAAATGAAACATTGATGTTTCTTCATCACATTTGAAATTCAATTTCAAAGTCAATTCGTTTTTTGTTTGTCACAATCGACATCATTTTTTTTCGTCACAATGCGGCATCATTTTTTTCGTCAAAATGAGACATCATTTTTTTTTTCGTCAAAATGCGACATCATTTTTTTTTCGTCACAATGTGACATCATTTTTTTCGTAACAATGTGACATCATTTTTTTCGTCACAATGTGACCTCCATTAATGTTCATCATATTGTTACGTCAATTTTTATTCATCACATTACAACACCCATTTTTTTCACATTGTGATATTCATTTTTGTTTGATTTTTTTAGTCATTCCTCACACAAGGTTTGCCTTCTTTCTCATGTCTTGAGCCTGACCTATTCTTTATTCGTTTCTGTAGCTGATTTAGGCTTTGCAATAACTAGATGTTTATTTAATTTTTCTCCTCTTATGTTCTTATTATTCTTTCATTGTCACAAGGTGACATCAAGAATTTTCCAATGAATAATTATGTTCATCACGTTGTGACATTAGTGAAGGGTTGTGTTATATTGTGATACATTGTCACATTTATATTAGTGTACTTTTGTCAAATCACTATGTTCATCAATGGTTATTTCGCAATGTCATGTTCCTTAAGGGTTTCGTTATTATGTGAAGTTTCTCAAAAGTTTTTTCACGATGTGTTTGATGGCTGGCTTATATTTACACACTTTGTGATATTTCTTACATTGTGACATTCCAAAAAGGTTAACTTTGAGTGAGATTCCCCTGGATTATCATGATCCATTATGAAATTCATCTTGATCAACCTATAAGGAAATGTTATGTTCCACATTAGTTACATTACATTGTGACATTAGTTAACGGTTGATATAAAATGATAATATGGTAGTTTAGAAAGACATTTTTTCTCGAGGAAAATATATACTATTCTATTTAAAATATATAAAATAATTACATGTGCATATATCATTTAGCATTCTTATGGTTGTATTAGCACTGAAGGATATACCTGATAAGGTCCAATAAAAATTTTTTGCAGTTCTTCCTAAGGAGATATTGGTTTTCTTTCTACAAAAAACTCTTAAAATGTCCCAAGTAGGGGCCTTATTTTTGAGAAGGAGCCACATGAAAAAAATAGATTTAGGAGGGTAGTCTAATTTCCATATTTTTTTCCTTCACCATGAGAGGTAATTTGAGACCAAGGATTCCAAGAGGGATAAATATTCGAACTTTGGCGAATATACCCCCTAGGGTTTCAGAACCAAATAAGGCTGTCTTCTTGGTCAACAAGAGAAATGTTGGAACATTTCAAAGTGTGTGTAGTCTATACAAGCTTCAACGAAGTCTCCTTCTAGGAGGAGGTCCTATGTTGAAACCCACTTTTGGTTTCCCTATTGAGCCAAGCCTCTAACAACTTGGTTTAAAGTATACCATCCCCCTTCATTAAGCAAGTTTATAAAGGGGGCTGACTATCTGAATATGTTTCGCCTGCCGATCTAAGGGTCCATCCCTAATTTGATTTTTTTTCCATATTCAACTTTCAAGCAAAGTTGTTCATTGATGATATGATTTTTTTTGTGATTGCTTTCCAAATGATTGATCCATTCCTTGGAGAGATTTGTGTGAGTTGGATCCTATCCAATTGTGGAAATGGACTGATATATTTTTGATGCATTACATGAGCACATCATCCCTTCCCCTGAAGGAGCTTCCATACACCTTTTGCGGCCAAAGGATTTTGAAAAGCAGAATATATTTTTCATCCTTCAACCACCTTAATATTTTGGGGAGGCAATGGATTTCCATGAGGTGAGGGTAAAATATTGTTTTCCTCCCTACCTTCCTAGAGAAAATGTTTGATGAATTTGTATATATTCCGTAGGATTCTGATTGGGATCAAAGATAAGGAAGCCCAAAAAGTTGGAATAGAGAACCATATTCCTTACTCTCGAGAGCGAGTGATTGCACCTGATTCGTATATGTTTTTATATCTTTTCCAATAGCTAACACCATCCGGATTTAAGGTAATTGACAAACTCTAGGATAAAACCTATATATTCCAGTATTGTCAACATAGAGTAAAGACAAGTGAAGCAAATGTTTTCAATTGTGGATTTGATATCATATGGAATTCTCCTGTAATATTCCTAAATGGGAAAATCAACAATACATGCATATAAAACTAGAAATAACAGTGTAAATCAACTCATTAACATTGGAGACCAATATGGAGACATAACATCATGTATTAGATTAGAAAATCAATACAAAATAATGAGGCATGAATCATATACAATGGGGAAACAAGCCTCCCATAAGCAATCACTCTTGAATATGAACTGCTGCTACAATAAAAAATGTCGGAAGACTGCTACAACGCAGTTATAAATGCACTGCTACAGAAAAGGAATGTACAAAAGATGTAGGGCTGTTATATGCCTCAAAAGATATTCCAAATATATATCTAGGCTTAATACAAGCTCCTACAAAGAACCTGGAAAGGGTTTTCAGAAATACATCCTGTATAAGATGGGATCTAAAGCCCTAGGGATGAAGATTCACTGCAAAATGAAGCACATGAGTATGGAAGGCTGAAATAATGTAGATCACCTCAAATTCCTCCTCCAATGAAAGGATGAACCCTTCAATCACAGGAAAACACTCCAAAGGAGCCACAAGATCCCTCACTGAAGCTGCCCTCCAAAATAACGCAATTCCCAAATGGAACAATGTTGTAAATGATGGGAAATAGTTGGCCTAGTTCCAAATATCTGAAATATGTCCAAGAGCCCTCCAAAATGATCTCCCAAGAGAAGGAATCCTTCCTTCAATGAGAAACTAGCTCAGAAAGTGGGTTTCTAAACCCTCCACTGTAACACCCTGCAACACAACACAATACCCTGCAGAAAATGCGCTGATGAAGAAAGATGTAGCTTGGTATGAAAACCTGAATGTGGAAATTAAATGCAATGCTCTTCCAAGAGGCCTATCATGGAAAGACGTGGGATTCCCGCTCGGGAACACCCGGTGTTAAACAACACATCAATCTCAACTAAACAACTGAAGAATACAAGATGTCTAAACAGACCACATACAAAATAATAATCCAAAACATAGCCTCATATGGCTGCCATCCTCTTCCTTATATATATTATGATCTTCCTTGCCCTTGGCCCCACTCAACTAGGTCATTTCCCTCATGAGATCAATCTCCCTCCAAAACTGCGTTATTCCTCATTTAATATCCACTTCTCCACAACAACGCTGTTGAATGGGTCAAATTTGACTGGTTCAACATGATTCAACCCCTGTTCACACTCAAAGGTGCTTTATTTAGTTGCTTAGAAGTTCTCCTTTCACACTTGAAGTGTTTTTATTGCTGCTAAGGAGATTTATGGGCCTCCCTACCCACTTGTTCACCTACCTAGTGACAAAATGATCTATAATATTCCATTTAGCTAAAAGATAAATTTTAGGAATATTACAGTCCTCCCCTCCAAAATATTGCTTGTCCTCAAGCAACTGTAAAGGTGGAGCAAAATTCCTCCCCTCCTCCTCTTGTGGCCTCCTCATCAATAGTCCCCACCACTGCTCAAAATAATCTGTAATAAATATTTCCTCCAATAGTTCCTCCCAAGTATGAAAGACCACATGGCTCACATCATGAGAAAGTGGAAGGTGTAAGTGGAAACCTTCTTGCTGTCCAATGGCCTCCTCAAGGTAGGAGTGATGACAAGCATAGGGAATATCATTCCCACTGAGAGAATCTCCTCTCCATGCTATCATCGAAATGAAATGAGCCATCCTGGGTAGCTCACCAAAGAAATTCTCAACCCCTGGTTCATGCAATGTATTGGGGCTGTATGGAGAGATTAGATTTTCCCACCCATGTTGTTTCTCTCTCCATTTATGATATGTATGGTGCTGATGCTGATCTTGGGCTGAAATATTATGGTCTCCAAGGATGTCCCAAGTTACCCCACTAATAAAAACATCCATGAAGTGCCTCTCCCAAGAACTCAAGTTCTCCAAATGGCTCCTCTCACATGAATACAAGAGGTGTAGTGTGGCAATCTTGGTTTTCCCATTGTTTCTCCTGAAACATGAAACATATGAAATATGGAGAATCATACTCCCAATGGGCACCTCCAACTCTTGTGCCACCCTCCCAAAAAAGCTTCCCATAAGAACAAGAGCATCACCAATATATGGAAGCAAAAACAAATAAAAACAAGTTTCCATATGAAAACCGGGAGGTGGATCATAGTTCCATAGTTGGAAGCAGCATAGTGCATCCCCTGCCTGCCTCAAAACAAAGTATAACAAGTGTCCTTTTAGCCGCTTTTTTTCTGCCACAATCATCCTACAAGATAGGATCATAAAAGTAAAATTTGTTGCCAAGGGTGCACACCAAGAATGATGTGGCATCTCCCACAATCCACCAATAGAATGGTCAACATAAATGCTGCAATTGGCCTCAAGTACATCACAATACAATATACAAGAAGGAAATATATTCCTTGGTACAATATGCTGCTCACAAAAAGTAAAAGGAATAAAAATCATAATGCATAAGTGTACATCCTCTACTATGTACCTTGGTCATTGAGCTGAAATGTCTTAACTAAAAGTTCTCCCTCACTCTCAATGAGTAGGGAAGTGGTTGTGACAACCTCTCCATCATCATCCGGGCTATGCATCTCTCCATATGCTGATATACTATTGAGATTCAACAAGATGACGAGCTTAGTGAAAATTAGTCACCTTCACTAAGTGGGCCCGCAAGCTATTTTTAGGTGCAAGTCTATTTTTAGACTATGTCTATTTTTAGACATGGTGATCATATTTCAAAAGTTGCAGGATGCTATTTGTGGATGGTTTGTCAAGGACAAAATTATTTTTTTAGAATATTGGGAGAAGTATATTTATATATCGTCGATCTAAAAATAGATGCATGTCGATTATTATTAGCCCTTAATAATAATCCGACAATAAACATCAACTTATTCTTTTGGAGCACTTTATTTCAGTGTATAGATTTGGAAAATCAGTGGGTTGAAGGAATTACGCAATTCCTAGGATTGAAAGGTGGTTCATGCATGGAGGACTCAGTTAGAACTGAAGTGGCAAAGTTATGACAGAGTTGGAAGAGTAGTTCATGGAGTTGTTATTCAGTTTAACTCAGTTATTGGAGTTAAACTCAGTTGAGCTAGTTGTATCTAGTCTAACTGAATGATACACTAGTGAGAGTGGAGTGAATTAATTCACAAATAATAGCTCACTAATCAACTGAACAAATACAATAGTTAAATACAATGCATGTCAGTTCCAGTTGAGACCCAGTGGAGAGGTAGGTGAAAGGGTGAGATAGACTATCTGTTGTGACCATAGTGATGTATTGATTGCATCATACACACATTGGAGTTTCCAATGAGGATTGTACAGTCAAGGCAAGGCCAATTCGAATTCATTCAGGGGTCTTCTTCAGCAGGGATTGCGCAGTGGAGGCACGCTATCAGGTGGCAAGAAATCAGTGCATGGATTTGCAGAATTCTTCTTGTTAGTGTGTGACGATTGATTGTACTGAGAGCTTGATGTACCAAGATTTATATGAGATTGTTACATGATCTCCATGATACATAATATATGATAGTTGGGGTTTTTAGATTCAGGCTTTCTCGTTAAAAATCTGTGTTATGTGCAATTGTTTTTATTGCTTCATGTGTTTGCAATTGAGTTTAAATTTCCGCAAAAGATTAACAGTGGAAGGATTCTGTATTTAGCAAGAAGATAAATATTGGTAGATTAGGAGAATTTGGATATATACATGCATATGTTATATAATTTATACATGGTATCAAAGTAGTGTTAATTCTTGAAGATTGCAATTGTGAAGAATTGATGAGTTTGTGCTGGTGGACAATTCGAATTTGCTGCAGAAAATTCTTGGTGCGACAATTGAGTATTCATTGAAATGTTTTTCAATGGGTTGCGATTGGAGTATGCCCTTAATGGAATCTCAAATTACATAGCCTGGAAGGATAGGATGGAGGTGGTGCTGGACGATAATGGACTAAAGGAGTTCATCGATAGCGATGTTCCTAAGCCAGGTTCTAGCGATCTTGCATGACTTGACGCATGGCAAAAGAAGGTAGCAAAGACAAGAATAATTCTGTTGGAAGGTGTGAAGGACCATATTGTGTCCAGCCTTCATGGGAAAGCCACTCCATTTTCAATGTGGAAGGTTTTGACAGATTTTTTCCAAAGCAGCAGCGACCAGAGGAAGTTGGAGCTGAAAGATAAGCTCAGAAAAATAAAAATGGAGAAGGGCGACAGTATTCCAAAATATCTCAGGAAGTTTGTCCACTGTAGGGGTGAACTAGGAAGTGTGGGGATTACTGTTGATGATGATGACTTGGTGAGCTTGGCTCACCTTGGGCTTTTGAAGAGTTGGCATAGCTACGAAAACTCCGTCAATGGACGGGAGAAACTGCCGGGTTGGGAGCGACTTTGGTCGGATTTTGTGAAGGAGGAGATAAGGCGAAGTACCAGGGATGACTCTTCATCGAAGAATGAATATGAAGAGAATTGTGCTTTGGCTTCCAAAGAAAGTAAAGGGAAGGGGAAGAAATCCCATCCAAAATACGAGGCTAAAGGCAAGAAGCAAGATTTTTCCAAGGTGAAGTGTTTTCACTGTCACGAACATGGGCATTTCGCCACTAACTGCCCACATAAGAAGAAGAACAAGAACGCTGTTGGAGATACAACAGGTGAGGCCTTTGCCTCGCAATTTGAGCTTGATTTCTCTTTGATCGCATGCTTGGTTTCAAGCTAAATGGGATCGGTGTGGTATCTTGATAGTGGTGCGTCTTTCCATATGAAGGGAGACAAGGAGTTGTTTAGTGACTTGGAGGAGAAGGACCTCCAAATGCATATAGAGATGGGTGATGATGGTCGATACAGTGCAACCGGAATTGGGACCATTACCTTTGAGAGGGAGTCAGGTAAACCATTTCTGTTGAAAGATGTTATGGATGTTCCAGGTCTGAAGAAGAACTTGGTCTCGGTCGCAATGTTGGAAGACAGAGGTTATGATGTTGTTTTTAGTGAGGGAAAATATTTCTTGCGACATAAAATAACAGGTCAAACCAAGAGGATAGGGATTCAAGTTAAGAATCTCTACAAGCTAGAGGTAGATGGTTGCGCTGTAATGATGGGCAAAGTAGAATAAGTGGTGAGCCGGGATGAGGGCGAATTATGGCACAGGAGATTGGGCCATCTTCACCATGGCGCCTTGAATATTTTGCAACATATTTCTACTGGACTTCCCAAGGGTACTCTTGCGCAGTCAGATCAGTGTAAGGGATGTACTATGGGTAAGTTTGTGAAGACCACCTTTCATGAGAAGGAGAACCGTGCTTCGGTGATCCTGGAGAGAATTCAATCAGACGTGTGTGGACCTTTCTCGGTTGCTTCAACAACAAAACACATGTATTATGTTATTTTTGTTGATGAATATTCTCGTAGATGCTGGATCTTCTTCATGCAGAAGAAGAGTGAAACATTCTCAAAGTTCTGTGAGTTTAAAGCATTGGTGGAGAAGGAGTCGGGGAAGCAAGTGAAGGTCTGCAGAGCAATAATGGTGGTGAATATATCTCAGGCGAATTCAAAGACTTCTGTAGCAAACAAGGAATTCGAAGAGAACTCATAGCGCCTCATAACCCACAGCAGAATGGGGTCGTGGAGAGGAAGAACAAAACGATTGTGGGTGCTGCACGAGCTATTCTGAATGACCAGGGCCTACCGATGCACTTGTGGGTGAAAGCATGCAACACTGCGGTTTATGTGAAAAACCGTTGTCCTCATAGAGTACTTGGCATGAGTACAAATGAAGAATATTTTACTGATAAGAAGCCTGATATTTCTCATTTGAAGATTTTTGGCTCATCTGTTTACATTCATGTGACAAAGGATGCCAGGAAGAAGCTGGAGCCAACTGTAGAAGTTGGGATATTTGTGGGGTACACAGAAACACCCCATAATTATCGTATGTATTTTCCATATAGTCGAATGACTGTGGTGCAACGTGATATAAAATTCAATGAGGTGAAAGCCATGAAGTTGTCGCTTGAGAGGGAGCTACACTTGCATGCAGAGGAGGAGCTACTTGTTCCCAAATATGAGCCTCCAGATGTGGATCAACCATAGGAGGAGATTCATGGAGTGGAGGAGTCCACTCATGCGAAACCAAACATTAGAACAGGCAGAAAGCGTAACACAGAAGCTGAGAGACTGAAGCTTGATGCGGCACAGAATGTAGGAGTCCCTACATCACAACATAGACAAAGACAGTCACTTGACCGATTTAATGGATACATGGCTATTATGAGCAAGTGTGTCATGATAGAGCCATCTTATTTCGAAGAAGCAGTGCAGGAGCCCATATTGGTAGATGCCATGATGGAGGAGTATGACTCCATTGTCAGAAATAGTGCTTGGGAGATTGTTCCAAGGCCGGTGGTTAAATCAATGGTAGATTCAAAATGGATATACAAGGTAAAGTACATTGCTGATGGGAGCGTCGAGAAGTATAAGGCAAGATTTGTTGCCCGAGGCTTCTCACAGATCGAGGGGATTGATTATGAAGAAACCTTTGCACTTGTCGCACAATATTCTTCCATAAGGACCATCCTTGCTCTCTCAGTGCAGATGGGTTGGCACATTCATCAGATGGATGTGAAGACTGCGTTCCTTAATGGGATCATTGAGGAAGAAGTGTACATTGAGCAGCCTGAAGGATTTGAGATCTTTAGCAGCGAATCGCATGTGTGTAGACTTAAAAGAGCGCTGCATGGGCTGAAGCAAGCACCTCGTGCTTGGTACACACGGATCGACAACTATTTCACTGGACTTGGCTTCACCAAGAGTGAGGCGGATGCAAACCTGTATCAAATTGTGGTGGAGGGTAAGCTTTTAATCATTTTTCTTTATGTTGATGATGAACAGTTGATACACTCATGCAAGGCAGATCTTGCAAAGGAGTTTGAGATGAAGTATTTGGGCCTCCTTCATTATTTTCTTGGATTGGAAATATGGCAGCGGGAAGGTGAACTGTTTGTGTCTCAAGGCAAGTATGCCCGGGAGATACTGGAGAAGCTTCAGATGCAAGTCTGCAAGCCTATCGACACTCCTCTTCCAAGGAATTGGAGGAAAGAGGATGCTACATCGGTAGCGGTAGTGGATGCCACTGTTTATCGATAGTTGGTGGGTTCGCTCATGTATTTAGTTAATACAAGACCAGACATATGCTATGCGGTGAAACATCTTTCACAAGCGATGGTTAAGCCTACCAAGCTATTTTGGAAGGTAGGAAAGCATGTCCTGAGGTATCTCAGGGGCACATCTGAGTATGGCTTATGGTACAGCCAGACGGATGAGGTGAAGTTGCATGGCTTCACTGTTGCAGATTGGGTAGGCAGCCCAACGGACAGAAAGAGCACATTAGGAGGGATTTTCAGTATTGGATCTACGACAATTTCTTTGTACAGTAGGAAACAAAGATCCGTGGCACTCAGTTCAACGGAAGCAGAATACATGGCAGCAAGTCAAGCTGCATGTGAGGCTATCTAGATGAGGAAGATCCTGGTTAGTTTGTTCGGTTCACATTTAGATCCTACAGTGATACATTATGATAATCAGAGTTGCATTAAACTCTCGATAAATCCTATATTTCATGATAGATCTAAACATATTGATATCTGGTATCATCATATCAGAGATTGTGTGTAGCGGAAGATCATGTTGCTTCAATACATTCCTCCGGAAGATCAGGATGCAGATATTCTGACGAAGGCGCTCACCAGGAGAAAATTTGAATACCATAGAGGCAGGATCGGGGTGAAGGATAATCCCTATCTTGTTGATAAGGAGTGTTGAGATTCAAAAAGATGATGAGCTTAGTGAAAATAAGTCACCTTCACTAAGTGGGCTGCAGGCTATTTTTAGGTGCAAGTCTATTTTTAGACATGGTGATCATATTTCAGAAGTTGCAGGATGATATTTGTGGATGGTTGGTTAAGTTGGAAAAATAGATGAAATTATATTTTTATAATATTGGGTGAAGTCTACTTATAGATCGTCAATCTAAAAATAGATGCATGTCAATTATTATTAGCCCTTAATAATAATCCGACAGTAAACATCAACTTATTCTCTTGGAGCACTTTATTTCAGTGTACAGATTTGGAAAATCAGTGGGCTGAAGGAATTACGCAATTCTTAGGGTTGACTGGTGGTTCATGCATGGAGGACTCAGTTAGAATTGAAGTGGCAAAGTTATGACAGAGTTGGAAGAGTAGTTCATGGAGTTGTTATTTAGTTAAACTCAGTTATTGGAGTTAGACTTAGTTGAGCTAGTTGTATCTAGTCTAATTGAATGATACACTAGTGAGAGTAATAACTCACTAATCAACTGAACAAATACAATAGTTAACTACAGTGCATGTCAGTTCCGGTGGAGACCCAGTGGAGAGGTAAGTGAAAGGGTGAGATAGACTAACTGTTGTGACTATAGTGATGCATTGATTGCATCACACACACACATTGGAGTTGCCAATGAGGATTGCGCAATCAAGGCAAGGTCAATTAGAATTAATTCAGGTGTCTTCTTCAGCAGGGATTGCGCAGTGGAGGCAGGCTATCAGGTGGCAAGAAATCAGTGCATGGATTTGCAGATTTCTTCTTGTTAGTGTGTGACAATTGATTGTACTGAGAGCTTGATGTACTAAGCTTTGTATGAGATTGTTACATGATATCCATGATACATAATATATGATAGTTGGGGTTTTTAGCTTAAGGGTTTCTCATTAAACAACTGTGTTATGTGCGATTGTTTTTATTGCTTCATGTGTTTGTAATTGAGTTTAAATTTCCGCAAAAGATTAAGAGTGGAAGGATTCTGTATTTAGAAAGAAGATAAATATTGTTAGATCAGGAGAATCTGGATATATACATGCATATGTTATATAATTTCTACATATACATCTTGCTGGATCCCCTCCCAAGTGAACTCCTTCATCAAAGTGCATGGAAAGAAAGTCCACATGTGCTGCATGTAACAACTTCTCCTTGAGCACAAAAGCTTTAGTCAAGATTATTCTTCCATAATAATAGATGACCTCACCATCCACCATGAATCTATCATCTCCCTCTGGGTCATCAAGAATCATGCAAGCACTAAGATCCTTGGAGTACTCTACCAAAAGTTGAGACCTCCAATATGGATCAATCCTCCTAAGAGACAATGCTGTAGATATGAAATGTGAAGTTCCCCACATGCTGTTGTCTTTTCCTTTGACATCCCTCATGCCAAAGTCATCCTCCAAAGTGCTGCCATACCCATCATGCAGCTGCTCATGCTCAAGTAGAAATGGTGGCCCTTGGAAGTTGACCTCCCATGAGAAGCTATCATCCAAAAAGAACCTCCTGATCTTGGTCAATGTAAGCACGAGTGGCCTCCTTCTACTCCAATATATGGGGGATCCCTTCCTCAAGGGAAGCACCCTCTGTTTCTCCAAATCCATGGAGTAGCTCCCTTGCACCATGGTGGTGCTATCCTCCATCACTGCAACAACTTCTGTTAGGGCATAATATGTAGTGAGAGTGGGTAATGTTGAAAATGGGAGAGTGTATCCCTCTTCCTTGAGTCTACCCAAGACTCTTAGCACTGTATCAAGTCCTCCCAAGGTCTTCACCCCTCTAGAATCAATGAGTGGTGCACCCAAATGTGAAGCATCTCTCATCACCTCCTGATCTAGTGGTCTCCCAGGTGGAATTCCTCCATGTAATGAGACATCAATATCAAGAGTAGACTGCATATATGAATGGACAACCTTGTCACTGCCTTCACTGCGCAAATCAATCTGCCTCTTTTGTGCATCAATCTTCTGAAATAGTTAGGGGTGTGTGCTCCGAATCAAATGATGCGGGCTTTCCTCCCTACCTTCTCCTTCTATCTACAAGGTCTCACAATATATTAGTAATGGCACATGTTTTTCATGGATTGTGCCTTGATCTCCACATATGAGATCCTTTGGGATTCCTTGTGAACATACAAGAATTCCTCTTGTGGGAGAAAGGGCTCCACATTCCTCTCCATGAGGTGCTAGATATACTTTAGATATGACAACGTTGTTGCCCCCGGCCTTCTCTTCCTCTTCAATATGAATGGGAGTCACCTTCTCAATAAGAGGATCCTCTTTTGAAAAAGGGATCTCCATGCCCTCTTTTCTAGGAATATGAGATAGAGATCTTGCCTCTAGCAAGGTATTATGCAAGATGTTATCCTATTCATAGTTTTCCGAAGTGGAGTTGGGTTTATAAATCCTTCCAACCCATGCAAAGGTTTTATTTGTTTTGGTTTGTTTAGCTCCACCAAAGTTGTATCATAATTTTTTCCATCAAACCTTTCCACTATTCTCCTAGTGAACTTTGCATAAGTAGATGTATTTTAATTTTTTAATGAAAAAGATTCAAACATCCACCAAGCATAGGCCTTACCTTCAAATTGCAGCATTGCAACTTTGATGGCTTCATTCTGTGAAATTTGGTGTTGCTAAAAATAGGTGTCTAGCTCCTCCACCCAAGTTTTAGCTAAACATTTAGATGAACCATCAAAAGTAGATAGAAAGAATCTACCCACATCATGTTGCTTGGTCCTAGCGCTCCTTTCCTCCTTGATCTTGAAAAACTCTTTGAATTTGATGTGATCTTTGAACCTCTTAGTTTGAGATTCATATTCTTGCAGATTATCACTAAGAGTCTCCTTCTTTGGCATTTCTTCTTCTTCCAACTCCCTCATAGTAAATCTGGGCATAAGACTGCGCTGTGGGTCATAGTGTGTGGCTGTATGCTCACATTCATCATGTAAAGATCTAGAGTTTTCTTTAGATTCAAACTCCCTTGGATATTCTCTATACATCTCCCTTCTCATCTTCTTGATATCTCCCTTGATGCTCTACATAGTTTGAAAAAGAAGCTTTGAGAGCTCCTCTTCCTCTCTTCCTCCAAATAATGGAGTCATGTTTTTGTTTTTTATGTACACCTCCTCTTCTTGTGAGAAGCTTCTCCTTATGGTGACATATTGGCTGAATGCACATGCTGAGCCAAGAATAGAGCTCTGATACCACTGTAATATTCCAAAATGGGAAAATCAACAATACATGCACATAAAACTAGAAATAGCAGTGTAAATCAACTCATTAAAATTGGAGACCAATATGGAGACATAACATCATGTATTATATCAGAAAATCAATACAAAATAATGAGGCATGAATCATATACAATGGGGAAACAAGCCTCCCATAAGCGATCACTCCTGAATATGAACTGCTGCTACAATACAAAATTTTGGAAGACTGCTACAATGCAGTTATAAATGCACTACTACAACAAAGGAACATACAAAAGATGTAGGGCTGTTATATGCCTCAAAAGATATGCCAAATACATATCTAGGCTTAATACAAATTCCTACAAAGAACTCGGAAAGGGTTTTCAGAAATACACCCTGTATAAGATGGGATCTAAAGCCCTAGGGATGAAGATTCACTGAAAACTGAAGAACATGAGTATAGAAGGCTGAAATAATGTAGATCTGATGTAGATCACCTCAAATGCCTCCTCCAATGAAAGGTTGAACCCTTAAATCACAAGAAAACACTCTAAAGGAGCCACAATGTCCCTCATTGAAGCTGCCCTCCAAAATAACGCAATTCCCAGCTGGAACAACGCTGTAAATGATGGGAAATAGTTGGCCTGGTGCCAAAGATCTGAAATATGTCCAAGAGCCCTCCAAACTGATCTCCCAAGAGAAGGAATACTTCCTTCAATGAAAAAATAGCTTAGAAAGTGGGTTTCTAAACCCTCTACTGCAACACCCTGCAACACAACACAATACCCTGCCGAAATTGCGTTGATGAAGAAAGATGTAGCTTGGTCTGAAAACCTGAATGTGGAAATGCAATGCAATGCTCTTCCAAGAGGCCTCTCAAGGAAAGAGGTGGGATTCCTGCTCGAGAACACCTGGTGCTAAACAACACAACAATCTCAACTAAACAACTGAAGACTTCAAGAAGTCTAAACATACCACATACAAAATAATAATCCAAAACATAGCCCCATATGGCTGCCATCCTCTTCCTTATATAGATTATGAGCTTCCTTGCCCTTGGCCCCACTCAATTAGGTCATTTCCTTCATGATATCAATCTCCCTCCAAAACTGCGTTATTCCTCATTTAATATCCACTCCTCCATAACAGCGCTGTTGACTTGGTCAAAGTTGACTGGTTCAACATGATCCAACCCCTGTTCACACTCAAAGGTTCTTTATTTAGCTGCTTAGAAGGTCTCCTTTCACACTTGAAGTGTTTTTATTGCTACTAAGGATATTTATGGGCCTCCCTACCCACTTATTCACCTACTTAGTGACAAAATGATCAATAATATTCCATTTAGCTAAAAGATAAATTTTAGGAATATTACATCTCCATCCATATAAGGGGGATTTTTCCACATTAATTTTCATTCTAGTTGCTTCAGAAGTAGAATAAGAATATATTTAAAGGAAAGTAGGTGGGTAAGGTTCCCTTTTGAGAAGAGTAAAATATCATCTACAAAGAGTAGATGAGAGAGAAAAAAACCTGGAGAAATAAGGATACCTTTAAAGCCTCCTCTTAGCTTAACATTCTATATTAATTTGTTGAGTCTTTCCACTTATAAAATAAAGAGGGGGGGGGGGGGATAGAGGACAACCCTGACTTAAACCACTTTTTTCATGGGAAAAAAAAATCACAACTATGTTTATAAAAATGGTGAAAGAGGAAATATTGATGCAATTCATGATCCATGTCACAAAATATTGATATAAACCAAGATGGATAAACAATAGTTTTAGGCAGATCCAACTTACTCTATTAAAATATTCCGAGAGGCATATATTATTTCCCTTTGATTCCTTGAATCGATAGAGTGCAACCTTCCCTGGGCAAGGCCAATAAATTCATGTATTTGACGGTTCTTGATAAAACCAAATTGCTCACTTTGGAAATGGTTAGATAAGATCACTTTTAATATCATAGCAGTGAGCTTTGAAATGGTTTTATAGATGGAGTTACATAAAGAAATCAAACTGAAGAGATTAAAGTAGGTAGGAGAGTTTGATTTGGGAATTAGAGAGATGAAGGTGGATTTGAAGGGAGCAAGGAATTCTCCTGTGGATTCAGAGTATCCCACAACAAAAGGAGTCAAAACATTCAATATAAATTTTGATCGAAAAATTGTTCAAGCTTGGACTCTTTCATTTTTGAAAGCTATGAATAACTCTGGAAAGTTCTTTTGTGACTTCTACTTTTAGGGACACATTTCCTTCTTGGTTAATATATCGAGGGAAGAGGGTTTTCACTTTAAGGATTTGCTGGATAGAGGTTCTTTGGGGGAAGAGTATATGCCTCTGAAGTAGTTACAACATTACTCGGAAATATCCTTAAAGGAGGATGCAGTTGTATAATTAGAATTTTTGATCTCATAAATTGTGTTTATGGATTTTCAATTGTTCGCTATTCTATGAAACAATCTTGTATTCCCATCACCTTATTTTAGCCAAAAGGCTTGAATTTTTATCGTCCATTCCTTTTCCTTATCCAATGGGAGTTTCTTCATTTTTTCCTCCAATTCTTTGATCTCAAGTTTCCTTTCAAGAGTTACAGGAGTAGAAACACTTTGCTCAAGAAAGAGGTTAAGTTTTGTTTCAATATCTACAGGGATTTTGAATCCTCTTTTTTTCACCCACTTAATTATTAGGTCCTTATCCATTTTTAGTTTTCAATGGAATTGATTGTATGTGGGAGGGACTTAGGAGAGGTTATGGAAAGAGGGATCCAAGATAACTTGATCACATTTATCTGCAAGGAGGGGTTCTCCAACTAGGTCATATTTTGTTTGAAGGGGGATGGGGGCTTTGAAGGGAAGGGATCAATACTGAGAAAAATGGGATAATGATTAGAGGATCCACCAATAAAGGATATTTGATTTATTTTGAACCCCCAATCCATCCAAGCTTCTGCATATAACAATAATTGTTTTTTTTTACCATTTAAAATTATATTTTATAAATATGGATATGTTTATGGTTTGAGTATAAATATAAGATGACATTTGTGATATAATGTAATTATAAAATTATTTTTTAGATTAATAATAGTGTAAATGTAAAATAAAATAAATTATTAAAGCATAATTTATATTTCTTATCCATTTGGTGATTTTATGTATTAATAGTTTTTTTTACAATATGATTTGGATATAAAAAAGAATGAGATGAAATGAGTGATGTAATTTGATTAGTGGAAAAAAGTATAATTTTACATTGAATCAATAAATAATATAATAAATTGAAATAAATATATAAATATAAATATAATTTTATGTATTAATAGTTGTTTTTTGTAACATGATTTAGATACCAACTTAGATCCATCTTAACTCTGAGTCTACTAAGCATTGAGATGGATCAATCTCTTGATATGAAAACCTCTTTTAGAGAGAAAAGAGATTTGATCACTCTCGACGCTTGGTAGATCTAGAGTTAAGATGAATTTTAAAAATTTTAATTTAATTATCAATGATTATTAGGTGAATGGTAGGGATTTAACATTCATAAAATATTTTAGAATATTTTTAGTAGTGTACACAAATCAAATTTTGATATTTATTTACAAAGTAGATATGCCTTTTCAGTTTTTTTTTTGCAAGCAAGAAAAAATTCATGATTTTATCAAATATTTATATAGAGTACATGCATGGATAAACATGGACGGTCTGTGTTCAAGTTGAATATGTTCTGGAGACAAAAATAACTATTGAAAATGACAAGAAGAAAATATTCTAATTTAATTTTCCCTTGATTAAATTAGAATAAAATTGTAATTCCACATCACATCACAACTTATATGAGTTAACTAAGTTAGGATGACTTAATTGGTTCAGTTAATTCGACTTGAGGGTCAAACTAGAGGCATGTAGATCATCTCCTACATTATAGGAGCCCTAGTTGAGTTTATTTTGAGTTGTAATTAATTGTATGAATTTATCCGAGTTAAAATCAGTTTAATTAGTTCTAACTGATGGAGGAACCAGTGAGAGGTCAAAGTGTGGAACTTGAACTTGAACCACATGTAGCGATCAATTGGATAACTGCTAATTCACTCATAAATAATTCATGCATGTCAGTTCTAAGAAAGACCCAGTTGAGATTGGAGTTCAAGGGCAGTGTACTATCAGTTGTATAATCATCCAAATTGTATAGGTGGTGCATGCAGTCAAAGGAAGGCCCTTGATAGATTGAAAAATATGGATTGGGAATTTCCCTAATTAATAGGGCCTATTTACCTAAGGAAACTTACACAAGGAAATAGGGATCCTGGAGGGCAGAAAATTGGTTAAGTTTTGAACCAGGCTTGTCTAGGAATTAGTGAGACAAATAGAGATACTGTAGAGGTTTCTCAGCTTGGAGAAAATTATTGTAATCTTCTCATATTTTCTAACTTATGCAATATACAGATAACGATGGTTTTAGCTAAGGATTTCTCTAGGAAATACTTGTGTATTGTGTGATTGAAATTATTTTTCTTTTATGTTTTGTGATTTCAAGATCTAAATTGGTTTCCACAATTGGTAGAGTAGATTCAAGCATATTGTTTCATCATATTAAAATTATCTGTTGAATCTACATTGATTTTATACATGGCATCAGAGCATGAATCGCTCTAGAAGAGAAGAATACGAGTTTTTTTTGTCCAGGTGAATTGAATTTGCATATCTACTCTTCAGGACTAGTAACAGGATTAGGATGTATTTCTCTAGATTGAGACTCGAATATGCCCTTGAGGGTAATTCGAATTACATAGCTTGGAGAGATAGGATGGAAGCAATGTTAGAAGGCAGCAGGCCAAAGGAGTTCATAGACAATGATTTTCCTAGGCCTAAAACAACAGATGCTCAAGATCTGGCGGCATGGAAGAAGAACGTAGCAAAGGCAATAAGGATTCTATTGGAAGGTGTTCGAGATCATATTGTCTCAAACCTCCATGGAAAGGAAAATCCATATGCTATGTGGAAGGCCTTAACATATTTGTTTCAGAATAACAACCACCACAGGAAGATGGCGCAGAAGGACAAGCTAAGAAAAATAAAGATGGAGAAGGGTGACACAATACCAAAGTACTTGAACAAGTTCACCCAATGTTAGGATGGGATTGGAAGTGTTGGTGTTACAACCGTCAAGGATGATTTGGTGAGACTAACACGTCTAGGCCTTCCCAAGAGCTGGAACAACTACCAGGATTCAGTGACTCGGAGGGAAAATCTATAAGAGCGGGAATGATTTTGGTCCAACTTGGTGCAAGAATAGATTCGACAGAACACTAGAGATGGATCCTCATCAAAGCATGATGATGAGGAGAACTGTGCCTTGGCTAGAAAGGAAAATAAAGGGAAAGGGAAGTCATCACATTCCAAACCAGATTCTGGTCAGGCAGGAAAGAAGAACGACTTGTCGAAGATCAATTTTTTTCACTGTCACGACCTGTGACACTATGCCACGAAGTGTCCGCACAAGAATCCCTCAGGAGGAGTGGCAAGTGAAGATATTGTTTCACAATTCAAGTTGGATTTCACTCTCATCACATGCATGGTGTCATTGGTGATGGGTTTTGTGTGGTACCTGGATAATAGAGCCTCATTTCATATGAACGACAACAAATATTTCTTCAATGACTTGGAGGAGAAGGACCTCCAGATGCACATCGAGATGGGAGAGAATGGGAGGTATAGCAAGATCGACATCGATACTGTTTCCTTTTGGAGGGAGTCTGGTTTTCCTCTCACATTAAAAGATGTTATGTATGTTGCTGGTTTGAAGAAGAATTTGGTTTTAGTTTCTATGTTGGAAGACCGTGGCTACGATGTGATATTTAGAAAATTAAAGGTGTTAATTCATCACATAGACATGGGAAAAGTGAAGAAGATCGAGGTTCAGGTAAAGAACCTCTACAAATTGGATGTAGACGATTGTGCTGCCCGGAACACGAAAGCGGAGAAGGTGGAGAACCGAGACATCGATGAGTTATGGCATAGAATATTGGGCCATATCCACCACATAGCTTTGAAGATCATGCAATTGATTTCTACAAGACTTCCCAAGGGTGCAGTTGAGTAGTGTGATACATGTAAAGGATGTACATTAGGGAAGTACACCAAAGCCACCTTTCATGATAATGACAGTCGAGCACAAGCGATCCTTGAAAGAGTTGACTCAAATGTGTGTGGACCGTTCTCGATAAACTCCATGATGAAGCGCATGTATTATGTGATTTTTGTAGATGATTTTTCAGGCAAGTGTTGGATATTATTCATGCAGAAGAAAGAGCAGACGTTTGAATTTTTTTTGAGTACAAAGCACTTGTTGAAAAAGACACAGACAAGAAAGCGAAGGCTCTCAAGAGCGAAAATGGTGGAGAATATGTGTTGAATGAATTCAATAACTTATGTGCATTAGAAGGCATTCAACGAGTGTTGATAGCACCTTATAACCCACAAGAGAATGGGGTTGCAGAAATAAAGAAAAAAAGCATTATGGTAGCTACACGAGCGATGTTACATGATGAGGGCCTACTATTGCACTTGTGGGTAGAAGCATGCAACAAAAATGTGTATGTGCATAATATAAGTCCTCATCGGATTCTTAGGATGAGTACACTCGAAGAAGAATTTTCTGGTAAGAATCCAAATCTGGTGCACTTTAGATATTTTGGTTCATCAGTTTACTGTCATGTTACCAAGGATGCACAAAAAAATCTAGAACCAACAACTTAGTTGAGCATATTTTTGGGGTACACTGATACACCTCACAACTATCGGGTGTACCTGCCATCTCAAAAAATGACAGTGGTTCATAAAGATGTGAAATTCGATGAAGGGAAGGCCATGCGAATTTCCCTTGAGAGGGAGCTTCAGATGCATGCAAATGAGGAGATTTTAGCTCCAAAAGAAGAACCTCAAGATGTGGAGTAGCCAAAAGTAGAGGAGCAGAGAGTGGAAGCACCCACTCATGCAGAGATATCAAAATATGGAAGGAAGCGTGCCAGAGAGACTGACGTGTTGATGCATGATGCTAGAGAGAATGTGGGAGCACCCACATCACAACGCAGGCAGAGAAGGTCCTCATATCGGTACATTGGGTACATGTATTTTATGAGAGAGAGTGTAGAGACTGAGCCATCCTTATTCAAGGAAGAAATGCATAAACTAGTATGGGTTGATAACATGGTAGAGGAGTATTACTCCATTATTAGAAAAAATGCATGGGAAGTTTTCCCAAGACTAGAGGACAAGTCAGTTGTAGGATCTAGGTGGATCTACAAGGTGAAACAAGCAACAGATGGGAGTGTAGATAAAAAAAAGGCCATATTTGTGGCCAATGGGTTCTCGCAGGTGGAGGGAATATATTACGAGGAGACCTTTGCTCCCGTAACAAGGTACTCTTTAATTATATCTATTCTTGCACTTTCAACGTAGATGGGATGGAAAATACATCAGATGGATGTAAAGACAACTTTCCTCAACGAAGTGATTGAAGAAGAGGTGTACCTAGAGTAGTCGAAAGGGTTTGAGACCTTCGACAGAGATTCGCATGTGTGCAGACTCAAGTGAGCGTTGTATGGACTGAAACACAAACCCTGTGCTTGGTACACTAGTATCGAAAACTATTTCACTAGGTTGGCCTTCACCAAAAGTGAAGCAGATGAAAACCTTTACCATATTGTGGTTGAAGGTAAATTATTGATTATAGTATTATATATCAATGATTTAATTCTAACGGGTGATGAGAATTTGATCAAATATTTCAAAAATGATCTTGCAAGATAATTTGAGATGAAGGACATGGGGCTCTTGCATTATTTCCTTGGTTTTTAAATTTGGTAAAGATATGGGGAAATTTTTGTCTCTCAGGGAAAGTATGCCAATGAGATACTTAAGAAGTTTCACATGGAGAGCATCAAACCCATGGAGAATCCCATAGAAGGGAATTGGAGGAATGAAAATTCTACTTCAGGTGAAGTGGTAGATGCTACCATTTACAAGAAGCTTGCGGGTTCACTCATGTACTTGGTGAACACACCACCGTACATTTGTTATGCGGTTAACCAACTTAGTCAAGAAATGGTTAAGCCCACCAAGCTCTATTGGAAGGAAACCAAACATGTGTTGAGATACCTCAGAGGCACCAAACAGTTTGGTATTTGGTATAAAAAGATAGAGGGAGTGAAGCTTCAAGGCTTCACAGATGTAGATTGGGAAGGGAGTCCATCTGACAGGAAGAGCACATCAGGAAAAATATTCAATATTGGGTCAACAACAATTTCCTAATACAACAAGAAGCAAAGATTAGTTGCACTCAGTTCAACAGACACAGAGCACATGGCTGTAGTCAAGTAGCTTATGAGGCTATTTGGACGAGGAAGATCCTTGTTAGGTTGTTTGGTCAAGATATGTGTCCTACGGTGATTTAATGTGACAACCAAAGTTGCATTAAACTCCCGGTTAATCCAGTTTTTGATGGTAGGTCCAAGCATATCGACATCCGGTATCACCATCTCAGAGATTGTGTACAGAGGCGGATTATGTTGTTAGAGTACATTCCAATGGAGGAGAAAGATGCAAACATATTGAAAAAGGCACCATCAAGAGGAAAATTTGAGTTCCACAGATGCAGGATCGGGGTATCAAATAATCCCTTTATTGTTGAGAGGGAGTGTTGAAAATGACACCAAGAAAATATTCTAATTTAATTTTCCCGTGATTAAATTAAATGAAATTGTAATTCCACATCACATGATAACTTGTACGAGTTTACTAAGTTAGGATGACTTAGTTGGTTCAGTTAATTCGAGTTGAGGGTAAAAATAGAGACATGTAGAGCATCTCCTACATTATAGGATCCCTGGTTCAATTTATTTTGAGTTGTAATTAATTAACTCAATTTATCTGAGTTAAAATCAGTTTAACTAGTTCTAACTAATGGAGGAACTAGTGAGAGTTCAAAGTGTGGAACTTGAACTTGAACCACATGTAGTGATCAATCAGATAACTGATAATTCACTCATAAATAACTCATGCATGTCAGTTGTGAGAAATACCCAATTGATATTGGAGTTAAAGGGCAGTGTACTATCAATTGTATAATCATCCAAATTGTATAGGTGGTGCATGCAGTCAAAGGAAGAAAGCTAATGGATAACACAGTATGGATTAGGAATTTCCCTAATTAATAGGGCCTAATTACCCAAGGAAACAACACAAGGAAATAGGGATCTTGGAGGGTAGAGAATTGGTTAAGTATTGAACCAAGATTGTATAGGAATCAATGAGACAAATAGAGATAGTGCAGAGGTTTCTCAGCTTAGAGAAAATCATTGTAATATTTTCATATTTTCTGAATTATGCAATATACAAATAATGAGGTTTTTAGTTAAGGATTTCCCCAGTAAATGCTTGTGCATTGTGCGATTGAAATTATTTCTCTTTCATGTTTTGTGATTTCAAGATCTAAATTGGTTTCCGCAATTGGTAGAGTAGATTCAAGTACATTGTTTTAAAATATTAAAATTATCAGTTGAATCTACGTAGATTTTCTACAATAACTTTTCTATCCAGAGAAATATTGGGAGGGACCATCTTCCATTGAATGGAAAACTATATGGTCTCCGAGAGTATCTTGAGACCAATATTTGACACCATAAGGCCATATCAAAATCAAGAGTAGCAGAGACTCGGTAAACAACAACATCAAAATACCACAAGAAAAATAACATATTAGCATAAGTCGGGAGAGTCTTTCTTGGAAATTGTGAGCTATCCAAGTCAGATTGAGAGATATTTGAAGGGGTCATCATGGCCTTCTAGGATCCATGGTGGGCGTTCCCGCTCAAAAATCATTCAACTAGCGCTTATGTTGGCCTCTTACTACAAGGTTTAAACTTTCTAGCTATCTACTATGACTGTCTTGCTGGGAATAAGAATCTCCTTCACCTTATGGCCTAAATTGCTTGTAATGTGTGACATCCCTTGGTTAATATTTCTCTCATTGTAAATAACTGTAATTATTTAATGGTTGAGAGAGGAACACATATTCCATTGCTTGAGGAAGGATATTGCTTAAAGAAAATAATGTTTTAAATGCCAGTCTTGGTTGGTTGAAACAATATTAATTAGCTGACTGTGAAATAAGTTTAAATAATAAGAAAAAGGATAGGCTCAAGTATGCTTAGCCTCTAACGACAAGGAAGAAATGGGAAATTATTCAAGATGGGAATGGGTTGCGTTTGTTGGGTATGTGTTATATTCTTTCCACGATTAGCCCCATGTTACAGATGTTGGCGGTCAAGGTGAGTCGGGGGTCAGTTTAGGCTAAGGCCTCATCGTTAGTTCGCACTTCCGGCTAAAAATTTTTTTTTAGGGTGACTCACTCCATAGGCGGATCCGCCCATGGTTTTGTATGGTTTTGCACATGGTTTCTTAGTTCGGCGGTTTTCCGCCTCCTGTATTTTTGTAGATCCTGGCCAAGGAATCACTGCTATGATCTAATCCAGGGTTAATGGATCGGGGTTTATGTATGCTTCGGCATGTATATATATGTGTTGTAACACTAAAAGGAATATAATGAAAAATCAAGCTGGTCGTCCCGATTTGGGATCCAGGGGAAAATCTCTGTGTTTATCTGTTTTATGTTTTATGCTCTCGCTATTGTTTATTTTCTCTTATAAGATTCGTGTGTAGATAATTTCTGTTCAGGGTTAAAACCTACATTTGGTATCGGAGTTGTTTCGGCTTCAAGGGGACGCCTTTGTTGTTGAGGTTTTTTTGCTCGGGCCTGTGGTAGACCCTGTGCAGTGGGAGATCTGCGGGATCGATTCTTGCGGTGAAAGAATATGGCGAGCGGCGGAAAGATAGAGATCGAGAAATTTAATGGTCAGAGTTTTGAGTTGTGGAAGCTCAAGATGGAGGATCTGCTGGTGGATAAAGATCAGTGGATCACGGTAGATCCAGGTACTAAACCAACGACAATGTCAGATGAAGACTGGGAAGGAATCGGACCTGATAGTTGGAGAGCAAGGTCACTTCGTTGTGTGTGTCGTATTCGCATTGTTGAATGTATTTGGGAAGCTACTGGCTAAGAATTTGTAAAAACTGGGGGCTTGTACTGCACCCAAGTCTCCCGTAATAAGTTGTTCCTCATGAAAGCCGATAACTCCGAGGATGAAGGATGGAGACTCAGCTGACAGAAAGCATTCCAATGCCTTCAATACTGGTAAGTCACCAGTCATGCCTGATATTAAAATCTGGGACATATAAGTGCACTGGTTTGTTGTGTTTCTACTGCACTGTGAGCGCTTGGTTATTGCAATAGGTAGCAATACAACTACCTTGAATTTTGATGACATTGTTCACCACAGGAGGAAATGAGATGGAGAAATATGGAGGGTCAAAATGGAGATGCCTTATCTATACGAGGAAGGTCCCAGAACAGAAACAAGAATAAGGTTTCGAGTGGGAGATCTAAATCTAGAAGGAGATCTAAATCTCCTGGAAAGTTTGTAAAGGTGTGCTGGAAATGCGGAAAGGAAGGACACTACAAAAAGGAATGCAGATCTAAAGCTCCTGAGAAAGGAAAGGGATCCGATGAAGCTCCTTCTGCAGAGGCAAAAACCACCTCGGATGAAGGTGGGGATGTGTATTTGGCTTCTTCTTCAAATACACATGTAGATCATGAGTCATGGTCGATTGACTCAGGTGCATCCTTTCACTTCACTCCCCATAGGGAGTGGTTCTGCGAGTATGAGAAATATGATGGTGGTGATGTCTTCCTAGGGGATGATAGGAAGGCCAGAATCATCGGACGTGGAAAGGTCAAGCTGAAGCCGCAAGGTGGGAGGATTAGAACACTTCCTGGTGTTCTGCATATTCCTGCATTGGCCAGAAATCTGATTTCTGTAAGCAAGATGGATGATGCAGGAGTAAAAACAGTGTTCGAGTTAGATGTCACATGGTCTGGGAGCATCGAGAGCACGTGGGAGTTTTGACCGGAGTTCAGACAAGCTACAAGGTAGGCACTGTTATTCAAGGGTGTAATGGGGTCATGGTCGTTGAAAGTGGGACTTAAAGCCTAGTCGTCGGGAGAAAAGCATCATGCTATTGGTATCAAAGGCTTAGACATATTTGAGAGAAGGGGCTTCGGATACCGCATAGAGATGGTATGGTAGAAGGCATGTTCAATTAATTGATTTATCATGGGGCATGTGTATATGGGCTTAATCGTATCGTTCCTTCGTGCTAAGAGGGTAAAACAAGATATTAGAACTTGTGCACAAAGTGATGTTTGGCCCCGTGGCCGGCCCATCACTCGAAATTCTGTACTAATGTTTCTCACATAGATGACTTCTCATGAATACATGGACAGGCTTTCGAGGAAGAAATCAAGTCTTTGACAATTTAAAGAATTTGCTGCCAACCCCTGTGGAAACCAGACAGAGAAGAAGATAAAGGTGCTGAGGACAGATAATGGTGGGGAGTTCTGCAAGAAGGAATTTGAAGAGTTCTGTAAGAAGTGTGGTATAGCACGACAGAAGACTACTCCATACACACCTCAGCAAAATGGAGTTGCAGAAAGAATGAAAAGAACACTGATGGAAAAGGCAAGAAGCATGCTCAGTGGTACCAGGTTAGGACAAGAATTATGGGCAGAGGCAGTGGAGACTGCATGCTATCTGGTTAACAGATCACCTTCATCAGTGTTGGAGGATAAGACTCCACATGAGGTATGGAATGGTAAGAAACCCTCTCTTTCACATCTAAGGGTATTTGGATGTGATGTATATGTACATGTTCCAAAGGAGAAAAGGACCAAGTTGGATAATAAATCTGAAAGGTGCATCTTTATTGGGTATAAGGATGGTTTAAAGGGTTACAAGCTTTGGAACCCAGAAACAAGGAAGGTTGTGTACAGCCGAGATGTGGTGTTTAGAGAAGTGAAAGAGGTTGTTAAACATGAAGTCCTACCAAAGGAACCTGAGAAGATAGAGTTTGAGCTAAAGGAGGATGAATCAGACTCTACAACAGAAGAAGACTCAGAAGATGAAGAGCCACAAACTCCAACTTTGAGAAGATCAGTTCGGGAAAGAAGGCAACCATAAAGGTATAGTCCATCTGCTTTCTGTTCAGGTTTTGCCTTAACTATAACTGATGATGAACCCAGAACTGTCAGGGAGGCAGTAGATTCAGAGGATGGAAAACTCTGGAAGGAGGCCATGGTTGATGAAATGGCATCCTCGCACAAAAACGATGCATGGGATCTGGTGAGCATACTGAAGGAAGCCCATTGGGAGCAAATGGGTGTTAAGAAGAAGGTGAATGTATGGTGGAGAAATACAAATCTCGATTGGTAGCTTAAAGGTTATTCCTGCAAAATAGAATTGATTTTTGGTGATATTTTTCCCTCATAAAGTTACTTCTATTAGATTACTTTTATCTGTTGCTACTGCATTTGATTTTGAGGTAGAACAGATGGATGTGAAGACAACATTTCTTCATGAAGATCTGGAAGAGGAGATCTACATGAAACAACCTGAAGGATTTATTATGAAGGGGAAGAAATAGCTGGTCTGCAGGTTAAAGAAGTCTCTGTATGGGCTAAAACAGTCACCAAGGATGTGGTATCAGAAATTTGATACCTATATACAGGGACTTGGCTTCACCAAAAGCAAGGAGGATCACTGTGTTTATTTTAAATTAATTGTGACCGTGTTATTTATTTGGTCTTGTATGTGGATGATATGTTGTTGATTGGAAATGACAAAGAAATTATCCAAGATTTGAAGACCCAGCTGTTCTCCAAATTCGACATGAAGGATCTTGGTGCTGTAAACTATATTTTGGGCATGGAAATTAAGAGAGATCGCACAAAGAGGAAGCTCTGGTTAAACCAGAGGAAGTATGTCGAGACTATATTGCAGAGGTTCAATATGCAGGATAGTAAACCGGTGAATGTTCCTATTCCTGTAGGTGCAAACTTGTCTGCTGAAAAGTGTCCCAAGACACAAGAAGAAGAGGAGGATATGTCCCGTGTTCCATATGCAAGTGCAGTGGGTAGCCTGATGTATGCAATGGTCTGTACTAGACCAGACATTGCACATGCAGTGGGAGTATTGAGCAGGTTTATGTCAAACCCAGTGAAGGAGCATTGGACAGCAGTGAAGCGGGTTTTCAGATATTTACGTGGCACTAGTGATTATGGCTTGTGCTACCAGGGAAGACCAGGATTGGAAAGAATGTTGGACATTCATGTTTTTGTTGATGCAGACTGGGCTGGAGATCTGGACCAAAGAAGATCTACAAGTGGGTATGTGTTTAGCCTATTTGGAGGCGCAGTCAGTTGGATGAGTAAAAGAGAGTTTGTAGTGGCTCTTTCAACTACAGAGGCAGAATACATAGCAGCCACTCATGCAAGCAAGGAAGCAGTTTGGTTGCAGAGATTGTGTTCAAGTATGGGGTTGGTACAGCAAGCTATAAGGATAGACTGTGATAGCCAAAGTGCAATTTTCTGGGCTAAGAACCCTGCTTATCATTCAAAGACAAAGCACATTGATGTTCAATATCACTTTGTTAGAGATATGGTTGAGGCTAAAAGGGTGTTGCTGGTAAAGGTGGACACTTTCAAGAATGTTGCAGATGCATTGACAAAGTCTGTGAGCACTCAGAAGTTCTCTTGGTGTAGAGAAACAATGGGTGTTGAAGAATTGGGCCAAATGACTAAGCTTTCTCTCGTGGCCCCCGGGAAAGAAACAAACATGGGAGAATGTTGTATGTGTTATATTCTCACTTCCATTAGCCCCACGCGCTGTATGTTGCGTCAAGGAATGTGGCCGAGGCATAGCCCCCCACCGTTGGGGTCCCAAGCAGCTACTGCCAAAATTTGTTTTTTAGTGAACCCACTCATAGGCGGATCCGCCCATGGTTTTGTGCATGGTTTTGCACATGTTTTTGGGGTTCGATGGTTTTCGGCCCCTGGTATTTTGTAGATCCGGTCAAGGGAACTACGGTTATGTTCTAATCCAGGGTTAATGGATTGGGGTTTATGTATGCTTCGGCATGTATATATATGTGTTGTAACACTAAAAGGAATATAATGAAAAATCAAGCTGGTCGTCCCGATTTGGGATCCAGGGGAAAATCTCTGTGTTTATTTGTTTTATGTTTTATGCTCTTGCTATTGTTTATTTTCTGTTATAAGAATCGTGTGTAGATATTTTTGTTCAGGGTTAAAACCTACAGCGTTTTCCAAGGAATGTACTACGTGGAAACCTAGAAAAGGAGGCATGGTTGGTCAGTTGAGGAAAAAATTCATTCATGCTCTCTCACAAACACGTGTAGAGGATATGCTGAGAAAATCATCTTTCTCAGGGTGCAAAAAAAAATCAGTGGGAGAAAAGTACGTAGAGAATACAGTGTTAAGAGAACAAAGGATTCATCCAAGGGTATAGGTGTGAATGAAAAGAGGGCAATGACCAGAACTTGATATTTTTAAGTTCCAGAGATATTAAAAACCAACTAAAGAATCCTCACAAAGGATTTTTGGGTGAAATAATTGTAGAGAGTAATGGCTTGCTTGAAGGCTGAAGAACTAATGAAGGTTTGCAGATTGATGAACCACTAGCTAGGATAGAAGCACCCACATACTTGGGGAGTTGATGAACCACCAAGTGATGACATCATTGGTGCTTACTCTCATTGATGAATTATCTGGTAAATATGCTTCTATGCTCCTACAATGGCTTATCCATTGATTAACCTTCCTCAACGTGGAATCTCTTATCTTGAAAGTGAGATAAGACTCTCTACACTATGGTATCCTAGCATGGATGTTAATTATGTCTGCAAGAATAGGGTGGAAACTTGTGTAGCTGGTGGATGAAGGCAGTGTGGCCTTGTGGCATCCCGTTTCAACTGTTTTGTTGGTTGAATTTCATCTTAAAAATCACTCCACCTCAAGCACCGGAATCTGGATTGGGGGTGACAAATACAAGTAACTATGACTGTATCTTGTCTATTTTTGGGTGTGTATAAATTATATAGAAACTCTATACCATTGGATTTTATCCGATCATGTAATGCACTAAAGCAAGATACTAAATACTTCTACTATATTTGCGGAATATAAAACAAGATCACTCAATCACATGCAAGTAAGAGAAAGAAATTATCAATCACACAACACCAGATGTTCTTGGGGAAATCACCTGCTCAAAACCCCTCTATCATATATTGTATCAAAGAATCATGAAACAATACAATTCTTTCTGACACCGAGAAAATCCTGCACTCTACCGATCGTCTCACCCTGATCCCGCTCAAAACAGACTAGCGATTTTTAGGAAAAATTTACCAACACTTAGAGATTTCTTAGCTCTTGCTTAGCCCAGCCTTTCTCACGCAATCCCTAGGAAATTAATCCCTATTAAATAGTATAATCAACCTTCCTTGACTGCGCAATCCATCATGAGCCTTCCTGTGACTTTATAATTGCGCCCGGGAAATTCGCTAATAATACAACTGATAGTTAAATTTCCTTTAACCTCTGTCTCAACTGGGTTGTCATCAGAATTGACATGCATGCAACTAATAATAGAGAATAATTAGTTATATGATATATCAATACTTTTGAATTAAATCTATTTTAATTCACTGGACCTCTCACTAATTCATCACTGAGTTAGAACTAGTTAAATTGATTTTAACTCAATTAATTTGAGTTAACTGATTACACATGTACTAAACTAATGCATTAAATGAAAATAGACCCCAAAATATTAGAATCACTCTAAATTCCACATCTTAGATAATCTACAGGTTGTTATGAGATGAAATTACAATTTATTTAAGGGAAAAATAAATTAGACACCCACATTTCACACCAATGTGTAACTGAATTTCTCACCAATGTGTGACTGAAACTCCACACCAGTGTGTGTGCAATTTTTGTCCTTTCTAGTTGCCAATTTCACTATGTATTGTTTCAATTTTCAACACTCCCTCTCAACAAGAAATGAATTAATCTATCCCGATTTGGTACCTTTGGAGTGTTCTACATGCAACACTTCTCTAGTGTTGTTTTCACATGCAACTCTCTTGAAACTGAATAGCCTTTGAACAACTGAATCAATATAATGCATCTGTCATCGGAGTCTTCTGACTGCTGCTAGCTACTGCACATGTCTACTGGACTCTATGCGTTGCTGCTGACATCTACATCCATGCACTCTGCACTGCTTCCAACTTTGATCTGTGCCCCAGTATTCGACATTTGTCACTCTGATTTCTATCTTCCTGACATCTGATTGCATCAATATAACTGATCATTTCTGCTACTGCTATACTGTGGGCTCCTCGTAGCCAGGTTCGATCCATGAGACACACCATCTCAATGGACCCTGCCCAAATTTCTTCTTGGGATTAATTCTACACATTTCCCCACGTCACACTTGGAGGTATCACTGCATGTACTCCCTCTGCCTTTCTGGCTCTAAATTTCCCCTTGCTGGAGGTATCTGCTTCAGTGGAATCTTCCACTCAGTCTCCTCTCCGCTTCTCCAATTGTGGCTACTCCACAACCTTCTGAGACTTCTTTTGAGGCTACATGTTGAGAGATAATTGCTTCCTCTCAACCACCAACTCATTAACCATCGCTTTTCTCCTCAAAGCCTTGCATGCATCCTCAACCTTGAGAGCATACATGTTCTTGACTCTTGAACCGATCTGCTTCACCTGTCTCGTGGCTATGTGTTTAAGGAACACCTTTCATTTTCTAAACATCACCTCATAACCACGGTATTCCAATACTGTTATGGAGACAAGATTCTTCCTTAGGCCTAGAACATACAAAACATCTGATAATCTGAGAGGGGAGCCAAAATCCCTATGAAAGGTAACTGTACCTATGCCGGTCGTGCTATACCTCCCGTAATCTCCAAACTCTATGTTCTGCTGGAGGTCCTTCTCCTCCAAGTCACTGGAGATATATCTATTCCCCGTCATAAGGAACGAGGCACCGCCGTGTAGATATGACATGCATCCCATTACAGTGCTATCCATGCATGAAATGAGAGTAAAATCAAGCTGGAACTGTGAAGCCAATGCTTCACCCGCTGAAAGTGCAGGCTCCTTCTTGGTTGCCTTCTTCTATGGACAATTTGAGGCATAGTGCCCATGCTCGTGATAGTGAAAACATATGATCTTGGACAAGTCTCTCTTTCCCTCTTCGCCTTGGGATTTATTTCCCTTGGCTTTATTTTATTTTCCACTAATGGACAATATTGTTCTTTTTTGGTTCTGGAGGTCCCATCTCTGGTGCTCCGCCTTATCTCTTCTATTACCAAGTCGGACCACAAATTCTCCCAATCTGGTAACTTCTCCCTCCGATTCACAAAGTCCCGGTAACTATGCTAGCTCTTGGGAAGGCCTAGAAGTGCTAGGCTCACAAGGTCATCATTGGATACAATCACACCAACACTTCCAAGCTCATCTCGACATTGAGTGAAGTTCACTATGTATGTTGGTATTATCTGACCCTCCTCCTTCTTGATCTTTCTAAGCTTGTACTTCAGTGTCAACTTCCTTTGGTTACTGCTGTTATGAAACAGATATGTCAAGGCCTTTCACATAGCATATGGAGTCACCTTCCCATGGATACTCGTGACAATATGATCTCAAACTCCCTCTAACAAGATCCTTCTCGCCTTTGCTACCTTCTTCTGCTATGCATCAAGAAGTTGGGCACCTGTTGTTGCAGGCTTGGGAATATCAAAATCTATGAATTCCTTCAACCCGTTGTCCTCCAACACTTCCTACATCCTATCACTCCATGCAATATAATTAGAATTTCCTTCGAGTGAAAATTCAAGTCTCAAGCCATTGAAAGACATCTTAATCTGCTGCTGGATCCTGAAGAATAAATATGAAAATTTGAGCCTGCTCAAGACAAAATCAATTTATTCTCTTCTATTGCGATTCCTGGTGCTCTGATACCATGTAGAAATTATATATAAACTGTATACCATTGGATTCAATTTGATCATGTAATGTACTAAAACAAGATACTGAATCCTTCTAATATATTTGCGGTATATAAAACACGATCGCTCAATCACATGCAAGTAAGAGAAATAAATTATCAATCACACAACACAAGATGTTCTTGGGGAAAGAACCTGCTAAAAACCCCTCTATCATATATTTTAAATAGTCAAATAATCATGAAACATTATAATGCTTTCTCACACCGAGAAAATCCTGCACTCTATCGATCGTCTCATGTTGATCTTGCTCAAAACTGACTAGTAATTCTTAGGCAAAATTGACCAAATCTTAGCCAATTCTCAGCCCCTGCTTAGCCCAACCTTTCTCATGAAATCCATAGGAAATTAATCCCTATTAAATAGGATAATAAACCTTCCTTTATTGCGCAATACATCATGAGCCTTCCTGTGACTTTATAATTGTGCCCAGGAAATTCACTAATAATATAACTAATAGTTAACTGCCCTTTAACCTCTCTCTCAACTGGGTCGTTATCAGAATTGACATGCATGCAACTAATAATAGCGAATCATCAGTTATATGATAGATCACTACTTTTAAATTAAATCTATTTTAATTCACTGGACCTCTCACTAATTCATCACTGAGTTAGAACTAGTTAAACTAATTTTAACTCAATTGATTTGAGTTAAAAAATTATACATGCACTAAAATAATGCATTAACTGCAACTGGACTCCAAAAATATTAGAATCACTCTACATGCCTCATATTAGATCCTCAAATCAAATTTATTGAGCTAACTTAGTCTTCATGACTTAGTTAAGTGATACAAGTTGTTATGAGATGAAATTACAATTTATTGTCCAATTTATTTAAGGGAAAAATAAATTGGACACCCACATTTCACACCAATGTGTGACTGAATTTCCACAATAGTGTGTGTGCAATTTTTGTCCTTTCTGGTTGCCAATTTCACTGTTTCTTGTTGCAAATTTCAACATGGTGGAGAGTTAAATTCCCACTATCAGCTGGAAAACCATTGTGATACATAAGATAAGTGTTTATATATGATCATTTTTTTAAATGTTCTATGTGTGTGCTTAGCATGGGTTGTAAGTTGCATTCATGGTATAAAATTTGGAATAAATTTACAAAATAGGAGTGCTAATACCCTGTGAAATGATTTTTAAGGAAATAATTATTTCTATGGTTATTTCTGGTTTGTGTTACATGTATGGGTGAAATAGTTGGTTTAAATTATCTCTGTCTTTAATGATTTGCATAACTGTCCTGTATATCTAGATTTTGTTTATTTATAAGTAAAAGAAGGACAACACCACTTATATGAGTATTATATATAAATATGTGCATTGCAAGTTTTGGGATGATCCCTCTGAAAAGCTCAGGGGGAATAGTGCTAATGCCAAATAGCCATATGTATTTAAGGCTCAGGAGTGATAAATTATATATATCTACAATTATATGCATAAAATCCAGACCCATGGACATGAGATAGGTTGAGTTCAATTCCTTAGGGTACTTGGCCCTTGTCCATGTGCATGGGAATCGTAACCAAGCGTTGAGGGCAAAGGAGTTGAACCTTAATCAATTGCAACGAGGTTGAAAGTATAGGGACAAATGGAAAAAGGGACTTGAGCTTAAACATTATGTGGCCAAGAAAAAAAACCAAATGCAAGAGAAGGAGAGACCTGGTCCATTGACGGGGAAGCCCTCATGTACATCAGATTACCCTGGAACCTCGAACCCCAGAGTTTGTGAGCAACACACATTGTAGAATTCTCAGGGTATAAATCCCATGACAATGTAGAATTGACCATGCGGGGGGGGGGGTAGAGTGGGTGATAGCATTGGCAAACATAGGTGGTGGGGGATGAAAAGTTCCACATATGCCCAAAAGGGTCTACCCTAGATGAAATAATGAGAATGATAAGAGTGACTTCCAAGGTGAGTGTTCCTAGGGTGACCTGACATTGGGGTCCATTTGTGGGGACAAGTGTCTTGCGACGTGCATGAATTAATTTTCTAGACAAGAGAGATATTGGGTTTATTGTAGAGTTGGAATTGTCAACATGGTCGATAAGAGTGACCTCATAGGCTCAAGGGGGAGAAATATTCAAACTAGTCACGATTTAACTTCTAGAGTGATGTGGCACCGTGGGCCTAACTCTAATGGAGCGAGCACCTTGGGGTTTTATTTATGCTCATTCTTGCAGTGAGAGAAGTAAGGCATACAAATACATAGACGAGTCAAAAAATGGGGTCATGGTGCCTCATGGGCTTTGACTGGGTTGACCACATAGGCATCACATGGGTCCATGTGAATTCCACGTGGCAAGCCAACATGACTCAGTAGAGTTTAATAGGCCAACCCTTGTGGATTTACAACTTGTGAATTCTGAACTCGATTAAGGCACAATTATATATCATTAGAATTGCATCAATGAGATGAACGTCAATATTGTTTGTTTAGAGTTTCAAGAAGGGTAAAAAAAAGTCAAAACAAATTTTTAGACCCCATTTTCATGACATGAATATGGGAGTCGTGTCAAATTAGTAACCACCCCCTGTAACCTTGCCGAGGTTGGGTTTAGCAAGGGGTGTGTTACAAAGTGGTATCAAAGCTTTTAGGTTTAACACTTAGACTGGATGGGCTCTATCATAGAAGTAACCAAGTGAAGGTTAAACATTGGACCATGAAGATCTAGTGAGGCCTTAAAAGCCTCATGGTACGCGTTAGGAGTATGATTATTGTATGAATTGATTATGTGTATGGTTTTGTGTGTGTCTTTATATGCTCGTGACATGCCACTAAAAATATATTTTATTTTATTGACACTAATGTGCTAATCAAAGTGTAATGTTTCAATTGGATACACACCTATAAATTCCCATCAACAAGATAAGGTGATAACAATTATTGTGTGTTGAGAATTATTAGAATCTAACGATTGTGTGCACATGAAAACACATGATTTTTAAGGACCACGAGAATAAAAAAGGGTGGTACAGTCTAAAAACAACAGACCAGGAAAAGAATAGTAAAATGGTGCAGTATAGATTCGACCAATCACAACATGGGCATGAAGAGGAAAGGATGAACCTGGGTGATCTATGCATGATCAGGATGAATCTTGGGTGAAACTAAGTGGAGGTCTGAACCGATTGATGTTGATAAATCGATGTTACGTATATGAACCCCTTTAAACGAAGCTTATTGCTATTGATTCTATGATTCCTATAGGACGTGGTAAAGGAGAATTAATTATTGGGGACATATAGAACCACAAGAAAATAGTAGCTACAAATACCATTATTACTCAAAAGAGTCAAAATGTAATCTGTGTCTATGTAGAAATTGGTCAAATAGATTCTTCTGTGGCCTAGGTAAATACATTCCAAAAATGTGGCGAAATAGATCACTTGAAAAATGAGCAGGGGGAGACTCCCCTGCTTTTATGGACACGTTGAGAAGCTTAAGAGTATAAATAAGGAGCTCTAAATATGAAAACGAGAGGCTTGTCAAAGTGCAAGAAAGGAAATCTGAAGTCAATGCAATCATACTGCATAGCCTTTCCGACCTACAAAGGTAAAGGAAACATAAGTTTTGAATCAATCAGAAAGAAATGAGAAGCCCATCTGGGAAAGAAGAAATAACCAATGGGGGAAATGAAAGTATATATAGAAAGATACATCAATTGTACATTGAAGACATTGTGGAGGGAGACACTCTGCTAAGCACTCCTAAGAAGAAGTCAAACACCTATGGGAAACAATATGAAGACACTCACAGTAGTATACATCATCATCATGATGGGAAGATGAGAGAAATAGAGTATGCTCCAAAGGAGTTTAAAAATGATAAGCCTCCCACCTTTGATGGTGAAATAAGGAAGTTAGAGGATGTTGAAGCCTGAATTATAGGAATGAAGAAATTATTTCGAAACCATAACTACTCAGAGAACATGAAAGAAAGAGTAGATATTTTCAGCATAAGAGGAAAGTTTGATATTGTTATGAAACCAGCTCCAAAAATAGAAGAAAAGAGAGATCAACGCCTTAGAAATATCCACTTCGAGGGGGAAACCTCCAATACATTACATAAATGAACAATTCTTGGATGATTCAAATGACAAAAATTCCTTTCTATATATAGGAGTCCATGGGGCCACAATGTAATCCTAGCCGACCTAACAATAATAATTGAAGGGCACAATAATAACAATATGGGGGTTACATGGGTACAACAATAACAATAAGGGGGTTACACTAACAACAATAAGGGACTATACTAGTAATATAGGGACCTAACATGCTCCTCTCCTTCAAAAAAGTGTTGTCCTCAACACTTGAGTAGCTCCGGGTGCTTTTGTATGAAATTATCATCCTCCCATATAGAATCTTCAGTGGGCAAGTTCTTCCATTTGATGAGATACTCCAAAATTGATCGATTTTTTAGTTGTCGAGTTCTTGTTTCCATGACTGCTTCAGGTTCCAATATAGTTTTTCCTTCCTTCCAAAAGAGTCTTTTGTTTTAGTTGGGAATTCTTGCAAATATATAAGCGATCTTTGTACCACAAGGAATCATTTTTCCAACTAAATGTATCAGATGTACTAGGATCTTGCTGCAAATTTTGAATGAGAGTCCACACTTCTTCGTCCTTCTTCCATTCATCCCTTGCTTTGGTTATCCAATCTGGTTGGATAATTGAAATGGCAAAAAGCAATGCTTCCACCTCTTCATCCTTTCTTGAGAGTGCATCTGCAACAACATTTAGCTTCCCTTTTTTGTAGATGATTTCAAAGTCACAACCCAACATCTTTGTGACCCATTTTTGCTGTTCTTATGAAGATAGTCTTTGTTCCAAAAAGTGTTTAAGACTATCATGATCAGTTTTTACCTTGAAGTGTCTTCCCATTAGGTAAGGTCTCCATTTCTTTAGTGCATGTAGTATTTCCAACATTTCCTTCTTATAAATAGCCTTTTGTAAATTTCCTTTGATTGAACGACTTTGAAAAGAAATGGGTCTTCCTTCTTGCATTAAAACAACACCAATTCCATTTCCTAAGGCATCACATTCCACAATAAAGGTTTTTGTGAAGTCTGGTGTAGATAAGACTGGTGCTAGGCACATTGCCTCTTTAAGATGTTCAAAGGCCTTAGTTGCTTCAGGAGTCCATGAAAATGCATCTTTCTTCAATAATGTTGTTAGAGGTGCTACTATTCTCCCATAATTATTAAAAAACTTGCGATAATACCCTATTAACCCGAGAAATCCTCGCAACTGCTTTATGGTTGTGGGGACTTTCCATTCCTTAATGGCTTTAATTTTGTTAGGGTCTACTTTAACACCCTCGTGAGATACAATATGACCCAGATATTCCACCTCTTGTACTCCAAAGAAACATTTGGATGTTTTGCATATAATTGTTTCTCCTGCAATAGTTTGAGCACCCTGTCAACATGTTCAACATGATCCTTCCAAGACCTGCTATAGATTAGTATATCATCAAAAAATACTAGCACAAATTTTCTAAGGAAGGGTTTGAAAATGGAATTCATCAACCCTTGAAATGTGAAGGTGCATTGGTAAGGCCAAAAGGCATGACCAAAAATTCATAATGACCCTCATGAGTTCGAAATGCTGTTTTCGGAATATCTTCAGTCTTCATTCTAATTTGATGATATCCTGAATGAAGATCCAACTTAGTAAAATAAATTGCTCCATGTAATTCATCCAATAATTCATCAATCACAGGATTGGGAAATTTATCTTTAATAGTGAGATTATTGAGCTCCCTATAATTCGGACACATGCGCCAGGATCCATCTTTCTCATGCACCAATACTACTGGAGCAAAGAAAGAACTTTGACTAGGTTGAATTATACCAACCTCTAACATTTCTGCAATCATACGTTCAATTTCGCTCTTTTGGACATAAGGATATCTGTAAGGCCTGATGTTCAGAGGAACACTTCCTGGAATCAAATGAATAGCATGATCATGATCACGAATAGGTGGGAGTCATTTGGGAGTATCAAACACCTTGGAATGATTGTCCAAGACTTTTTGGAGATATGGAGAAATAGATGATTTTGATGTTGGAACTTATAGTGAGCATCATTGTGCAATTACGCCCCGTTGTTATTTCTCCAGAAGATTTGTCATGAAATTAGAGCTTATTATCTTTCCTGGCTTCCCTGCGATACCCCGTAATTCGATTTCCTTTCCTTTTGAAAAAAATTTCAAGAAAAGTTCTTGAAAATTAAAATCTACAATCCCCAAATATTGTAACCATTGTACTCCTAGTACAACATCAGCACCTCCCATTGGGATGGAAAGCATTGGACTATTCAATACATATTACCCCATGGCTAGCTTAATATTATGGAATTTTCCAGAGCAATTTATAGTTCCTCCATTCGCAACCATCACTTGACATTCTGGTGCTGGGTATAGGAAACAATTCAATTCCTTGGCTACCTTACAATGAGTAAAATTATGGGTACTACCGGAATCAATCAACACTATTACCTTTTTCTTCTTGATTTGTCCTTCTACCTTGAGATTTTGAAGAGTGGTAATTCCTGCCAATGCATTACATGATATGGTCAGACTCATTTCTTGTTCTTCTAGGGTTTCTTCTTGGTGTATATCTTCAAATTTTCAAGTTTCTTCTTCATTTTCTTCCTCCTCTTCACAATCTATGTAAAATAATTTCTTCTCAGTGCACTTACAACCTTTAGTGTATTTGCTATCACAACTGTAGCAATGCCCTTTTTCTCCTTTTTCTTCCAATTGTTGTGGTGTCAACCTTGTATGTTGTGGAAGTCTAGGAGTAGCAACAATTCCATATTTATAGATGTGAGTGGTAGGCTTCCTTGTCGCAATAATTTTACACTCAATTTTTCTTGCCAACCTGAATGCCCATTGCCTTATCCAATGAATCAGGTTCCCAAACGCGAACTTCATGTTGGATGTTATCCTTTAAAGTCCCTATGTGTTCCTCTGGAATATCAGTTACCCTTATATTCAATTTTTGGAAGTCCTCAATGTGCTCTGGCATTGAACCCTTTTGATTGAGATTTATCAATTGGCTAAAGAAGGTGTTGCTCTTTGTATCCTCATAATGTGCTATCATTTCCTCCATAAAAATTGACCAAGTGACAATTTCTTTACGAGAGAAAAGCCATCGATACCATACAAATGTATTTTGTTCTAAATGTAAAGTTGCAATGTGTACCTTTTGTGTGTTTTGCACTTTATTGAGATCAAAATATTGCTCCATCTGTAGTATCCATGTTACGAGATTATGGCCATCAAACTTCCTCATATCCATCTTTGGAATGTGGTCGTTCTTCCATCCAACATTAGAGTTTATGAAATCATGATTAACATTTATTTTGTTCTCATCATGAGTTTCCTCTACTATATTTTCGCCATTAGGAAACATTTCTTGTATCAACTTTGTCAAACCTTCCATGTCTGCTTTTAGAACATTCTTAATGTTTTCCATGTTGTCTTTCATTTTTTCTTCCATGTCATCCATCTTAGCTTCCATTCCATCTTCCATGCCATCCATCTTAGCTTCCACGCCTTTCTTCAAACCATCCATATTTGCTTCCACGCCTTTCTTCAAAACTTCCATTTCATTTTTTGTTTCTCTTTGCGAGAGCGAAATTTGGTGCACTTTCTCTTGTAATTTTGATAGATCATGTTGCAATTCTTCATCTTCATGAGTCATAGTAGAGTATTCTGAGGGCTTAATGGGTGTTGAATTATTTTTAGGAGGAATTTCAGAACCCAATACTGAAATATATGCTCAATAGGCCCTTGGAATTACTTCAAACTGATTTTTTTACACAAGACTTATGCAGTTCGAAAAAAAAAAATACATACCTTTTTCTTTCTTTTGAGGATCTCGATATTGAAACTGAATTATCTCTGTGATTTCGGATCTTCAATATCTGAAATTTGGTCCTGTAGTAGCCCTCTAAATCCTATTTCTAATGCCACATGTATGACCTGATTTGGATTCTTGAAGACAAAGTTGTGCCCAATCTCCTACGATGACCTAATTATGGACTGGTTCAGTAGAGCGAACTTGTATGAATTTCCACGTGTCACTGTTTCATCCTTCGGCTCTGAAATTTATAGACAAGAAATTGCAGTCCGTGTACTTGAGGCCACGTTTTACAGAATTCCAATCCGATGCTCAGAGAGAGAGTTATGAAGATTTTCCCATGATCACCTCTTTGAGATGAAATTCAGGAGCCTGAAAAATACCTAACTTCCACAGACCATATCTCTGAAAATATTACGAATCAAGATCTGAAATTGTGCGATAATGTTCCTCAAGATTTCGGCTTCGCACTCTAAAATTTCAGCTTCTGAAACTTCATAGAAAAAAATTTATAGCGAAAATTCTGCGATGACTTGTTTGGAGCAACGAAACCCTAGAATCCAAAGCTCTGATACCAAATGTTATGAAACTAGCTCCGAAAATAGAAGAAAAGAGAGATCAACGCCTTAGAAATAGCCGCTTCGAGGGGGAAACCCCAATCCATTACATAAATGAACAATTCTTGGATGATTCAAATGACAAAACCTCCTTTCTATATATAGGAGTCCATGGGGCCACAATGTAATCCTAGCCGACCTAACAATAACAATTGAAGGGCACAATAATAACAATATGGGGGTTACAAGGGTACAACAATAACAATAAGGGGGTTACACTAACAACAATAAGGGACTATACTAGTAATATAGGGACCTAACAAATATATTGTGAGAAGATCTAAGAAGTGTAAGGGGATCAAGGGAGGAATAATTGTTATGAAGGGAGTTTGAGGAATAATTCAGGAACAAATATCTATTTAAGAGATATTTTGATAGCAAGGCTATGGATTTTTATGAACTCAGGTTGGGTCAAATAATTAATGATGAGTACACCATTAAATTCTTAGAGCTGTTAAGGTATGTTCCCTACCTCAAGGAAGAAAAAACAAAGATTTAGAGGTATTTTAGTCGTCTTCCACAATAATTCGAGGATAAAATTGAGTTTGATGAGCCAAGACACTAGAGGATCCAATCTAGAAACTAAAGCATTTCTTTGAGTAGTGAAGGAATATGTCTAAGTATAAATCATACTAGAAAAGGAAATTCCAAGTCCAAAGGAAAAGGGAAAAAGGAAACTAAGGGAACAAGTGTGAACCTTGTTAACTAAGAAAATAAGTAAAGGTCCAACACTACCAACATAGGCCATTCTACCTAACATGAAGTTAAAGGTTATGGGAAGGGTCCATATAACTGCTGGAATTGTGGAGAAAATCACCTAAGGAAAGATTGCCACATCGTAAGCATGCTGTCATGAGACTGTATTATGTGCAGGAGGCAGAGATAGTCAAGGATATAGCTCAAAGAATACCCATAATTTAAGTATCAATGGATAATCACCAAGCTAATCATCATGCAACGATTACATAGATGGAAGGTATGATCCACGACCAAAGAATTTTGATTTTGATTGACCCTGGTTCAAATTTTTTTCACATCAATCCTGCTATTGTTGATAAGTGCATACTAAAGAAGGAAGCTCGTGAAGAGTATTGGCTAGTTCAATTAGCCACGTGGATGGAAATACGAGTGGAGTATTGGGTGAAAGATTACTCAATATAATTAAACAGGATGCCAATGATTGCAAATCTCAATGTGATTACATTGGGAGCATAAACATAGTATGTAATAAAATTTATAATTAAATATAAAAATGGTAAAAATTGAATATTTTAGTCTTGACTGCTTTATTTATAATAAGGAGACATAAAATTACAATTTGTTGATACATGTCTTGTTGAAAAGTGTAACTAGGTCGGTCTTCATATTGACTATATATTTATGTACTTTATGTAAAGAAGAAGACAAAGTTAATAGAATATATATTGGTTGTACTTGCTACATTGGTTTCATGAGCAAGATTTTATCTTAGGTTAATAGAATTCTTCTTGATGTCCATCTAGGGTTGTCTTTTGGTCATAAATATAATGAAGTGTCATGTATATGAAGTGTCTAGACTAAAGAAAATGCTCCAAGACCCTTGTCATGTAACTGTGAAGAAATGACTCCTGTATGGTTCTCTAAGCTACACACATAACGTTGGATTACAAGTCCTTCACGTCAACCTATGAAAAAAAGTAGAATTTGGCTTAAATGCAATGGTGAAGTCGGCCTACCAGATTTCTGTAGGGTCGGCCTAAAAGCTGATTTGAAGCACTATATATACATTTGGTCTGTGGCTCATTCACTGTCAATTTTTTCGGTGATATATGAAAAATACGTGCGGGATTTCTCAGAAAAAAAGTGCGTAATATACCTAAGAATAAGTGCAGACAATACATGAAATGAAATGCAGATCAATATGAATTTGTGCAGAAACCAGAAGGGATTCAAGTGCATAATTTTGTAAGGGTTTAGTACGAATTAAAAGGTCAACACTGTCTACCAAATAACCCGCATCAATTTGACATGAACAAAAATGCGAATTCTCTGTGCAGTTACAATGACTATATGCGAATTGATGGATAAACAAGATTTCATATTCCTATGTAGAAATACAATGACTATATGCTGATTAATGAACAGACAAGACTACGGGTTTCTGTGTGGATAACAATGAATATGCAGATTGGTTGATAAACAAGATTGCATATTAGTATGTGGAAAAACAGTGACTATATGCAGTCTATTAGAAGTGCGAGTTACAGGAAATATGTCAAGTTATGAATACAGATTAGTATGAGTAGCACTCGATGTCATGAAATAATTATAATGTTATAAAAGTTATTGCAGAATGAGAAAAGTGGAAGGTAAATCTGTGATTTACCTTCCTAATCACAGTCAGCAAGAGAAAGTATTATACCTTCAGTCTCAAAGATATGTGAAGTAAAAGATAAGATCTAGAATGATCTTTGAAGATAAACTTAGAGACCGAGATCTCTACCATTGGTGCAGGACAATGCAGGTTGGTGCAGGAAGAGAAGGATCAGCGTTGAAATTTGTCTAAGGAGCAGTGACAAGATCTTGGAAGCATATCTAAGTCAAGGGTCTACATCTTGGTCATGGTACTTGTCATTTGAAGATCTATAAGAAGAATTATTTGTGAGTTTTCCTCTCCAAGAGGGAGAGGTTTTTCCCTGGCTCCAAAAGCCTAATTTTGTGTCTTGTGTATTTTGATAATTGACTTGATGAAATAATAAACAAGGTAATGAAGAGAAGACATAAGTAACTCAAGTAAGCTCACAAATAATTTTTTATTTTTTTTTACAAATTCGGTTGCTATTAGTATTAAAAAAAGAGGAGACAAGGCTCTGAGATTACAAGATGCATATCATAAGGTATGGAGAAGGGCGTGACAGTAGGAGCTGCTACAGCCCTTTTTCTTCTAACTTCCCTAAGAAACTGAAATACGGAAGGTGCATAGATTCAAGAAAAATTGAAAGAGTAGTAAGATGAATTTACAAGACATGCTTAATGTGGCTGATCTGTCGTGCAGTGGAGTCTTCAGGGTTGGCATCTATGCCCGGGTTCCTGAGATTTGTAGAGTTGGAGCTAGGAGCATTGTTCTTTTCCACCATGTACTTCAGAATCTGGATTGATTCCTCAACATGAGCGCATTTGTTGGAAAGCTCATTGAACTGTTCCTGAAGAGAAGAAACCCTGTGGAGAAAAAGATTGAGATCAACTTCATGTTTATCATCAGCCATCTTAGCCTGGTATTTGAGTTTGTCAGCCAGGATTTTCTGGTGGGCTCGAATCTGTTCCAATTTCGCTTGGAGGTCAGCACAGTGAAAACAATCTTTTCTCCTCGCCATCCTGGGTTGCAGAAGTAGGTTCCCTAAAATCAAGAGCTGATACACGGTATGTGGTTGAAGAAATCAGAGCTTCAAATTACTGTATTTGAAACAGGGCAAGAGGGCAAAGATGTGACTGAAACAGGAGAAAAGGGGACCCAAATCTAGAGGGGGTGAGAAAGCAAGGAGCTCCAGCTAAGAATGGAGACCGTCGAGGGAGGAAACAACAGAATCAAGGGTGAAGGGGAAGTAGAGAATTGTCGACAAAACAACTTGCGAATGGAGTGAATGCCGATGAGGAAGGGAGGGCGTATAAATAGGAAGAAGTAGGAAGAGGGGGAAGGTAGTGCCTATCCATAAAAAAATCACGGGATTGGAGAGGGATGTGACAGGTGCAAGATCGCGAGGAGGAGAGTCCTCTAATGAAAATACCTTGAGCAGGTGAAGAAGATTCAAAACAGGAGGATTGGGATTCGATATCATGGCAGATAAGATAGTAATAGGATCTTGCATAGGCTCAGAAGGCACGAGAATCCGTCTCTAGCCTAGGGATGTGATAGGAGAGGCACTCCAAATCCAAGAAGGACTGATACCTCTGCTGGGGATCCAATTGCACAAAATCATGGCAGAAGGAGATGGGATTCGACATCATTGCAGGAGAGGCACCCGATGTTTATGTTGCAGGCCCTGTTAGCACGGAGGTCCACCTCCTTGTTGAGGTTGTGAAGGATATGGTAGAAGCTGATACCTCGCAAATTAGCAGTAAGAGTTTGACATCGGTTGGTGATTTTTTGCAACGCCACATTAGAAGCCACATGATTGTGAATAATTGTGTTGATAATTATAGCCGAATCCCTAAAGATCATGGAATTATTTATACCGAGTTTTTGTAATTGAGATATACCTTGGAACAAGACCAAACCTTCAACCTTGTTATTGGAGAGTGAACCCAATCCCCATTCAAAGGAGGAAATGATGGCACCATCTTCATTATAAATGATACCACCTACCCCAGCCACACCCAGATTGGACTTAGACGCTCAATCAAAGAATAAGGAGGGCCTCTTGCAACTTTTTAAGAATGTGAAAAAATCCTCCTCACTCAGTCGAATTTTCCAGCTGTCATTGGGGATATGCCACTGATTGAGGATGACGCTGCTATGATTGATGCCATTGTTTTTTTCCAGGAGGTAGCCTATGAAATTGCGCTCTTCAACACAAAGGTCCTTGTAGTCAATATGGTTTAACTGATTCTTGGTTGAAACAGCTTCAAGAGTAAGGCTCCGAGCCTTACTACAAAGCTTTCTGACATTGGTGTCTTTGTCTTTGAAGACTTTCTGATTTCGGACCAACCATATATTCCAGAGAATAGTATGTGGGAGGGTATCCCAAAATCTTTTGGAAATACTGTTCTTTTTACATTTCCAAGGGTAGCTTTTCTTCCATAAGTTCAGTGCTTTAGCTATGGAGTTGTGTGAGCTCCAAGGAAGGTGGGTAATGGGAAAGAGCTCTTTCCAACAGCAGATTGCAAAGGGGTAGTCAATAAAAAGGTGCTGAATGGATTCTTCAGTAGCATGGCAATTTGGGCATCAAGAAGGTCCTATCACGCTTCGCTTTTTTAGATTATTTGAGGTCAGAATTTTCCCTTTAAGTAAAGTCCATATGAAAAATTTGATCTTGGGGAGGGCTTCATATCTCCAAGCTACCTTCCAGATTGACCATATAGGCGTGGGATATTCCTTGTTACAAAGATGTTGGTATGCAGCTTTGATAGTATAAGTCGTTCCTGAGGGATCCCATCGAAAATCATCCTTGCTGTCTTGTTGAATAGGAGTAATGCCATGGAGATGGGAATGGAGGATAGCGAGACTTGCCTCTAAATAAGTAGGAACTACAGGAAATTTCCACCCAGTCCACAACAAGGATTGAGCATCCCAGTTGCTACTCTGATTTAATTTATGCAACCCTTTGTTGCTGAGATAAGTTAGAATATAATGAGTTCCCTGATTGCTGTTGATGGGAGGCTGCCCCATGATTCTATCCACCCCAATACTGATATTGCTGCCACCCTTGGGCACTTTGGATATATTTTGAGCTAAAAAAGGGATAAATTTTTTGCATAGCCCCCAAATTCTGGAACAAGGTTTATTGGGGATAGCTTGGTCAAAGAGTTTCTGCCTAGTAGTATTGAGGTATTTAGTTTCCAGAACACTCTACCACCAAGCAGGATTTCCACTGATAAGTCTCCAAACAATCTTCCCACCAAAAGCCAGGTTAAGGAGCTTTGGAGAACGAACTCCCAATCCACCATGCTCCTGATCTTGAATGAACTGTCTCCAATTTATAAGGTTGTATTTTATTTTTTCACTTTTCCCCCCTTGCCAGAGAAAATGTCGAATGATGGCCTCCACTTTGTGGTGAAAGATAGCGGGAGCTTGGAGTAGAGTAAATTGATATAAGGGCAAGGAAGAGAGACCAGATTTGAGGAGAATGAGGCGGCCTACAGGATTGAGCCAAGAAGAGCCCCAATGATGCACTTTTCGTTTCATTTTGTCTATAATGATGTCCCATACTTCAGCCTTCAGAGGACCTGTTCTCACTGGCATACCCAGATAAGAAAAATGTCCCCAATCTAACTTGTAAGGGATTCTGAATATATTGGAAATGCTGTGAAGAGACTGAACAAAGGTATTCCAACCATAGATACAACTCTTAAGGTGATTAATTACGCCTCCTGAGTAGCTCATGAATTTTTCCAAGAGGGTTTTGAAGCGTTGAGAAATGATGTTAGAAGCATCTCCCATTAGCAGAGTATCATCTAGGAATTGAGAATGGTTCATATTTTTAACGCCATTTCCAAACTTAATGCCTGTGATGAGCCCAACACGACGCTTGTGATCCAAAGCCTTGCTGAAGGATTCGACCATCAAAATGAAAAGATCAAGAGAAATGGGACAACCTTGTATTAGAACACGAGATGATTGGAAAGAAGGGCCAGGCCTACCATTGATGAGCGGAGAGATCCACGGACCAGAGATGCAAGATTTAACAAGGTCAAGAAAGGAGGGGTCGAATCCCATTTTTTTAAGAACTGCAAGGAGGAATGAGTGATTAACCTGGTCGAAAACATTGGCCAGATCAAGCTTGAGAATGAAGCCTTTTTCATTGCGAGAAAGACTAGAGTGTATAGCCTCTTGGACAAGGAGGATGGTATCAAAAATTTTTCTGTTGGACATCAAGCCTCCTTGGTTTTTAGAAATGAGAGAGTGAAGATGGGGCTTAAGGTGAAAAGCAAGAATTTTGGTCAGAATTTTATAAGAGGAGTTACAAAGAGAAATAGGCCGAAATCTAGAGAAGGAAGAAGGCTAATTTTCTTTGGGAATGAGGGCGAGGTGGGTAGAATTGGTGTATCCACATATTTTGCTCTTGCGCTGGGCCCATTGTATCATTTTGACCAAATATTTCTTGATTATTCCCCAAGATGTCCTGTAAAAGCTAATGGAAAAACCATCAGGGCCCGAAGCTTTTTTTGGCTGCAGGGTCCATATTGCCCTTTGAATCTTTGCTTCTTCAATTTTTCTGTTGAGCAGATTGTTAGTTTCCTCATTGAATGAGGTGGGAAGTTATTGGAGGAAGTGAGAGTAATCCTCCTCGCCTCTCGTATCAGTGAGAAGATCTCGGAAGTGTTCTAATGTAACATTTTTTATCACTTCTTGATCATGGTGGAGATGGCCTTCATCATCAATTATGGAGTTAATATTATTTCAAATTTTCCTAACAGTGGCCTGTTTACGGAAAAAAGCAGAGTTCTTGTCACCTCCTTGCAGCCATAAATGTCTAGATTTGATGCGCCATTTTTGCTCCTCCGCTCTGTTGGCGCAGTAAAGTTGGCAGTATAGGTCATTTTCCAGCTCACGATGCTCCTAAGTGAGCCCAACATTTTCAACTTGGTCATGGACGCTTTCCAATCTGCTCTTTATGTCTGACTGTAGCTTTTCTGGTTCTTTATAATGGAGCTTCACCCATTCCTTAAGAGCGATTTTGGTCATCTTTAGCTTGCTTTCCCAAATGAACCCGGGAGATCCTTCTATATGGTGGTTCCAGGTGTATTGAAAAATTTGGTTGGCTTCAGGAATATTGTTCCACAGTGGGCTGTATTTGAAGGGGATAGGTCCTAAAATACATTGCTCTTCCAGAATGAGTGTGGTTGGATAATGATCTGAAGCAGAAAAGGTAAGAAAAAAGGCTGAAGCTGAGGAGTAGGATGAGAGGAAGTAAATATCCACGAGAATTTTTTCTAGTCTCTCCATGATATTATCCTTCCCAATTATTTGATTACTCCATGTAAATCTGCGATTTTTGGGAACAACATCCACCAATTCATGCTCCTATATGATGCCTTCGAGCTGAGCTCTGAAAGTATCTTGAGTGAAGCATCCTCCTCTCTTTTCATTGAAGTGAAGAACGAGGTTAAGGTCTCCTCCAATTAATATATTACTATTTTCTTCTTCGTCGATATCTTCCTTGATAGAATTCCAGCACTGCTCTTTATCTCTGTAGTGATTAGGGGCATAAACATTGCATATGACAATTATTTTATTGTCTCCGGAGTTCTCTAATATGAATTTAATCCAGTTCTGATTGATTGTGCTATTTTGGAGTCTCCAAACACTGTGGTCCCAAAGGGTAACTAAACCCCCAGAAGCCCCTCTTGATTCAGAGAGAAGGCCATCATACTACTTGAACTTATCAATTATTACTTTCATATCAGGTCTGCCTTGCTTGGTTTCTTGCAAGAGGAGGATTCCTGGTTTCTCTTGGTTTATCAGATCTTTGAGGGCAACAATTTTGGAGGGGTGCCCTAATCCCATGTTTTTCCAAGAAAGAACTTTCATCATTGAGTGTAGGTGGTACGAAGAATTGCTCTCCCTCCTTGTTCCTTCTGTACCGCCTCCTTGCTACTTTGGCCCAAGATGTAGGTTTATATGGGGTTTTGGGTACCCATTGCAATATCTTTTTGCGGATGTTCATCCCTTTGCTGCTTATGAGATCTTCTTTCTGGCCCTTGATTTATGGGTGGTTCGAGGTTTGCACCATGTTCTTTTGAAGAGTTCCTAGTTGTTCGAGAGGTAGGGGGATCAGGAATGAAGAGATGATCCTAGAGGGTAGGGGGAGAGTGAGGTCCATTAGATTGGGAGAGAGGGATGGAGAGGGGAGGGTCATCATCGAGAGGGGAAATGGCGGAAAAGGTATTGGAGGATTCCAAGGTGGTTTTGGGAGGGGAGGAAGGTAGGAAAGGGGTAGTTGAAGGTTGGAGGAGGGGATCCTAGGAAGAAGGGGAGGAGGAGGAGGCTAAGGGATTGGAAATAGGAGGGGCAGAGGTTGGATTGGCCTTAGGTTTTGAGACAATATTATTTTTTTTCACCGTTTCCCATTAAGCATCTTGATCAATATTTTCAACATCGATTATTTTTGAACAACGATTTGCAAAGTGTCCATATTCGTGACATACCTTACATTTGAATGGGATCTGTTTGTAGTCCAATTGCTGAATATGGGTCCAATCATCCACTTTGAGCTTGATGGCCTCCGGGAGACCTTTCTCGAGGTCTACCTCAACACAAATTCTGGCACAAGCTTGAGCTTGATGGCCTCCGGGAGACCTTTCCTAAGGTCTACCTCAACACAAATTCTGGCACAAGCTTGCATATTATCCTTTCGTTCACTGCAATCTATGAATTTTCTCACAACGTTCCCTATAGAGCAGACCGAATCGTCACCCCAACAGTAGAGAGGAAGGTGAGGGAAATGCACCCAAACCGGGACCGCGTTAGGTACATCCAGCTCGGGATCGAAATTCAGGGTCCATTTGTTGAGATACAGACCTCTGGAATCCATAAAATAAGGTCCGTTCCTGAAGATTAGATCCTTGTCTTATTTGGACTCGAAGTGAAAGGTAAAATACCCTTTTCCACAGAAACGAATGGAGATTTTCCCATTGATTTTATCAGTCCAGTTTTTCTCAACCCAATGTTGCACCGTCTTCGGAGAGGGCCAAAGCCCAGTAAATTGACCAATAAGTCCTTTTCAACCAGAGAAAGCGTGGCCTTGCGAGGGAGGGATGGAGGAAGAGTGACTTCCTGTAGGCCATCGAGTTTCTTCACAAATTTTGTAATCGCCACGCGAGGTCGCTGAGGTGGCAGAGATTTAATCAGGGCAGAGAGGGCCTTTTGAGTAGCGGTTTCCTCTGGGGTGGAGTCCGGAGGGGCCATGATAGATGAGAGGGGGATCAAAGGGCGCTGGCAGAGCCAACATAGCCATGGTGGCCGCTCGTCCTAGGTCAACCCAGAACGCAGAGCGTAGTCCCGTCCAAGCTCACAAGTAATTATCAAGAAGATAATTTTGAATTAATCCCTAGCCCTCCAAATTCTCAACATGGTTTCGGAGCTAAGGTGCTGAATACAAGGGATGCTTGACAAAGGAGACACTACAGGAAGAAAAGATCAAATTTTGGGTTGAAGGATCAAATCAGTTTGCAAGGAAGGCTCTCTAGCTATATCAACTCATACAAGTAAGTAATCTTTTCCATCAAATATTTACATTCAAGATAGTGATCGAAGAAGACATCCTTTACCATCAAGGATCCAATATCATCTCGATTAAAATTTTCAATCTAAGAAGAAGCTCCTAACTTCTTCATCAAGAAAGCTGCCAAAAGAGAAAGTCACCTACTCAAGTAAGTATCTATGACTTTATCTAAATCTATCAAAATGTCTTCTTTGCAAATAAAGCATCAAACTAGTTAGGGTTTCAAACCTTCCTGCATGGAAGACAAGGACAATGAAGTCATGAAGTGAGATATAAGAGTCCAAAGGATTCTTACAGAATCCATAAAAGGCTCTCATCTATGATGTATCAAATCATCAAAAAGGGAATATATGATAAATTAGTGGAGCTACTCTCTATGAGTACTGTAGGAGAAGCAAACTCTTTGATCAACTGCAGGAGCTAGGAGAAGTAATGCTTGAATATGAGATGACTACAGTGGTGTTGAAGGCTCTGCTAGGAAAATGCGGAAACTTCATTTCAGGATTATACGGGAAGATATAAGCCACACCATTCCACGATTCAGGGTCGCTATGAAAAATAGAGGAAACACGATTTAGAGCCAAAGGTGTTACAAGATCAAGTGAAGGGAATCAAGCCTTTGCAGCCATGTCAAGGAAGAAAGGAAGATTAGATACGTTTGGTCCTCAGAATATTATGGAAAAAGCACAATTATTTGTATGCAATGAACTTGGAAATTATAAAATAGATTGTCCTAATTTTGAAAAGGAAAAGAGAAATAGGGAATAAGCCCATGTCTCTGAAAAAGAACTTGATGCAAAGAAATCTAAGAAATAAGAAGCAAGGGATCTCCACTATGATTGAGATCATCTTCTCCTTTAAGTGATTTATGTTGATTATATGATGGGAGGCAATGTAGCATCCTAATCGAAGCATGGTAGCAGCTCCTGGTGAATGAGCTCAGGGAAAACCTCTGTGACAAACATTACTAATGGAAAGAAATCATCAAGAGCAAGGGTCATCATGGAAACATATTTCTGGGATGTGATGACATATTGATGAAGCAAGCCAAGGGAATGAAGCTATTCATTCTTGAGAAATTACTACAGGATGACTCAAGGGAAAAAGGTATGAGGTATGTATAAATTTATATGCTAACATTGGATGTTGTGAAGTAATGGTTGCAGGTAATGGAATTCTGTAGTTAGAAGTATGATCTATGGAGGAGTATCTCTCAATGCACGGACATATGAAATCAACCTAATATGTCCTCATGGAATATGAGGTGGTTGTATAGGAATGATAAACTAGAAAAGTTGTATGTTCTTGGAAATCAAGAATGTGCAAAGAGGAAGAGATCATGAAATGCAACCATGTAAAGAGGCAATTATCATTTGGAGGCCAAGAATATGTGACTAGGAGATCTCCTGGAAAGATATATAGACTCTGATGAAAGTCTAGTAAAGAATAAGACCCTTAAAAAAACATATCATTAGGAGATGTGTTAATCTGTATGAAGGATTCTGATGCCTACAAGAAGATCTCATGGTGAAAGATCATCATTGAGGTAACTTTTGTTTTAAAAGTTCATATGTATATGTTTATCTAGATGAATTTGTGCAGGGTTGCTAATCATGAGAAATGATGTATGATCCTAGGAGATGATTCGAAGGAAAGTAGCATGGCATAACAGTGGACCAGATAAGGAATTTTGATGAATCACTTTCTGACAACTGACATGACTCAGGATGAAAGTGATGGATGATCTGTGACCTATGAAGCTAAAAGTTGAATATTCCTCAATATTGAAATCCATGACATCGAGGACATGAATTCTTCATGAGAAACTGGGTGTCTCACCATTGCTACTAGAGGTCCCTGGTTAAAAGGGAGCATGATGGTAAGTTTCTTACTTGGAAGAAACTTGGTAATTCCTAAGAATGAGCTTAGGTACATTCCTTGTATAGGAATGAGTACATTCCCTTGTGGAATAGGTCCTCCCTGGTTGAGAGGGAGAGATAGACACATCATTCTAGTCTTCACTTGGGAAGACAGAATGGAGGATTGGGTAATCATCTAGCATTCGATACTCTTTAAGAATGTATTAGGGAATTCAAGATAAGAGTAGTCGGGGACCGATATTCTTTGAGGGCTAGCTACCCAAGAGAATAATAGTCCAAGAAGGTCATACTTTGGGAACACCTGGGTGGAGTATGTACCTTGGAGAGACAATGATGACGGTGTCTATAAGTCATGTGTCTTGCTAGCATTGTAGCCCATTGTCTCGTTGAGAGATGGGGCTGTTAGTCAAGGCCTTACACTATGACAATGCTGGTTGATATGATGCTATACAAATGCGATTACCAATTCGATTCTTCTTATGAGATTATTCAGTTTGAAAGTGACCATGTACCTATATGAATACCTCCCTAGTTAAGAGGGAGTGTTGAAAAGTGTAACTAGATCGGTTTTCATATTGAATATATAATTATGTACTTAATGTAAAGAAGAAGAAAACGTTAATAAAATATATATTGGTTGTACTTGCTACATTGGTTTCATGAGCAAGATTTTATCTTAGGTTAATAGACTTCTTCTTGAAGTCTATCTAGGGTTGTCTTCTTGTCATAAATATAATTAAGTGTCATGTATATGAAGTGTCTAGACTAAAGAAAATTCTCCAAGACCCTTGTCATGTAACCGTGAAGAAATGAATCCTGTATGGTGCTCTAAGAGACACACATAACACTGGATTACAAGTCCTTCACGTCAGCCTATGAACATAAGTAGAAGTTGGATTAAATGCAGTGGTGAAGTTAGCCTACCAGATTGCTGTAGGGTCGGCCTAAGAGCTGATTCGAAGCACTATATATACATTCAGTCTGTGGCTCATTCACCATCACGTTTTTCGGTGATCTCAGAAAAACACATGCGGGCTTTCTCAGAAAAACAATTCGTAATATACCTAAGAAGAAGTGCGGACAATACATGAAATGCAATGCGGATCAATCTGAATTTGTGCGGAAACCAGAAGTGATTCAAGTGCGTAATTCTGTAAGGGTTTAGTACGAATTAAAAGGTCAACAATGTCTACCAAAGAACCCACATCAATTTGGCATGAACAAAAATGCGAATTCTCTGTGCAGTTACGATGACTATATGCGAATTGATGGATAAACAAGATTTCGGATTCCTATGTAGAAATACAATGACTATATGCCGATTAATGAACAAACATGACTGCGGATTTTTGTGTGGATAACAATGAATATGCAGATTAGTTGATAAAAAAGATTGCGGATTACTATGTGGAAAAACAATGACTATATGCAGTCTAGTAGAAGTGTGAGTTACTGTTGTGTAACCAGCTTCAAAAATAGAAGAAAAGAGATGTCAACGCCTTAGAAATAAGCCACTTCGAGGGGGAAACCTCCAATACATTACATAAATGCACAATTCTTGGATGATACAATTTACAAAACCTCCTTTCTATATATAGGAGTCCATGGGGCCATAATGTAATCCTAGTGGGCCACAATGTAATCCTAGCCGACCTAACAATAATAATTTAAGGGCACAATAATAACAAAATGGGAGTTACAAGGGTACAATAATAACAATAAGGGGGTTACACTAACAACAATAAGGGACTATACTAGTAATATAGGGACCTAACATGCACCTCTCCTTCAAAAAAGTGTTGTCCTCAATGCTTGAGTAGCTCTGGGTGCTTCTGTATAAAATTCTCATCCTCCCATGTAGAATCTTCAGTGGGTAAGTTCTTCCACTTGATGAGATACTCTGAAATTGATCGATTCCGTAGCTGTCGAGTTCTTGTTTCCATGACCGCTTCAGGTTCCAATATGATTTTTCCTTCCTTATCAAGTTCTGGCAATATTGTTTGAACTGGAAGATTTTCACCTATAACCTTCTTTAAGCATGAAACATGGAAAACTGGATGTACTCGTGAAGAAACAGGAAGCTCCAATTTGTATGCCATAGTACCAATCTTTTGCAACACCTTGTAAGGACCATAGTACTTTGGCGATAATTTATTATCCTTCTTAGCTTGCATGAGGGACATTTGTTTATATGGTTGTAGCCGTAAAAATACCCAATCTCCTACATCAAAACTTCTCTCGCTGCGATGTTGATCTGCCTGTTGTTTCATTCGATTTTGTGCCAAATTCAGATTATCCTTTAAGAGTTGGAGAACTTCTTGTTGATGCTCGATGTGATCTTCCACTGCTTGAACCTTTGAATTTTCCCTTAAAGATGATGTGATTGATGGTGGATGATATCCATAAAGTGCCATAAATGGGGTCATTTTTGCTGCAGTATGGAAGGAAGTGTTATACCACCATTCAGCGAGAGGTAACCACTTGACCCATTGTGTTTGTTTATCGGATACAAAACAACGAAGATATCCTTCCAAAAATTTATTTACTATCTCAGTTTGACCATCAGATTGAGGATGATAAGATGAGCTATGAGCTAATTGAGTACCCAAACAAGAAAATAACTCCGTCCAAAAATTTCCGGTAAAAATGGGATCTCTGTCGCTCACAATAACCCTTGGGCTTCCATGTAGCTTTTGAATTCTGTCCATAAATGTAGTAGCAACTGTACTTGCTTTAAATGGATGAGATAATGCCCAAAAGTGTGCATACTTGGTAAGTCTATCAACTACCACCATGATGACACTCTTTCCTTCGGACTTAGGTAAACCTGTGATAAAATCCATTGAAATATCCTCCCAACGTTGACTTGGAATGGATAAAGGTTGTAGAAGTCCTGGGGTCTTAATTGTTTCCACTTTATTCTGCTGGCAAACCAAACATTACGCCACAAACTTTCGAATATCAGATTTAAGGCCATCCCAAAAAAATTCTTTCTTCACCCTGTGGTAAGTTTTTAAAAATCCTGAGTGTCCTCCTAAAGGAGAAGTGTGCAATTCCAGAAGAATCTTTTGTTTTATATGGGAATTCTTACAAAGATATAAGCGATCTTTGTACCATAAGGAATCATTTTTCCAACTAAATGTATCAGATGTACTAGGATCTTGCTGCAACTTTTGGATGAGTGTCCATACATCTTTGTCCTTCTTCCATTCATCTCTTGCTTGAGTTATCCAATCTGGTTGGATAATAGAAATGGCACAAAGCAATGCTTCCACCTCTTCATTCTTTCTTGAGAGTGCATCTGCAACAACATTAAGCTTTCCTTTTTTGTAGATTATTTCAAAGTCATAACCCAACATCTTTGTGACCCATTTTTGCTGGTCTTCATGAGTCATAGTAGAGCAGTGAAAAGATCTTGGAAGCAAATCTAATTCAAGGGTTCGTGTCTTGGTCATGGTACCTGTCATTTGAAGATCTATAAGAAGAATTCTTTGCGGGTTTTCCTCTCCAAGAGGGAGAGGTTTTTCCCTAGCTCTAGGAGCCTAATTTTGTGTCTTGTTCATTTTGATAATTGACTTGATGAAAGAATAATCAATTTAACAAAGAGAAGAGATAAGTAACTCAAGTAAGCTCACCAGTAATTATTAAGAAGATAATTTTGAATTAATCCCCATCCCTCCAAATTCTCAACATGTCTCACATGAATTCTAAGATATATACCCAAAAAGGAGTATCTTACACATATAAGGCTATGCCTTTGCAAAAAAACCTGTTGCTTTGTCATGAAATTGTGCATATATGATCTGTTATCACTATAAAAAATCTCTGAAACTTGGTTAGTTACATTTTTTCCTAAGTCATAGTGTTAGATAGGGTTAGAGTTATTTTGATATTATTAAAGGTCTAGATCATGGTTAAATGTCTCATACCATCATTAATTTTTTTTTATTAACCTCACTTCACTCTTCGCAAGTCTCATGCCACATTTTAAAACCCATTTGTAAATTCTGTTTTGAAAATTTGATTGAATAAGCCCAGAAACCACATTTTCGTAGCGCGCCTAGTGTAAAAATTCCATTTTGCGCTACGAAAACATTGGTGAATTCATAGCGCAAAAACCAGAATTTGCACACTATGTGCTATGAAATCGGGAATTCGCAGATTTGTCTTTGAGCTGTCATATCTGTCAAATACAGTTAAATTTTCCATCATTGGGTGTCCTTCACGAGTTGTCCTCCACACATGCAACCATTCTTTGTCATCATTAGAGGTCATTTTTCATAAATTAGAGGTCAGTCATTATTGGTCCTTTCAAATTTCAAACAATTGGCCATTTTCATTTGTCTCATGCAAGAAAACACTGCATGCATTCTTAAGTGTTGAAAGAAAGAATTCGTGGTGAGATTCTTAGTTATCAAGCGAGGCTGTATTTCTTATCAATCGAGGCTATTAACTTTTCAAGCGAGGCAGAAATGAATAAAATCAAGCGAGGTTGTTCCATTCAAATACAGGTTATACCCGTGTTTTCAAAGCTTGCTAATTTAAGTGATTTTTATATTCATTTTTGTGGAAATTAAATTGTCATCAAGCGAGGAAGAGTTCTTATCAAGCGAGGCTGAATTCGATTCCTAAGTGAAATAGTCTATTCAATAGGAGACTCAAATTGTTAATTTGCTAAAGACACAGGGTTTTTAGAAGGGTTTATTGCATATTTCTGAAGATACAGGTTTCAAGAGGAAAATGGCTAAGGAAAGAAGAAGCCATAGGTCTGGTCATTACCTAAGGACTGAACCTGAAGGTGTTGAAGCCCTTACAAAATATAAGTCTGTCGAAGCAGCTTTTAAGAAAGTTGGATGTTGGAGGTTTTGCGAAAAACTTCAAGGAGGGAACACTCAAGTTACCAAGGAGTTTGCTATAAATTTCACAGGATCAAATTCAAAGATTGGGTTCCTAAATGTACCAATTTCCCCTAAAGTAATATCAGCTGTAACAGAGATCCCAAGAGGTGAAGACAGGTGGTTTAAAAATTTAAAATTTGATATGACACCATGCAAGATCTTTTTGAAACCAGAGTTTTCAAAGGTTGACTTGAACAAGGCCGTGCCAAGGAGTTATGTCAGAGACACATTTTCCAATCTGCTCTACAATATTCAGAGATACTTCACTTGCGAGGGTAGATATCATAAGGTATACACCTACCATTTTAAACTATTGCTTCATTTCATGATGATATCATTAGATTTACCTTTTTATCTCTTCAGAAGCTTGGCTAAGATGTCTGATAAGGTACAAATGAAAGTTGAATCATGTGAAACCTCTTTATTTCATCATGGCTTAGTCAAACTGATAGTCTTACATGAGCTACAAAAGGCAAATAGAGATTGGGAAAAATTCCTCTTTTTGAGTATAATTGGAATAGAGGAACAACTGCTAGCCCACAAGCTAAAACCCCATCAAATATTGCTGGTCCTGTGGAAAAAAAGTCTAAAAGATTTTTTAAACTTAAACCTAGGAAACAAGTGAAAGAACCAATGACATCATTGAATATCCAAGAGACTCCTAGGTCTATATAGAAGAAGAAAACCCTGGTTGAGGAAACAATTTTAGAGCAGTCAACTAGCAAAGCAAATCCAAAGAAGTTGACTAAAAGTCAGAGGTTAAAATAAAAGGGTAAGGTTGTAATTGCAGAGGAGACAAGAGGAAATTTTAATGACATACTTCAGGCTATCGACATAGAGGAATCTCCCCTAGTGCAAGTAGACTTCATCAAATTAGATACAGGTGCCAGCAAATTGAGAAAATTGAAGACATCTAAAAAGTTAGAATTTGAAGAAGAGTTGGCAGAGTTTATTTTTAAACCCAGAAGACCCTCAACGAGGCAATCTAAAAAGCTGAAACAGTCAGATTTAGTGATAGAGCAAACAGGGGAAGAAATTTCTACTGTTTTTGAAGAAACTACAAATGCATCATCTGTTGAAAATGCAGCAAGATGATGGAGCTTAGTGAAATGAAGTCGCCTTCACTAAGTGGGCCCGCAGGCAAATTCTGGCGCAAAATCTATTTTTAGACTATGTCTATTTTTAGACATATGGAGCATGGTTCGGGGATTCAAGTTTGAGATTCTTGAAGTATGTGTCATGTTGGTAAAAATAGATGAGACTCTATTTTTGAGGTCAAAGAGGTCGAAGTCTATTTTTAGACTGCCTCTCCTTAAAACAGGGAAGTCAAATATTATTTACCCTTAATAATATTTAGACTATAAACAGCAGTTTACTCTCTTGGAGCACTTCGGTTCGAGCTACAGAAGTGGCTCATGCATCTGACAGAGGAATCACGTGGTTCCCAAGGGTTTGATGGCATCATGCATGGTTGACTTCAGTTGGACTTCAGTGGCAGAAGTTTGGAGGAGTTAATGAGACAGCTAGTGGAGTTGTGTTATGTTTATTTTAGTTGAACTAGTTGAGATTAGTTTAACTAGCTAATCAATTAGTTATGAGTGGAGTGAATTAAATATTATTTAATTCATTAATTAGTAACTCATTATTCAACTCAAGAACACATCGGTTCACTACAGTGCATGATCAGTTCAGTGGAGACCAGTGAAAGAGGTAGATGAAAGGGTGGAGTTAGCTATCAGTTGTGACTATACTGTTGCTATTTGCAACACACGGATAGGTGGAGTAAGCCCATGAGGATTGCGCAGTTCAGGCTGGTGGTTTATCTATATAAAGAGGCCATCCCATAGCATTGAAACACGCAATAGAGGCAAGGAAATTGGCGGTGAGTTTTGAACCAGTAACCTGTTCAAAACTGAGCTAGATTGTGAGTAACTATATGAGAAAGTACTGAGTACTTGTGAGGAGTATTGTACTGAGTTTGTTACTTGATTTCTCCATTATAATATACACAATAGCTGCGGGGTTTTCAGCTATAAGCTTTCCCCATACATACTGTGTTAATGTGTATGATGATTTGATGTGTTATCGCTTGATTTTATTTCTGCATGTGTGATGATCTGAATTGATCTGAGTGGAAGAGATTATGTGTTGCATATAAATTCGAATTGTATGTGATCAGGATAGTCTCGGTGGATAATTAATCATTATTCAGCAAATTTCTACATCATCTGCAATGCCTGAAGAAGATATAAACAGGGTCATCAAGGTTCAAAAGGAAAAAAGTAGCTATGAAGAGGTAAAGAATAAACTCAGGCTTGAAAATAATGAAATTGAGAAATTGAAGAAAAGAGAAATAATATATGCTGAAGAGAAGGTCAATTTTGAAAGGATGAAAGGGCTATGGGAGCTTGAGAAAAATCCAAATCCTGAACTGATTGACAGTCAAGCTCAGTTTTTCATCTGGACCCTACCTGCAATCAAGGAAGCCAAGTTCATCAGGATGGTTAACATAAAACTGAGGGCTAATAACAGAAGGCTCAAGAGGAGAATTGAATATTTAGAGATACAGTTAAATCAGTTTGGAGATGAGCTACAACCTAAACAATTAGTTTCATCTTTGAAATAAACTTTGAAGGTTATATAGTAATGCTCCATTTTTGAAACTACTCAAGGTTGATGGTTATTGTTATAAGAATGGATCTACACCTGAAGACTAGGCTTTAAAGGTTTCTGACTTGAAAATTTGAGGAAAAAACTGAGAAAGATGAAGACTCAGCAGTTTCGTAGCGCGCTATGACACTGCTGTAGGATGCAGTTTTGTGAATTTTTGTAAATTTCAAAGAAGAAATGGTTCAGTTTTGAAGCCTTAATGCTGATGGGAGATATATATTGAATATAAATGAATATTCAAAGGGTTTTGGCACATTTAATTGGAGTATAAAGCATGTTTTTCAAAAGAAAGGTCTGCGCTACGAAAACACAGACAATTTCGTAGCGCAGCACTATGGCAGTTTCCACATCATTTTTGAAAAGTTGACATATACACAGATGGAAGGTAAAATATCTATGAAGACTTTAAGACATTTTTCACATGTTTTGAGTTCAAATTATGCAGCAAATGGTTCGAATTGGTATTAATGAAGCACTCAGCTACTATACAGGAAGCACTATCCTATTTTACAGGGACATATAAGGAAGAGATAAAGGGGGTCTAACAGCAAGAAGATAAACATAATCATGGTCGAAGACTAGAAGATGCAGCTGTCAAGTGTTGTTTTAAGTATTTAGATAAGGTTGTTATGTTTTAGTAAATGATGTTTTAGTCCTAATTGTATTAGGAGTCTAAACAGATAGTTTAATTGTCAGTTGTGAATGCAGTTTGTTTTATGAAAAGTGTAGGTGTCAAATTTTGTATTCTCCTCAATGGATTGGAGAGAATCCTAAGATGTAATGAATACTCTATAAAAGGGAGGAAATCAAATAGCATAGGGTCGGAATTTTGCTGGAACAAGTGTATTGTTTGGTATTATCTGCAACTCTGTTTTTATCTTAATACAGTGGTATCAATTTGTTACTCAGGATTCAGAAAAGGCTATGGATGATTGAAGTTGTTATGTTTCTCCATTATATTTTACTTGCAGTGGCATGAGTGTATGTTCTTTAGAACTCACTGTGAAGGTGCTCTAACTTCCTTCATATATTCATGGACTGTGTGACCTACTATTGTATTGTTTTACTGATGCATCTAAGCTTTAATATGCCCTGAATTCCATATGAATTTGATATCCATGTTTAATAAAAACATAAAGTGACCCCATAAGCCCAATGGATGCTTGTTTATTGTAGTACAACCAATTACTAAATTTAATCCATTTACTCACAGAGTTAGCCATCTGACTTTTATTTGAAAATCATAAAAACTTTGAGAGAGCCCTCTCATGCTGAGGAGGCTAAGTCTCAGCTAAAAGCCTGGTTTGAAATAGTTACTCAGGGTCTCCTTGATTAGCAGCCTATTAGGGCCTGATTTTGAGATAACATGATCAATTTTTTATTATGTATAAAATTGTGGTACAACTTACATTATCTAATTATGTTCATGTATGAAAGCATTATAATAGATCGAGTTAAAAAAAAAGAGTTTTCAAAAAAGCTGTGTTACAACATGTGATATCTTGTGCTAAGAATTTATGGAAAATGTATAGTATACCAAAAACATAATGTGAATTAGTCTACCAGATACCTTTCCAATAAGGATATTCAAAGCCATCAAATCTACATAGTTGTTTGTACCATCACCATTACACATTTTCATCCTACAAAGATGAGACTCAAAGAGATCAAGTAGGGCCTCACCACCACATGCATGTGGTTCGCCTTGTGAGGCACCACCGAGAAAATATCAAGGCACTAATTTATCAATTGGAACCCCTGTAATGAGTCTACGATATTGTGAAAAATTTGGCTCGGGGAGAAGGTATAAAATAGCCAGGACCCAAACAACTATGATCTCTGGGGGAAAAAAATTATCACTGCAGATGGAATTGGTCCATGCCAGCCAAATACCCCAACATCCTAATAAAGGTATAAACTTAAAATATTTCACTTCTTTGTCGGTGCTCCACAATACCCATTAATCTTAAAGAGAGTTTCCTTGCCATCAGTATGATGGAACAAGTTAAGCAGTGAAAAAATACTAAACAACTTATGTGTAGGAGAAAGTAAGGAACACGTGTTGGATTGTCTCCTCACATGACCTACATAAACAACACCAACTTGGTCATGCCTTTTTCATTTTATGTAGGAAAGTCCCATGTGGGGACCTTGTTTTCCAATATGTACCACATGAAGAGTCTGGGTTTTGCTGGACATTTTAGTCTCCAAAGAGCTTTCCATGAGCCTTCTTGATTATCTAGAATATGAGTTGCAATAAGGAAAACATATCCTAATTTTGGGGTATATTTACCACTCATAGAATGGCGCCATACCAACACATCCTATGTCGCATTTAATATAATATGGATTTCATCCAGTGCCTTGGTGTATACATTCCAAATGTCTCTATAAAATTATGGAAGGCCAAGGTGATGGGTAGAAAGCCACAACTATGGTCTTCGAAGATTTATTTCCTACCTCACAATCTGTGTTGACAAGAAAATTCCCCTTTCCTGTAGACAATGAACAAGATCCCCTAGATAACGATAAATCTCATTACAGCCACACCACATATCAAATCCTATCTTGATGTAGAAGCCATTTCAAATCTTCCATACCATGTTGGACTTAATGTTGGATAAATATGTTGAATATTGGAACAAGAAACAGTGAAAGTGGCATCCGAAAACATCATCCTTGATCCTAGTGAAAAATAAGCACCTAAACTAGGTGGGGCACACACAGGCTATTTTTAGGTGTATGTCTATTTTTAGAATGGTGAGAATATTCTAAAATTAGCAGGAGGCTAATTATATATGGTTGAGAAAATTCTATCTTTAGATGAGTTTTTATTTTTAGAAGATGGGTGAAGTCTATTTATAGATCACAAATCTAAAAATAGAATGCATGTCGATTATTATTAGCCCATAATAATAATCAGACAATAAATAGTAACTTATTCTCTTGGAGCACTTTATTTCAGTGAAAAGATGTGGCACATCAGTGGGCTGAAGGAATTATGCAATTCCTAGGGTGGTTGGTGAGTCATGGATGGAGGACTTAGTTATAACTAATTGTGGCAAGTTGTAACAGAGTTGGAAGAGTAGTTATGGGAGTTGTTATTTATTTTAACTCAGTTCAGTGAGTTAAACTCAGTTGTGCTAGTTGTAACTGAACATATGTCATACACTAGTGAAATATGAGTGAATTAATTATTTAATTAATTCACAAGTAGTGTCTTACTTGCAACTGAATAAATACAACTGTTAACTGCTTGCATGTCAGATCCAGTGGAGAGATAGGTGAAAGGGTGAGATGGACTATCTGTTGTGATTATAGTGGAGCATTCAATGCATCCAAACACACATTGGAGATGCCTGTGAGTATTGTGCAGTCAAGGCAAGGTAAGGTCGAATTCATTCAGGGTTCTTCTTCAGCAGGGATTGCGCAGTGGAGGCAGGGTGTAAGGAAGCAGGAAATTGGTGCATGGAGGTGAAAATTTCTGCAAGACGGTGTGAGACGATTGTATATTGTACTGAGAGCTCTATGAGCTGAGCTTTGTATGAGAGATATGAGATTGTTTCATGATCCATTGATATACATAATATATGATAGTTGGGATTTTTAGATTTAATATTTCCCGGTAAAACATTTTGTTATGTGTGATTGATCATTTCTTCATGTGTTTGCAATTGGCTATTTAATTTCCGCAAAGAATTAAGTAGAAGGGTTCTGTATTTAACATAAGGATTAAATCGTTAGATCAAGAGAATATGGTAATATACATGTATATTGTATAATTTATACATGGTTTCGGAGTTGAAGAGATTGCAATAGTGAAGAAGTGCTGAGTTTTTGTTGGTGGAAACAATTCGAAATTGCTGCAAGAATTTCTTGGTGCAAAAATTGAGTATACATTGAAATGGATTTCAATGGTTTACGGTTGGAGTTTGCACTCGAGGGAAGCTCGAACTACATAGCCTTGAAGGACAGGATGGAGGTGGTGCTTGAAGATAATGGCTTGAAGGAATTCATTGAGAGAGATGTTCCTAAGCCCACTTCCATGGATGCTGCAGTAATTGACACATGGAAAAAGAAAGTAGCAAGGGTGAGGAGGATTCTATTGGAAGGTGTGAAAGACCATATTGTGTCAAGAATTCATGGGAAAGACACTCCATATGCTATGTGAAAGGCTTTAACACATCTTTTCCAAAGCAGCAACAACCATAAGAAATTGGCGCTGAAGGATAAACTCAGAAAAATCAAGATGGAGAAGAACGAAACTATTCCGGTATACTTGAAAAAGTTTGTCCAATGCAAGGATGAGCTTGGGAGTGTACGAGTCAGTGTTGCAGATGATGATTTGGTGAGCTTGGATGTCCTTGGACTTTCAAAGAGTTGGCACAGCTATGAAGACTCTGTCAATGGATGGGAGAAAATGCCAAATTGGGAGCAACTGTGGTCGGATCTAATGCAGGAGGAGATAAGGCGGAACACCAGGGATGGCTCTTCATCAATGCATGATGATGAAGAGGAATATGCTTTAGCTGCCAAGGCGAAGAAGAAGAAGGGGAAGAAATTCCATTCTATATCTGAGATCGGATAATATGGCAAGGAGCACAACATGTCCAAAGTGAAGTGTTTTCACAGTCATGAGTTTGGACATATTGCCACAAATTGTCCACATAAGAAGAATAACAAGATGGTTGCTAGAGTTGCAGCTGGTGAGGCTCTTTCCTCACAATTTGAGATTGGATTCTCATTGATCGCATGCATGGTTTCTAGTGCATTGGGATCAGGGTGGTAATTTTATAGTGGTGCTTCCTTTCACATGGCGAGAGATGAGAAATTGTTCAGTGACTTGGTGGAGAAATATCTCTCGATGCATGTTGAGTTGGGTGACGATGGACGATATAGTGCGACCAACATTGGTACCATTACCTTTCAGAGGATGTTAGGTAAACTCCTTTTAAGAGATGTTGTGCATGTTCCAGGTTTTAATAAGAATTTAATCTCAATCGCAATGTTAGAGGATAAAGGCTATGATGTTTTCTTTAGTGAATGAAAAGTTTTCTTGTGACATAAAGCAACAAGGCAAGCCAAGAAGGTTTGGATTCGAGTTAAGAATATCTACAGTATTGAAGTATATGGGATTTATACGGAGCTTCCTACTGTTGGGAAGTGTGAGAAAGCCATTCAATTAAAGCTTGAGAGGGAGCTGGATTTGCATGCAGGTAAGAGTGAACCTCAGGATGTGGAGCAGCCACAAGATGAGGATAATGGAGTAGGAGAAACCACTCATGCAGGGAAATTTTAAGCCAGATGGATAGAGGGAGTGCATGCGACTATACCACCATGTAAGAGGTGGGGCAACATGCATGAGTAATCCTAAAAAGATATTTCTGGGTAGGATTCATTGAGATGGTGTGGATCTCATGAATTGAACCTGGCTATGAGGAGCCCACAGAGTAATAGTAGCATGATTAGTTGGATTGATGCAGTCAGATCGAAGTGACAGTGTCAGATACTGGAGCACAATTTAGAGTTGATAGCAAGTGCAGAGTGCATGGGTGAAGAGTTCAACAACGCAGTGGTTCCTAAAGACATGTGCAGTAGCTAAGCAGAAGTCAGAAGAATTTGATGACAGATGCATTAGACTGATTGAGTTGTTTGGAGGCTATTCAGTTTCAGAAGTGTTGCATGCAAGTATTGCAGGCCAAATGCATGGAGTTGCAGGGCGCATGCAAAGACAATCCTTTCTTGTTGAGAGGGAGTGTTGAAGATTGCAACAAGAAACAGTGAAAGTGGCATCCGGAAACATCATCCTCGATCCTAGTGAAAAATAAGCACCTAAACCAGGTGGGGCCCACACAGGATATTTTTAGGTGTATGTCTGTTTTTAGAATGGTGAGCATATTCTAAAATTAGCAGGAGGCTGATTATAGATGGTTGAGAAAATTCTATCTTTAGATGAGTTTCTATTTTTATAAGATGGACAAAGTCTATGTATTGATCGCAAATCTAAAAATAGAATGCATGTCGATTATTATTAGCCCTTAATAATAATAAGAAAATAAATAGTAAATTATTCTCTTGGAGCACTTTATTTCAGTGAACAGATGTGGCACATCAGTGGGCTGAAGGAATTACACAATTCCTAGGGTGGTTGGTGAGTCATGCATGGAGGACTTAGTTATAAGTGATTGTGGCAAGTTGTAACAGAGTTGGAAGAGTAGTTATGGGAGTTGTTATTTAGTTTAACTCAATTCAGTGAGTTAAACTCAGTTGTGCTAGTTGTAACTGAACATACACTAGTGAAATATGAGTGAATTAATTCACAAGTAGTGTCTTACTTGCAACTGAAGAAATACAACAGTTAACTACTTGCATGTCAGATCCAGTGGAGACCTAGTGGAGAGATAGGTGAAAGGGTGAGAAGGAATATCTGTTGTGACTATAGTGGAGAATTCAATGCATCCAAACACACATTGGAGATTCCTATGAGTATTGCACAGTCAAGGCAAGGTAAGGTCGAATTCATTCAGGGTTCTTCTTCAGTAGGGATTGCGTAGTGGAGGCAGGCCGTCAGGAGGCAGGAAATTGGTGCATAGAGGTGCAAATTTCTGCAAGACGGTGTGAGACGATTGTATATTGTACTGAGAGCTCTATGAGCTAAGCTTTGTAAGAGATATATGAGATTGTTTCATGATCCATTGAGATACATACTATATGATAGTTGGGGTTTTTAGCTTTAAACTTTCCCGGTAAAACATCTTGTTATGTGTGATTGATTTTTCTTCATGTGTTTGCAATTGGCGATTTAATTTCCGCAAATAATTAAGTAGAAGGATTCTGTATTTAACATAAGGATTAAATTGTTAGATCAGGAGAATCTGGTAATATACATGCATATTGTATAATTTCTACAAAAGAATATGTAATTTATTTCCAAATAATTGAACAATTATGGTGGGATTTGTTGGGTGTTTGAATCCATTCCTCAATGGATAGAGGGTAGATATATTTTCGGTTAACTACTATCGACCATAGGCCATGAGAGGAAATGAGTCTGGATTCCACTTTTGCAGCAAGATATTTTGAAAAAAATGGTAGGTTCTTCATTCCCCAGCCTCCCTAGTACTTTACAAGAGCAATACGATCCCATTTTACCTAAGGAAAAGCATAGCCATCCGAATACTCAACCCAAAGGAGCTTGTAGCATAATCTTCTCATATTTTTTAAGATGTTCTCGAGAATCCATGATAATTCCATCCAATAGAACGATATGACTTCAAGGAACATTTTTATAAGCACCAATATGCCAACTTTTGATAACCATTAGATGCTCTAGATGCTAAGTCTCTTCTCTAGTTTGGCTAAAATCCAATTCTAATATGCTTTCTTATAATAATTTGATTTTATCTGGAACCCAAGATACTTAAGGCCTTCATCCAGAGTCGTTAGATCAAAAGGGAAAATAAAGTTTGGATATAAAGTAAATCATCTTCACTTGGTTTATATGGTGTTAAAGTAGACTTTAGATGGTTTATAATCATACATTTAGCTGCTTTAAAGAGGGGGAGAGCTTCATTTATTACTAAAATATCGTCAACGAAAAATAGATGGGTAAGGCTGAATTTTGGAGCGATAAAGATACTCAACATAAGACCTCTTCTTTTGTAGTCAACCAGAGATTTTTTAATGCTTTCAATGATCAAGAGAAATAGAATAGGGGAAAACATGCACCCCTATATGAAACCTCCCTCTACCAAGAAAAAATGAGAGGCAGAACCATTTATTATCACGAAGAAAGAAACTGAATTGATATGACTCATTATCCAATTAACGAAGGGAAGATAAAACCCAATATGTGTAAGGAGTAAATGGAGGTATATCCAATTTTTCCTTTCTAAAGCCTTTGATAGATCTATTTTTAGAATAACACCTTTTATACATCATTATTTTAGGTTATGAAGGCCCTCCTCTGCCACACCTATAGCTTCATGTATTTGTATTCCCTTCAAAAAGGAGAATTTTTACCCTGAGATAATATTAGATGGTAAGGGCTTTCGTATTTGGTCTATGAATTTTATGATTACCTTATAAATGCAGTTGTAGAGGGAGATAGGTCTAAAGTCATCAAATGAAGTGGGAGAGTCCACCTTTGGGATAAGAGCAATGAATGTGGAATTGAAGGACTAGTGAATCCTTCTTGTGGATCTCAACTCCCCAACCACTCAAAGAAGATCATCTCCTAGAATAACTCAACTGACCAACCATTAAGGTCTGGGTTCTTATTCTTCTAAAAACTAGAGAGGACCCCCAAAAGTTCTTCTTTGGATACCACTTCCATCTGATGCTCATTGTGTGTTTGATATGAAAATCTAGGGAAGAGCATGGAAGTTTGAACCACTTCAGTAATAGGGGAACCCTAAGGGGCCTTGAATAGGCCACTAAAATGTAAGAAATCCATTTTTTCTAGATCTTCAAAATATTTGACATTATTTCCTTTCCGATCCTTTAATTTCTAGATAGTGTTACTCATTTTTCTGCCTTTTGTGAAATTGTGAAAAAAAATTGATTTCTCATCTCCAACATCCAACCAAACTACACAAATATTTAGGTGCCACACAATTTCTTGGTCATTTATTAGTTTATTGTAATATTCCCAATTAGCCCAAGATAATGGGAATATACAATTTTGTCTCAATATTTTGTTTCATGAATAAAACTGTAAAGGAGGATCAATAAAACCCCTAATCAACAAAATAAATCAATGCCACATGTGAACATGGAAAAATCTGGGCTATTTACATAAGCACACTTAGGTGTGAAAGAGACTAGAGCATTTGACCAAGTCAACCAGGACCAAATCAACAACGCTGTCTAGATACAATGAATCTTCTAGAGGGACAACGAAGTTTTAGTTGGAGGCTTCTCATGTGAATGCAGCTAAATCATTGAGATGGTTTAGGGTTTGAGAAGACTTTCATCCTATAAGAGGAAGAGGAGGACAGTGGAAGAAGGTTGTTTATTGTGCATATTTTTGAGTATAGTGTTTGTTCAGACATATACCATTCTTTGCTGTTTAGCCGAGAATAGTGCTGCTTAGCACTTGGGTGTTCCTATGTAGGAATCCCACCTCTTCCATTGAGGATTTCTTGGAAGAGTCTTGCAGATATCATCCACTATCAGGAATTTGGCCAAGCTCATCTTCCAACTACAACGCAAATCCTGTTGAGGGTTTGGTTGTCCTTGCAAGCTGCATCAAGTGGAGGCTAGATCTGCTCAGATCTAGGACATTTCAGGGCCTCCTTTCACTGGGAAAGTATTCTATCCCATGGGCAAGAGAGTTCTGAACCTTTGGAGCTGATATTTCAGATCTTGGCATCAGGCCAAATCAGTGTTTCAAGCTACAACGCAGTTTCCCTTCCAAGATTGCGTTATTTTCAAGAAGGCAATTGTAGGGTGTTTTGACCCACCTTTTGAGGAGAGATCTCTAGTGCTGGGGCTTTGCCCTTCACTTTGGTGATCCATGGATTAGCTTGCTGATCCATGTTCTGTACAGATCTAATCTACTTCTATTGTAACATCTTCAGAAATTTCTGAATAATATTGTAGATTTGCTACTTTAATCTCAGATCTACTCTCTGTATTGCATGATTTGATCAAAACCCCAAGGGGATCTTGTAAAGGAGACTTTCCAGTGTACAGATCTGAAATGGATCTGATTTTTTGTACACAGATCTAATATAGATCTGGAATGTAATATATAGCTACTACAACTCTTATAAAAATGCTGTTAAGCTATTTTGCAGTCAATACATGTGTTGCAACCCTCTTTCTTGAGGAGTTTCTTCTATTTTGTCTTCTACATTATGTTGTATACTGTAAGGGAATCATTATGGATCTAATTTGCTGTTGTTTATATAAAATTTGATCCTTATTGTTGGTCTCTTGTTCATGCTCTCAAAACTGCGTTATTTCTGAAGCAGTTTGTTGCACATAATTTCATCCCTTCTCTTTGGGTGTTTTCTAGCTATACTAGGTGGTGGGACGTCTGTTTACCTCACCTAGTTTGATTTTTTTTTGCTCTCCTTTTGGATCTAGAAACTAGATCCACCGATCTAAGGGATCCAAGAGCTGCAAACTCATTTCAGTGCACAAATTTCTAAGGAGTGCATTATTTCAGCAGGCTTTGCTGTGTATTCCCATTTTGGGATATTATAGTGCTATCATAGCACCTTTCTTGGCACAGCCTGCACTTTCATTGAAGAGCCAAAGCCAACATGAACTCAGAAGAAGATGAGCCTCTTATTGAGAGGCAGAAGAGGTATCAAAATATAAGCCAGAAGAAATTTTATTACACCAATGATGATAAAGACAAGGTTAAAGCCCCTAAAACTAGAAGTGATAAAGAAGGAGAAGAGTTTGCAAGAACTCTTTTGGTAGCCATGCAAGATATTTCTAGAGAGATCAAAGAGATGAGACTATACAGGCTCAAGCAGTCTCCTAGGATGTTTCATCCCAGTGAAAGCTCTGGCATGTCTCACCACTGGAATGATCAACCAGTGAACCAGCCAAAAGCTCTACAATGTTCTACTATGCTACTTTCTTGGCTGTGGAGAATGAAGGGCCTGATGATAAAGCATCCCTTGAAGACTATTTTGAAGAGTACGAGTCCTAGAATCAGAGATTCAAGGACCACCTGAATTTTCAAGAGTTTTTTCACCTCAAGGACAAAAGAAGACCAAGGCATCAGTATAGAGATGGTGGATTCACTCAGAATCATGATCGACATCACTCTATGGGCAGATTCGTTTTACCCAAGTTTGATGGGTCATCCACTAGTTCTGCCAAGGCATGGGTAGAAAAGCTGGATATCTATTTTCAGTTGAACAAAGTCCCTGAGATGGAAGCCATCAAGATTGCAGTGCTGCACTTTGAAGGTGAAGCACACAACTGGTGGTTCCATGGGTTGTCTACATGGGGCCATGCCAATGTAACTTCCTATTCTAAATTTACTAGAATACTGGTGGAGAGGTTTGAGAGAAAGGATCCAGAAGAACCTTTCATGAGCCTTGCAAAGTTGAAGCAGTCAGGTAATGCATAATCTTATATCTCTGAGTTTCTGAGATTATCTGTTATGGTTCCTGATCTATCTGCAGCTAGGAGGGTGTACATGTTCATCGATGGATTGGATGAACCTTTGCATGGGTTGGTTAAATCTACCAAGCCCATTACATTGCATGATTCCATTGAGAGGGCTAGAGACCTTCAATATTCCTTGCCAAAATCAAAGGCAACCTTTCAGAACAAGCCCTCTTACCTTTCTAAATGGAAGGAAGAGAAAGCTGCTCCTTCCAAGGAGAGCTCATTCAAGAAGCCTCTTGATATTGAAGTCTAGAGGGAGCTAAGGAAGAAGAGGCTATGCTTCACTTGCCAAGAATCATGGGAACCTGGACATAGATGTGCTGCTGGGAAAGCACACTACATATAAGTCTTCTCAGATGTTGAGGAGGAAGAAGAAGATGATGAACCAAGGGGAGGTCACAACGCTAACAATGTTGAGGGAGATTCATCACCATCGGGAGATGGGAGTGGAGATTTTTCTCTTATTGGAGGAACTCTTTCATATTTGAGGGGAGTACCTAAGTACTTGACCCTAATAGTTCATGGTTCAATCATGAATCAGAGGGTATATGTTCTTATTGACAGTGTGGCCACCCACAACTTTATTGATGCTCATCTTGTACAAAGGAGGGCCATACACACTGATACCTTTGAGGGATTTTATGTTCTAGTCCTAGGAGATAGAACAATGCAATGCATGCATTATGTCCCATCACTTGCAGTCACCATGGGATCCTATACCTTGGTGGATCACTTCTTTTTACTTGACATACTAGGCACTAATGTTATTTTGGGTGTTCAATGGTTGATTACATTGGGGAAAGTCACCACTGATTGGGAGGATTTGCAAATGGAATGGGTGGACAAGAAGAGTGGTACACCCTAAATGATCAGAGGCATGCATTATTACCCATCACCTAACACTTCCACACATAAAACATAGATGGATTTTTGCAGTGGAAGCAAGGACCTCACTGTCCCTTCTCTGATGTTCATGAGATTCTTGCAAGGGACACTCTCATCTAGTGGCAAACCGCCAGGGAGGCCGCCAGATTCAGTTTTAGTGGGAGATATCTCACTACTTGATGCTCCAAAATGAGATCCAGGAGGGAAGGGAGCATTAGGAGACACAACTACAACGCTGGAAGGCTTAAGCAAGCACTAGTAAAAGGGGGATTTTCGTCTCTCATCATCCTCACCATCCTTCATTTCTGATTCTGCGCTGTTGGAGGAGAGAAAGGGGAGGTATGTACTTCCTACTTGTACCTTTGGCATAATAAATGTCAAATAAGAGATCAGCAACATGGTAGGCAATCTTATTGATGCATCGTCAGTGCTATCCTTGTTGGGGAGTGTAGATCTATATTGGAAATCCCAACTGTTGGTGGATTATTCCAAGGATCTCTACACTTGTATGATTCTTGATGACCAAGTGCATGAAGAGGGCTATCTAATCCATGAGGGATTCATCTATCATCATGATAGGATCTTCTTGCCTAGAGCCTCCAAGCTCAAGGAGAGTGTTGATCATATCAGCCCCTGTTAAATTTTGGCAATCAATCCGCTTTAAAACCTTGCAAACCCCCTTGGTTTTGCCTGAGAAATCCGTTTTCAATCTATCGTTCCCCTCCTTTGAAACAAAAATTCACTAAAGGGCCGAAAAAACCCCGCAATCGAAAAGATATCAGGCCGTAGCCCCTTTCGTTCAAGCCCTCTCCACCTTCTCTCCCATGTGATTGGAAGCCGAAACCAAATGCTAGCCCTGAAGGTGTTCACCGCATAAGGCTATCGGGCACATTTTGAGCCGTTCGATCAAACCATAGATCAACGTACCATGGCTCTCCCACCTTTGTGGTCCCCGTGCCCAAAAACACTGTTCAAAACCAGTTGTATTCATCGCACTGCCTTTAAAGGGCATGCAGTATTTTCTATTTTGGAGCGATTCCATACACCGTGTGATGCGTGTCCTCGCGTACAGCTCCAAAAATTCTCTCCATCGTGCATTATTGTTTGGTCAAAGTCACGCAGCGATATTCATCACAGCTGTCCAATCTGAGGGTCTTCATCTGACGATCGTCGCGCTGCAAAGCTGCATAAGGTTTAGCCATAAGAAAATCACATCCCTGGCCCACTGTCCATCACCTCCGATGCTCTTTCAACCATTGATCTCCTCCCGAGATCGGACGGTCAAGATCTGATCACATGTTCGTAATTGACTTCATACCACCACGTCATCCTTTCCACATAATCTGTCGTACGTCCACCCGTCAATGATCCACGTGTTCGTCGTGTTTTTCTCCGCCCTTTATATGTTTCATTCGTGAGTCAGATTCTAATTTTTACGTTGAAAACTATCACCAGTCTACCCACCATTGTTGCACTGTGTTTTTCACCGCCACCCTGTATCGTTTCACCATTCCGCCCGTCTACACGACCGTTTCCATTAACCCCACTACATCCCCTATCCTCATAGATTGGATTTCTTAACATGTTCTCGGGTTTTTCAGGTTTACTGCGACAGATAATTATCATAATTTGCAGCATCCATTACAAAAGCCGAGAACGCATCAAAGGACCAGTTTTTCAGAGGCGAAATTTATGAAGAAACTCCTGGGTAGCTGCTGCGACATGAAATCCATTAAAGAAACAAGGCTATACTTTGGCAAGATTTTCAGTGTCATTCAAGAGGTAGATATCATAAATGGGGGCATAAATGTTGCGGCAAAGAGTATCAGTGGAAGATCAAGGTATGCAGTGTACGACATTGAAGATTTTAAATCTTAATTCAGGGTTTAGAAGGCAGAGGGTACAATGCACAAGAAACAACACCCTCCAGGTTTCATTTCAATAGAATTTACCATCAGGAAAGGACATAATGTTAATATGGTTATCCTTATATCGTGTTCCTGAAGATATTTTCACCCAGTGCATTTATTTCAGTTAGCAGACCACAGAGTACTTCCAGCACTACAACGCCGTCAAGCAGTATGGGCGGGCACTTTTTCACCATTTTGTTTTAATGATACAATTAAATGTTCCTCACCTACTTCATTGATTAAGTTTTCTTTTTCTCTATAAAACCCCCGAAGAATAGATTATTAAGGGGTTCCAGATCTTATCAGAAAATTATGCAGTGAAAGGCTTTTTGTATACATTTTGTAAAGCTCTTGTATGAAGGCTCAGAGCCCATAGGGTCTCAGTGAGGAGGATTTCTATTTGTTAAAGAGGATTCTGGTCTTTGGTATTTCAAAGTGTGTAACCTTTTCTCTTATGTGTTTTTTAATATATCATTTCATTTCATCCATTCTTCCTGTATCATGTTTTGGAATGCGAGTGGCTCACTGATTTTTGGTATGGATTCATCCTAGTTGATGCCCATGCTTGTATCAGTCAAGTGCTTTAAATATGGCTCATGCATGATATTTTGTTCCATTATTCAGCTAAACTGTATTTCTGCTATATTAGTTTCTTTGGGAGGGTGCTTTTAAAATGCTATTATCATGTATGGATTCTTAGATTGGTAAGCCCATTCATGGTGGTATTGTATATCTGGGTATTAGCTCAATGTTAACTAATATCTCCTCTACATTTCTTTCATTACATACACCTTCTGATAGTCGATATCTGTGACATATTACTTGAACTGGCCCGCTTTGCAGTAAACTACCTCTGAATTGTCTGTTGCTTTTGTATTAGAGTTCTACATCTTGCCTCTGCAGTATCTCTTTACCTGTGTCAGTTTCTGAGGGTCTTGGTCCCATTCTAGTTTATTTCCCTGTTTACAGGAGATAGCATGTGAGCTGAAGTTGACAACTTCATACATTATATCATACATTCCTTGCTATACTAAGATGTCCTAGGAACTGGTCTATCACAACTCTAGGCTGTCTCTAGGAGCGACAACATCTTTTTGGCGCCGTTGCCGGGGATCGAAGTCAAGAAAATCAGAATCCCTGGGCCTCAACAAATCATATTCATTCTCTAAGTAGGTGAGCACAAAGAGTTGAGAGTTGTAGATCCCTCACCTTGGCGACTCCACATTTGTTTATTTGATAAATCTATTTGCAGTCCTGGCTCCTTGTAAGCCACACCTGAGGTCAGATACATCTAATCCAAATATACCTTCAGTGTCTGACCCTAAAAATATCATACATAGAAAGAATTGGAAGGAAAGAAAATCAGTTCGCTCGGAAATCCCTGAGTTATCTCTTGAAGACTTTCCATCCTCTTCTTCTCAAGAAGCTCAAGTGCCAGATCCCAACTCCACTATGGGAGATACTGATTATTACTATTCAGATAGTTCACCCCGAGGAGGTGTCCAATTCAAAGACAATCTTCATCCTACACCTGAGGTCGAAGAGGTCAAGGAAGTCACTGAAGTATCTGCCGTGAACAGACCACTATTCCCCTCAACACCTCAAGCTACAGTTGAGTATATTCCTATTATTATTCATACTCCACTTCCACCTCCTCCTCCTCCTCTTACTCATCAAACTATTGCACAACCTCCACCTCCTCCAATGGCTAATGTTCCAACATTCTTGATGAATAAATATGCTCCCTTGGCATTACCTCAAGTGTTAAATGATATGCCCTAGGATTATCTGAAGATCTTGCCCAGATTCAATGGGGAAAACAAGATTGATGCTCAAAAACATCTTGAGACTTTCTGCTCCTTTGCAGAGAACTTTAATGTTGAACATTTAGATGTGGTATTAATACTGTTTGTGCAATCTCTTGATGGTGAAGCTCCAAAATGGTTTAAGACTCTGGCAGGTCGCTCTATTACCACTTGGGATAATATGGAAGATACTTTTCTCAAAAATGGGGGCAGAAGAAAGATCATGGACAATGTCTTACTGAGTTTAATACACTCAAGAAAAGACATAATGAAGGGGTGTCAAAATTTATCAAGAGATTTAATAAGTTGTATCTAAGCCTTCCTGTTGATATGAATCCTCATCAGGCTACTGCTAAAGTTGTTTTCATAGCAGCCTTTGACTCAGAATTTGGTTTCTCTCTCAGAGAAAGAAAGCCTACTACTCTGGATGATGCTCAGACAGATTCTCTAGAAATCGAGGCAAATTTTGCCTCCACTGGTAAATCAAAGAGAAAATCCGAACAAGATACCAGAAGAAGGGGCAAAGAGGAGGTATCTACCTCCTACCAAGATAGAGACTCAGCTATTGACCGAATTGAAGAAATGAGCAGAATGATTAAGAACCTTTCTGGTAAACTAGTCAAGCTAGAGTTGGAGGCCAAGAATTCAGCCCCCAAGAGATTCCACAATGCTCAAAGCAGAGGTTACAATCCTCAGTACAGGAAACCACCCTTGCAAATATTTCCAAAGGAAGCAAAGGAGCAACAGGATCAAGTGCCACACCCATTGTACCTGGAAGGTCCAGTAGATGATTCTACTAAAGATACTGCCTATGGACTAGAGGATGAAAATATTTCCTTTTCAAATAGTGATGGAGAAGAATGCCCTTTGCAAGGGAATGATGAAGCTGGGTGCTCATTGCAAGAAGAAGAAAAAACCAGAGACACAGATGAAGCAGAATTTGATCATTATTGTAAACAATTTGATGATTTCATGCAAGCACATTTCAATAGAAGATATGATATCAGATCTTCTAGGAAGAGGACTCATACCCAAGAGAAAGAAGAAGAGCTACCCCAGAAGGAAGCACCTGCTCAGAAGGAGACTACAATGCAGAAAGCCACAACCAAAGGTAAGGGTCCTCTAAACAAACCTTTTTCAGTCTAACGATCAAATTCCTTCCGCTCCAAAAGTAGTCATTCCTCCTAATACCGAGTCTGTGTCAAAGGAAGTCAAACCCCCAGCTGTAAATAAAGAGCCAAAAGAGGTTGTGATAGAAAAATCCCCTCCTGCTTTCAGTCTGCAAAAAGAACTTGAAAAGGTCAAAATCCCAGTCCCCTTGACTGAACTGTTGAAACAGCCAGCATATCAATCTCAAGTCACCTCTTTCATGCTCCCTCCAGAAGCACCAATCATCCCAGATAGTCTCAACCTTCAAGAAGAAAGACCCATGGTAGTTTTTGGCCCACATGTTTAGGAGTTAGATCCCTGTACTCCTCCCTTCTATGTGTCTCTAGTGATTCATGACCTGCTACTACATAACTGTATGCTAGATTCTGGAGCTTCCCACAATCTTATGCCTCTATCAGTCATGGAACAAATAGGATTACAAATCACACGTCCATATAAGGACCTCTACTCATTTGAATCCAAAAGAGTTAAATGCTTGGGGATGATCAAGGATTTGGTGGTCAATTTGGCCCAAATCCCAGCAAAAAGTGTGGTAATGGACATCGTGGTGGCTGACATCCCAGCTCGTTTTGGTATGTTGCTATCAAGGTCTTGGGGAACAATAATCGGTGGATCACTCAAGATGGATTTAACATATGCCACAATCCCGGTTTTTGGTGGCCAAGAGAGGAGATTGTATAGGGAGACTAGATTTTTCAAGATGGTGACTAAGGCTGACAACTCAGTTAATTCTCCAGTCTACAGTAAAGAAGGAGATTTCTCATGCTTGATGCTGGAAGAAGATCAAGATTTTGCTCATGAACCATCCTTTTTCTAGATCAAGACAGAGCAGCCCTCAGAGAGCCGTGAAGTAGGAATCTGGACACTTCATTTTGATGGAGCAAATTCAAGAGAAGGTAATGGAGTCGGAATACTACTGATTTCTCCTACAGGAAAATGGGTTCCATTGTCTTTCAAGCTAGAATATGAAGCTACTAATAATGTAGCTGAATATGAAGCACTTTTTCTAGGATTGCAGACATCCAGGAATATGAACATACAAAGCTTAAAAGTTCTGGAAGATTCAGAACTGGTGGTCAGACAAGTCAGGAATCAGTGTCAGACCAAACATCCTAGGCTAAGGGTTTATAGGAATGAATTTTGGGATATGGTAGAAAATTTCTTCTTAGCATTCAATATCCAGTTCATGCCCCGAGAACAGAATAGGATGGCTGATTCCCTTGATGTGGCTGCTAGTACATTTCGACCACCTCAGAACCCTATTTTAAGGTATGAAGTTGAGGTGCATTATCGGCCTTCAATCCCAGATAACATCAAACACTGGCAGGTGTTTGAGGATGAAGAACAGATGAAGAGATTCCTGGAAACGGTAGGAGAATTCTCCAATATGAAGATTGATGATGATGAAGGGGTTGAGTCTGAAGATACTCCAGAAGGAAATTGGGAGGAGAAAGTGGCAGGTAATAAGGTGTTGCAGTTAAGGGGAAACATTATACCTAGAGGGATAGTGCCTCTAGAGAGATTATTTGACAAAAATGATGTCCCACTGTAGCCAGGAAAAGTGGTAGAGGAAAATCAGGTAGAAGACCTGAATCTTAGTACTGAGGCTGACCCCAAAATTGTAAAACTGTCCAGAAAGATCCCTGGAGAATATAAAGAGCTATATCAGAAATTATTTCAGTCTTATAAAGATGTGTTTGCATGGTCCTATCAGGACTTGAAAACTTTTGATATCAGTATTATGCAGCACAAAATTCCACTGAAGGTAGATGCAAAGCCCCATAAGCAGAAGCTCAGACAAATCAATCCCCTGCTGCTTCCTTCTATTGAGAAGGAAATTAAGAAGCTGTGAAAGGCCAAAATAATTGTACCATTGAGGTATTCTGAATGGGTGGCAAACCTTGTCCCTATACAAAATAAGAATGGAGAAATATGGCTATGTGTGGATTTTAGAAATTTAAACAGAGCATCCTTAAAGGATAATTATCCACTGCCTAAGATGGATCACATCTTGCAGAGGGTGGTTGGAGCTTCTAGGATGTCAATGATGGATGGATTTTCTGGTTATAACCAGGTGGCTGTACTTCCAAAAGATCAAAAGAAGACCGCTTTCACCACACCATGGGGTACATTTATGTATGCCAGGATGCCTTTCGGATTGATTAATGCAGGGGCCACTTTTTAGAGGGCCATGGACATTGCTTTTGTCGGGGAGCAAGATAAATTCCTGGTGTTCTACCTTGATGATATCACTGTATTTTCCAATAATGATACTGGACACATTGAGCATCTTCATAGAACCTTTGAGAAATGCAGAAGGTATGGTCTCTCTCTAAATCCTCAAAAGTCTTTATTTGCATTAGAAGAGGGAAAAATTTTGGGCCATATCGTGACTAAAGATGGGGTGAAGATAGATCCTAAGAGGGTAGAGGTTATAAATGGTATTGCTCTTCTTATAAATAAAAAAGAGGTACAAGTATTCCTAGGGCGCATTAATTTCTTGAGAAGGTTTATCCCTAACTATGTTGAGATAGTTAGGCATATAACAGATATGCTGAAGAAGAATAATGAGGTAAAGTGGTCACAAGAATCACAGAAGGCATTTACCAGGATAAAGAATGCTTTTGCAGAAGCCCCTGTGCTGGTTGGACCAGATTATGATAAACCTTTCATGATTTTTTCTTTTGCATCACCTCATACAATAACAGGAGTTTTATTAGAGAAAAATGATGAAGGGTATGAGCAGCCTATTGCCTTTTTCAGTCAGGTGCTTCGTGATGCAGAATTAAAATAAAACATATTGGAAAAGAAAGCATACGCCCTAGTGAAATCCCTCAAAGCATTTAGTGTATATATCTTACAGTCCCACATCACTGCATTTGTGCCTGAAGCTACTGTAAAAGATATTCTTATTCAGGGGGATAGTGAAGGAAAAAGGGGTAAGTGGATTGCCAAAATATAGGAGTATGACTTAGACATACACCCTACTAAGCTGATCAAAGGACAGGGACTTCCCAAAATTCTATCTGAATCAAACTATCAAGCTCTGGGCATAAATTTTTCCATTATAGCAGGTGAGGAATCTGAGGAGAAAGAAGAACGAAAGGGAATTGGAGTAGCTACTCCAGAAACACATCTAAAGTACCTCACCAGTCCGTGGTATAAAGAGATAGTAGAATATCTCCTTACACTCAGCTGCCCTCCAAGTTGTGATAAAACTAAATACAGAGCGCTGAGATTGAAATCACAGAAGTACATAGCCGCCAATGGCCGGCTATACTAGCGAGATCCCTCAGGCATCTTACTCCTGTGTCTCACAGAGAAGGAAGTCGAGAGTATTATAGTAGAATTTCATGAAGGGATCTGTGGAGGTCATTACAGCTGGAGGGCCACATATCATAAAATTATGAAAGCTGGCTTCTATTGGCCAAAGCTTTTTGGAGATGTTTTTTCTAGAATAAGAGCATGTGATAAATGTCAGAAATTTTTTGAGAGACAGAAATCAACACCATTTCCCCTGATCCCAGTGCATGTGGATGAACCATTTCGTCAATGGGGTATTGATTTTATAGGTGAAATACATCCTCCATCGAGTGGACAACATAAATGGATATTAAAAACCACAGATTATTTCACTAAATGGGCGGAAGCCATACCTGCAAGGAATGCTACAGATACTGCGATCATAAATTTCATGGAGGAAAACATCATATCCAGGTTTGGCTATCCTGCTACGATAGTGATTGATAATGCACAGGCCTTCAAGTCTATAAAATTTATGAATTTATTCCAGCAGTACAATATCATACTGAGTCACTCTACAACTTACTATCCACAAGGAAATGGCTTGGCAGAGTCTTCAAATAAAACTCTGGTGAGGGCCTTGAAGAAGACTATCAATGAAAATTAGAAGAATTGGGATTCCCAATTGAAATTTGCGCTATGGGCTAATAGAATCACCAGCAAGAGAGAAACTGGGAAATCTCCCTATGAATTGGTATATGGACGAGCAACAGTTTTTCCTGTATAGCTGGCTTTACCAGTGGCCCGCTTCATGCAGGAAAGTCAAGAGGAGCCTGATGATAAGATTAGGAGAATAAACCAGCTGGTGGAACTAGAAGAAACACGCAATCAAGTGAATCAAAGACTAACAGAGTATCAACAGAAGATGAAATACCTTTTTTATCAGCATGCTAAAGTCCGGAATCTGCAAATTGGTGATTTGGTACTCAGGTGGGATATCCGGAGGGTTGAAAAAGGAAAACATGGTAAATTCGATCCTGTCTGGTTTGGTCCTTTCAAAATTGTGGATAAAGGGGACAACAATACTTTCAGATTGGAGAATTTACAGGGTGACTTGCTTGACGCCCCTGTGAATGGTCAATTTCTTAAACCCTACTTCTAATTCTGATTCGGGCTGAGAGAGCTTGCTGTATTATATTGTATATTTATTTTCTGTTTCATTTTATTTGAATAATGCGAGTGTCATGGTAAATTATGAAGTGAACAACAGAAGGATTGAAGAGAAGAGTCTACACAAGAAAATGATCAAGTGGTCTGCGAAGTTCTCGACACGCTCAGGGATGAGCATGCCATCCCCAGGTGGAGCCAATGTTGATCATATCAGCCCCTGTTAAATTTTGGCAATCAATCCCCTTTAAAACCTTGCGAACCCCCTCGGTTTTGCCTGAGAAATCCATTTTCAATCTATCGTTCCCCTCCTTTGAAACCAAAATGCACTAAAGGGCCAGAAAAACCCCGCAATCGAAAAGATATCAGGCCGTAGCCCCTTTCGTTCAAGCCCTCTCCACATTCTCTCCCATGTGATTAGAAGTCGAAACCAAATGCTAGCCCTGAAGGCGTTCACCGCATAAGGCTATCGGCCACATTCTGAGCCGTCCGATCAAACCATAGATCAACGTACCGCGACTCTCCCACCTTTGTGGTCCCCGCGCCCAAAAACAATGTTCAAAACCAGTTGTATTCATCGCACCGCCTTTAAAGGGCAGGCGGTATTTTCTATTTTGGAGCGATTCCATACACCGTGTGACGCGTTTCCTCGCGTATGGCTCCAAAACCGCTCTCCATCACGCATTATTGTTCGGTCAAAGTCACGCAGCAATATTCATCACAACTGTCCGATCTGAGGGTCTTCATCCGGCGATCGTCGCGCTCTGAAGCTGCATGAGGTTTAGGCATAAGAAAATCACATCCCTGGCCCACTTTCCATTGCCTCCAATGCTCTTTCAACTGTTGATCTCCTCTTGAGATCGTACGGTCAAGATCTGATCACATGTTCGTCATTGAATTCATACCGCCATGTCATCCTTTCCACATAATCTGTCGTACGTCCACCCGTCAATGATCCACGTGTTCATCGTGTTTTCCTCCGCCCTTTATATGTTTAGTTCGTGAGTCAGATTCTAATGTTTACGTTGAAAACTATCACCAGTCTACCCACCATCGTTTCACTGTGTTTTTCACCGCCACCCTACATCGTTTCACCATTCCGCCTGTCTACACGACCGTTTCCATTAACCCCGCTACATCCCCCATCCTCATAGATTGGATTTCTTAACATGTTCTTGGGTTTTGCAGGTTTACTGCGATGGAGAATTATCATAATTTGCAGCATCCATTACAAAAGCCGAGAACGTGTCAAAGGACCAGTTTTTCAGAGGCGAAATTTATGAAGAAAGTCCCGGGTAGTTGCTGCGACATGAAGAAACAAGGCTATACTTTGGCAAGCTTTTCAGTGTCATTCAAGAGGAAGATATCATAGATGGGGGCATAAATGTTGCGGCAAAGAGTATCAGTGGAAGATCAAGGTATTCAGTGTTCGGCATTGAAGATTTTAAATCTTAATTCAGGGTTTAGAAGGCAGAGGGTACAATGCACAAGAAACAACACCCTCCAGGTTTCATTTCAGTAGAATTTACCTTTAGGGAAGGAAAAAATGTTAATATGGTTATCCGTATATCGTGTTCCTCAAGATATTTTCACCCAGTGCATTTATTTCAGTTAGCAGACCACAGAGTACTTCCAACACTATAGCGCCATCAAGCAGTATGGACGAGCACTTTTTCACCATTTTGTTTTAATCATACAATTAAATTTTCCTCACCTACTTCATTGATTAAGTTTTCTTTTTCTCTATAAAACCCCCGAAGAACAGATTATTAAGGGGTTCCAGATCTTATCAGAAAATTATGCAGTGAAAGGCTTTTTGTATACATTTTGTAATGCTCTTGTATGAAGGCTCAGAGCCCATAGGGTCTCAGTGAGGAGGAGTTCTATCTGTTAAAGAGGATTCTGGTCTTTGGTATTTCACAGTGTGTAACCTTTTCTCTTATGTGTTGTTTAATATATCATTTCATTTCATCCATCCTTCCTGTATCATGTTTTGGAATGCGAGTGGCTCACTGATTTTTGGTATGGATTTATCCTAGTTGATGCCCATGCTCGGATCCGTCAAGCGCTTTAAATATGGCTCATGCATGATATTCTGTTCCATCATTTAGCTAAACCGTATTTCTGCTATATTAGTTTCTTTGGGAGGGTGCTTTTAAAATGCTATTATCATGTATGGATTCTTAGATTGGTAAGCCCATTCATGGTGGTATTGTATATCTGGGTATTAGCTCAATGTTAACTAATATCTCCTCTACATTTCTTTCATTACATACACCTTCTGATAATCGATATCTGTGACATATTACTTGAACTGGCACGCTTTGCAGTAAACTGCCTCTGAATTGTCTGTTGCTTTTGTATTGGAGTTCTACATCTTGCCTCTGCAATATCTCTTTTCCTGTGTCATTTTCTGAGGGTCTTGGTCCCATTCTAGTTTATTTCCCTGTTTACAGGAGATAGCATGTGAGCCGAAGTTGACAACTTCATACATTATATCATACGTTCCTTGCTATGCTAAGATGTCCTAGGCACTGGTCTATCACAACTCTAGGCTATCTCTAGGAGCGACAACAAAGAGGATGCTACAAAGGGCCCTCAAGGAGTTCTGTTTCAGCCCTAACTATTCTATGAAGATCTACAACACTATCATGAGATGTTTTGAATGGGAAGGCTTTGGAGGAGAGCTACATCAGCATTTTCTAGAATGCAAAAACTATGTGGAGTTGGGGTAGCCAAAGGACTCTATGCAAGAGTCATTTCAGTCATTTCTTCCTTCTTTTTAAAAGGGAGAAAAATTTGTGCACAATTCCATGTATATAAGAAACATTGATGGTGAAAAATCTGAACATGTAATGCAAGATTTATTTTCTGATTTGATGTATTATTTCACCATGTTGTTGCAGGCCATGGCTCCCAAGAGGAGTGATGTACCATATGAATCTCATGGAAAACTTTGGGCCACTGCAATTTCTAAACTTGGCCACTCCCTTGCTATGCAAAGGGAGATTCCTTTTAATGATGGGTGCTTCCCAAAGGCACCAAACATATCTCACACTTTAAGCCATGGTGAGATAACTTGTGCAGCAAGTAAGTGGTGGGGAAACCACTTACCATACCTTGATTTGATGCAGGCAGGAGATGCACTGTGTTGGCACCCTATGTGGGACTTTGACCCACCTCCTCATTCTCAAATTTCTGTTTGTATGTATGTCATTATGATTGCATACTTGGATGATATAGTTGTACTTTTCATGGGATTGTATGGAGAGAGGATGGGCAGTTTGTATGTACCACATGGGATGGAAACTCTCTATGCACATTATGCTACATGCTTTAGAGAGAGTATCAGACCAACCATGTTTGTTTCTGTTGAGTTCTTGACTCCTTGTGGGATGGATTTTGTACATCTCATGATGATTTTGGAGGAACAGTTCATGGAGGCTTGGATTGGTGAACACTTGGCTCATGATTAAATCTTGATCTTTGATGGTGTCACCAATGAAGAATTAGAAGTGTTGCAGGACTCACCCTATCAGTTTCTTGAGGACAAGCAACATTTTGGCCGGGAGGACTGTAATATTCACAATTAGCCCAAGCTAATGGGAATATATTATTTTGTCTCAATATTTTGTTTCATGAATAAAACTGTAAAGGAGGATCAATAAAACCCCTAATCAGCAAAATAAATCAATGCCACATGTGAACATGGAAAAATTTGGGCTATTTACATAAGCACACTTAGGTGTGAATGAGACTGGAGCATTTGACCAAGTCAACCAGGACCAAATCAACAACACTGTCTAGATACAGTGAATCTCCTAGAGGGACAACGCAGTTTTAGTTGAAGGCTTCTCATGTGAATGCAGCTAAATCATTGAGATGGTTTAGGGTTTGACAAGACTTTAATCCTATAAGAGGAAGAGGAGGACAACAGAAGAAGGTTGTTGATTGTGCATATTTCTGAGTTTAGTGTCTGTTCAGACATATACCATTCTCTGCTGTTTAGCTGAGAATAGTGCTGCTTAGCACTTGGGTGTTCCTATGCAGGAATCCCACCTCTTCCATTAAGGATTTATTGGAAGAGTCTTGCTGATCTCATCCACTATCAGGCATTTGGCCAAGCTCATCTTCCAACTACAACGCAGATCCTGTTGAGGGTTTGGTTGTCCTTGCAAGCTACATCAAGTGGAGGCTAGATCTGCTTAGATCTAGGCCATTTTAGGGCCTTATTTCACTGGGAAAGTCTTCTATCCCATGGGAAAGAGAGTTCTGAACCTTTGGAGCTGATATTTTAGATCTTGGCATCAGGCCAACTCAGTGTTTCAAGATACAACACAGTTTCCCTTCCGGGACTGCGCTATTTTCAAGAAGGCAATTGCAGGGTGTTTTGACCCACCTTTTGAGGAGAGATCTCTGGTGCTGGGGCTTTGCCCTTGACTTTGGTGATCCATGCATTAGCTTACTGATCCATGTTTTGTATAGATTTGATCTGCTTCTATTGTAACATCTTCAGAAATTTCTGAATAAAATTGCAGATCTGCTACTTTAATCTCAGATCTACTCTCTGTATTGCATGATTTGATCAAAACCCCAAGGGGATCTTGTAAAGGAGCCTTTCTAGTGTACAGATCTGAAGACCTGATATTTTGTACACAGATCTACTCTAGATCTGGAGTGTAATATACAACTACTGCAACTCTTATAAAAACATTGTTAAGCTATTTTGCAGTCAATACATGTGTTGCAGCCCTCTTTCTTGAGGAGTTTCTTCTATTTTTTCTTCTACATTCTTTTGTATACTGTAAGGGCATCATTATGGATATGATTTGCTGCTGTTTATATAAAATTTGATCCTTTTTATTGGTCTCCTGTTCATGCTCACAAAACCACGTTATTTCTGAAGCAGTTTGTTGCACATAACTACAGCCCTTCTCTTTCGGTGTTTTCCAGATATACTAGGTGGTGGGAGGTCTGTTTACCTCACCTAGTTTGATTTTTTTTTGCTCTCCATTTGGAGCTAGACACAAGATCCGCTGATCTAAGGGATCCAGAAGTTGCAAACTCATTTCAGTGCACAGATTTCTAAGGAGTGCATTATTTCAGCAGGCTTTGCTGTGTATTCCCATTTTGGGATATTACACTTATTTTTTCGACCTTCTAATCCATCTGATATTTCCTTAGCTTCCTATGATTCACATCCCTTCGCATATTCCTTTGTAATATCTTTAAGAGCCCCTTTGATTGCTTGAAGCTCTCGTGTTTTTTGTAATATTTTGGAAACTGACAAGGTGATTCTGGCTTATTTGATAAATTTTATATTGGTTGAAAACTGTGAAGTCATAGATAAGGCAATCAAAACATCATAAATATTCTAGGAAGATTTTACCATATCCACAAAGGACTCATCCTTGAGAAAAATATCATTGAGCTTGAAGGGGCTAGGGGGTTTCCCGCCTAGTACTTTATGTTCCAGAAAAAATGGTGAATGGTCAAAGCCCCCACACTCACTAATCCATTGACATATAAGGGGAATATCATCTACTAGCTGTTTAGTAAGAAGAAAATGATCTAGCCTTTTTACGATATTTTCCTGACCAATCATGTTGTTCCTAAAGATGGGTTTAATTTTCAAGGGTTCAACATCTATTAGTTGGTGATCCCTTAAGAAGGCATTGAAAAAATCCAAATTTGGATCTTCATGTGTTCTCAACCCCTAGATTTATATATAAATAATGGAAAAATTTAGGTCTCCACCTAAAATTAAATTGTTGGTCGAGAGAAACAAGGTGCTAGAAAGAGCCTCCTAGAATAGAATTTTGTCTTGTTGGGAGGCCATAAAAATTAAGGACCAAAAAATAATTTTCCAAGTCAGATAAGCGGAATGAGAGACCCAGATATGAAACCATACCCCATGAAATGATCATATTTATAAATCAATGATTTCAACTGGTTTCCAATCCAGCTGAACTACCAATATCATCTAGATAGGGAAAATCCTAACTTGCGAACAATTTTTTAAACAAGCCTATAATGTCCCCTTCCCCTAGGGTCTCCTGAAGGAGAAGCACTGAAAAATATTTGTAATAACTAATCTTCAGAGCCTATTATTTATATGGGTTGGAAAAACCCCTATAGTTTAGGGAGATAAGGATCATGGGGGAATCTATGGAGGGGTGTGCATCATTCTAAGGACACCCACAATGGTGAGTTTTTTACCAGAAGCTTGTTCTAGAAAAAAATTATTTTGAGCTTTGGATAGACTGGATTTCTTGCCACGACCTTTGTGAGCAGTCACATGCAAAGGATTATGACCCAGAACCTTAAAGGAACTAGGGTCACAAGATGAGGATGGAAAAGATATGAGGTGATACCTAGGTTCTTGAGAACCTCATTTCTGTAGGTTTTAACCCTTTACATAAATCATCTATGAACGAATCTTTAAAATAGAAAATAAACAATAGCGAGAGCATAAAAGATAAAACAGATAAACACAGATATTTTCCCTTGGATCCCAAATCGGGACGACCAGCTTGATTTTTCATTATATTCCTTTTAGTGTTACAACACATATATATACATGCCGAAGCATACATAAACCCCAATCCATTAACCCTGGATTAGAACATAACCGTAGTTCCCTTGACCAGATCTACAAAATACCAAGGACCAAAAACCATCATGCCCTTAAACCATGTGAAAACCCATGCACAAAACCATGGGCAGGTCCACCCACCGGAAAACTAGGACCAAAATTTTTTTTCCGAGGCATTGCCACGGACCTTGCCAGGGTGGGCTACCGCCCCCCCGTGACCCCCTCGTACGTTGCGTCCAACACAATGTACAGGGGGGCTATCGCCCCCCCTGTTACCCCCCTGCGCGTGACTAGTTGTGGAAAGAATATAACACAAACCCAACAATTTCGAGGAATTCCCATTAGAAGAAGAAAAAAAATGAGGGGGGTAGATCCTATCTATGGATGAAATGGGGAAAATGCTAGGGAACACTTTAAAATGAGACATAGATCTCTAATCAATGTTTTGGTACCCTATAAATTATAGGATCTTGAGGTGACTGAATACTTCATATTTCTTGCGAAGTTTTCATTATTGAAAGGATTTTGAAAATTCAAATGATTTCAAATCAAAAGGAAAAAATGGAAAAGAAAGAAAAGAGGGTATAAAGTAAATAAAAAGGAAAAGAAAAAAAATGAAAAGATAAAAAATTGAAAAAGAAAGAAAGAAAGCCCTAAAAAGAAATGAAATGAAAGTGTTGCAAGTTCAAATTCCACTACTCATTAGATAGGTCTATCTAATCATACCACTTAATCATGATTGGACAATGTTTCAATTTATGTTGATAGGTTAGAGAATAAATATTTTACAAACTGTTTAATCTTGGCTTATCAGTAGATAGGTAGGAAATGAGATTGGCTCAACAGTTTAAGCTGAGCCAATGGTTGAAATAAGGTTAGGTGTTAGATTAGAAATTCAAAAGAAAAACATGTAAGGGTCTGCTAGTCCAAATGCACCCTGAAAAGAGGAGAAAATTTTAGGAGATTAGCTTTGGGTAGGTAGACATGTTGAAGAGGAGGAATGGAAAGCCAATGTGAAGGTGATTCCACCAAGATACAACCTCCCAACTTCATTTTCCTTTGCTGTAAAAAGAAGGCTAAGATAGAGATGCCCTGAGCTAATCAGAAAAATGTCAATCTTGCTATGACATTAAACAAAGAGCCATAGTGAACTCTGCAGGAGATATTTTGTTTTATGTAAATGCCCCATCCATTCAAGAGATGTTGCAGGCCCCCATTTTTGAGAACAATGTCCTTTTTTCATATGAGGCCCTTATAAGATTATACCAAGGATTGGATTTTGCCGGCAGGGCCAAAACCTTGGAGCTTTTCATGACTACCAATGCACCAATGCCTACCACAAATCCCCCATATACATCATCCACATTCCCAGATAGGACCAAGCACATTGTCACTGCTCTATATTATTTTTTAGGTCATCATAATGATCAGTGGGTATATTAAGCCATAATTGGTTTCTTGTCTATCCTCTCTGCAGATGCTAAGCCCACTATTATGTTCAACTATGCTTAGTTCCTTGCTGATGCAATCCATGATCAGTTCTTGAAATTTCAGTTAGAAGGGGTATTCAAATACACCTCGGTGTTGGTGTACATGTTTTCCTATTTTCAATCCATCAAGTTCAAATTCGACATGATAAATCAAGATGAAGACTCTCAATCCCAATCTGTAATTTTCTGGACAACTTTATTGAGAAAGGAGCAAAAAGACTATTCCTACAAGAGTTTTGTAGACCTATTTTTTCATCCAGAAATCAGTGCACTCAATAGCACCACAAAGCCTAGAGTCAGTGAGGAAATCAAGAAAGTGATGGAGTTGACAAAGCAGATCAAGACAACAGACTGGTATATCTACCAAAACTACACAAAGATCAGGGTTTATGGCAGTGAATTGGCCCCCTATAAACGACCCAAATACCTCTCCATGAGGATATTTTCCCTTGAGTATATCAGACAAATAATAGATGTTGATGAGGTGCATTTTGTTTCGGCCAAGAAGAAGTCACAATTCAGGATCAAATCCAAAATTGGTCCATTCATCTGCAACAACCACGGAGGAGGAAGATAAAATGTTAAAGGAGATGAATTTCACACATAGTTTCACTTGGTCCTATGATCCAATGGGGATCATCTATAAGAAGAGGGTGGAAAACAATTCCACACCCTACATTCAAACCCATAGACTGGAGGTAGAGAGGTACATGAACCAAAAAGAATGGGTGGCAAACACGCTCCAAAAGGCTGAAGAGCGGGTCATATCTACTCCAGAAATCCAAACACCAACCCCACAAGGGAAAGGAGTCTGAAAAGGAAATAGGGAGCAAGAGGGCCAGGGAGGATCAAACAGACATGGACATCGATTCCTCCACTAAAGAGTTCAAAATGAAATATAGGAAGAGAGCCAGGATCAACATGGGCCTTGACCAGGGTAGTGAGAAGAACCAGAAAACTATCATCACAATTGGGGACTCACCAAGTTCATATCCAATAGGTGGCCAAACGATCTTCTCCACATCCTCTGCCACTGTGCCATTCCAATAGCAGAATGTGTAGACTCCAACATCTACTTCCACTGCAGAACAAAAGGAAGAAGATGTCTATGACACATTCAGGGAGATCAAAAGAAGGAATGAGGTCCTCAAGACCAACACCTACAATTAGTTTTGGAAACAAACATGCAGTTCCTAGAGTAGACTCCTATCAGCCTTTGAATCTGAGAAGGGAAGAATGAGGATGGAATTCTTGGAGGCACAAATTACTTAGCCTAAAGGTGCATTAGACTACAAGAAGACCTATTTTGAGTTTGATGCAAATAACATCCACCCAATAGACCAGATAGAGATGCACAAGCATACTGGGGAAATGATCTCCTCCACCCTAACTATCACAACCATGAGCCTCTCAAAACTATAGGTGACTTTTTCCAACACACAGTCACAATTAAAGGTGGCAAAGATCTCCGCCATGGCCAAGACTCAAGGATAAAATCTCTAGAGGATTTAGTGATGCAGCTCGGGTACAATCCATCAAACATAGCGGTGGCATAAACCCTTATGAAGAAGAAGAATGCATACATAGCTGCTTTGAGGAGGAATCTTAAGATGCCAGTGACAAAAGACCTTATGGCCAAGGATATAGAAGCAACTGAAACACATAAAGTAGAAATGCTGCAACTGAATGTTGAAAAAATAGAGAAGATCAAGAAGATGGAGAATGAGATGGATAAAATGATCAAATAAAGACATAAAGCAATAAGGGATGCAGTGAAGGGAGCAACAAAGGAAGCAACTAAGGCCATGATCCCCTACAAGAAGTTCCTCTGATGGTGATTCCAACATCCACAATATCTACAGGTGCACCAGGGGAAAGCATTAAGCAGCTAGCCAAGGCGATGGAGAACATATTCTTATAGTCAGCAGAGATTAAAAAGCCACAGGATCAACTCAGTGACCTATAGGATCAAGTCAAAAGGAAATATTATGCACGTGCCACATAGTTGCAGATTTTCAAAAAGCTAAATGAAAGTCTGCAGAAGTCCCTTCAGGAATCCTCAATTGGCAGCATGATGGGAAGAGTGAAACAAATTATATGGTTGGATATATTTTAATCTATAAATGATATATGGCCCTCAATTCAGATAATTTTTGAACAAAGAGATCTAATTGATTTGGTGAAAATTTCCATTGAGAAAACAAATGAGGAACTTGGGGATAAGCCCCAAACTGCCAACAACATCATCAGATTCCTGAATTCCAAAAAAATTCATGAATTGGAGCAACTAGAAGTGGCAGACAGAACAACCTCTGTTCTTGAGGTTAAAATTGTGTTGAATAAAAAGGGTCTGATCACAGAGCTATAAGAAAGATGCCATCAACTAGAGATTGGGGTGAGTAGATTTTTCAACAAGATTGAGCCACTGAACAAAAGAGGTTTTCCTTCCTTATTTGTCATCAAGGATAAGCTGATGCCTAGGACTGATTATGTAAAAAAGTTCACAGAGATATCAAAGGACACATCCAAACTCACAAATCTGAAGAACACCATGACTGGGAAAGCATTTTATGAAGTCATCAGTAATGACGTCTTCATATAGCACGAAGTAAAACACATTTTTCAGCTGAGACCAACGTTCATGAAGTACACCGAGATTGACGAAGTCTACAGAAAACTGAACAGGACCAATATTCCAACGACAGAAAGTTGGGTGAATTTATGTAGACTCCAGGAAGGATGACAACTCAGTTCAATGACAAAGTAGGCAGTTCAACGAATTGTTAGTGTCGGCAGATCCAGTGTATCAGATTCGCTAGCGCAATAGATCGCCACAACACTAGGTAATAGATTCACAAGGACACCAGACATTTGTTAAGAGGGCCGTTACAATATAAGGACGTTTGCACAAAAACTTTAGACATCTGTTACAGAATAGTCACAACGTGTCCTTACGGAATACACAAATACCTGTTTTCAGTTACTCTTGTAGTAGACGAACCGATTGCCCTTTTGATAACGGCAATTCGGTGTAAGTAGTTTAAATATAAGTTTTGATTCTGTAATAGGAGTTGAACCCTGGTTTTGTAAGCACTTTCTCATTGCAAGTACTTGTAATTTTCAAGCTGGAGCATCAATAAAGAGAACATGCTGCAAGATTCATGTGTTGTGGTGTCCTGGTGATGTTTTCTTCATTCATGTTTAATGTCTTTCTACTATAATCATTTCATGGACACCATATGAATTATAATTGTAAGCAGGAAGGTTAGCATAATATTTACTGTTTAGAGTACCTTATTTCTGGCCGTCTTTAAAATTTCTATGTTTTCCTCTGATGTATGGTTTAATAATTCTTAGTTGCTCTTAAACTATTACTGAAACCACTTTCTCCATTTATGCATTTCATTCATTTATAAACAACAATATTCACAGCTAGCTTGCCTTGGTTATGCTCTAGGATTTTATGCACACACCCAGCCTTTAGACTCCATAGCCCAATGGAAACTGTTTAGAAAATTACCCTTCTATCTAACCACAAACAATCAAACAAACAACCCTCACAATCATTTAACTAGTCTAATATCATAAAACTTAAACAAAGCCAAATATTATAGAGAGATCCCTCTCTGAGTCTAGGAGGGCTAGATCCTAGGATTCAAGCGCTTTTGATGTTGTGCTTTATAGTTTAGTCTTTCCAATCTTATAAATTATAGAGTGATAACAAAATTTACACAACTAAATTAAGACTTGAAGCATTTAGATCCAACCCCATAATAGAAAAACTGCAGACGAAAGAGGAGAGAGAGGGACTGTGAGAAGACGTACCCATATTCAGCTTAGCCAATGTTGTCTCCATAGAAATCAATATCTTGTTGGAGCGGTACCCTTGAGAAGGATAAGTGGAGGGAATTATAACCTCCTCCCCAGGAACATGGTATCAGAGCCTCTATGCTTGGGAGAGGGAGGATTTTCTGAACCAAATTTTCCATGAAACCCTAGCTTGCAGTCCACAACATTATTCTGATGAGCATGGAATATCGTACAAAATAAAGGCATTCCCTCATAATATAGAGGATAAGCTGAATAGAAACCTTTGTGGGGAAACTTTAGTTCAATCCATAAACCTTCAGGAATATGCAAGATCATAAGAGCCCGAGTCACTTTCATCTTATCAACATCGATAAAAGACATCACCTAGTAGAAATTCCCCTAGATGAATTCCAATCTCTGAGAAGGCATGTTTTGACCAAAACTAAACCTTTAGGCTCAAAAGTATGACCCATATGCAGGTTTTTTCCATCTTCTCCCATGCCAAGTTTAACTAGGGGGACCAATGCTTTAAAATAAGAGGAAAAATTTGATGATCCATTTCTTACCCCTGACCCACTTAACCTATTTTGGGGAAGAGAATAAATGATGAACCAACCTCTCACTAACACCTTGATGGTTTTCAATGGATTTAATTGTTTCCCACATTCCTTTAGAACCCATTCTTTTAATGAATTTCCATTGAATTGACACCCTCATGCACAACCCACAAGTGTGATATTTCTCATCTGAACCACCTAATGAATCTGAATGTCATCTCACAACACCATGGAGAGTTTCCCTTTATTTTCCTTTACAGAGTAGGTTTTTATATTAATAGAATTCAAGGAGTGAGGGATCACTGGATGATATAGGTCAGAGATTCTGAAGTAAGGATGATACATTGAGACTGAGTGTTGTGTGGCCACCAATACAAAATTAAAATTCATTTCCAGGCTACCAGGATGTAAAATCACCTTAGGAAAGCCTGCTAGGAGGAAACCCTCAAAGCCCTTAGAAGAGACAAAAGAAATAGTAAGTGGAGATAAGTCAGCCGACCATTCAGAGCAGGTAATGAATAACCTAGGGAAGGGTTGAGTAAAAGTACCCACATAAGTAAACACCCTAGTGACTAGGGACTGTGTGAGTGAGGATTAGATGTAAAATATTGAAAAATCACTCGAAGAAGTCGAAAGAGGTAAAGAAGGAAAGGAGGTAGAGAATGTAGCCTGACCTAAAAAACCCCAATTTCCATGACCCCCAGGCTACCATGAGCATTGGGACCAACCCTCGAGGCCACAATAAAGGCCAATTTGAAGCCATGGATTTGAGGTTTCCATTGAAATCCTTCCACAATCATTATCTACCTGATAAATACACCCACGATCATCCGAGTGGAAGAACCCTTGAAACGAACCCATGCCATTTCCAAACCTGACATATGTCCCAAAATATATGCTTTTATCTGCCATATTATCATCCAAATAGTCCACTAGTATGTCCTCCATGAATAGGTCTGATAAAAATGAATTAAAAAATGGCTGGAAGTTTAGGACTATGACAACTAGTGCCAATGACTTCCAAACCTAAACGAAGTCATCACCTAAAAAAACCCACATAGTGACTGCTAGAAGGGAATGATAACCTTCAAGATACCACCTCCCCACAATCAGGAGCTAAATGAGGGAGAGGCACCAAGAAACCTAAACAACTGAAATATTCCACTAATAAAACCTAGTCGCAAAGAAAGAAAAGGCAGGGGACCAAACTAGTGCCATCACAAGGTTACCTATTACTCTCGATTGCTTCAACATCAATTCATTAAATTAATGTATGTGTCTAACCTATAATAAAAAAATAACCATAATAGGTCTTTGTATGTTGTATTAAGAATAAATCATCATTTATCATTTAATGCATACATATTAACACTTACAAATAAATTACTTCTTAGGTTTAACATTTCAAACAATATACATTTAAAATAAATTAATACTTATATATATGTATGGTCAAATTTTATGAAATGCATCACGATCAAGTGCTTCATCATTCATTAACCCATTGTATGATTTTATAAATCCAACAACGTCAAATAATATCCAATATAGTTTACATATGCCATGGAATAATCCGGGTAATGGGATCATCACATAATTCAATATCCTCCACTAACCAATCATATTAGAGAAAACCAACATTGTGTTGTGATTTATCTTATTAACTATAGATTGTATTATTTTTCTGTGAAATTTTGTGTTACACCTACAGAGGATCTAGGTGGAAACAAAAGTAACAATTGCAAGCTAATAAATAAATATTACAAAATATATTAGAATAAAATTTATCTATATATATTTATATCAAAAGTTTAAGTTTAATACAATTATATATAACCCTATGAAGACATGCTCCTTGGTTGGGTGTCATAGTCCATGGATTACATCTCTCAAGTATTGGCCTAATTTACTAGTTAAGTAAACTAGTTAACTAGTCAATTTAACTAGTAGAATACTTGAGATAACTAAAGAATCAACATACATAAGTGGAATTGTACTGAAGTCAACTAACACCTAGTACTATTTAAATAGAGAATCAACATGGAATCATCAGTTAAATATTTCATGGCTCATTCAAGACTCCACGTAGAAATTATGTAGAAACTCTATACCAATGGATTCAATCCGATCATGTAATGTACTAAAACAAGATATTGAATCCCTTCTACTATATTTGCGGAATATAAAACATGATCGCTCAATCACATGCAAGTAAGAGAAATAAATTATCAATCACACAACACAGGATGTATTTGGGGAAAGAAACTGCTCAAAACCCCTCTATCATATATTGTACAAGGTCAAAGAATCATGAAACAATACAATTCTTTCTCACACCGAGAAAATCATGCACTCTCTTGATTGTTTCACTTTGATCCTGCTCAAAACTGGCTTGCAATGCTCAGGAAAAATTAACAAACACTTAGCAAATTCTCAGCCTCTGCTAAGCCCAAAATTTCTCACACAATCCCTATGGAAATAAATCCCTATTAAATAGGAAATTCAACCCTCCTTGATTGCGCCATCCATCATGGCCTCCCTGTGACTTTATCATTGCGCTTAGGAATTTTTCTAATAATACAACGATAATTATATTCCCTTTAACCTATGTCTCAACTGGGTCTTCATCAGAACTAACATGCATGAAGCTATTAATAGCGAATCATCAGTTATCTGATTGATCACTACTTGTGAATTAAATCTAATTTAATTCACTAGACCTCTCACTAGCTTATCACTCATTTAGAACTAATTAAACTAATTTCAACTCAATTAATTTGAGTTAACTGATTACACTCACACCACACTAGTGCTACAACTGCAACTAGACCCCAAAATTATTAGGATCACTTTACATGCCTCATATTAGACCCTCAAATCGAAATTCTTGAGCTAACTCAGTCTTCATGACTTAGTTAACTAATATAAGTTGTTATGAGATGAAATTACAATTTATTGTCTAATTTATTTAAGGGAAAAATAAATTAGATGCCCACATTTAGCACTAATGTGTAACTGAATTCCTCACCAATGTGTGACTGGAATCCCACACTAGTGTGTGTGAGTTTTTGTCCTTTTTGGTTTCCAATTTCACGGTTTCTTGTTGCAAATTTCAACACTCCCTCTCAACAAGAAATGAATTAAATCTATCCTAATCTGGTACCTTTGGAATGTTCTGCATTCAACACTTCTCTAGTGTTGTTTGCACATGCAACTCCTGAAACTGAATAGCCTCTGAACAAACTGAATCAATATGATGCATTTGTCATCAGAGTCTTCTAACTACTGGATCCTACTGCACCTGTCTACTGGACTCTCTGCGCTACTGTTGACATCTGCATCCGTGACCTCTGCATTGCTTCCAACTCTGAACTGCGCTCCAGTATCTGAAATTTGTCACTCTAATTTATGTCTTCCTGACATCTGACTGCATCAATATAACTGATCCTTCCTACTATTGTTGTATTGTGGGCTCCTCGTAGCTAGGTTCGATCCATGAGACACACCATCTCATTGGACCTTGCCAAAATTTATTCTTGGGATTATATATGCACATCACCCCACCTCAAGCTTGGAGGTATAGCTACATCTACTACCTCTGTCCATCTAGCTCGAAATTCCCCCCTTTTGGAGGTCTCTGCTTGAGTGGACTCTTCCACTCGGCCTCCTCTCTGCTTCTCCATTTGTGGCTTCTCCACAACCTTCCGAGACTGCTTTTGAGGCTGCATGTTGAGAGATAATTTCTCCCTCTCAACCACCAAGTAATTAACCATTGCTTTGCTCCTCAAAACTTTTCATGCATCCTTGACCTCGAGAGAATACAAGTTATTGTATCTTATATTGATCTGTTTCACCTGTCTTGTGGCTATGTGTTTAAGGAAAACCTTTCCTTTTATAAACATCACATCATAACCATGGTCTTCCAATACCGCTACAGAAATAAGATTCTTCCTTATGTCTGGAACATACAAAACATCTACTAGTCTGAGAGGGGAGACAGACTCCCTCTGAAAGGTAACTGTACCTATGCCGATCTCGCTATTCCTCCTATCATCTCCAAAATCTATGTTCTGCTGGAGGTCCTTCTCCTCCAAGTCATTGAATAGGTATCTATTCCTTGTCATATGGAACGAGGCACCACTGTCTAGAAACCACATGCATCACATTACAATGCTCACCATGCATGCAATGAGAGTAAAATCAATCTTGAACTATGAAGCCAATGCTTCACCCACTGAAAGTGCAGTCTCCTTCTTGCTTGCTTTCTTTTGTGGACAATTCGAAGCATAATTCCCATGCTCATGACAATGAAAACACCTGATCTTGGACAAGTATCTCTTGCCCTCTTCGCCTTGGGATTTATTTCCCTTGGATTTATTTCCTTTTCCGAATAATGCACAATATTCTTCTTTTTTGGTGCTGGAGGTCCCGTCTCTGGTGCTTTGCCTTATCTCTTCCATTACCAAGTGAGATCACAAACACTCCTAATCTGGTAACTTCTCCCTCCCATTCACAGAGTTCTGGTAACTATGCCAAATCTTGGGAAAGCCTAGAAGTTATAGGCTCACCAAATCATCCTGGGCTATGGTCACACCAACACTTCCAAGCTCATCTCGACATTGAGTGAACTTCGCCAAGTATGTTGGCACCATCTCACCCTCCTCCATCTTGATATTTCTGAGCTTGTACTTCAACACCATCTTCCTGTGGTCACTGCTATTCTATAACCGATATATCAAGGCCTTCCACATAGAATATGTAGTCACTTTCCCATGGAGACTCGATACAATATGATATCAAACTCCCTATAACAAGATCCTTCTCGCCTTTGCTACCTTCTCCTTCCATGCATCAAGAATTTGGGAATATGTTGCTGCGGGATTGGGAATATAAAAATATATGAATTACTTCGACTTATTGCCCTCCAGCACTACCTCCATCCTGTACTTCCATGTAATATAATTCAAATTTACCTCGAGTGAAAATTCGAGTCTCAAGCCATTGAAAGACATCTTGATCTGCTGCTGGATCCTGAAGAAGAAATCTGCAAATTTGTACCTGTTCAAGACAATCTCAATTTATTCTCTTCTATTGTGATTCCTGGCGCTCTGATACCATGTAGAAATTATATAGAAACTCTATACCAATTGATTCAATCTGATCATGTAATGTACTAAAACAAGATACTGAATCCTTCTACTATATTTGCGGAATATAAAACATGACTTCTCAATCACATGCAAGTAAGAGAAAGAAATTATCAATCACACAACACAAGATGTATCTGGGGAAAGAAACTATTATCACCCAGTAATTTCTTAAGGTTAAAGAAAGAAATCACCAAGGTAACTACAAACCTACTTTTAAGATTAGGATCTAGCCTTCTTAATGCTCAGAGTGGGCTCTCTCTTTTTGATTAGACTTAGTTGTTTTTAGTTGATTTTAAACTAGTTATGTAAGATTGATTGGGTTTGGGTTTCGTTTGGTGGTGGAATTAATGATTTAGATGGATGGAAGTATGTTTATTTTCCATTGGGCTATGGAGTCAATGTATCAAGAAAACATGGCAGAATCAAGTTCTAAAGGAAGTGTTCACAGGGCAAGGTAGCTGAGTAAAATCAGATCTTTTAGGCTGGATGGTGAAGTGGTTTCAATCGGGGTCAAGGAGCAGTTAAGGATTTCTCAAACCAGATAATGAAGGAGCTGAAAGAGGTCAATTGAAACTAGGGAGAAATAAAGAATTCCCTAATCTGGATATCAGAAGAAAACATCAAAATGAATAACAATTCAAAACAGAGTGTAGTTAAACAATTTCTGCAATAGTATTCCTGTTATAACATTTAAATTGGAAAACATACAAGTTTATGGAACACTTAAGAAAATAACAATTTGAAAAATTGAAAGATACTTCACTGAAGTGGCTCAAAACATGAATCCTATAATGCAATGCCTTTATTACTCAGTCCTGTCCATTGACTTGAAAATGGTACAATCAACCCTTAGGTATTTGGATCAATTACAACTATAAAAATGTTCAAGAATCCACACTCAATACTTCGAATTATGAAGTATTTATACAAAAATAAATACAAAATATCATATTTAACTAATTAGGATTTATTTCTGGAAATAAAATATCTGGATGCTAAAAGGTAGTGACACCTTTCAACGGACTGAAAGTTGTCCTTTTTTTATTTGAATGATGTTATTTGTTTGTTTCTCTCATGATGGATTATCTCTCATGATATCTCCTTCCTCTATCTTTCATCTTATACTCTTTCATTCATCTGGATGCTTTCATCTTTAACCTGTCTTTCTTTTGTAAATCACACTAAATTTCTCATGTTTCTGTGTTTTTAGTAAAAATGATTTTTACTAAAAGACATATGTATAATACAAAATGTTTTTTGGAGAGTAGTTTGTAAGAATCTTTCGCTGTGCTGGTGAAAATGATTTTATATTTGTTTTAACCATTACTGCATATGTTAATTGTCTTTTCGTTCTCTGTTACTGGTTTAACATGATTTTCCTTTCTGTTCATGAAACTTTTGTAGAGTGAAGGATACATTTCTTGAGAATTTGGAGCAAACAGGTTTTGTGACTAGTATCAAAAATTGTTTGTTCGATTTTTTGATATGCAGATTACTTGAAAAACAAAACATTTATTAATGAAGCAAAAATTTTTAGAGGAGGGATAATGGCTTCAGGAAATGAGGAAGTCTATGGAAGAAGTCCGGGTTATGGAAGTTTAATTCTGTTGGCAATGTTTCTCTTTCGCAAATTAACAAAGGTGAGAAATTGAATGTAATAGTCAGGATTTGAAATTTCACAAACTGTATGGTTTATGGCATTGGTGCGGGGATATATCACAATTTTTTACTGCACAACACGGGTGGAATGGTGGTTTAACACCACATAGGGACGAACAAGCAGTTATCGCATCACAAAGAATGGTTTAGTGGTTTGGGATTCAAGAATGCGATTGAACATGGGATCGCCATGTGGCAGGGGGAAGGGTGTGCGAAACCACCCATTTCGAAAACACCCCACGGTGTTAATCATTTGAATGACGGGGGATGCGAAAATAATGTAGGCCGTTGGATATGTGGAATGGTGATTGGGCGGCTAGAAGAGTTATGGGATTTGGACAGGTGGGACCCAAGGTGACTAATGCGAAATGATTTTAATATAATGTGGGGTTAATATATAAAGGGATATGTATTAAAGGGGTATGTTAGCAATGCTAATGGGTCGGGATTATTATATAGTGGGGTAGAATATATAAGCGGCGGGATTAAAGAAATATGTATGCGGGATTAAAGTAAAGCGGGTTTTAATGAAAAAAAATTAAGCGGGGGGATGTTAAAAAATATATGATATAATACAATAAGGGGTTGCAATATATATATATATATATATATATATATATATATATATATAAACGAGAATTAATATAATATTGGGTAAATGGGTGTGAATACAAGATGTTAATAATATATTAGGAATGGGTTAAAATAATATCAGGGAGAGGTATTTGTAATGTGGCCCAATAGATTTAAAATATTTAAAAACTATGTAAAAGTGGGTTTTACATGTTTTAATGGAAAAAAGAGAAGTTAGTAAAGGAAAGGGGTTTTAAACTAGGGAAAGGTGTTTTAATATTAGAAATGGGTTTTAGGCTAGGGAAAGGGATATTTATCAAAATGGAAAGGGTTTTTACAAGGGAAATGTGTTAGAATAAGGGAAAATGAATAGGGAAGGGATTTTCTAGAATTAGGAAGGGGAAATTAGTAAGATATTAGTGATAAGAAACAAACCAATTTGATGCTTTCCAATGATTGTGAAAGTAATCTGCCTACCCTTCTTTTATCCTAACATTTTAATTTCCTTTATTGGGTGCATTTGAGCTTGTTGACCCTTTTATTTTCTTTTAATAAACAAACTAATGTACTTCTAACCTTATAACTTCCAATGACTCAGATTAAGCTGATGAGCTCATTTTTATTCTCTAGCTAACTACTGATCTGCCAAGATTAAATGGTTTGGCCATATTTTTATTCACTAACTATCATTACTTGAAATTGAAAAGCATGAATAAACAAGATTAAAATATATGATTATCATGAATTGTGGCATTTTGGAAAAGCTGCACACAATTGTATTTGCATAAAGTAAACTAATAGTAGTGGCATTTGAATGTGCAACACTTTCATAATCTTATTTTTATCTATTTTTGTGGGGCTTATTTTTTATATCATTTTTTGATGTTTTTCTTTTGATCCTTTGATTGTTATTTTAGGACCAAACCTCCTTTTATTTTTTTAATATGGGAAAAAATTTGCAGAAAGCAAAGGTATGTAGAATATTGCAAAATTTTACACAGTCAATTCAAAATTATGAATCCTATTCTTATAGGACCCTAACAGTGGCTTCAATTGTGGATGGCATCTCCTTATGAGATGTCAAGAACACCGTCGACTAGTAGCCTGATCCATTGGGCCAATCCCAAGACTGATTATGATTTTGTTATATAATCGCTGTGACTCTAAATATTGAACTGAAATCAAAACCTTTTCTGTAAACTAAAATATGATACATGCTAAACTGATGCAACCTTCAAATCAACTAATAGATCATCAAGATCTTAGGGCTTTCTCCTTGGTTTCAAATCTGAATGAATTATTTCAGCACTTGCTGAAAACTGAAAACTGAAATAAACTGAAATTCTACCTACTTACTCTAATTAGCTGTCCAACTGCTCGTTAGGTAAAAAGAAACAACCAATACAACCATTCAAGCATTATATCTATTGATGTATTTTTCTTCATGTGCTTGTTTGTGATCAAAACTGAAGATCTGCAACTCAATAAAAACTTGTCAACAAATGTGAAGATAAGGAAATACTCAATTTCCTTTGTTGACTCTAGAAACTGTACAAAAGGATCTTCCAAGGTATATGTACAAATGTTTTAACTGATCCAAGCAACTGTACATCTGTTCTGGATAGCCTCCATGCCATGAAGTTAAACTTTTATTTCCATGCAAAATTAATTGCTGATTTTCAATAAGCTTTGTGATGATATTTCTATTAATACAAATTTTTGTCTGACGAGACTTTTATCATCTTGATTCTGAAGCTCATAGTTTAAAGGAGAAAAATTTTGATTGCATTCATCATCCAACACATCAGCTATTTGATCATGAAAAAATTGTAAGGATGGACACAACTTATTACATATGGGTTTCAATGGGACTTCATAGATTTCTGCAGGCTACTCATCCTTTGCTTTATAAAAAAATTCCTTTAAAAATGAAATGCTTGAAAACATAGTGGTATAGAAATTTCCTGTGTCATCTGATCAGGTATTTCAATGGGATTTGATAACTGTAATTGTGAAACTGAAAAATCTTCATCAAGAGATTCACTGTATTTTTTGTTGTCAATAAAAATACCTAAATACTGATAATTTTTTATTTATTTAAAGTTTTCTCTGATGAACTGAAATGAAGAAAAACAAAGAGGAAAATGTCCTTCACTTATCTCAAAATTTTCTACACTTTCTTTTTTACTCTCAGAGCTGATATGTATTGGCCGATCACTATATTCAACCTACTGAAACTGAATTTCCTTTTCTCCCAAACTAGCTACTTATTTCTCTTTAAAGTGAGTTTGGAGAACATAATTATCATCATAGTGATCATACTTAGGAAAATCATTAAAAGAAGGTATGCCATCCAACATACACATTAGATCAACAGATTTCTTCTCAACATATTGATATGTAAATCCATTTTCTGATCTATGGTATTTGTGATTAATAGGGAAGTGTTTATGACCAAAAACCTCTTCTTTTCTTGCAATAAGTGGGTCATGGTGATCTTGAACACAAAATGCCTCTTCCATGGTGATATTGTGTATAATTTCTTCAATTTTACTTGCCAAAATGTTGAGTTTTACCTCTAAATATGTCAGGTGCTCTGCAATGTTATTCTTCTCTTCTTCTGCTTTCAACTTTTCCCTTTTAATCAACAGATTAACTTATACATCTACTGCAATGTTCTGAATATTTTCAATTGTTGAGGGGTTTCTTTCTCTTAGTTGAAATTCTATTTCTGGATCAAAGGCCTCTGGATAATGCAATAGAGCTGAACCAAGAGGAGGTCTTATATTTTCTGGCATTGAATAGTAAACTTGATTGTATCTAGCAGAAAGTTGTTGTATTGTTTCATTTGGTTGTCTTTTCAACTGATTATATTCTTCAATGATCACAAAAATATTGAATTTGATTATCCATCTATCAAGGAAAATTTTGACAAACTGCTGGAAATTTGAGATGCTTGCAATAGGCAGATTCTTGAACCAACTTTTTACTTTACTTTCCAAAGAAAGAGAAAAAAGCCTGAATGTAACATCATCTTCATCAATCTCAAATAAGTCCATATAATTCTCAAAACCTTGAATATGTTTCTGGGCATTGATGTTACCATTATCTCCATTAAACTTGGGTAGATATTTGTAATAATTGTCACGGAAATCATGGAGTATAAAAGGTAAGACGAGGGGCTTATATCTACTAGGAACTTTACAAGGTACAAGAATATGTATGAGGATTGTAAGATTAGTCTTGATTACTTGAGGCTTATCCATCGGAAAATGATCATCATAATTTTCAGAAGAAAGATGCTCAAAGGGATAAGGAGATTTATATTTACAATTTTCAAAGGAAAGTAATCAAATACTAATATAATATCTTCTCTAAAATGCAATATACATTGAAAAAACTTCTTGATGAGAAAGAACATGATGTATTGGATGGTAATCCAAGTTAGAAATATGATCTTCCCATACTGTTCTTTCAGGTTCATTCTTCTAGTGGAGTCTTAGATTTCAATTTGAAATTTATGTGGAGTCACCAGGTGGATTATTTTAAACTTTGTGTGTCTGATCATTGTCCACCATCATAGATTAGATCTGATTCTTGTATAATCTTTTTGAAGAGAATGTTTCTCCAGTATGGTCGCCACTATGTTATCACTTAGTAATTTCTCAAGGTTAAAGAAAGAACTCATCGAGGTAACCTACTTTTGAGATTAGGACGCAACCTTCCTAATGCTCAGAGAGGGCTCTCTCTTTTTGATTTAACTTTGTTGTTTTTAGTTGATTTTAGACTAGTTATGTAAGATTGATTGGGTTTGGGTTTGGTTTGGTGGTAGAATTACTGACTTATATGGATAGAAGTATGTCTATTTTCCTTTGGGCTATGGAGTCAATGTATCAATAAAATATGACAGAATCAAGTTCTAAAGGAAGTGTTCACAGGGCAAGGTAGTTGAGTAAAATCAGATCTTTTAGGCTGAATGGTGAAGTGGTTTCAATCGGGGTCAAGGCATAGTTAAGGATTCCTCAAATCGGATAATGAAGGATTTGAAAGAGGTCAATCGAAACTAGGGAGAAATAGATAATTCCCTAATCTAGATATTAGAAGAAAACATCAAAATGAATACTAGTTCAAAACAGAGTATTTAAACAATTTCTGCAATAATATTCATGTTATAACATTTAAATTGGAAAACATACAAGTTTATGGAATACTTAAGAAAATAATAATTTGAAAAATTGAAAGATACTTCACTAAAGTGGCTCAACACATGAATCCTATAATGCAATGAATTTATTACTCAGTCCTATCTGTTGACTTGAAAATGGTACAATCAACCCTCAGGTATTTGGATCAATTACAACTATAGAAATGTTCAAGAATCCACACTCAATACTTCAAATTATGAATTATTTATACAAAACTAAATAAAAAGTATCCTGTTTAACTACTTTGAATTATGAATTATTTATAAAAAACTAAATAAAAAGTATCCTGTTTAACTAATTAGAATTTATTTCTGGAAATAAAATATCTGGACGCTAAAAGGTAGTGGCACCTTTCAACTGACTGAAAGCTGTCCCTGTTTTATTTGAGTGATGTTATGTGTTTGTTTCTCTTATGATGGCTTATCTCTCTCGCTGTCTCCTTCCTCTGTCTTTCATTCAGCTGGATGCTTTCATCTTTAACCTGTATTTCTTTTGTAAATCACACTATCTTTATTATGTTTATGTGTTTTTAGTAAAAATGATTTTTACTAAAAGACATATGTAGAATACAAAATGTTTTTTGGAGACTAGTTTGTAAGAATATTTCGCTATGCCAGTGAAAATGATTTTATCTTTGTTTTAACCATTAATGTATATGTTAATTGTCTTTTAATGCTCTATTACTGGTTTAACTTGATTTTCCTTTCTGTTCATGAAACTTTTGTAGAGTGAAGCTTTCAAATACATTTCTTTAGAATATGGAGCAAATAGGTTTTGTGGCTAGTATCAAAACTGTTTGTCTGATTTTTTGATATGTTGATTACTTGCAAAACAAAATAGTTATTAATGAAGAAAAGTTTTGTAGAGGAGGGATAATGGCTTCAACGGGAAATGGGGAATTCTGTGGAAGAAGTCTGGGTTATGGAAGTTCAATTCTGTTGGCAATGTTTCTCTTTCGCAAATTAACAGAGGTGAGAAATTGAATGTAATAGTCAGGATTTGACATTTCACAAACTCTGTGGTTTATCGCATTGATGTGGGGATATATCATAGTTTTTTACCACACAACATAGGTGGAATGGTGGTTTAACACAACGCAGGGATGAACATGCAGTTATCGCATCACAAAGAATGGTTTAGTGGTTTGGGATTCGGGAATGCGATAGAACATGGGATCGCCACGTGGCAGGGGGAAGTGTGTACGGAACCACCCATTTCGCAACCCCCCCCCCCGGTGTTAATCATTTGACTGATGGGGGATGCGAAAAGGATGTAGGCCGCTGGATCTGTGGAATGGTGATCAGGTGACTAGAAGAGTTATGGGATTTGGACAGGTGGGACCCGATGTGACTAATGCGAAAGGATTTTAATATAAAGTGGGGTTAATATATATGAATTGGTTAATATATAAAGGGATATGTATTAAAGGGTTATGTTAGCAATGCTAATGGGTCTATATTCTTATATAGTGGGGTAGAATATATAATCGGCGGGATTAAATAAAATATGTATACGGGATTAAAGTAAAGCAGGTTTTAATGAAAATAAATTAAGCGGGGGGATGTTGAAAACTATAGGATATAATACAATAAGGGGTTGTAAAATATATATATGGGAATTAATATAATATTGGGTAAACGGGTGTGAATACAGGATGTTAATAATATATTAGGAATGGGTTAATTTAATAACGGGTAGAGGTATTTGTAATGTGGTCCGATAGATTTAAAATATTTAAAAACTATGTAAAAGTGGGTTTTACATGTTTTAATGGAAAAAAGGGAAGTTAGTAAAGGAAAGGGGTTTTAAACTAGGGAAAGGTGTTTTAATATTAGAAATGGGTTTTGGGCTAGGGAAAGGGATATTTATCAAAATGGAAAGGGTTTTTACAAGGGAAATGTGTTAGAATAAGGGAAAATGAATAGGGAAGGGATTTTCTGGAATTAGGAAGGGGGAATTAGTAAGATATTAGTGATAAGAAGCAAACTAATTGATGATTTCCAATGCTTGTAAAAGTAATCTGCCTACCATTATTTTATCCTAACATTTTAATTTCCTTTATTGGGTGCATTTGAGCTTGCTGACCCTTTTATTTTCTTTTAATAAGAAAACTAATATACTTCTAAACTTATAACTTCCAATGGCTCAGATTAAGCTGATGAGCTCATTTTTATTCTCTACCTAACTACTGATCTGCCAAGATTAAATGGTTTGGACATGTTTTTATTCACTAAATATCATTACTTGAAATTGAAAAGCATGAATAATCAAGATTAAAATATATGATTATCATGAATTGTGCCATTTTGGACAAGCAACACACAATTTTATTTGCATAAAGTAAACTAATAGTAGTGGCATTTGAATTTGCAATACTTTCATAACCTTATTTTTATCTATTTTTGTGGGGCTTATTTTTTATATCATTTTTTGATCTTTTTCCTATAATCCTTTGATTATTCTTTTAGGACCTACCCTCTTTTCATTTTTTAATATGAGAAAACATTTGCATAAAGCAAAGGTATGTACAATATTGCAAAATTTTACACAATCAATTCAAAATTATGAATCCTATTATTATAGGACCCTAACAGAAACTACTCAAAACCCCTCTACCATATTTTATACAAATTCAAAGAATCATGAAAGAATACAATTCTTTCTCACACCGAGAAAATCATGCACTCTCCTGACTGTTTCACTCTGATCCTACTCAAAATTGGCTTGCAATGCTCAGGAAAAATTGATAAACACTTAGCCAATTCTCAACCTCTGCTAAGCCAAACCTTGCTCATGCAATCCCTATGGAAATAAATCCATATTAGATACTAAATTAAACTCTCTTTGATTGTGCAATCCATCATGGCCTTCCTGTGAGTTTATAATCGCCCCTGGGCAATTTTCTAATAATACAACTCATATTTATCTTCCCTCTAACCTCTGTATCAACTGGGTATTCATCAAAATTGACATGCATGCAATTATTAATTGCAAAACATCAGTTATCTTATTGATCAGTACTTGTGAATTAAATATAATTTAATTCACGAGACCTCTCACTAGCTCATCACTCAGTTAGAACTAGTTAAACTAATTTTAACTCAATTAATTTGAGTTAATTGATTAAAATCACACCACACTAGTGCTAAGACTATAGTTGGACCCCAAAAATATTAGGATTACTCTACATTCCTCATCTTAGACCCTCAAATTGAAATTCTTGGGCTAAGTCAGTCTTCATGACTTAGTTAATTGATACACGTTGTTATGAGATGAAATTACAATTTATTTAAGGGAAAAATAAACTAGATGCCCACATTTAGCACTAATGTGTAACTGAATTCCTCACCAATGTGTTACTGGAATCCCTCACAAGTGTGTGTGCATTTTTTTTTTCCTTTCTGGTTGCCAATTTCATTGTTTCTTGTTGCAAACAACACTCCACTCATAGTGAAGATAAGTAAAACTCATGCATACATGACTCCAATCCAATAGTAAGACTGAAGTACAACTATCTCTTAACTTATGGCGAGGAATCCAACACATGGAAATGAATCCAATGTAGGATGAGAGTTCCAAGAGAAGAGAAACACGATACTAAATAGGGAAAATACATATATATGTTTATATACACCAATACCCCCGTGAATCTACACTAAGGTGAAAAAATAAATAATGTGGGTCTTAACAATATGTAGCCATGTTAGGTACCCAAAATACGATGCACCTAATGAAAAACAAAGGAAAGAGGGAAAACCCAGTGGGAATAAATCCCCCCCTCAAATGGTAGTGAGAGAATTGCTATATAGTTATTGTTCCTTTGCACTGAGAAGATGTCACAATATTGCAAATTTTTGTTATGTGAAGGGCTTGGTGAAGGAATCTGTGATTTATTTGATGGAGGAACAATATTGCAGATCAATGATACTATCATGCATCAAGCCTCAAATGAAGTTCATGTGAAATTTGATGTGTTTTATACAATGTCGCTAGATTGGATATCTACAAAAATTTAAAGTAATTTGGTTGTCACACCAGATGAGCATCAAGAGATGGAACTGTATGCCACACTAGTGTGTGTGCAATTTTTGTCCTTTTTGGTTTCCAATTTCATGGTTTCTTGTTGCAAATTTCAACACTCCCTCTCAACAAGAGAGGAATTCAATATATCCTGATCTGGTACCTTTGGAATGTTCTGCATGCAACACTTCTCTAGTGTTGTTTGCACATGCAACTCCTGAAATTGAATAGCCTCCGAACAACTTAATCAGTATGATGCATCTGTCATCAGAGTCTTTTGACTACTGGATCCTACTGCACCTGTCTACTTGAATCTCTGCATTTCTGTTGACATATGCATCCGTGCCCTTTGTACTACTACAAACTCTAATTTGTGCTCCAATATCCTACATCTGTCACTCTAATTTCTGTCTTCCTGACATCTGGCTACATCAATCTAATCGATCCTTCATGCTATTGTTGTATTGTGGGCTCCTCATAGCCATATTTGATCCATGAGACGCACCATCTCAATGGACCTTGCCAAAATTTATTCTTGAGATTATATCTGCACATTGCCCCACCTCACACCTTGAGGTATAGTTGCATGTAATCCCTCTGCCCATCTATCTTGAAATTTCCCCCTCCTAGAGGTATCTTCTTGAGTGGACTCTTCCACTCGGTCTCCTCTCTGCTTCTCCAATTGTGGCTTCTCCACAACCTTCTCACACTACTTTTGAGGCTGCATGTTGAGAGATAATTTATCCCTCTCAACCACCAAGTCATTAACCATTGCTTTTCTCCTCAAAACCTTGCATGCATCCTTGACCTCGAGAGCAATAGGTTCTTAACTCTTACACCGATTTGTTTCACCTGTCTCGTCGCTATGTGTTTAAGGAAAACTGAAAACCTTTCCTTTTATAAAAATCACGTCATAACCACGGTCTTCCAATACCACTATGGAGACAAGATTATTCCTTAGGCCTGGAACATACAAAATATCTACTAGTCTGAGAGGGAAGACATACTTCCTCTGAAAGGTAACTGTACCTATGTCGGTCATGCTATACCTCCCGTAATATCCAAACTCTATGTTTTGCTGGAGGTCCTTCTCCTCCAAGTCACTGAAGAGGTCTCTATTCCTTGTCATATGGAATGAGGCACCACTGTCTAGATACCACATGCATCCTATTACAGTGCTAGACATGCATGAAATGAGAGTAAAATCAAGCTCGAACTGTGAAGCTAATGCTTCACCCGCTGTAACTGCAGGCTTCTTCTTGCTTGCCTTATTCTGTGGACAATTCGAAGCATAGTGATCATGATCGTGACAGTGAAAACACTTGACCTTGGACAGGTCTCTCTTGTTCTCTTTGCCTTTGGATTGATTTCCCTTGGCTTTCTTTCCTTTTCCGACTAATGCACAATCTTCTTCTTTATTGGTGCTGGAGGTCTTGTCTCTGGTGCTTCACCTTGTATTTTCTATTACCAAGTCAGACCATAAACAATCCTAGCCTGGTAACTTCTCCCTCCCATTCACAGAGTTTTGGTAACTATGCCAGCTCTTGGGAAGGCCTAGAAGTTATAGGCTCACCAAATCATCCCGGGCTACGATCACACCAACACTTCCAAGCTCATCTCGACATAGAGTGAACTTCGCCAAGTATGTTGGTACTGTCTCGCCGTCCTCCATCTTGATCTTTCTGAGCTTGGACTTCAATGCCAAATTCTTGTGGTCACTGATATTTTGGAACAGATCTATCGAGGCCTTCCACATAGAATATGGAGTCACCTTCCCATGGAGACTAGAGACAATATGATGTCGAACCCCATATAACAAGATCCTTCTCACCTTTGCTACCTGCTTCTGCCATGCATCAAGAAGTTGGCCATCTACTGCTGCGAGCTTGAGAATATCAAAATCTACAAATTCCTTTAACTCGTTGTCCTCCAAAACTTCTTCCATATTGTCCTTCCATGAAATATAATTCAAATTTACCTCGAGTGAAAATTCAAGTCTCAGGCCATTGAAAGACATCTTGATCTGCTGCTGGATCTTGAAGAATAAATCTGCAAATTTGAACCTGTTCAAGACAAACTCAATTTCTTCTCTTCTATTGTGATTCTTGGCGCTCTCATACCATGTAGAAATTATATAGAAATTCTATACCAGTGGATTCAATTTGATCATGTAATGTACTAAAACAATATACTGAATCCTTCTACTATATTTGCGGAATATAAAACATGATCGCTCAATCACATGCAAGTAAGAGAAAGAAATTATCAATCACACAACAAAATATGTATCTGGGGAAATAAACTACTCAAAACCCCTCTATCATATTTTGTACAAAGTCAAATAACCATGAAAAAATACAATTCTTTCTCACATCGAGAAAATCATGCACTTTTGTGATTGTTTCACTCTGATCCTGCTCAAAACTGGCTTGCAATGCTCAGGAAAAATTGACAAAACCTTAGCCAATTCTCAGCCTCTGCTAAGCCAAACCTTTCTCATGAAATCCCCATGGAAATAAATCCATATTAAATAGTAAATTCAACCCTCCTTGATTGTGCAATCCATCATGACCTTCACGTGACTTTATAATCACGTCTGAGAAATTCGCTAATAATACAACTGATAGTTATCTTCCCTTTAACCTCTATCTCAATTGGGTCTTCATCAGAATTGACATGCATGCAACTATTAATAGAGAATCATCAATTATTTGATTGATCACTACTTGTGAATTAAATCTAATTGAATTCACTGGACCTCTCACTAGCTCATCACTCAGTTAGAACTAGTTAAATTGATTTTAACTCAATTAATTTGATTTAAATGATTACACTCACACCACAGTAGTGCTACAACTGCGACTGGACCCCAAAAATATTAGGATCACTCTACAATACTCATCTTAGACCCTCAACTCGAAATTATTGAGATAAATCATTCTTCATGACTTAGTTAGTCGATACAAGTTGTTATGATATGAAATTACAATTTATTGTCCAATTTATTTAAGGGAAAATTAAATTAGACACCCACATTTAGTAGTAATGTGTAACTAAATTCCTCACCAATGTGTGACTGGAATCCCACACTAGTGTGCGCGCATTTATTTTCCTTTCTGGTTTCCAATTTCAAAACTCCACTCATAGTGAAGATAAGTAAAACTTATGCATGCATGACTCTAGTCCAATAGTTCGAGTGAAGTACAAATATCTCTTAACTTATGGTGAGGAATCCAACACATGGCTATGAAATCAATGCACGATGAGAGTTCCAAGACAAGAGAAACATGTGACTAAATAGGGAAAATACATATATATGTTTATATACACCAATACCCCCCTTAAAGCTACACTAAGGTGAAAAAATAAATAATGTGGGTCTTAGCAATATGTAGCCATGTTAGGTACCCAAAATACAATGCACCTAATGAAAAAATAAATAAAAGGAAAGAGGGAAAACCTAGTGAGAATAAATCCCCCCTTCAAATGGTAGTGAGAAAATTTCTAGATAGTTATTGTTGCCTTCACTCCGAGAAGATGTCACAATATTGCAAATTGTTGTTATGTGAAGGGATTGGTGAAGAAATATGCGATTTTTTTGATGGAGAAACAATAGTGCAGATCAATGATACCATCAGGCATCAAGCCTCAAATGAAGTGCATGTGAAATTCGATGTCTTTTATACACTGGCACTAGATTAGATCTCTACAAAAATTTAAATTACTTTGGTTGTCACACCAGATGAGCATCAGGAGATGGAACTGTATGTCAAACTATATGAAAAAGTGTTGCAACTAGATATCCTATGTGATTGCATTCACTACACCCCTATACTCTTCCTTTGCTAAAGATAAAGAAATTTTTGGTTTCCTTTTACTTGACCAACACATAGGCCCAAATCCAAGGGAAGAAACATAGCCTAAAGTGGACTTGCAATTTGTGCCATTACTTTCCCAATTTGAATATGTGTACCTAATTCTATTTAATGAGCATCCTACTCCATACTGGATACCATAATATATTTTACCCTTAGCATATCGAAGAATCCTCTTGGTTTCTTTCCAATGGAGCTCATGCGACTCTTGCATGTACTTGGACACTAATTCAATGACATAGGATATGTTTGGCCGTGAGTGAGTGAGGTAGAAAATACTGCCCACCAACTTCCTGTAAAGTGTACAAGCTACCAATGATATTGTACTTCCATTTTCTAGCTTAATTTCGAATAATAAAGGTGTGGCTATTGAATTAAAATCAATCATCTTGAATCTAGAAAGTATATTCCATGCATACTTTGATTGAGCTAATGTGATTCCTGAATTATATTGACTAATATCAACACCAAGAAAGTAGTTTAGAATCCCCATGTTAGTCATGGAGAACCTATAATGTAAGCATATAGTGAAAGAATCAAATTTTGAGGGTGAACTATCTGTGATAATTAAGTCATCTACATATAATACTATAAAAAATAATGAAGTTGATTGTCTCAACATATAAACATTTGGATTAGACTTGCAATTTTGGAAACCTTGGGAGAGAAGTCAGGAGTCCATATTCGTGTACCATGCACGAGGTGCCTATTCAAGGCCATACAAATATCACTTTAGTTCGCATACTAATGATGAGTCCCGAATATATCCTTTCGATTTCTCCCTATAGATCTCTTCATTAATATCACCATGAAGAAATGTGTTCTTCACATCCATGTGGTGAACCTCCCACTTATTTTCTGTTGCAATTACAATCATTCCATCCTAACATAGTCCATTCTAACACTAGTGCAAATGTCTCATTCTAATCATGTAAAAAGTGTGATGTAGGTTTGCAACTTCTCATGGAATTTTAATCAAAATCACAAGACACAAACCTACTCTACTGCTCCACGATATTCAATTCAAAATTTAGAAAATCAATCACAAAAATTCAATGAGAAATAACACACATGCACACAATATTTTTTCCAGGGGAAATCAACTGCTAAAAACCCTACGCCTGCTTACGTTAATTTGATGAATAAAGATGCATTACAATTGTTAGCTCAATCTAAGCTCAACCTGCAAGTGAATAACCTATCTCTCTGCTCACTGAGAAGCTCTGACCCAGAGTAAGTCCATTTATGCCTCTGTTTGAGTCCCTATTTCCTTGCGCAATTTCTGAGGAAATTAGGCCCCTATTATTTAGGATTTTCCTCCAAAATGATTACGCAATTACCAAGGTTGATCATCTGACTGGATGCAATACCTGTACACTCAAGACTAGTATACAAATGATGTTACACTACCTTGGAATCTCCACCACAACCAGGGAACTCAAATTCTCTTCATGCACTAGATTTTTTGGGCTGATTGATCAATTAAATGGATGATCAGTAAGTTAGACTAAAGTCCCACTGTACAACTAACCTTCCACTAGTTCCTTCAACAGTTAGAACTAGTTTAACTGAAAACAACTTGAAATAACTGACCTTTATTGCTAAAAATTATAAATCACACATGCTTAAATGAACTCTAACTCCTCTAACTCAAATTTACTAAGCTAACTAAGAGACAAGATCCATGTCAGACAAGTTAATTGCATCCAAGTTGTGTGTTGATGTGGAAATTCAAATTTTCTCAATTTAACCAAGGAAAAATCAAATTGAGACTTTCTTGTTGCATTTTTTCAACATCTTAATCCCATGTAGGTGTAAAAAACCTTTGGATTCTACCATGGCTTTATACTTTTTGATCATTCCATTTGCTACTCTTTTGGTTCTATAGATCCATTTACAATGGAGAAGCTTTCAACCTACTAGAAGTGGAACCAAATCCCATTTGTGGTTTGAAATGAGTGAATTTTATTCCTCATTCATTGATACTTCCCAGTTGGGATTGCCTTCAAATTCTTCACAAGATTTAGAATCATAAGGTAATACCACATAGCAGTGCATGGGTGTGCATGGTTCCATAGTTGTAAGTACATGTGTGTTGAACCTTTAATTAAACTGAGAGGGGGGGTGAATCAGTTTAATGCATTCCTGATCTTTTAAAAATTTTCATTAAACTATTTACACCTTCATTTCATATCCACTTTAATGTGCAAGTAATCTTAGAATGCAAGCAGCAAGTATTAGTTTAATATAGCAGTAGACTTAATATGAGAGTTGCAGGCATTAAGCAGATGATACATATCAGATTCAATACATAACTATCATGCACAGAGACACCAGATATAAGTGGAAACCCATAATAGGAGAAAACCACATCTTATTATTGTTGTGATGCAAAGGCAAGCTCCTACTCCCTCTCACCACTGTTTTTCTGCAGGCACCAACCTACAGGAGGCTCCAACCTCAATTCTGCAAGCTACAGCTTGCAAGGAAGCACCAACTCCCTTCAATTTTCTGTAGGCACCAACCTACAGGAGGCTTCAACCTTTGTCAGCTACAACTGACAGCTATTAAGCTGAATGTTTGCTGATTTACTCCAGATATCAGCTCTGTTCTGTATCTGCTCTTCTTCTCTTAATCTTCTCTGCTTTATTCTTCTATATTCTGCATTTTCTATATCTTCTCTCTCTCTCTCTCTCTTCTCATTTTGAGCTTATCAAATTGATCTTATATAGGAATTCTCACAAGACTGTTTGTATTCCTCTAGGAATTCAAAATGAATGGTCATACCTCTTGGTCTTCTGCCTCCTCATTTCTTTGTTCGACTCAATTTAAAATCATAATAATATGTACATTATTTCATGCTACAGTGGAATTTGTGTCTTTTCTTTAGGATAATTGCCTTTGCATCACAAACAATAAAAAATTAATTACAACATTTACTTTCACATTTTAATTACATATTTCAATTTCACTCAGCTCCTTTTTCCGAATTTTGGCTTTACTGGATTTGTCTTTTCCTGCTGCTGTTAAGAACCTGTTTTGCATACCTTGGTTCACTGTAATTGTGTGCACCTGTGAATGTATACCTGTCAAACCTGTAATCTTAGTTTATCTCTGCATGCTCTCCTCTTCTTTTTCCTTTTCCATAATTGCATTTAAGTTTTCATGCTCAATCATATTCCAACCCGGGAAATCTCTCTCTCTGCACTTATTCTACACTGGCAATTTCAATTAAGGTTGGCTATTTTCTCGATTGGCACTCAGATAATAATCAATAAATCTAAGGGTTTATTTTAGTGCCTCCTCTAATAATGTGCTCTCCAAGACATACATATATCACTGCGTTCTTTAATTACTCGCAACCTTAATATATATCAATGCAAATAACCCGGCGTCGAACATATACATATATACGATCAACCTTATCATATAACCCTCGGTGATAAATATTTAAACTATAATGTATTTAATCCATTACATAGGTTAATATGTCTCCGTTGTTATACATAAGTTCTTTTATACTCCGTCGGGCCTTATACTAAATTAATAACCCAACTTCATTACGTATATTTCCGTCGGGCCCACAATGCCATCAACCGCCAATCGAATGCACACAACATACATGACTTATCGTCCACGCACCTTTATTAAACCTCGTGCAAGTCCTGTGATCGCCCACCATTGGATAGCCTTTGCCCAGATCAACGGATCTTATTCATTTCGCTGGGCGTCTTCCGCCGATCGTTAATGCGCGAAATTTCATTTTAATCAAAACCGCTTGGGACACGCGGCCAAATCCTAATGGAATCGCTCCGATTCCACAGATACCACCTTCCATATAAAAGTGGTGCGAAAAATACCAGAAACCGCCATCACTGTTCCCCGTTCCTACTCGTGGTTCCGTTGCTTTACTCCAGGTTCCGGTCCTCCATGATTTCATATACATATAACTTTTCATCATATTTCAGTTATATATATGACTATGGTTCCTTCCGCCTTTATTAAAAAAAATCGCTCATATTTCAATGTATTTTCATATTCGATTCCGCTCCAATGCTCCGGGTTCCGCTGCCTATTTAATGTACAGAGGTTCTATCAAACTGTTAACCCCGAAACTCGTGGGATAATCAATACCACGACATCATTGGCTACCAGAGTTCAGAGATTGAGCCATTACACAGAGTCAACACCTTTCATCACAATCTTCTACCGTAATTTATCTTGCTGGTAACTACAGGTATGGCTACGCATAACTAATGACTTTCAGTAGGCATCAATTTATTCCAATCCCACACAGAATCACGGCTCATACATTCCACATAGTCAATTTGCGTTCCACTGCAGGTTCAACGGTCTATCCACACATAACCCTCGCCACAGAGTTTATTTATTCGACACAAAAACCTCGCCATAGAGTTTATTTACACACCATACCTCAAAATTGCACACTACAACATCATAGACCCATTTAGACCCCCAATTACAGAATCTCATGTAATGAAAAACTTCTTCACTACTTTGCACCTTGAATATATCTTTACATCAATTCATTTCCTTTGCTTCCTCTACTTTTTCTTTGCTGCCTCTGCTTCTTCTCTGCTGCCTCTTCTTCTTCTCTACTACCTCTGTTCTTTGCCATCTCCTTGCAACTGTTCCTGTCTCTGCATCTGTTACCTCCTTTGCCATCAATGACAACATTTCCAACAGTCTCCCCCTTTGGCATTGATGGCAATACTTTTTCTCTGTTTGCCTGCTCTTTCTGCTGTTGTTTGCTCATCCTCCCCCTTTGACATCAATGGAAAAGGGCTGCTTTTTGCATTTCCTATCTCTGATTTATGTTTAGGCCCTCTTCTGCATGCTTCTCCATAGTGATGTAAAAGACTTGTTGAGAGAACACTTTGAATTTGAATATACACTGTAAATTGATACAGTTCTAGGATAATAGCTTGGTGTTCTTTTGCTTTAATCCTTTGATCCTGAGGACCTGATTCATGCTTTCCTTGCTGGCTGTTCTCCCCCTGGAATGATATTTTCGTTTTGTTCTCCCCCTGAAATTGTGCTTTCTCTTTATATCAGAGAGTAGCATCTGTAGATACTACCCCTAGTTTATCTCTCAAGTATTCGAATGGTTCTCTTGCAAGTGGTTTAGTAAATATATCTGCTCTCTGTTATTTTGTTGGTACATAGTCCAGTTTTACTATCTTCTGAGCCACTTGTTCTCGGAGGAAATGATACTTGATTAGTATATGTTTAGTTTTTGAGTGAAGTACAGGATTTTTAGATATACTTATAGCACTTGTATTATCACATTTGATTGAAATAGGCTCATCAATGCTTACCTTCATGTCTTGAAGAGTTTGCTTCATCCACATGACTTGTGTACAACATGCTGCTACTACTATATATTCTGCTTCAGCTGTAGACAGAGAGATGGATTTTTGTTTCTTGCTTAACCATGCAACTGGCTTTCTCCTAGATAGAATTCACCTCCACTTGTACTTTTTCTGTCATCCACACAGCTGGCCCAATCTGCATCTGTGTATGCTGTTAAAGTGAAGCTTTTGCCTTTAGGATACCAAAGCCCATACTGTGTAGTTCCTTGTAGATATCTGAATATTATTTTGACTGCAAGAAGATGATTTTGTTTAGGTGCTGCTTGATATCTAGCCACTAATCCTACTGCTAGCATGATGTCTGGTCTTGAAGCTGTCAAATACAGTAGGCTTCCTATCATGGATCTGTAGAGTTTTTGGTCTACATCTGCAGACCCATCATCAGCACACAGCTTGCATCTCGTGATCATAGGGGTAGTCACAGGTTTGCAGTCCTCCATTTTGAATCTTTTCAACATTTCTTTTAAGCATTTTTCTTGAGAGATGAATGTGCCTGTGTTCTTTTGCTGAATTTGCAGTCCCAAGTAGAAACTGAGTTCTCCAATCATAGACATTTCAAACTCTGTTTTCATCTCATCAGCAAACCCTTTTGCTAGTTCATCTTTGTTGCTTCCAAACATAATATCATCAACATACACTACAACAATCAAGAGTTCATTTTCATGGGCTTTTATGTATAGATTGCTGTCTACTCCACCTCTCTTAAAACCCTGTTTTTGCAAATGTTTATCCAGTCTTGAGTACCAAGCACGAGGAGCCTGTTTCAGTCCATATAGGGCCTTCTTCAGTCTGCACACATAGTATTCTTTGTCTGTCAAGGAGAAGCCTTCTGGTTGTTCCATGTAGACTTCTTCTTCTAAGTCTCCATTCAGAAATGTAGATTTTACATCCATTTGATATACTTTGAAGTTTTGGCAGCATGCAAATGCTAGAAACATTCTGATAGCTTCCATTCTGGCTACAGGAGCAAATGTTTCATCGTAATCCAGTCCTTCAATTTGTGAATATCCTTTGCAGACAAGTCTGGCTTTATTCCTGATTACCTGTCCTTCCTCATTCATTTTATTTTTGAATACCCATTTTGAGCCTATGACATTTTTCTCAGCTGGTCTAGGAACTATTTCCCAGGTATTGTTCTTTTCAATTTGTTCTAATTCTTCATTCATTGCTTTTACCCAAGACTTGTCCTTGCTGGCTTCTTCAAATTTCTTTGGCTCTATTTGTGACAACATGGCTATGTATACCTCCTCAGTTTGTTCTGTTAGCTGCCTTCTTGTCTGGACCCTTGCTTCCTTGTCTCCTATGATCTGATCTTCAGGATGATTCTTCTAAGTGTATCTTGAGGGAGTTTTCGAGCTCAGCTCTGCATCTTCTGTTGTCTTGCTTGTTTCATCATCATTCTGGTCTTCCTCTTCATGGTTGTCTGATGGAATGCAACAGTCTGTATTTATTGTATTGTTTGGAAGTTCTTCATCAAATCTCACATCAATACATTCAATTATTTTCTGAAGAGTCTTGTTGTAGCACCTGTACCCTTTACTTTTGGAAGCATATCCTAGAAAAATCCCTTCATCTGCTTTTGCATCAAATTTCCCAAGGTTTTCATCATTATTATTTATGTAACACCTGCTACCAAAGACTCTGAAATGTTTTATTGAAGCTGGCTTTCCATGCCATAGTTCATAGGGAGTCTTGTCACTGCTTGGCCTTAAGTGAGCTTTGTTAAGGATATGTACTGCTGTGTGCACTGCTTCTGACCATAAGGTTTGAGCAATATTATTCTCTTGCATCATGGCTCTGGAAATTTGTTGAACAGATCTGTTTTGTCTTTCTGCTACTCCATTCTGCTGAGGTGTTCCTGCAATAGTGAATTGTTGTTTTATGCCATGTTCATTGCATAGGTCAGCAAAGTCATAATCTGTAAATTCTCCTCCTCTATCTGATCTGATACATTTTAGCTTGCATCTAGTTTGATTTTCTGCTAATGCTTTGAATATATTAAACTTTTCCAGTGCTTCTGATTTGTTCTTGAGAAAAGCAACCCATGTCATTCTGGAGAAATCATCTATTATCAGCATGAAGTAGGATTCTCCACTTGGTGTCTTAGTTCTTGCAGGTCCACACAGATCCATGTGCACAAGCTGGAGTGGTCTTCTTGTTGATAACTCCTCTTTGGCCTTAAAGGATGTGCGGGTCTGTTTACCCAATCGACAAGATTTGCATATGGTATTAGAAGGCCTCTTAATTTCTGGCATGTCTCTGACAGCTTTCTTCTTGCTTAGTCTGATGATGTGGTCGAAGCTTAGATTTCCCAACCTTTTATGCCATAACCATGACTCTTCTAGCTTGCTAAGATGACATGCTTCATCTCCCTCTTTCACAATGTAAACATTACTCTCTGTTCGAACACCCTTGAGCAGAGTCTTACCTGTTGTGCTTGATCTGACTACACAATCTTGTGCTCTAAAGAGAACTTCACAGCCTTTATCACACATCTGACTGACACTCAGTAACTTTTCTTTCAGCCCATCTACATAAAATACATCTTGGGCCTTTCCTCTGCCATTGTCTATGCTGACTGATCCTTTTCCCTTGATCTTTCCTGATTTGTCATTTCCAAAAGTGACATTGCCCGATTTCTTTTCATCAAGAGTTAAAAACTTGTTTTTGTCTCCTGTCATGTGTTTAGAGCAGCCACTGTCCAAATACCATTGACTCTTCAAATCTTGAGAAGTTAAATCCAAGTCACATTTATTCACCTTATTTATCCATTGGAGGCCCCCTTTTGTTTGGTATATTTTGTGAGGTGATGAATTATATCCTTTTAGAGAACACTTGGAAGATATATGTCCAACTTGATTGCATATACAACATTTGATTATAGTTTTTGCAGAATTGTGAGCATGAAAAAAATTTCTTTGACTCATAAACCTCCTTGAGGTATTGAACATCAGTCTTTGTCCATAATTTCTACATTCAATAATTCTATGGCCAAAATCCTTACAATAAAAACAATAACCATAGAAATTACTTGCATACCTGATGTAAGGTTGTCTCTTCCATGCTTGCATATTTTGCTGGTTTGAATCATTCCTCCTTGCATGACAATATGCAGCAATGTGTCCCGGCTTGTGGCAGACATAACAAGTGGCATTCTTCATAGGAGGCAAGAATCTCCTTTGATGGCTTCCAAATTTGATATAATCAGGAATATATGATCCTTTCTCTGTTGTCTTAGTATTTGTTACAATATTTGCTATTAGAGGTTTCTTCTGGTCTCTATCTTTCTCATTACATGTTTCTTCCTTTGTAGGAATTATTTGAGCTGCTTCATCAGCCTTCTTTGCTTTCACAAAAATTATATTTTTGTTTTCCTTTTCTTTGCCTTTACTTGATTCTCCTTCATAGCCTATCCCAGTTTTTATTAGAGGAGATCTTTGAGCATCCAAGATTTCATTCAGCTTACCAGAACTTGTCATTTGAGAAGGGTATATAGAAACTTTCTGTTGAGCACTTTGTAATTTCCTTCTCAGACACATAATTTCTTCTTCCAGCTTCTCTTGTTTTCGAGTTTTATCTTTGATTTGCTGAAGTAACATATCTTCTATCTTCTTGGCTTCTTCAAGCTTTACCTTCAGCTGCATGAGGACTTCTGAATTTTGTTCTTCTTTCACACATTTGAGGAGAATCTCTTTTTTTTTTCTGCATTTTGGTTTGAGTCTGTCAATCTCCTCCAGAGCACTTCTTAGCTCCCCCTCAAGATCGACTTCCCCTTCTTCTTCTTCTTCTAGCAAGAGTCCTTCAAGATCTTCTATGGCCATCAGTAAAAATTTAGAGGTTCCCTCTTCTCCTGAGGGTTCATCTGAGTCTTCAGATGCACTGCTGTCTTGCTGAGCATAGAAGGATTTTCTGCTGAATTTCTTTCCTTTCTGCCAATTCTTTGATGTGTCTTTCTCTCATTCTTGAGCTTGATTTCTTACTTTCTTGTGAGGACATTTAGCAACATAATTTCCAACTCTTCCACAGTTAAAGCATTTAAAAGGAAGTTTACCTTTGTATCTACCTGAGCCTCTATCCAATTTCTTGACAAATTTAGCCTCTTCTTCATCAGAGCAGGAGCATATGTCTTCCTTTTCTTCTTTCTTCTTTTCTGTTTTGAATGATGCCTCCCTTGTACTTGGCTTCTTCTGTGGGAGCCTCATCTCATATGCTGTAAGATTTCCTAGTAGTTGGTTCATGGTCAAGGTCTCCCAATCAGCTATTTCTTCTATTGCAGACACCTTGGGATTGAATCTGGATGGAAGAGATCTTAGAATCTTTTGTACAATTATACCTTTTGGTATTATTTCTCCAAGAGCTTTCATACTGTTAACAATTTCTGCAACTTTTAAGAAGAAGCTCCGAACATCTTCATCATCATTCATTTTTAAATTTTCAAACTGGGCTCTATATACTTGAAGTTTGGCAGTCTTAACCTTTTTATTTCCCTCATGGATATTCTCTAGAGTGTCCCACATATCTTTGGCAGTCTTACTGTGCATTATTTTGATAAACTCAGCTTCACATAGTCCATTTAAGATTGCATTCATTGCTTTTGCATTAGCTACAAAGATTTGTTTAGCTTCTTTCTCTGTATCAGTTGACTTTGTGACATATCCAATTTCCACAGCATCCCAAACTTCTAATCCTAAAGACATTATATAAGCTTTCATTCTTATTTTCCAAAAGGCATTATTTGCACCTGTAAAGAAAGGGGCTTTATTGGTTGAGTTTCCTTCTTGACTTGCCATTTTGAGAGCCTAGGATATCCTTTCAGTTTTTAGACTGATATACAAGGAACTAGCTCTGATACCAATTGTTGAACCTTTAATTAAACTTAGAGGGGGGGGGGGGGGTGAATCAGTTTAATGCATTCCTGATCTTTTAAAACTTTTCATTAAGCTATTTACACCTTCATTTCATATCCACTTTAATGTGCAAGTAATCTTAGAATGCAAGCAGCAAGTATTAGTTTAATATAGCAGTAGACTTAATATGAGAGTTGCAGGCATTAAGCAGATGATACATATCAGATTCAATACATAACTATCATGCACAGAGACACCAGATATAAGTGGAAACCCATAACGGGAGAAAACCACATCTTATTATTGTTGTGATGCAGAGGCAAGCTCCTACTCCCTCTCACCACTGTTTTTCTGCAGGCACCAACCTACAGGAGGCTCCAACCTCAATTCTGCAAGCTACAACTTGCAAGGAAGCACCAACTCCCTTCAATTTTCTGTAGGCACTAACCTACAGGAGGATTCAACCTTTGTCAGCTACAACTGACAGCTATTAAGCTGAATGTTTGCTGATTTACTCCAGATATCAGCTCTGTTATGTATCTACTCTTCTTCTCTTAATATTCTTTGCTTTATTCTTCTATATTCTGCATTCTCTATATCTGCTCTCTCTCTCTCTCCCCTTTTTTTGAGCTTATCAAATTGATCTTATATAGGAATTCTCACAAGACTGTTTGTATTCCTCTAGGAATTCGAAATGAATGGTCATACCTCTTGGTCTTCTACCTCCTCATTTCTTTGTCCAACTCAATTTAAAATCATAATAATATGTACAATATTTCATGCTACAGTGGAATTTTTGTCTTTTCTTTAGGATACTTGCCTTTGCATCACAAACAATAAAAAAATAATTACAACATTTAATTTCACATTTTAATTACATATTTCAATTTCACTCAGCTCCTTTTCCGAATTTTGGCTTTACTGGATTTGTATTTTCCTGCTGCTGTTAAGAACCTGTTCTGCATACCTTAGTTCACTGTAATTGTGTGCACCTGTGAATGTATACCTGTCAAACCTGTAATCTCATTTTATCTCTGCATGCTCTCCTCTTCTTTTCCTTTTTCCATAATTGCATTTAATTTTTCATACTCAATCATATTCCAACCCGGGCAATCTCTCTCTATGCACTTATTCTATGCTGGCAATTTCAATTAAGTAAGGCTGGCTATTTTCTCGGTTGGCACTCAGATAATAATCAATAAATCTAAGGGTTTATTTTAATGCCTCCTCTAATAATGTGTTCTCCAAGACATACATATATCACTGCGTTCTTTAATTACTCGCAACCTTAATATATATCAATGCAAATAACCCGGCGTCGAACATATACATATATACGATCAACCTTATCATATAACCCTCGGTGATAAATATTTAAACTATATTGTATTTAATCCATTACACAGGTTAATATGTCTCCGTCGTTATACATAAGTTCTTTTATACTCCGTCGGGCCTTATACTAAATTAATAACCCAACTTCATTACGTATATTTCCGCCAGGCCCACAATGCCATCAACTGCCAATCGAATGCACACAACATACATGAATTATCATCCATGCACCTTTATTAAACCTCGTGCAAGTCCCGTGATCGCCCACCGTTAGATAGCCTTTGCCCAGATCAACGGATCTTATTCATTTCGCTGGGTGTCTTTCGCCGATCGTTAATGCGCGAAATTTCATTTTAATCAAAACCGCTTGGGACACACAGCCAAATCCTAATGGAATTGCTCTGATTCCACAGATACCACCTTCCATATAAAAGTGGTGCGAAAAATACCAGAAACCGCCGTCACTGTTCCTCGTTCCTACTCGTGGTTCCGTTGCTTTACTCCAGGTTCCGGTCCTCCACGATTTCATATACATATAAATTTTCATCGTATTTCAGTTATATATATGACTATGGTTCCTTTATTAAAAAAAATCGCTCATATTTCAATGTATTTTCGTATTCGATTCCGCTCCAATGCTTCGGGTTCCGCTGCCTATTTAATGTACAGAGGTTCTATCAAACTGTTAACCCCAAAACTCGTGGGTTAATCAATACCACGACATCATTGGCTACCAGAGTTCAGAGATTGAGCCATTACACAGAGTCGACACCTTTCATCACAATCTTCCACCGTAATTTATCTTGCTGGTAACTACAGGTATGGCTACGCATAACTAATGACTTTCAGTAGGCATCAATTTATTCCAATCCCACACAGAATCACGGCTCGTACATTCCACATAGTCAATTTGTGTTCCAATGCGGGTTCAACGATCTATCCACACATAACCCTCGCCATAGAGTTTATTTATTCGACAAAAAAACCTCGCCACAGAGTTTATTTACACACCATACCTCAAAATTGCACACTACAGCATCATAGACCCATTTAGACCCCCAATTACAGAATCTCATGTAATGCAAAACTTCTTCACTACTCTGCATCTTGAATAGCTCTTTACATCAATTCATTTCCTTTGCTTCCTCTGCTTTTTCTTTGCTGCCTCTGCTTCTTCTCTGCTGCCTCTGCTTCTTCTCTGCTGCCTCTGTTCTTTGCCATATCCTTGCAACTGTTCCTGTCTCTGCATCTGTTACCTCCTTTGCCATCAATGACAACATTTCCAACAATGTGTAGCTTCTTCCTTTTGAGATCTCATGGAAGGATAATCTAAGAGATCAATTATGAGGCATGACTTATGTACCGAAAGTGGTGGGGAATATTAATCTTCTATGACCTGCTCATTAGGTTCAAAATTTTTGATATTAAGTGCATGAAGCATCATCATCTTGAAGACCAACATCTAGAAGTGGAGGAGGTTGTGAAACATGTTCCTCTGGAGTTGCATGTAGAGGATCTTCTCCAAAATTTACACTCCTCTGAATAAAGTGTTGCTCCATGGAAAGTTCTAGCAACCTCTACCCTATGAATCCATTTGAATATCCAATGAATATGCACACATTTCTCTATGGATCTAAATCCTTTCATGTATTCATTGGAATTAAATCCCATTCTTGTGATAAAAATATATGGAAGTGGGTGAATTTTGATTTGTTGTTGCACCAAGCCTCATAAGGAGTTCCCCCCTTCATGGATTTGTGTGGTACTCTATTTTGGATGCAAGTGGCACAATTTATTACTTCAACCTATTAATTTGAAGGTAATGACCTTGCATGCAACATGTAGCTGGCCATTTATTCTAGTGTCTCGTTTCCTGTTGGCGAAAAAGGAGGTCTCTGGGAAAGACCCTGGTTCAAGCTTAGATCCAACAAGATTCCGTTGTAGTCTAGGACAACACTAAAATTTTCACCCTGCTCAAGAGAGCAAGAAGTCTCACCCAAGGCGTGCTGTGACCTTACTGGGATTAGAAACTAGACCATTAACATTGAAGAGAGATTACTAACAACAAGTCTTTCATCATTTAATACAGAGACCATTCATCATAGATCAACTAAGATACAGGTTATCATTCATCCATACACATTCTGAGCATCAAATTAAAATTTTAAAATAGCCAAACATATAATAATCAACAACTGTCAACTATTCCTTAAAAAAAAACACATCATCGGTATGGTTTTATTAACTTAGTTCCAAACATTACAAAACATACTCCGCCGAGTTCAATACATCTCAATCCAGTACATATAGGCTCCACAGAGTTCTCCCTAGACTCTGACCCCCTATCCACCTCTAACTCTCCTCGGAGTCACTCCTTCCTTGCTTATCTACTCCTGCCAACCGAAACTGTCAGTCTTTGCCCCTTTTCCACTCAGATGTTCCCTTTCACTCCATTTCCTTCCGTCTCTTTTTCGCCATCGGCTCTGTTTTTGGGAGTTCTATTGCCTGTTCGTTGTCTCCCGTTCCTGCCATCTGTGCCGTCACCTACCTGTGCTCCGCCACCTATCTATATAGGTTTTTCGCAACCCCAATGGCTGCTTGCCTATCTTGATTGCGCTTCGCCACCTGTTCCTTTCGCTCCTATCCTTATGCAACTCAAAACTATCATGTCCAAAGAAAAGGCCCCAATAGGCCCCGACCACATGCTATTGACTTGTCCTGAGTCAATATTTTCCTTCTGTAACGGTCCTTGGTTGTCCATCGACTTCTGGTTCTGGCATAGTTCCCTTCGCTGTCTCCATTTCTATCTTCTTCTGTTCTTCTTGGCCATCCTTTAAGAAAGGCCCCAAATCTGGAACCTTGTTCATCGCCTCTGTCCTGAGCTGTGTGAACTCAGTGATTTCTTGTTGCCATGCTTTTATTATTGGCTATGTCTCGATGACCACTCTGTCAGCACGAGTTGCATCTATCACTTGTGGCAGGTTGTTGAACGCCAATTTTTGAATTGTTTCTGCCTTCTGTTTCACAGGGTGCCATAGGTCCCTAAGAAGTTGTATTATTGTCGCAAAGCTCTCTTTGATTGTATGAATTTGTGTCTCAAGTGCATCAGCTTGGTCATAGAGCTGAGTGCAGTTGACCGGGTCTGCTGTTCCCTTTATCTCGAGAACAATCTTCTGTAGTTGCTCAGAGATGGGCTAAGCCTTCATTGTAAGTGAGTTGGAGCACTCATGGAGTTTCTCCAGCAGATTATATGCCCGTATGACCGTCGTCCCCAGTGTCTCCTTCATATCCTGTATCTATTTCTGCCTATGTGTTACCTTTTCCGCATACACCGTAGAAGGGTCCAGTAGCACTGGTTTTGCTGCAACTTCTTCTTTCAGTTCCTGATTTGTTTAGCCCAGGGTGGCACATGCCATTCTCACACGAAGTGATCTCTCAACTACCAAGAATGATGAAATGTCTGCTGGCGCGCTTTTGTCTATATTGGTGATTGTTAGCCATAGGTATTTGAAGTTCTCTGTGACCTGATCAAGCTGCTGCTGAAGGCCATCCCTCTGGTATTGGAGTTGATTGCGCTCATCAATAAGTGACATAACTTGTTGCTGCTATTGTTCATATCTCTGTAGGAGGTCATTATGTAGATTCTTTGCCTGCCGTGCTGCTGTTTGTATGAAACTGAAGTGTTTCCCATGTCCCCAATCCTGTATGTCGCCATTGCTCGTCATTTCTGGGTTTGGATTCATCTCCCTGAGCAGTTTCCCACTGGAAATCAATCGTTATGAGTGTCCATGGGGAGATGTGGGTTGACTTGGCAGGACTGTTTGAGATTATGGAATGTGATGACTGGTGGATGGTGGTTTGGGTATGAACGACTGTAGTAATAATGTGGACTGTTGGAATGGGTTTAGTGAGGTTTTGTTAACTGATGTATCCGAAATGGGTGACCATGCATGGATTAATAGTTCTAAAAAGGTGCTTTTCCCTACTGTGGTTGGGTTAACTTCAGTTACTCTAGCTGTAACTGAGTTAAATTCCACCTCAGTGTCAATGGCCATTAAAGTGCCTGCTGGTATTGGGTCGGAGATGGTCGCATAAATGGATGGAGTATGGGTTGAGTGGTCCTTGGATTTTAATGATGTATGCGGTGATGAATTCTGTGTGTTGGGTGGTGATGAAACTTGTACATTGATAAATGAAGATGGATTAAATTCTGGTAATATAGAGGTGGTCTGAATGCCTACCTTTGGCTGCTCTTGAATTGGAATTCTAGTTACTACTGGTTGTGCTTGATCCTCTCCTATGAGGTTGACTACTTGATCAAATCTCATGGTCCAAGCTCGTTTCTCCTTTGTGTAGGTTTTAACCCTGTATAGAAATTATCTACAAATGAATCTTAAAACAGAAAATAAACAATAGTGAGAGCATAAAACATAAAACATATAATCATAGAGACTTTCCCCTGGATCCAAAATCAGGACGACCAACTTGATTTTTCATTATATTCCTTTTAGTGTTACAACACATATATATACATGCCGAAGCATACATAAACCCCAATCCATTAACCCTGGATTAGAACATAACCGCAGTTCCCTTGACCGGATCAAAAAAATACCAGGGGTAAAAAACCATCATTCCCCAAAACCATGTGCAAACCCATGCACAAAACCATGGGTGGGTCTGCCCACCAAAAAATAAGGTCCAATTTTTTTTTCCCGGGGTGTTGCCCTAGACCTCGACGAGGGGGGCTTCCGCCCCCCATGTGACCCCCCTGATGCACTCGGCACAATGTACAGGGATGGCTATCGCCCCCCCTGTGACCCCCCTATGCGTGACTAGTCGTGGAAAGAATATACACATACCCAACACTTTGGTGCTTGGATGGGGGGTTTTGTTGGCTTGTTCTTATGGAACGAAGTGATGGTTGGCTATGGGTGAGAGTGGAATGTAGTGGATGGTAATGCGGTGAGGACAGGGTTTGCTGTTGATGGAGATGCAAAATTAAAAGTTTGAAACTCAGAAAATGATGGAAATACAATAGATTTTTCTCCGAGTGTTCCTGTTACCTTGTCAAAAGCCTCCACTCGGGTGTCCAGCTGGTCTAGCAAGACTACAATTGCAATTGTGAAACCCTCTGAGCTGTCTGGCCAGTGTCTCTCCCAGAAGTGGGTCGGGAAGCATAGCATCAAATGAAAAAAATGGGTTCCCATTCCTGATTTCCATTGCTGCTCCTAGCCATGAAGAGACCTTTGCATGAAATGCCTCCTTCGTTGTCTGAAACTTTAATGGCTTTTTGGGAAATGTATCACCATCAACACAGTATGGCTGAATCTAGGTTTGGTTGTGAGAGACCCAAAACCATACCCGAGGGAAGTATTTGTCTAGTAGGCTTCTGGGGACCCTCTGATGAATTTTAACCACATCTACCATCTGCCGAAACCACTCTGCGAAGGCTTCTTCATTTATTTCCTTTCTACTTGGGTCACCAAATACCTTCCATGAGGTGAAAATCAGGGCCATTGGTTGGTCTTCTGTGATCTCCGCGAGCGACCTCCTTCCTGGTGGACTCCACTTCCACATTGCGATAGCCATAATTAAATATCCATATATGAAACCTATAGGCCGCTTAAAGTTATCTTCACATGCCTCAAAGAGCTCTTGTAGCAAGAACACACACCAATTCAATTGCACCCCCTGTATGCAATGTTCCACAACTGATATTATATCAAGGGTACATTCCCCCTTGGTATAGTGCCTCATAGTCTTTCCTGATATCGAATAACATGCAAATTTCATCGCTGGGACATTGATAATATCAATATTGGCTCCCTTTCCTCCTCTCCTCGTTTCATATTTCCTGTAGTAATTACAGTCCCCAACCTTCTTTTCTCTTTTGGATGTGTTTTGGAAAGTTGATGACACATCCCTTCCTGTTGCTGATAGACCTATAAGGCTGTGTATATCTTCTACGTGAATTGGGATCTCCCTCCCAAGCCACACTTATCTGTTATGGATCCTGCTAATGAGGAATTTGGTACACTGAATTGCTGCTCTTGTTGTCCTAAACACTGGTAGGCTTATGAAATGTAAATTTTTCAGTCTCTGGATGCCTTTAAAGTCTGGATGCACCCTCCTTACTTCTCCTCCCCTTTCCCTCACATGAATCTCAATATAAAATTGCCTCTTTAGCACTGAGAACTGGAACGAATCAATGGAGTCGATATCTATGAGGGTGGTGTTATCATATTTTTCAACCAGTGACTCTAACCTTTGGATTCTTTCGTCGAGCTCTAGCTCGACCACTTAAGCAGTCACCTTCATCATTTTCTTCCTCCTACAGTATACCCAGATTGCTGCTGGTCTATTATTTTGAGCTTTTGATGTTGCAGTCGGGCTAACCATTATAGTAGTTTCTTGCTCTGGTAAATCGGAATTCTCCGGCACTTTGCTGTTTCCCTCCTCCATGCAGATTAAGTAGGACTGACGGCATGGAAGATGCTGATGTGACACCATAACTAATTGATTTTTTCTGTCTCTCCCTGCGAATTTAATCATGTGATTAGTTACTTGGGCGAGGTGGACTCTGACAACACTGACGGTGGCTTTGAAAGTCGGGTAGACATGGTGGCCAATAATTATAGCTTAATGTGGAAACTTTATTACGGTATGGGGGTTACTAATTATGGCAAGTATTTCTCAAAATTTGGGTGATCTTACAGACTGATACTGCTATGATGGCTGACATGCTTGGGCACTGTAACATTATGGAACTCCCCCCTGACCACAATTGGTTGCGATATGGTCTCCATATCGCAACAGGGTGATGGTTGTGTTTGTGCAACACATGGCTTTTGATATTAAAGACTCCTACTCTATTGGGTTGAAATGATTATTCTAGGAACAAAATATAAACTATTCTACGACTCATCTCGGTTTCGAGAGAGTTATTGACTCTAATCTACTGACTTCTCTCGGGTGCGAGTTATTAGAATAAATGGTTTTTTTTCTTACTCATGATAGGGCTTCAGGCGTGCGCCGTTAACCCATCCTTGAAGTATCTATCCATCTATTTGCACTAACTTGACTACTCCTGAGTCCCTAATCTCTATGACGTAGTATGGGCCCATCCAGTGAATCTTGAGCTTTCTTGGGAATTTATGGAATTTTATGTCATAGAGCAGTACTTTGCTGCCAATCATTAATGTTTTGTGCTTGATGTGGAAGTCATGCCATGTCTTCTATCTCTGTTTCTATACCAATTGATGGAAATCCGTCAGAAACCTATCTTCTTCCAGTTCCTAAAATTCATGAAGGCGCGCAGAGACAAATTCTTCCTCCATCATTTGTGTTGTTGTGACAAATAAGAGACTTGGTATGAAAAACTCGACTGGTACTACTGCTTCCTTCCCGTACACCAATTGAAATGGAGTTTGATTATGTAACCTCTTTATGATAGTACTGTATGCCCACAACGTGGCTGGTATTCTTTCATCCCAGTCATCACAGTTAGCATTGAATATCTTAGTTAATCCTTTCTCCAAGATTTTGTTGAAAGCTTTGACAATTCCGTTAGCTTGTGGGTGGTACAGGATGCTCTTGTGGTGTTGTATCATGAGATTCTCCAACAATGATTTGGTTGTAGCATTAATGAAATGTGTGCCTTGAACACTCGTTAGGCTCCTTGGACAGCTGAACCTGCTAATGATGTTCTTAAAGATAAATTTGGCCGCTGTATTTGTTGTACAGTCCTTTACTGGTGTTGCCTCTGCCTATCTTGTGAGGTTGTCAGTTGCGGTGATGATATATCTTGCTTATGAGTTTGTGTAATCGACACAATTGGTCCTATTGTAATATTCCAAAATTTTCACATTATATTTGGACTATTAGAGTCCTTGATTTTCTTAATGAATTAAGTAAATAAAAGGGTGAAGGGACCCAAAATCCTCAATAAGAATAAATATCCACTTTTTGTGTGTGAATGTGGATTAATTTACCCTAGATCTACAAAAGGAGGTAGTTGAGCAACTAATAATGTGAATTAGGTTGGAGATCATGTCTCATTTAATGAGAAAGATCATGGAGGGTTGATTCATTCAACTAAGATCTTGAAGGTGTAAAACAAAGGATCATTGAGCATTAATGATCAAGTGGTGGAGGATGAAGCACACATGATGGAGGAGGTGTACATTTCACCTAGACTGTTTGGTTGATTTGGTCAGACAGCGCAGTCCCACTTGGAGGATCTTGTCCACATGAGACTGCGCAGTTGAGATTAGGGCCAAGGCTTGGGATGGCTCAATCATTATAAAGGAGATGAAGGCAAAGGTGAGAGGCATCTTGGATTGTTTTATGTATGATATTTTAGATTTGGAATTTTCAAGTGACATTCCACTGCATTCTTGGGTTGTTTAGCAGAGATTGTAGGTGCTGTTTAGCATAGGGTGTTCCCAGGCGAGAATCCCTCCTCTCTCTTTGAGTGATCTCTAAGGAGGAGGTTTGTACTTCATTATACATTAGGCTTTAAGTGCCATTTCATTTTTCTACTGTCTGCAGAATATTCATTCTCAGAAAATTGCAATTTTCTGAAGACCAGTTTGGAAGGTGGAAGTTGTCTTCAATACTTCAGTTGGAGAACAAGGTGAGGGATTATTCCCATCACTTGGGCTTATAGATCAGCACTCCTAGAGCCCCATTGTAGATATGGCATCAGGCCAAATTTTATTTACCTCCTAGCAACTGTATTCTCTCGAAGAATAATGCTGCCCATATTGCAGATCTGAAAGGAGGAAGGAAGTTGCTAGTACTTCAGCTAGAAATCCAGTGGAGGATCATTCCTCCACATTACCATAAGTCTCACCATTATCATGGAGTTTATTGCAGCATATTTCAGCAGGAAGAAGGCCTCTCTTTCCCTCACAGCGCAGTTTTCAGAGGCAGTTGTGTTGCAGCAGCTGCAATCATCTTAGGGAGGATTGAGAGCTAGATCTAGAGCTTCTAGCTCAGAGATCTGAGGAAGGGATCAACCCTTCAAGCATAGATATGATCTGAGCACACATTTCAGCCATCCATTCTTCAGATCTAGCTTCAGATCTAAATTTCCCAGTAGATCAAGGATCAAACCCCGGGGAGGTGATTTTTCCAAAGTTGCAGATATGGAAAATCCTTTCTGGGTTATCTTGGGAATCCATCACATTGGCCGGACCTGAATCTTGGCATTATCAGAGCTCCATTTTTGAGTAGATCTGCATTTCTCCTTTTAGCCTACAACTGCATGTTTATGTCTTACTGAAGAGACAATGTAGTATTTTTTGCAGAGCCTCAACAGTTACATTTTACCTGCTTCACATATGTTTTCAGGGTGATCCTAGCTCATCCCTTTGGCTAGATCTACCTATATCTTGTACTTGTGTAACCGATTCATCTCCAATATAATAAAATGGCTCAGCTCTTTCGGCATATTCTGATTTGTACTTAGATTTATTGTTTATCTTGCTGTAAGTTCTTATATTGTGTGAAGTATTGCTGCATTCTCCCTTTTTGGATATTACAGTGGTATCAGAGCATGATCTTTGGCTCAGCTTGTGGACACTTCATATTTTTACATTGAAAGAAGAACATATAGATGAGATATATCATGGAGGATGTGAGATTTGTCACTCCTTTCTTCAGATCCATGCAAGATCTCTCCAAGGAGGTCAATTAAATGAAGGAGGAAGAACAAAGAGAAGATCCAAGAAGAATATCTAATGAGGAAAGCACTTCCTATCAGCAACAAAGAAGACCGGATAATCCTAGATCTCCTCATAGATCCACTATGCCCACTTTCTTTGAAGAAGGTGAGAGGTATAGAAGTGAAGGAAGGCATAAAACTGAGACTCATGAGACTCTCAGTCTATATCTTTAAGAGTACAAGGAACAGTCTAGAGCTTTCAAGGAGAAGCTAACTCTCCAACAATTCTTCCAGATTAGAGAAGAAAGAGGATTCTATAGTAGCAATAGAAGGAAGAGGCATAATAGATTCTATTTTCCTACTTGATGGATCTTCCTCAAATAATGTCAAGGCTTGGAGGAGGGAGTTAGATTCATTTTTCAAGCAACATCCTGTGGCTGAAGAGGAGGTTGTTCAAATTGCAGCACTTCATCTCTCAGATGAAGCAGAATATTGGTGTTTTGGGCACCTAGAGCATGCAAAGGTGACCAAGTATTCAGATTTCTTTCACAAGTTGAGGAAGAAGTTTTATGTGGAGAAGACATAGTTGTGCCACAAAGAGGCATATCTCAAGGAAACCAAGGAGAATGTCAATCTTGACACTCTAGACAAGAGGTCACTATTTTCACCAGCTGCTGCAGAAGTACTTGTATCTGGAGAAGGGACACTTGCATCTTTGCAAGACAGTCTTGAGCTCTTAACATATGGAGTCCCATGCATGGATCAGGAGGTGCATGATGCAGAGGAGGAGGATACTAGTGCTGGTACACTTGAAGAAAAGAGGCCATCACTCTTACTAGGAGTTGGAGATACTATTGTCCCGGTTGGAGGAACTCTTGTGTCCTGTCAAGAGGTTCCCACATATTAGTTGATCCAAGGTATGCATAAAATTTTAGTACATATTGTTTCAAAATCAATGCATGACCAAGGATTAGAAAAAAATGCTCATTTGAAGCAGAGACATATCACAACGTAGAGGACCCTTGATCTAATCAAGGGGGAAACTAAAAACTATCACTGTTCATCATTGTTGAGTTGCATTCAACTCCTTGAGTTGAGATGTAGAGTTTTAGAAAATGGGATTAGCCCTATCCTATGTACAATGATTGATTATGAAATCAGTATTGTGCCTTACTTTGAGACAACACATGTATTACCCTGCAGATATACAACGCTTTCACTTAGTAGATGTGACATAGAAAAGGATTCATCATTCTTGGATAATTCTGGAGGTAGCTTCACTCATGAAGAAATGGAAGCAAGGATGAAAAACAGTAGACATCTTGGAATGAGAAATCTTTTCTCCTTTCTAGATGACCCTTTCTCAATGAGCCTCTCACTGCTCAAAGAGAAACTTCTACTTGCATTAAATCCAAAACTTCTTTGGTTTTGGAGGGCCATTGATGGAGAGAGAATCTCATTAAGAGATATCATTAGAGATGTATTTCAACATTTCATGGAATGCAAAGCTCTTCAATAGTTTGGTAAGGATGGCATTCTACAAAGGGAGGATGCCATGATTATGCAGTACCTCATTCATCATCCCCATGGAAGTGAATGGGTAAGGATGATAAGTAAGGGGTTGCAACACCACTTGCAGATTTGTATGGGCCAGCATGCTTGGTTACGTTGGTTGCCATTGGGAGATTTTTGTCACTCTCCAAAGGCACCTATTTTTCTGATCCATGCCTTGAAAAACATGTATGAAATGAAGGAGGAGGCATGGCTGCGTTGGATGCTCTTGGGTGAGTATGGATACCACCCAATAGCTCATCATTTTCTGAATCATGCCTTGTTTTTCAATGATAAATTGCAGCAAGGGGAGGCATGTTCATTTTGGTTTCACTTGAGGAAGTTTGGCCACCACATGACATTTCCTATGTCTATGTGTTTTGTATTGTTTAAAATTTGGCATAATGATCTCATGATGTGAATTGATGATGTTTCTTTGTATTGGGCTGATGTGACATCTCATATGTCCATTAGTATGCTTTTGCTTCATGATGCACATGAGGAGGAGAGAAGGCAGCAAGATCTCTTGTTGCTTTGGTTGCTTATGGGGGAGTCTGGCTTGACCATCTTACATGGAGGAGATGGAGGGTGGCAGAAAAGGGCCTTACTCTGGTGGTTATTGTTAGGAGAATATGGTTTGACATCTTTGTATACCCATATTACTTCTTCCCTTCTTCTTTTGCATAACTTTGAAATGATGAAGTTTGGATCCAACAAGGCTAAGTATGGGAGCATATCAATGCTCAATCTAGTTCATGAAACATGGGATGAAGGAGTGTATTGTATGATGAAGCTTTTTATTTGTGGAGAGAGCTATTTATTTTATGTCTCTCATGTATGGTTTATGATGTTGGACATCATATGGTTGTCACTTGGTATCTCATGATGAAAGGAGGAAATCTAACTAAACAGTTGGAGGTCATTCTTTATGTTTCTAAAAGACAACTTTGGAACCAAACATACATAACCTATTGTAGAAAATGGAGGAAGCCTTCCTTATGTGGATGCCATATGTGTTGGGTGTGGAGCCTGATTATCTTGTTTACTTTGTATCACAGCATTGGACCCCTATGCCTTCAAAGGGGCGGCAACGCCGCCCGTAATTAATTGTTGCCGTGGGGGGTCCAGGGGGGCGGTAGCGCTTTTCGGAGCCCCCCCCTGGCGGGGGTTTTCGTGGGCAGCGCCCCCGAAGCTAAAAACAGATGTAAAATTGCCTTACAAAAGTATAGTAATTTCTAGTCAATCTGGGCTATTCATTAGGCAAGTGATCTGACGGTAGAAGTTATGTTTAGATTAGGGTTTTTTTCCCTAGAAGGAAACCCCTCACTTTTATGAGGGCATTGTATTGCGGATGTGCATTGTAGGTGTATTCTCGGAGCGAGAAACAGAGAGGGATGTTGGAAATATGATGCAGGATGTTGTCCTTGATGGCAACCCACTGAATGAAGATGAAGACATGCGACTATTGACATGTGTTGTCCTTGATGACAAACCACCTGATGAAGTTATGCTTGACTTGATGGACTTAGTAAATGATGTAAATCTGAGGTGATATGATGTTTGTTGACAATATGATGCTGAGTGTTGTCCTTGAAAGGCAACCCAATTGATGAAGATGATGACAGCTTACTTGATGAAGTTTTGTTTGAGAGAATATGTTCTTGATGAAGAAAATATGATGTATCTACAGTGTGTACAGAAGGCAATGAAGAAAGGATTTCAGCTTGTGCTAAATTTATGATGAAAAAGAGTATGTTTCTAGGTATACGCGGATTGGCCTAGGGGAAGTCGCGTATGCACGCGGAAAAGAACGTGCCAAGTCGCGTATGGGCTAAAGCGCTCAAAAAGTGCAAAACCAAGGGTAACCACCATGGTATTGACCCATTGTATTGGGTAATGATCCGCCTAATTGACCCCGTCCAGGTAGTTTTGGGCTCATGGTATTGTTTTGGCCCATGGTATTGAAAAAGGGGCTCATGGTATTGAAAAAGGATGAACCTATATAAGGAGAAGAAATTCATTATGCAAAACATGAGTGTGGGAGCAAGATGTCTGAGCTTGAATGAATACTTCTCTGTGAAGTATATCTGTATGGAAAGGGTAAAGGTTTGATGATAGACCTGAATCTTTGATGCACCTATGAAGAAATGATGAAGCGGGATATCTAGATCTGAAATGTATCTATATTTATGGTTCATAAGGTTTATATTAGATGCGCGGTGGGGAAGTGCGGGCTTGTCTAGACATACATAGAAGTGGAAGGAGGTAATCTGAACTAAAGATCGATGCGGAAAATGTAACAATCGTAATGATTGAAGATCTATACGCTACTTCACCGCGGAGGAAGCGCGTATATACGCGGCTTCAGCGAAGAGAAAGCGCGTATGCGCAATAAAATATACACTGAGGTATACGCTGGTTTGTGTGGACGGAAGCGCGTATATACGCGACATCAGTGAAGGGAAAGCGCGTATGCAAACTAGGGTTTGCTGAAGCAAGGGGTATGAAATATCTGATCTGTTCTGCTGTGTTTCTGCTATCTGATCTGTGTTGATATGTATATGTTGATGATGTATGTTCGTGCTTAAAAATATGGAAAGGGTTCCGTCTGGAAATATGATGAATTGCGGTCTGCAAGTTGTGTTCTATTGAAGTGGTTGGATCCATTGTGAAAATTGATGAAACGTGGTCCAAGGTGGTGCTGAGGGTTGTAGCCTTCAGTCAGGGGGTTGTAGCTCCCTTCCGGTAGTCAGCAGGTGGAGGTGTGCTCCTTCAAGAGAGGTGGTAGCAGGTCGGTGTATCTCCCTTCCGGAGAGGGTGACTAGCGAGCGCAGTGCAGGTGGCGCGTCTTGGTCAAGTTTGCGCCGGCTTTGTATCGTATAAGATGTTTTCTTTATAATAAAATATTGAAGGCTGAGACAACGGCAGCGGTGGTTTTCTCCCGACTTGGGTTTCCACCTAAAATCCCGGTGTTCATGTGTTGATGCTTTGTGTGATGATTTATTCTGTTCTTACTGCACTTGTTTACTGCTTATTGAATATCTGATGAATAAATGAAGGAATGATTTAAGTGAAGAATTAATGACATAATTAGATATCTGAGTATACGCAAGTTTCATAAAGGGTATCCGCGTATATACGCAATTCTGGTTCAGGAAAGTAGCGTATGCGTTTTAGAAGCAAGAAAAGTGAAAGTTTTGAATATGCAGTAAATACTGATTCACCCCCCCCCTCTCAGTATTTTTCCCAGCAATTGGTATCGGAGCGTGGTCCTTCTGCAGAAGCTTGATCGCTTGAAGGAGATCCGTAACAATGGGAAAGAGGAAGAATGAAGGTCTTGAAGCTACAGTCATCTCTCTAGAAGCATCAAGTAAGAAGAGTGAGGAACCTCCACAACTAAATGAAAATGAAGAACTTGGAGCAAAAATCTGGTCTATCATAGAACGTCTACAAGCAGATCTTGAAGAATCAAACAAGAAGAATGCAAGACTTGAAGCAGAAAACATATCTCTGAAAGAAGATCTCAAAGCATCGAAGAAGACGAATGAAGAGCTATAACAAACATGTGAAGAAAACAAAGATTGGTTGAAAGAAGAGATTCTAAATCTGAAGGATCAAGTAGAAGATGGAAGAAGGAAAGAAGAAAGCATGACAAAGCAATGTCAAGCCTTGGAAGTTGAGGTAAACATTCTCAAAGGTAAATTAGAAGAAAAGGTAAAACTTTTGAGGTTTCAAGATATTACTAATATTTTGGACGATATTCTGAGTAATCAAAGGTCTCCTGCTATCAAACTTGGTCTTGGTTTCCATGAAACTGTTAAAGGAGAATCTAGCTCACAAGGAGGTGCTAAAGAATTAAAGGACATCAATGAAAAATCTGAAGTGTTGAAAGAAACAAAAGATCAACCAACAATCATGAACTCTCAAAGAAATTTATTCAAGAACGTTGAATGTTTTAAATGTCATAACTATGGGCATGTTGCAGCAAATTGCAGAAGCAGAACAATTCAGCCACAAATGAACAGGTACTCTGGTAGCTTCAAGGGATATTGTTTCTCATGTAACAAGTATGGACATAAAGCAGCTGATTGTAAAAGAAGGAAGATCAGAAATACTCATTATAACTCTTATTACTCTGGACACATAAGATGTTATTCTTGTAACAAGTATGGACATGTAGAAAAGGAATGCAGGCTGAATAGATATGAGAAATTGGATAACTTCCAACACACAAATAGAAAGTTTAAACAAGTCTGGAAAAAGATGGAGGGATGGAATAAGAATCAATCTAGAGAAGAAAAGGATACTTTTGTGGATGCTCTAGAAGACAATGATTTTCTTGAAGAAAACACTCAATTCAAGGACCGATCAGAAACGTAGGGAATTCTGACCCTACTGCAGTCATCCGCTTCTGAAGCTTACTTCTCTGATTGACTGCAGGAATGATGTGGGATACATTATAAAATTTAGTAATGTATCGTCACAAGGGGAGCAATGCATGATGTCTCTCATGGTTGATTTGATTATTCTGGTTATATGTGTTTCTAACAGAACATCTGATATGAAGAAGACAGGTACAGGAAGGACAAGTTCAGGGGGAGATAAAGGAATGTGAAAAATTTCTATGTTTCACTTTCCATACGCGGGTTCTATTCACCAAAGTCGCGTATACACGCGAGTTCCAGCTGACACAGCCGCGTATGCATTGATGATAAGGAAATTTATCTGATAACTGAAGATCTGGAGCAGAGGTCCAGGGGGAGCATCAGTCTGACTGCTGATGATTGCACTGTTAACATCATTATGGTTATACTCATGATAATGAAATGATACATGGGTTCTTGTGTTGAAGATTATGGATGAAGCCTGGTTGCTTTATGATGAAGAGCATTCGTTGTTGAGATGAAAGTCTTATAATTCAGAGACAAGGACAGATCATGCAGAGATTTTTGCTTATTATTGGCTGTTGAAGGTGTTTTAGATTGCATAAGTTAAGAAGGAGCACTGGTTTAGGGGGAGCAGCAGGTTGAATACTAATGATTGCATTGTTGGCAATATGACTGCTTATTCTTTGGGTTTTTGTGATACTCATGCTCAAATAATGATGTCTTGGTACATGGTTTATTATGATGAGTTTTTGAGCCCTGGTTGCTGATAAGTATCCTTTGTACTCACACATGGATGAGTTGGATGTCATTTGATTCAGAAATAAATCATGCAGAGTGTGTTACTATGGTTGAGAGATATTTTGCCTACATATGTTACTTCATGTTAAATCTTGAAGATCATGGTGATATTGGACCACATGGATGATTGCTTGACACCTATGTGAAGATGTTGTTCTGATATGAGAATCTCTCTTGGAAAGATTGTATTGATGCTGCAAAGAATCTGAAGGCTTGGTTACTATTGTATTGATGCCACAACCATTGGATGACGCTTGAAGACACAACTACACCATTCTATCTATCTATAGTCCAGGGAAGCATTCAAATGTCTCAGAAAGAAGCTGAACACTGTCTTTGCCTTACAAAGAATCAGATCTGGTTGAAATTTAGAAGATGTCTTGGGATACGCGGGTTTCCTGAAACACAGTCGCGTATATACGCGAGTTCCTGCACAGAAAACCGCGTATGTTTGGTTGCTGGAAATTTTTGGTTGGTTTCAGCTCTCTTCAGCACAGCTGCAATGCTGTTTGGTATCTCTGATACTGTTTGGTATCTCTGGTGGTGTTCCAGTTCTCATAATTCTGTTTCTAATGTTTTGATGAAGATGCCTTGATGATTTGTTGGTGAAAGTTTTCAGGATGCACAAACTAAGGGGGAGCCTTAGTCTTTTGGAAAGATTGCTTGGTTGCACAGATTCAGGGGGAGCATTAGCTTTGCTGAGTATAATGCAGTGTTGGCATTATGATGGTTCTGAAAATATGTTCTCTTTCTTGAGGACTTTATGGTGTTGGTCTTAAAAGTTATATTTGTAGTTTGATGAAAAGGTCTTGTTGAGACTCATGTTGTAAAATTGTAATATTCTGTCATGCAAGGACTTGTCGAATTTGTAAACCCACTTGGTTGGGCAGCTGAGTCAAATTTTGTAAACCCACTTGGTTGGGTAGCTGAGTCAATTTTTGTAAACCCACTTGGTTGGGTAGCTGAGTTGAAATGTGTAAACCCACTTGGTTGGGTACTTGAGTCTTATATGTAAATCCACTTGGTTGGATATTTGATGTAAGTATGAGTCTTTTGGTGATAGGAAGTTCATAGAGTCATGTACTTCATTGAATTTTCAGCATGAACTTAGGGGGAGCCTGGTCACTTCAGCATACATCAGATCTGTAGATCACTTCTTCTACATGAGGAGAAAAGAGGGAGAGTGTGTTGGTTTTGATCTGCTGGTTTTGTCCTTTGCCCTTGATGTCAAAGGGGGAGAGTGACATGGTGTTTGAATGAAGATAATGATGTGCCCTTTGCCCTTGATGTCAAAGGGGGAGAGTGACATGGTGTTTGAATGATGCCAAAAATGGAGAGAGTGACATGGCAAAAATGGAGAGAGTGACATGGTAAAAAAAAATAGGGAGAGTGACATGGTGTTGGTGTCATTGTATTCTTAATGTATCTATCTGTTGTGGTAACCAAACACCATCATGGTTGCCATCAAGTCCAAAGGGGGAGATTGTTGGAAATATGATGCAGGATGTTGTGCTTGATGGCAACCCACTGAATGAAGATGAAGACATGTGACTATTGACATGTGTTGTCCTTGATGACAAACCACCTGATGAAGTTATGCTTGACTTGATGGACTTAGTAAATGATGTAAATCTGAGGTGATATGATGTTTGTTGACAATATGATGCTGAGTGTTGTCCTTGAATGGCAACTCACTTGATGAAGATGATGACAACTTACTTGGTGAAGTTGTGCTTGATAGAATATGTTCTTGATGAAGTAAAACTGATGTATCTACAGTGTGTACAGAAGGCAATGAAGAAAGGAATTCAGCATGTGCTAAATCTTGATGAAAAGAGTATGTCTCTAGGCATACGCGGATTTGCCTAAGGGAAGTCGCGTATGCACGCAGGAATCAACGTGCCAAGTCGCGTGTGGGCAAAAGCGCTCTTAAAATGCAAAACCAGGGGTAACCACCATGGTATTGACCCATTGTATTGGGTAATGATTCGTCTAAATGACCCCGTCCAGGAATACCATCGGAAGTAATGTGGTTTTGGCTCATGGTATTGAAAAAGGGTAAACCTATATAAGGAGAAGAAATTCATTGTGCAAAACATGAGTGTGGGAGAAAGATGTCTGAGCTTGAATGAATACTTCTCTGTGAAGTATATCTGTATGGAAAGGGTAAAGTTTTGATGATAGATCTGAATCTATGATGCACCTACTGAAGAAAATGATGAACGGAGGATATCTAAATCAAAATGTATCTATATTTGCTAGATGTGTTTATGGAGTGAGTAGATACGTGATGGGGGGGCGAACATCTAGGCGAACACTCTGTCTGAAGTGGAAGGGTAAATACGAACTAAATATACGGTACGAAAAGTATGCTTCTGCGCAATGATTCGAAGATCTGTACGCTACTTCGCGGAGGGCGCGTGTATACGCGTCTTCGATGAGATATGAAGAAGAAAGCGCGTATACATAGCAATAAAAAATCTCTCTTTGAGAGTACGTTGGTTTGTTTGGACGGAAGCGCGTATATACGCGACATCGAGTGAAGGGAAAACGCGTGTGTAAAACTGGGGTTCTTTGAGCAAAGAGGGTATGAAATATCTGATCTCATTACTGTGCTTGTGTTTACGCTATCGATGCTGTGTTGATATATATACAGTGGTGATGTATGTTTGTGCTTAAAAGTATGAAAAGGGTTCAGTCTGGAAATATGATGAATTGTGGCCTGCAAGTTGTGTTCTATTGAAGTTGTTGGATCCGGTGTGAAAATTGATGAAACGTGGTCCAAGGTGGTGCTGAGGGTTGTAGCCTTCAGTCAGGGGGTTGTAACTCCCTTCCAGGAGAGGCTGGTAAACGAGATCAGGGGGTCGTAGCTCCCTTCCAGGAAAGGCTGGTAAACGAGTCAGGGGGTCGTAGCTCCCTTCCAGGAGAGGCTGGTAAACGAGCGCAGGTGGGTGCCTGCGTGCTGGTCAAGTCTGCGCCAGCATATATGTTGTAAGATGTTTTCTCTATAATAAAATATTGAAGGCTGAGCAACTGCAGCGGTGGTTTTCTCCCGACTTGGGTTTCCACCTAAAAATCCTGGTGTTCATGTGTGATGCTTTGTGTGATGATTTATTCTGTTCTTACTGCACTTGTTTACTGCTTATTGAATATCTGATGAATAAATTAAGGAATGATTTAAGTGAAGAATTAATGACATAATTAGATATCTGAGTATACGCAAGTTTCATAAAGGGTATCCGTGTATATACGCAATTCTGGTTCAGGAAAGTAGCGTATGCGTTTTAGAAGCAAGAAAAGTGAATGTTTTGAATATGCAGTAAATACTGATTCACCCCCCCCTCTCAGTATTTTTCCCAACAAGGGAGACTGTGAGAAAGAACAGAGGATATTACAGCAAATCTGCTGTAGGTTTTGTCTTTTCATTTTGCTGGATAATAGAAAGGAAGGACTGGCTGTTCGGGGTGGATGTAGCCCAAACTGGGTGAACCACGTATATCTGTGTCTCTCTGGTTTTATGTGTTTTTTGTGTGCTTGTATTTTCCGCATATTTTATGTGTTGCATTGCTCCATAATATATAATTTTATAACAATTTGTATCAGAGCCGAAGGTATATTTGGCTGATAAACTCGCAGGAAAGAAGGGTTCCTAGTTCGAGTGGGAGAAATGGCGGACAATGGTAAGTTTAGGGTTGAGAAATTTAACGGCCAAAACTTCCCGCTGTGGAAGATGCAGATGGAAGATTATCTGTATCAGAAAGATCTATACCTACCATTGAGTGGAAAAAAAAAGAAGCCGATGGCTATGACAGACGCGGAATGGAACATTCTTTATAGAAAGGCACTCGGAACAGTATGGTTATGCCTTGCAGCATCAGTCACCTTCAATATTTCGAAGGAAACAACAACAGAGGGTTTGATGCAGACGTTGGAGAAACTATATGAAAAACCCTCGGCCTCAAACAAGGTATTTATTATGAAACAACTATTTAATACGAAGATGTCGGAAGGTGGATCTATTGCAGACCATTTAAATGAATTTAATACAGTTACCAGTCAGTTAAGTTCTGTAGGGGTAAAATTTGATGATGAAGTTAGAGCTCTGTTATTCTTGTGCTTGTTACCAGAAAGCTAGAATGGTTTAGTTATGGCCATTAGTAACTCTGTCTCTGGATCTAGTACTTTAAAGTTTGATGATGTTGTTGGTGCTATCCTTAGCGAGGTAATGCGACAGAAAAGCTCCGGTGAGACATCGGGTAATGCTTTGAGTGCAGAGTCTAGGGGAAGAAGAATGGAAAGAGGAAAGAGCTCATGATATCGCAGTAAATCAAGGAAAGGAAGATCCAAGTCCAGATCAGGAATAGTGTGCTGGAATTGCGGAAAGAAAGGACACCTAAAGAAAGACTGTAGATCTCGGAAGGGAAAAGAAGGAGACACACAACAAGAAAACAATCATGAAGAAAATGTGACAGGTGATGTGTTACAAGATGATTTGATTCTTTCTTTCGAAAATGTTACTGATTCTTGGGTTGTAGATTTAGGGGCTTCATTCCATGCCACACCTGATAAGAAATATTTTCATGACTATGTTCAAGGAGATTTTGGACAAGTTCGTTTGGGTGATGATAAACCCTGTAAAATTGTTGGAATGGGTAAAGTTCTTGTAAAACAACAAAATGGAAACCAATGGCTACTAAAGGAGGTAAGGCATGTTCGAGATCTGAAGAAAAATATGATTTCAACAGGGCAGTTAGGCGGTGAAGGTTGTGTGACAACTTTCACAGATAAAAATTGGAAGGTCACCAAAGGAGCCCTGGTAATAGCGAAAGGCGAAAAGGTTGGTACATTGTATTTATGCAATGGTATTTCTAACTCTGTTAATGCTTTAACTTCCAAACAAGCAGATGCAGCATTATGGCATCATAGGCTCGGACACATGAGTGAGAAGGGGATGAAAATTCTTCACTCAAGAAATTTGCTGCCAGGTTTGAAGAATGTTGATTTGGATTTCTGTGAGAATTGAATTTATGGAAAACAAAAGAGAGTCAGATTTCTCAGAGTTGGGAAAGAAAAGAAGAGAAAAAAATTGGAGCTTGTGCATACAGATGTATGGGGACCTGCTCAGGTATCATCTCTTGGTGGCTCTCGTTATTATGTTACTTTTATTGATGATGCAACTAGAAAAACATGGATTTATTGTATTCAGAATAAATCTGATGTATTTGATACTTTCAAGAAATGAAAAGCTTTGGTTGAGATTGAGACAGGAAAGAAGTTGAAGTGTCTCAGATCAGACAATGGAGGTGAATATTGCAGCAAAGAGTTTGATAGGTACTGTTCAGAGCATGGAATTCTTATAGAGAAGACAGTTCCAAGAACACCACAAGAAAATGGTGTGTCAGAAAGGATGAACAGAGCAATCATGGAGCGTGCAAGGTGCATGAGATTGCATGCGGGATTGCCTTTACAATTTTGGGCAGATGCTGTAGATACTGCTGTTTATCTAATAAACAGAGGGCCTTCAAGTTCCTTGGATGGTGGTATTCCAGAGGAAGCATGGACGGGTAAAAAGGTAAACTACTCTTTTTTAAAGCCTTTTGGTTGTGAGGCCTTTGTCCATATTAATAAAGAAAACAGAACAAAGCTTGAGGCAAAATCAAAGAAATGTACCTTTATTGGATATGGTGCTAATGATTTTGTTTATCGCTTATATGATTATGAAAATCACAAAATCATTAGGAGCAGAGACGTAATATTCAATGAAAAGGTCTTGTATAAGAATCAGCTGCAGAAAAAGAAACAGGAAAAAGAAAGCAAGTAATACACAATTCTTGATGAGATAACTGAAAAAGTAAAGGTGCCTGAAAATAATAATAATCAACAACCACAACAGCAGCAACCACCACAACATCAACAGGCACCTCAAACACCTGAAAGTGGTGTTAGAAGATCTACCAGGATAAGTAGACCCCCTGAACGATACTCTCCTTCATTATATTATTTATTGTTGACTGATTCTGGTGAACCTGAATGTTATGAAGAAGCAATGCAGGTTGAAAGCAGGAAGAAGTGGGAGCTAGCCATGGAAAAAGAGATGGACTCCTTAATGCATAACCAGACTTGGGACTTAGTCAAGTTGCCTGCAGGTAAAACTGCATTGCAGAATAAATGGGTTTACAGGCTGAAGGAAGAAGATGGAGGGAAACAGAGGTACAAAGCTAGACTTGTGGTGAAGGGGTTTGCACAGAAGAAAGGTATTGATTTTGATGAAATATTTTCTCCTGTTGTTAAGATGAATTCAATCAGAACTATCTTAAGTCTTGTAGCAACGGAAGATTTACATCTTGAACAGTTAGATGTAAAGACAACATTTCTCCATGGAGATTTGGAGGAAGAGATATACATGCAGCAACCAGAAGGATATGAGGTAAAAGGGAAAGAAAAAATGGTGTGCAGGTTAAAGAAGAGCTTGTATGGCTTAAAACAGGCTCCAAGGCAGTGGTATCTAAAATTTGACAAGTTTATGTCTGAACAAGGTTATACTAGATGTCACTCTGATCATTGTGTTTATCTAAAAAGGAAAAATGATGGCGGCTATATTATATTGTTATTGTATGTAGATGACATGCTTGTTGCAGGGTCTAACATGCAGGAAATAAATGTGCTCAAAAGAAAATTGGCAAATTCATTTGCAATGAAGGATTTGGGAGCTGTAAAACAAATCCTTGGTATGAGGATAACTAGAGATAGGAAAAATCACAAATTAACACTGTCTCAGAATGAGTACATAGAAAAGGTGTTGAAAAGATTTAATATGCAGAATGCAAAACCAGTTAGTACACCTTTTGCTAGCCATTTCAAACTTAGTAAGGAGATGTGCCCAAAGACCCAAGAAGAAATGGAATATATGTCTAAAGTTCCATATGCATCTGCAGTTGGAAGCTTAATGTATGCAATGGTTTGAAAAAGGCCTGATATTGCACATGCAGTGGGAGTTGTAAGCAGGTACATGAATAATCCAGGAAAATAAAATTGGATGGTAGTAAAATGGATTCTCAAATATTTGAGAGGTACCACAAATCAAGAATTATGCTTTGGTGGTTCAAACATTGCTCTACAGGGATATGTTGATACAGATATGGGAGGTGACAAAGATAATAGGAGGAGCACTACAGGATATGTATTTAATGTAGGTGGAACAACTGTCAGTTGGGTTTCAAAAATCTAAAGTGTTGTTGCACTTTCAACAACAGAAGCAGAGTGTGTTGCTGCTACAGAGGCTAGTAAAGAAATGATTTGGTTACAAAGGTTTATGGGTGAATTGGGTAAGAAGCATGATATGAGCATGCTATACAGTGATAGCCAAAGTGCCATTCATCTTGAAAAGAACTTAGCATTTCATTCTAGGACTAAACACATACATCTCAAGTACCATTTCATACGGTCAGTATTAGAAGATGGAGAGGATGGAGAGTTGAAGGCTGAAAGAATACACAGGTAAGACACACACTAGCGAGAATCCTGGAGAAGAATCCTGGAAATATGCTAACAAAGAAAGTTGTAACCGAGGAGAAAGCGAGAATGTGCTCGGTTCAATTGGGTCTTCAAGGATGACGATGAAGATGAGGAATAGCCGGAGTCCAAAGAGGTCATTGTCCGGCAAATGAAGGCGATGGAACCCCAACACAATCACATTATCCAAGTGGGAAATTGTTGGGTGTGGAGCCTGATTATCTTGTATCACGAAAAGCATTGGACCCCTACTCCTTCAAAGAGGGGCGGCAATGCCGCCCATCGGTGTCCCATTGCGTGGGGGTCCGGGGGTGGGCGGCGGTGGCACACGGAGCCCCACGGCAGGGGTTTTCGGGGGCGGCGCCCCCGAAGCTAAAAACATATGTAAAATTGCCTTGTAAAAGTATAGTAATTTCTAGCCAATCTGAGCCATTCATTAGGCAAATGATCTGACGATAGAAGTTATGTTTATATTAGGTTTTTTTTCCCTAGAAGGCAACCCCTCACTTTTATGAGGGCATTGTATTGCGGTTGTGCATTGTATGTGTATTCTCGGAGCATGAAACAGAGAGGGAGACTGTGAGAGAGAACAGAGGATATTACAGCGGATCTGCTGTAGGTTTTGTCTCTTCATTTTGCTGGATAATAGAAAGGAAGGACTGGCTGTTCGGGGTGGACGTAGCCCAAATTGGGTGAACCATGTATATCTGTGTCTCTCTGGTTTTATGTGTTTTTTGTGTGCTTGTATTTTCTGCATATTTTATGTGTTGCATTGCTCCATAATATATACTTTTCTAACAATATGGAGGGGAATAGATGGCCTTGCATCTACTTTTGGAGTTGCTTGAGGACAAGAAATTTTTTGCCAGGGGGGACTGTAACATTCCCAAATTTTCACATTATATTTGGAATATTAGAGTCCTTTATTTTCTTAATTAATTAAGTAAATAAAAGGGTGGAGGGACCCGCAATCCTCAATAAGAATAAATATCCACTTTGTGTGTGTGAATGTGGATTAATTTAGCCTAGATCTACAAAAAGAGGTAGTTGAGCAACTACTAATGTGAATGAGGTTGGAGATCATGTCTCATTTAATAAGAAAGATCATGGAGGGTTGATTGAGTCAACTAAGATCTTGAATATGTCAAACAAAGGATCATTGAGCATTAATGATCAAGTGGTGGAGGATGAAGCACAAATGATGGAGGAGGTGTACATTGCACCTAGACTGTTTGGTTGATTTGGTCAAACAACGCAGGCCCACTTGGAGGATCTTGTCCACATGAGACTGCATAGTTGAGATTAGGGCCAAGGCTTGGGATGGCTCAATCATTATAAAGGAGATGAAGGCAAAGGTGAGAGGCATCTTGGATTATTTGAGGTATGATCTTTTAGATCTGGAATTTTCAAGTGACATTCCACTGCATTCTTGGGCTATTTAGCAGAGATTGCAGGTGCTGTTTAGCACAGGGTGTTTGCGGGCATGAATCCCTCCTCTCTCTTTGAGTGATCTCCAAGGAGGAGGTTTTTACTTCATTATAAATCAGGCTATAAGTGCCATTTCCTTTTTCTACTTTATGCAAAACATTCATACTCAAAGAACTGCAGTTTTTTGAAGATCAGTTTGGAAGGTGGAAGTTGTCTTTAGTTTCAGCTGGAGAACAAGGTGAGGGATTATTCCCATCACTTGGGATTATAGATTAGCATTCCTAGAGCCCCATTGCAGATCTAGCATCAGGCCACATGTTATTTACCTCCTAGCAGCAATATTCTCTCTAAGAATAACGCTGTCCATATTGCAGATTTGAAAGGAGGAAGGAAGTTGCTAGTACTTCAACTAGCAATCCAATGGAGGATCATTCCTGCACATTACCATTAGTATCACCATCAGACTGGAGTTTATTGCATCATATTTCAGTAGGAAGAAGGCCTCTCTTTCCCTCACAACGCAGTTTTCATAGGCAGTTGTGTTGCAACAACTGTAATCATCTTAGGGAGGATTGAGAGCTAGATCTCGAGCTTCTAGCTCAGAGATCTGAGGAAGGGATCAACCCTTCAAGCATATATCTGGTCCGAGCACAAATTTCAGCCATCCATTCTTCAGATCTAGCTTCAGATCTATATTTCCCAGCAGATCAAGGATCAAACCCCCGGGAGGTGATTTTTCCAAATTTTCAGATCTGGAAAATCCTTTCTGGGTTATCTTGGGAATCCATCACATTGGCCGGATCCTGAATCTTGGCATTATCAGAGCTCCAGTTTTGAGTAGATCTGCATTTCTATTTTCAGCCTGAAACTCCATGTTTATGTGTTGTTGAATAGACATTGCAGTATTTGCTGCAGAGCCTCAACAGTTACGCTGTACCTGCTTCACATATGTTTTCAGGGTGATCCTAACTCATCTCTTTGGCTAGATCTACCTATATCTTGTACTTGTGTAACTGATTCATCTCCAATATAATAAAATGGCTCAACTCTTTCTGCATATTCTGATTTGTACTTATATTTATTGTTTATCTTGCTGTAAGTTCTTATATTGTGTGAAGTATTGCTGCATTCTCCCTTTTGGGATATTACACCTATGAAGTTGACTACCCAATTTTCAAATTCTTGCATAGCCCTTACAGGTTGTAGGGGAAGCTCATCATGACGTGATGGTCACCCCATTCTTTGACAAACATCACATTTATTCACATATTCCTTGTTGTCTTTATGCATGGTCGGCCACCATAATCCTGCTTGCAGTATTTTCCTTGTGGTAGGTTTTGCATCGACATGGCCTCCCGAAACTCCATTGTGACACTCCCACAAGATGTTTGCTCTTTCATGATCTAATGCACACCTTCATAGTATTTTATCTAGGCCCATTTTGTACAACTGCCCGGTTATGAGTTGGTATTCAGCTGCTTTAACTACTAAGTGTATTTTCTGAGTTGCTGTTTATTCTGCTGGACATTGTCCTGTAGTTAAGTATGTTACTATTTTCTCCAGATGATCCAGGATGGATTCTACTCGAAAAATATCAGCGTCTGGAAGCTGATCATCAAGTGGTCCCCCATTTTATCCATTTCCCAACCTTGAAAAATGGTCAGGACCAACATTTAGTCTTCTCGGTTTTACTATGACTTCAAAAGTAAATTCTTGAATAGTAGAAGCCATCTACAGATTCTGCCCTATAGGACATGTTTTTTTACTAAATATTTCAGTGCCGAGTTATCTGCGAATAATTTGAAAGTCCCTCCCAATAAGTAGTGGCAGAATTTCTGTAAAGAGTATAACATCAAAAGAGCTTCCCTCTTTGTTTTTGTGTAGTTCCTTTCCGCTGTTGATAACTTTCTGCTTGCGAAGTACACAGAGTGGTCTATGGAGATTTCTCTTGGCTGAACTAGCACTACTCCCAAAGAAATACTTGAAGCGTCAATGTGCACATGGAACTATTTATCCCAGTTCAGATGGGCCAAAATGGGTGCACTTGCTAGTTTCTCCTTCAATGTGTCCAATGCCTTAGTGCATTCATCATTCCATATGAACTGTTCTATTTTCCGCAACAAATTTTCCAGTGATGCTGTGATCTTAGCATAATTGCGAATAAACCTCATGTAGTATCCTGTGTGTCCAAGTAGTGATCTCAACTGCATAACATTTTGTGGAGCATTCATATTCACAATTACTGCCACCTTTTTGGGGTCCACACATATGCCTTGTTTAAAAATAACATGTCCCAGTAGTGTTCCAAATGGTACTGCAAAAATGCACTTGTTGAGGTTCAATGAAATTTGAAGTTGTCTGCACCTGTCAAACATTATCCTTACCAGAATTGCATGGTTTTTTAGTAAAATATACACCGTCCAATCATCCATGTATACTTCTAGAAACTTATGAATATAATCTCTGAAGGCTGCTATTACTATCCTTGAAAATATAGTTGGTGCATTATTTAACCCAAAAGGCATGACGTGATAGGCATATGATCCCCATTCTGTTGTGAAAGTAGTTTTTCTTTTATCTTCTTTGGCTATTCTTACCTGATGATATCCCGAGAAGCCATCTGTGAATGAGTATGCTTCGTTTCCCGCCACGTTGTCTAGAACTTAGTCACTAAATGGTGTTGGGAAGGGGTCATGAATACATGCATTTTTTAGAATTTTGTAGTCTACACATACTCTAATTTCTGATTTTTCCTTTTTACTTTGTATTACTATTGCGCTGACCCATTATGCTTCTTCAACTGGAAAGATCAATCCTACATTCAAAATTTTATCTATTTATGCTTTAACCTTTTCTTTTACTCTTGTATTCAGGCGGTAAGGTCTATGTTTTACTAGCTTGGTATCAGGTTTTAGTACTATGTGAATTTCCCCCAAATCTCCTTTAATTCCTTTGAGTTCTGCCACTAAAGATGGGAATAGGTCTTCGTATTCTTGTAGCAGATCAAATTTTTTTTTTTGTGGTTTCTATATCCCAATAATCTCCAATGGATGCAATCTTGTGATTTTCTTCGCTCCCAATGTTCTGTATATTTATCTTCAGGAGTAACAAGTGTAATCCTTTAGTAGTCAGTTCCTCCTGTATATCTCGTGTTCCTTCCTTTTCTTCAAAAGATAGATGTCAAAGGTTCTATAAATCATCGTCATATATCTCCCGGTCTATCCTTTTTCATGCTACTAATTCGTTGGATTTTTGATCTGGCATGGATATTTCCTCAGTTTCCTCATGCTCTGGAAAAAACAATATTCTTTTTATTTCTTGTAGGGTCTTCGTAACTTGGTCTATATCTCCTCTGAAAGAAAAAATCTGAGTAAATATTTCCGCAACTGTTTCCCAAGTCTCTGTTTCTCTCTTCTTCTCCTCTGTCAGGCACTAAGCTTGTGGAATGGTGTCCAATGAATGTATGAAGTTGTGTACCCATAAAGATTTTGGATATTCCTCTTCTCTCCACTTACATTCACAAATTTTTAGATGTACTTAGGGATTTGAGTCTCCTCGGTACTTTTCTTCTGGTTGCAGTCCTGAAGTCACTTGAAATCTCGTTCTTAATGCTTTAGCTAGATCCTTCCACCTACTGAGAGAGTTGCGATGGGTTTCCCACCATCCTGCTAAAGTGGATTGTAACACTGCATCCATGAGAGGAACTCTATGTTCTATTGGCACCTTGTCTTAAAATTTGGTAATTATTGTATTCACAGTTTGCATATTTGTAAGGGTTGGGTATTCTCTTACCTCTGTGCAAATCCAGTTAACCCCACGAATAATGGCACATCTTCTGGTGTTGACTTCGTATCCTCTCTGCTGCCAGTCATCCCAGGCCACTTCCGATCCCACGTCAGAACTCTGAACACTCCTCCAAATTACTGTTCCTCCTGCTGTAGGATTAATGAAATCTTCTCTTTTTCTTGTTGTCATTTGGTAGAGTTGATCTAAAATTTCTGCGTCCTCTCTGTTTTCAACAGTTTCTGTGTCCAGTGTCCCTGATATGGATCCAGTGGTTGGACCACTCTGACTTCCCCATATTAAAATATCATCAGCTCCTTCTTCAAATCGATAACTGCATAATTTTCAAAGGCCCAATCTATTCCCAGCAATGCAGGATAGGGATCCTTGTCATCCATGATATCTATTACTTCAAAGTTAGTATAATTTTTTACTCCGGCAACATCAACCTCAACTTCTTCCAACCTCCCTATTGGTACAATGCAATATTGGTTTTCCATTCTTAGTTGTATGAGTGAATATGACAGCTTTGGCTTTCCCAGTGCTTCCCATGTCTTTCTAGGCAAAATGTTGACATATGATCCGAGATATAACATTGTGTCCCTTATTTGGAATCTCGCAACTTGAGAATTTATACAAAACTCTTTTCCAGTTCTTCTAATATTTCTTTTTACCCTTCTTATATATTTTTTAGAGATTCGATTTTAGCTGAGTCCTCATGTCTAGCTCCTTAGAATACCATCTCTAGATTTTTCTTCAATTTCTCTAACATTTTTCCATTATTCACAATCTTCAAAAATAGTCGAAACCATTCTTTTATAGGTGTCCCTGTAGTAATCATCTTCTCTCCATCCTTGGATGGTTGTAGCAGCTCTATACTCTTATGACTCCCTAGCTTTGAGAATGTCTCCAGTTCTTCTTTAAAGTATTGCTTCTGTCGGTCTGGGGTTGCAGTTGGTATAACCCTTGAGTGTTTACCTGCACAACTCCTCCAATTTGTGGGGCCCCCTGTGCTCCAGCCGCTGAAGTCCGAACATTGGCTCCCCGCAACCTCGGACATTCCATAAATACATGTCCTTCCATCAAGCAATGTGTGCACCATACATTGGGTCGTGCGGGTCGCACTGGCTGAATATATTTTAGCTTCTTCGTCAAACTGGCTATTTGATGTTGTAGTCCTAGCATGGACAGATATTTTACCACTATTCCCCTTCTGAATTCCTGCAGGTATCCAACCATTGCTTCTATTTTCATTTTCTGCTCCAGTGCATCTTCAAGAGTATCAATATTTTATTGGGTCAAAGGTGTTATCGTCAATGGTAGGAGTGCTTTAATGAACCAGTCCCGTTGGTGGTTTGGATCAATTGGGTAGCTTAGTTTTCCAATTGTGTATTTAAACCATCTCATCAGATCCCAAGCTGTTTCTCCTTCCCTCTGTTTAATTTCCCATAGTTCAGACAATCCTTGCTCATTCATCCGAGGTAGCTTGAATTCTTGGCCGAATTCCCTCTTAACATCATCTATTGCTGGGTTATGGTGTATCTCTAACCATTTGATGAACCAACGTAAAGCCCTTTCTCTTAATGTAGTTTGAAATCAATTAATTTGACTGCATCTGGCATTTGTTGAGCTCTCCAAATTTCTTCACAAATATTCAAATGCTGTTCTACGTCATCATTACATTTTTCGGAAAATTCTGGGTATCGGGTAAATGATCCTACCATATTTACTTGCGTTGGTGGTACTAATATGAAACCTCTGCTTCCTAGCTGAGAGATTCTGTTGCTAGCACTATTGCTAATGATTATCTGCACTGTGGACTGAATACTACACAACTTGCTATACTGTCGTAACTTTATCAAGAAGTTATCAGGTGAATGGTAAAGTACCAGGGGAAGGCTAGGACTAGTGCTACTTGAAACTTGGAAAATAGGATTACCTTGCATTATTGTTTCCGGCCTCTCTCGGAACAATTGCTCCATTGCAACATGCGGCTCCACATCAGACTCTTCCTCGGGGCACGCGTCCTCCTCCTTTCCATACTTCTTTCCCTTCTTTCTTCGGGCTGGGCTCCTATGAATTTTCCTAACTTCCTTGATGAGCCCTTCCATTCCTTCGGGTCCCACCTGACCTTCTATTTCTTCTGTCATCTATGACGCCTCTTCCTTGCTCTATCGATTCCTTTATTGCTTTTCAAACTCTCGTATCACCCTTTCCCACCACTTCTTAGTGATATGCGCCCTCCGATGTGCTCTCCGCTCTCTCAACCTACTGAAGGTTCCCGGGTCCAAATCCCTATTCCCCCTTTTTCCTTGTTCGTAGCATCTTTCCTTTGACTCCTTCCCCTAGTACTGGAGGTTTAAGTCTCCATCTCGGGGCTTTGGAACAATATTAGGTCCTCGTCCACCATTAAAGCTTTAATCCACAACGAGACTTCCCACAACCCAGATTTGAATATATATTCTTCTTTTGTGAAATATTGATAGCACTTAGCTGCAAACTCTACAATGCACCCCTCCAAGGTAGTTTGTACCCAAAAATATACTTCTCGGGTTAGATCTGTATCTAGTCGATATAGTGCTGTTAAATCTATATACGTCTAACTGCGACGAGATCGACACAATCCTCTAGGAAGTGACTTGATCTAGAGTCTATACAAGTTGCTCTCGAGTCAAAAAATAGGACTTGATCCTTGACATCCTTTTCCCTCTACTGTCGAAGCTCCGCTTGTTGTGATATGAACTGATCTACATGATTGCCCCACCAGCTACGCAATTCTCTCTCATAGATCCTCGATACCATGATCTAGCTTCTAGATAAGTTTTCAGGTCCCGACAACGGAACCATTTGTTGACGAAAAAGGAGGTCTCTGGGCAAGACCTAGGTTCATGCTTAGAGCCAAAAGGATTCTGCTGTAGTCTAGGACAACACCTACATTTTCACCATGCTCAGGAGAGCAAGGAGTCTCACCCGAGGTGTGGCGTGACCTTATTGGGATTAGAAACTAGACCATTAACATCGAAGAGAAATTACTAACAACAAGCCATTCATCATTTCATACATAAAAAATTCATCATAGATCAACTAAGATACAAGTTATCATTCATCCATCCACATTCTGAGAATCAAATTAAAATTTTAAAATATTCAAACATACAATAATAAACAACTGTCAACTATTCCATAGCACACAACACAACATTGGTCTGGTTCTATTAACTTAGTTCCAAACATTACAAAAAATACTCCGCCGAGTTCAATACATCTCAATCCAGTACATATAGGCTCCACAGAGCTCTCCCTAGACTCTAACCCTATATCCACCTCTAACTCTCATAGGAGTCACTCCTTCCTTGCTTATCTTCTCTTGCCAACTGACACTGTCAGTCTTTGCCCCTTTTCCGCTTAGCTGTTCCCTTGTGCTTCGCTGCCTTTCCTCTCTTTTCCGCCATTGGATCTGTTTCTGGGAGTTCTACTGCCTGTTTGTTGTCTCTCGTTCCTGCCATCTGTGCCATCATCTACCTGTGCTTCGCCACCTGTCTTCAAGTTTTACATAACCCCAACGACTCCTTGCCTATCTTGATTGCGCTCCACCACCTGTTCCTTTAGCTCTTATCCTTCTGCAACTCAAAACTGTCGTGTCCAAAACAAAGGCCCCAACACTTCCTTTTTTCCATGTCGTTTTTCTATGGAGTTATGAAATTTTGTGTTGTAACTAAATACCTACAACTAAACAAAGCCTTTCCATGTCTTTGTTCACATATTCCCCCCATTATCTGTGCGCAATATTTGATGCTTTTCCTTCCCATTTTTCTACATGTGTTTTAAAGTCCTTAAAACATGCAAAGATCTATCACTTGTATTTAATAAAATAGACCCAAGTGTAGCGTTACCAATCATATATAAATGTAAGAACATACCTCACCTTATTCATAGATGGTTAGGGAAAAGGTACAATGATATCGCTATGCACAATCTCAAGGATTGATGACGAAATTGTTTCCTTTCCTTTCTCAAACTTTTCCTTTCGATGTTTACCCATAATGAAACCATGAAAAATTCCTTCAAAAAATTGGATGTTGGGAAGCTCTGTAACCATTCCTTCTCCACTGAGCTGTTGGAGGTACTTGTAATTAAAATACTCAAATATTTCTTTCCACAATGTACTCTCTTGGTTTGCATGCATTAGTAACATAACCAAAGAAGATTCAAGAGAAAATTTTGAAAAAGTATTCAACCTTGCAGAATGATCTACTTTACCTTCAACAACTATAGAGATGTCTCCCATCTCAGAGATGGTAACCATATTAGGTGTAAATTCCACCCACTTTCCTCTGTCGGAATGCGTTATCTGGTATACTGTTAGTAAGTTTATAGACAACTACAGGACATGCAATACACCCTGAAAACAACCATTGTCCTTATCTACTCTTCCTTTTCCATGTAATTAGATAAGGGTACTATCTGCCATCATTATGGGAGGATCATACCATGTTTCAATGGTCGAAAAAATCTCATGAGGAAACCATATGTTGTGATGGCCCATTATATATAATCCTAGAACTAGAAGAAGACAAAGTTTCTACAAGCACATGAGATTTACCTTGATCACCTGATGCTTTCTCCTTATTTTTGGCATCATCAGGATTGTAATCTTCAATATTGTGTTCTTGGAGTGTTTGTGCCATGATGCCAATATTCTTCTTCATGCATGCAGATTCATGATGAAAGCCTCTATTGAAGTAAGTGTAGATTTTATTTTCTTTCTTCAATCTCCCATTTTGGGATTTGGAAGACTTGACTTGGATCTAGAATTTGGTCCTTTTATATTATCATGTTCCTTCTTTCCTTTCTACTTCTACTTTCTCTTGTTGCTTCCTTGAACAATAAGTGCATGCACATTGAAACTTTTGAGGGTTTCCATTTTTGATAATTTTGTCCTATTATTTCCATGAGAGACTGAATGAAAGAGTCCATCGATGACATCTTCCAAGTTGCACCCATAATTAATATTAAAGCATGGAATGAAGAAATGGAAACATAGTTATTTGGTATGATTTTGGAGAGAATCGAGAGAATACGTTGTTCCTCTTTCTTTTCAATACAACTTGCCTTTAGCTCTAGAAGTAGCGATTTAAATTTCACGAGGAAGTCCTGTAGGGTTTAAAAAATGCTTGGGCTCAAAGATATGATCTCGTTCTTCAAATCATGTCCTCACATCATGTCTTTATTGTCAAAGAGAGCCTCAAGGGTTGTCCAAACTTCGTTGGGAGTAGTGGCAGACTCTATGTGAAAGAGTAGATCTAGAGAAATGGATAAGTAGAAAATCCCACATGCTTCATCCATTATGTTGAAGTATTTTGTTTTCTTGAGAGCTGCATTCGACTCAAATTCATTGCCCATTGTGATTCTAAAAAGCCCCTTATGAGAGGGAGGATCCTTGGCTTCCATTAATTCTGATTGAATGGCGTGAGAATCACTTATTGAGACTGTAGAGACTGATCGATCTTCTTTAATCTTCAATCTTCAATACCTGCAAATATGGCTGTAATTTGCTTCACCACCAATTGTGCTTTGATACCATGTTGCATGTGCAAAGAATATAGGTGGAAACAAAAGTAACAATTGTAAGCTAATAACGAAAGATTGCAAAAGAGATTAGAATACAATTTCTCTCTATATATTTATATTAAAAAATGAAATATAATACAATGATATATAGCGTCCACGAGGACATGCGCCTTGGTTGGGTGTCATAGTGCATGGATAACATCTCTTAAGTACATGCCTAGTTAACTAGTTATCTAGTCAATTGAACTAACGGAATCCCAAAGACAACTAGAGAATCAACATACATAAATGGAATTGTACTAAAGTCAATTGAAATTTAAACCTAATTAACTAGATAATCAACATGCAATCAACAACTAACTATTTCATATCTTATTCTTGACTCCACTCATAGTGAAGAGAAGTAAAAATCATGCATGGCTTCACTCCACTAATCTAACTGAAATACAAGTATCTCTCAACTTTTGGTAAAGAATCCAATAAATAATGATGATTCCAAAATAAAAAAAAACATACAATTAAATAGAAAAAATGTTTATATACACCAATACTACCATTATAGAATTTGTTTTTAAGTTAGATTATTGTTTCCACAATATGATTAGAGGAAACAAAGACATGGTCACGAAATTGATATCCCATAAGTCCTATTGAAATAAAAGATATAAATAAATATTTTTTTTGGAGATGAAGAATAAATGCTTCTTAAGTACTATAGCAGTAAATAAATAAATTATCATTCACTTTACAATTTTTCCACATAAATTTATACCGTCAAACCCCAAGTTCCGAAATAGAAAAACCTCCCATAGTATATAATATATCATCCAAAATAAATGATCGTTCACTTTACAATTTTTCCATATTTTATTATAGTAAAATTAAGAATAGAATCATTCACTTGCCAACGACTCCACATATTACTTGCTGCATTAATAAAAGAATTGCGCGCTCGGTATATTTCCATATCTTATTATAATATCTATGTACAAAATTAATTTTTTTGGGTAAGATTTACAGTCATATTATTTTTCAGAGAAAATTTTAAGGATGGATATTTATTTGAAAGTATAGAAATTTTGGCGAATCTTAGTAATATATAATAGAAAAACTGTAAAATGTTTGATGATATTTTTGTAAAAATATATAAATTAATGATTATATTATATTATTCTATATAATATTTTGGCGATTTTTAAAGTAAAATAATTTCATACTATAAATTTTGGGCAAATTATTTTTAGAAAAAAATGGAAATTGACTAATAGTTTTTTTGGAAAAAGTATAGAAATTTAACCCACTTGCGAATATTAGTCCCTAAAATTTTCCATATTATTTTCTATTCATACATTTGATTTCAGGTTAAAAATTTGATTACTGAATTTATAATTCAGTAATCTATAACTAAAGAATGATATGTTGAGTATTTATAAAACCTCCAGTATCATTTCACTTGCAAATTGTTAATTGAAAGTTTAATTAATAGTTTCTGTGACATATGTTTCATCGTCTACCAATTTGAACGAAATATTTGTAACAACTATCGAGTTTGTTAATGAGAAATAAGTAAATAATTCAAAACCTTCACACATATCATATATCAATTTTTTTTTTTTTTCAAATAACAACAACAATAGCAACGAAGATGGAGAAAATTTAAGAATCAAGATGTCTGAATTTATGTGTGGAGAAAATTTCAGACCAAAAATGACTTAATTTATGTGCATTTTTGCTAATGACTTTTATTTATTGGTTTATTATTTACTTTATTTTCAAAGTTTTTTTAGTTGGCGTGACTTACTAGAATATGAATCTTGAATTTTATGGTTTATATAATACTTTATAATATGATGATTTTCAATTAAATGTTTTCACGGGCTAATTTATTTTCAAAGTTAAAAGCATACAAAGTGTTTTTTTTTGAGTAAAAATGAGAGAAATAAATACATAATAGCAATCAATTATGACTAAAAACTAACTTTAAATACTAGATTTTTTCTTGATCTAAAGACAAATTACAATAGTTTTTACACATTTAAAATGTTACATTACATTAGAATATCATGGGTAAAACCATGAGTTATCAAAACCTCGAGCTATCAAGTTTATTAGAACTACCCAAAAAATGGACAATGCCCCTTAAACTTGACTTTCTACGATACTTTTTCTTGTACATGGTTCATCCTGAGATTTCACATCCCCATCAAACTAATATACAAAGACACTTCCACCCTTGTACTGTTCAAGTGGTCCATTCCACAACTTGATCATCCATAACTCCATGTGCCACCACACTACAACATGCATGCTTAAATAATAGGTGCTACAACAAACTAATGTCAAGCTAGCATACAAGTACACCTATCACCCTCATACATATTCAAGTGGTTCATTCCACATCTTGAAACATCATGTGTTACCAGGCTACATGAACAACAAATTTGTGGGACACAACCTACCCAATGCTAGGATTTACAACTTGGACCAATGCATTTGCTTGTCACTTCTAGTTTCCGTAAATTACACTGGTTATCCTTTTATAGACTAAGAAAATTGCACACTGTCTGTTATAAGCTTGTGCAAATGGTGGTGAACACTGAAATATATGTGCTGCGATCAGTGCCTCAAAAAGCTTTCACCGAATCCTTGGTGTAGCATTGATATTGTCGTCAAAGTTTACTATTGTAATGCCCATGATATTCCAATTCTCAGTTTGATTTGGTTTCCAAGTGATTTGTATAAATCGCTGCATCTAGCATCAAACGGTTGAAGCATTGGAGAGATTAATGGCTCAACTCGTGATCAAAAGTTTGTGGTTTGATATTTTGTGGTTTTTATTGTTTTTTTTTCAAGTATAGGTGCATGGTGGTCACATAGCCCTAGAGTGATGAGGGCGTATCTAAGTGTATCTACATTTTGGCTTTGAATCAAGAAAAAATCGATCACTATGTGCGTGGTTTGATTCAATGATTTATATAGTGGTGAAATGATCCGTCTTCATAGTGAGTTCTAATGGTGAATCTAGCTATTTATGTCTCCACAATCGTGTGTTTCAAATCAATGGTCTGATTGACCTGGTGATCTAAAGACTGTGCAATGGTGTCTTACGAATATTTTAAATATGATGCATAACATGATACAACCATGTGGGTTAATGGTGTAATTTTTTATCTGAACTTTGTGCTTGAATACGTATAATTGTTGATTTTTGCCAACATGATGGTTGTTAATATGACCTAGTGAAAGGATGTTGCAAGTTTGATTAACCACAAGAACATAAGTGATAAGTATAGTGGCACTCTTTGATGCATATAATATGATCTCATGAAATATGTGTTTTGTGTCCAGTGACTTGTGAAAGATCATGTGGCTTGATTAATTCCATTGTGGAAGAGACCCTAGTTGTTTGGCCCTTTTAAAGTAAGTTTGCTAGATGTTGAAGAATTAAATGTTATTGATTTTAAAGGGATATACAATTGAAGAAGAAAATTGCAAGGGCTTAAAGAGGACTTTAAGACCTTTCCAACGAGTATTTTCATGCCTCCTAACTCCTCCTCGTTGAAGATAAATTGATTTTTCAAGTCAAAATATACCTATTTCTGGCCTCTGTGCAAGTTGGCCCTACCTAAACAAGTCGACATCCCTTCCAATAAACATGTCAGTTTAGTTGGGTGATTTAGCTGGTATAAATACAAGAGAACTCTCCCTCATTTGACCACCAACTCATCTAAGCACAAGCAAGAGAAGGAGCTGCGACATTTTGGCCTAAGGAATATAGGTTCATATCTCATGAACCTTGTGAAGTGAAGAAGAAGCACTATTTTTGGCTTCTGGTTTCTTTAGATTATGGGTTATCGGTTTTTGGTAACACCTTTGATAATATTTTGGATTTTTCTTTTGGGCCATTTTTGGAACAAAACTCGCACATTTTGTTGCACAAATTTGGGGCTTCCTACGACGCATATCTCAACCTCCTTATAGCATTGAGTTTTGGCCTTTATATAGACTTTCAACCATGTGGAGAATCAATCTTTGAGGCCAACGAAATTCAGCCTTGAGGCTAGAATTTTGGCCCCCCTTTTGTGGCCTGTGGTACTTGAGTCTGAGATAAAGTTTTGACCTCCTATCACAACTTTGGTTATGAAGCAAAGGGGTATATTTGGGCCAGGTTTTTAACCTTATTTAGAGCAGGCTTTGGAAAAATGTTTGAGGATACATTGGATTTGCTTTTGGACAAACATTGAATACCTTTGAGGCAACCCTAGAAGCCTTTCTTGGAGAAAAGTTGAAGAATCTTTTTGAATCAAACTTGGAGATTTTTAGAGTAGAGTTTTGAAGAAGACTTGAAGAAACCTTTTGAGCAGATTTTGGATCCTCTCTTGGAGGAGACTTTGAATAGACCTTGGAGTAGACTTTGAAAATACCTTGCAGATTTATTGTAGCAGCCTTTTTGGAGCTTTCTTGACAATTTATTGGAGCATACTTGAAGGCATTTTTGGACAAAACTTGGTGACTTGTTGAAGTATAATTGAAGGAATATTTTTGTAGCCAAGTCTAATTCAACAAATAAGCCTTTCGGAGGTATGTGTCATGCCCCATGAGCCCTCACGGTTTTTGGGAAAAACCCTCAAAGGGTGTTGAGGTAGAAACATATTTTTGGTCAAGGTAACAAGGCTCCTGTAAAAAAAATTAAATAATTTTCCATGGGACAAAAAGGTATTTTTGGAGGGTTTTTCTAATTATTTTTACATAGAAAAATTCAAAAGGTGCTTTGGAAAATTCAAAATCCTCCACAATTTGAATCTTAACCATCCTTCAAATGCACAATTCAGTGGTCTCCTAGAAGCCCCTCTAAAGTTTATAAATTAGAGCTACAACCTATGTCCAAGACATGTATTTGAACAATTATCTTTGAATCATTTTGTGCTCTGAAATCAACCTCGACCTTATGGAATAGTGTCAAATCAGATGAGAGGTAGAAGGGTTTGGTTATTTTTATGGTGACAAGGGTTTCGTTGGGAGATTTGTTGTAGATTTGTCTGTGTTTTTTGGCCCTCATTAGGGAATCTTTCCCGAGCCTTTGTACATGACTATTCATCAAGAAGAAATGAGGGCCTGTGGTATAATTTTTATTGCAGAACCAACCAAGCATTGGAAGGCCTAATCATTGACCTTCATATCTCTGTTAAAGCAAAGGTTATGTGTTAAAATCTTGATGGTACTATAGTTTGAAGAAGAGTTCATATCACATAAGAAACATACATTTGTGGAGTATTTCGGTGCTCTTAAAGCTACAATTTGAGTGATTATAAATACTTTAAAGACCAAGAAAAGGAATGTCGTTTAGTCTACTGTTAATGAAGAGTGTCGACTAGTCATTGATCCCCGTCAAAGAAACAGTTGTGTTATTGATCCTTGTTGTGTAAGTCGTTGTGTAACTCTGTGGCGCTCTTGTCTAGGGTTTCCTTAGGGGATAAATTTCGGCCTAATCTTATAAATATCAGTGACATATTTATGATTATGGAATAATCAATACATATATTCATTTGTGTGACTATTGGAAGGAAGTGAAGTTGATCTACATTGTAGCAAAAGTATTATTAGCCCACGGTTGATATGAGACAATGAGAGGCATAAAACTAATAATACTCATTGCAGAAATTACATTCTGATTAAAGAATCATTTGAGGACAAATTCATATTGGATTTCTAATTTACCAATATAAGGTAAATCTCTGAACTTTCAACCTATAAGATCAATCCTGAAGCATTGGTCTTAGTTTTCTATGCAAGCTCACATTGTAGACACTTCCAACTCTGTGGTTCTAAGAATAATGTGTGGATCTCATCTATCTCTACAATTTGAGTGAATTCTAGAGACAATGAAGAAGATAAATTCATCCCTGAATTGATTCAGTTCCAGAAAATTTACAATTACAATGGCATAATATGGTGGATTTGAAGACCTAATGTTGTGATTGATATTCTGTTTTCCTGCCTTGAGCTTCAGAAAAGTGTGGCCTCCCATTAGTAACAACTTGACACTACAGGTCTTGAAGTAGTACTCAATATATGTACCTGAGACTAGAACTCGAAATCAAGTCAACCTGTTGAATCCATTCAAATTAAAGCAAACTCCAAAAGCAATCCAAATCTATTACAGTAACAATATTGATAGAATATTACAACAACAATGTTTGTGGAATAATATGAGTGGCTATTGAACCTGAAAATATATGTATTTTTTATTGACATTTAGTGGTCTTATCTATTTCAACTAGGCAAAGAACTATGTATAGTTAAGTCAAGGGTAACATCAATTTCATTGACCAATTTACTCAAGGGTTACAAAAATATTGTCGTTGATGCCATAAGCAAGCCAGTGTTTGTTAGAACAGAGGTGTAGTATATACATGTGCAGTCATCAAGTTTGGAATAAATAGTTTGTTTGCAATATGAATTGGAAGTCAGGGTTTTATTGATAAGCTTCATTCAAGAATACAGTTGGAACCTATAGGAAACTATATTAGTATTTTGGAAACAATAAAGAAGTATTACTTTGAGGGTTTCTTGAAGTAGGGTTTCTGGAATTAGGGTTTTATAAGGGCTACAATATTGATATTTTCTTTGTCATTGAAGGAATATATTGTACGTGGGCCATTTTCCATACTACGGGAGTCCACATATTTGCAGAAATATACTCATTATAAGTGGGTCATTATATCTGGTACAAGATCCCACAATTTTTGTCAAAGGTCATTATCATTTTAGGGTAGTTGTGTGGTGCTAGGCAGGTGGTTGAAGTCACCTTCGGGTTGGAGCTTGAAAACACTTCAAGGTGGTAGGGTTGTTCTAGGGCAAGTTGGAGCTTTCTAGGGCATTGGAGCATACTTCCAGTTGGATCTAGAGAATTTAACTCTTTTCTAGAGTAATAGGAAGTTGGGGCTTCCCATTCAGTTGGATTTGAAGCATTTATGTACTCATAAATTATTAGAGAAGCGTTCAATGGTTTTTTGTATTAGAGAGGTTTTTCCACCTAAATTTTTTTGTGTCTACTGTCTATTGTTATTTATTTTTTATTTACTGCTAAATATTAATTAATGATATGAAAAGATAATAAGTTACTAATTTCTAAGAAATACTGATTCACCCTGCTCTCAATATTTCCAACACTTTGAAGCATTTCTAGATTAGACTTTGAAGATATTTTTGGATGAAAGATTGAAGAAATATTGGAATAAAACTCTGAAGTAAATTGTAATTGTTTTTTTATGTTGGAGCCTAAGAGGATTAGTGTCCTGATTGAGACCAGGTTGGTGCCTAGATTTGTGTTTGAGGATTGGAGCCCTCATTCAAGGTTGGAGCCTTGAAGAAGTAAAAAATTTTGTTGTAAAAATTGGAGCCTAAATTTTTTTAAAAGAGGGTTGGAGTCCTCACTATCTTCATCAATACAATTATTTTTGTTCTATTTCTTGTTTTCTAGTTTAACTTGTGATAAAAATCTTATCTGACATAATATATAAATTGAAAGAAATATTGATTCACCCCCCATCTCAATATATCCACCAATTGGTATCAAAGCCAACTTATTCAAGATCAACCTAATAGTTGGAAGAAGGATTTTCGAATCACAATGGCTAGTAAAGATGCTAAGGTCCCCCAATTTGATGGATTTTTTTTTTCCTTTTGGAAGGTCAGAATGAAGTATTAATTAACGTCACTTGGAATTTAGGTTTGGAAATCTGTCACATGTGGATAAAAAATCCCATCTCCTCTAACAATGGACTCATACAAGCACAAAGAATATGTGGAAAATTTCAAGGCTTTGAATTATATAGCGAGTAGTTTGTTAGTTTCAAAATTCACCAAAGTTATGGGTATTGAAATAGCTAAATAAATGTGGGAAACACTTGTTAATATCTACGAAGGAGATGAAAAGGTCAAAAATACAAAGCTTCAAACCTTTAGAAGGAAGTTTGAAAGTCTTAAGATGAATTATGAAGAAGATATTGCTGCTTAGTTTCTCCGAGTAGATGAGGTAGTCAACTCTCTCAGAGGACTAGGTGAAAAATTCAATGAAAATATGATTGTCCAAAATGTCTTGAGCTCTCTTCCATATCATTTTGATGACAAGGTTTGTTTCATACACGAACTAAAATATTTTTACTCTTTAACAATGGATGAAATTCTTGGATTATCACAATATATGAGATGAGATCATGAAATTCAACTCATAAAGAATATAACACACACCCAACAAATGTATGGTTTGTAGATAGTGGATATTATAGGCACATGATAGGTGAGGAGAAAAGGTTCATCTCACTAAGCACAAAAAAGGATGGAAATGTGACCTTTGGAGACAATGGATCTGCTTAAATTGCTGGAAAAGGCATAGTGAGTCTCATCAATTGCAAGGGAAAAACACAAAATGCACTATACGTTGAAGGAATCAAGCATAATATTCCGAGTGTTAGCCAAATATGTGATCAAGGACATGATCTCATTTTTCGTTCCAAAGACTATGAGATAAGGCGGTCTTCCACAAGAAAACTAGTGGGAAAAGGAGTAAGAAAAACATATAAAGTATACATTCTCAACGAAATTCAAGAATAAATATGCTACATGAGTAAATAAAATTAAATATGGTTGTGGCACACATGTTTGGGCACCTAATATTTGAAAACTAATTTGGTGAATTTTAGAAAAAAATCAAGCAATAAGAGACATCCCCAGAGTATCAAATCCAACAAATGGTGTTTGTGTACCATGTCAACATGGAAAACAAACCAGGACCAACATCAAATCAAATGAATGCTCAACATCAATGCCTCCAGAAATTATTCATGTAGATATGTGCAGTCCAACCAGAAATCCAACTCTTCAAGGAGAAAGGTACTTTGTATTATTTATAGATGATTATACGAGAATGATGTGGTTATTTTTAATAATTTATAAGCACTAGATTGTTTTAAAAATTTCAAATCAATAATTGAAAATGAAAGCGAGTTGAAGATCAAATGCTTAAGAATAGATAGAGGTGGATAGTTTACCTCAAGAAAGTTCAATGAATTTCATGAAAATTATAGAATCTAGAGGGAAATTTCTATTTCTAGGACTCAACAACAAAATGGAGTAGTAGAAAGAAAGAATAGATCTATACAAGAAATTGCAAGAAGAATGTTGTTGGAAGTTAATTTACAGTTAAAATTATGGAGGGAGGCAATTGGGGCAACAATCTATATCATGAACAAAGCTCAAATATGGGTAAATAGTGATAAAAATCCATATGAACTATGGAAAGGAAGGGTTGTCTCTATGAAATACTTCAGAATATTTGGAAGCAAATGCTTTATGAAGATTAATGATGATTCACTAGGAAAATTTGATTCATGTGTTGACGAAGGAATTTTCTTTGGATACTCATTAAGAAGCAAGGCCTACAAACACTACAAAAATAATTTGTGAAATATCGTTGAAAGCATTGATGTAAATATATAAGAGGTTCTTCTTGAAAAAGAAGTTGTTCAAACCAATGAAGAAGACCCTCTCTTTGCATATCTATAGGAAGGTGTTGCAAAAGGAGAGAAGGATATGGAAAATCAAAAGGAGGAACCATCTCAAACAACATCAAAGATGGCCTTAAAGTTTGTACAAAAACATCATCTAGAAGAACAAATCATTGGAGATGTGGATGAAGGAATACAAACTCAAAGAAAGATGGCAAACACAACAAAAAGGATCTACATTAGGTAAAGGAAATGGAAGAAGAGATGAACCAAATTGTACAGAATAGAACATGGGAACTAGTATCTCGTCCAAAGGATAAGAATGCCATAGGAACCAAGTGGGTATATAAGAAAAAAATGAATGAATATAGACAAGTCATCAGAAACAAGGCAATATTGGTGTGCAAGGGATACACTCAAATTCAAGGAATCAACTTTGAAGAGACTTTCACTCCTGTTGCTAGATTAGAGGCTATAAGGATGTTTTAATCATTTTCTTGTTCAAAAGGCTTTAAATTCTATCAAATGGATGTGAATTCAACCTTTCTAAATGGAGGTCTGAAAGAAGAAGCATACATGGAACAACCATAATGGTTTGACTTGTCAGAAAATAAAGAATTCTTTTGCAAATTGAAGAAGGCCTTGTATGGATTAAAACACGATCCAAGAGATTTCTATGTTAGACTGGATTAATATCTTCAATAATAGGGATTCAAAATAGGAGTTGCAAGAAGCAATATTTACATGAAGATGGACAAAGACAATTTGAAATGTCAATGATTGGAGTGTTTTATTTCTTTATTAGACTTCAAATAACTCAAACTAATGCTGAAATGTTACAAAAATAAAGTACCTCAAGGATAGGCTTAAGAAATTTGGGATGGAAGAACATGTTGCTATAAGCACACCTATGATTATAGGTTTCAATTTGAGTAAGGATGATGAATCCCCTAAAAAATATGCAACTCTTTATAGATCAATGATTGGAGGTATTTTATATCTAACAACTTCATGACTAGTCATCATGCAGGTAGTAGGAATGGTGGCAAGATTCCATTCAACCCCTAAGGAATCACACATGCAAGTTGTAAAAAGAATAATCATATATCTAAAGGGGACTCTCGATTTTGAACTATGGTACCCTAGGAGCACAAGTCTTACTTTGACAACATATATTGATGCAGACTGGGTAGGAAGAATTTATGATTCAAAGAGCACGAATGGGAATGCATTCTTCTTCGGAGACTGTCTTGCATCTTTTCTAAGCAAGAATAGATATTCTATCTCTATGTCCACAGTTGAAGCCGAGTATATAGCAGAAACAAATTTTTGTACAAAAATCCTATGGATGAAGGACTCATTAAAGGATGTCAAAATAGAAACATATAAGCCTATCACCATCTACTATGACAATACTAGTGAAATCAATCTCTCAACAAATCCATTTATGCATTCAAAGAAAAAAATTATTCCAATCAAATATCACTTTCTTCGATAATAGGTTGCAGAGTATAACATTAAAATGGAGTATGTCATCACTAAGGAACAAATTGCAGATATCTTTACAAAACCCCTACCTTGAGAAGCATTTGAATATCTTCATCAAAATATGGGGGTAATTTCTCTTTCATCCCAGTAGCACATCCCTTTGCTATTGATGTCAAAGGGGCAGAACATGAAGACAAGGGGAGTCGCACAATGATATGGGGAGTAACACGATGAGGAATGATTACATTAATAACAAAGGGGCATATTGTTGAAGAATTAATTTTTATTTATTTCAAAGGGATTCACAACTGAAGGAGAAAAGTGCACAAGCTTAAAGAGGACTTTAATCTCTTTCCAACGAGTATTCACATGCCTCCTAACTCCTCCTCGTTGCAGAGAAATTATATTTTCAAGTTGAAATATACCTATTTTTAGCCTCTATCCAAGCTGGCCCTTCCTGAACAAGTCGACCCCCTGTCCAATAGACATGTTGGTTCAGTTGGGTGATAAAGCTGGTACAAATACAAGAGAACTCTCCCTCATTCGACCTTCAACTCATCCAAGCACAAGCAAGAGAAGGATATGAGACAATTCGACCTAAGGAAGATATGTTCATATCTCATGAACCTTATGAAGTGAAGAAGAAGCATTGTTTTTGGTTTGTGGTTTCTTTGGATTTCGGGTTATGGTTTTTTGGTGAAAAAATTTGATACTATTTTGGAGTTTTATCTTGGGCTATTTCTAGAACACAACTCACACATTTTTTTTGCACAAATTTAGGGCTTCATACAACCGATATCTCAACCTCCTTACATCCCTGAGTTTCAACATCTTTACATACTTTCTTCCTTGTGAATAATTAATATTTGAGGCTAATGAAATTCAACCTTGAGGCCAAAATTTCAACCCCCCTTTTCTGGCCTGTGGTACCTCGGTTTGAGACAGATTTTTGGCCTCCTGTCACAACTTCGGTCTTGAAGAAAAGGGGATGTTTGGGCTTGATTTTTAACCTTAATTGGAGCAAGCTTTGGATAAATTTTTGAGGAGATCTTGGATTAGTTTTTGGAAAGACATTGAAGACCTTTTAAGCAACCCTAGAAGCCTCTCTTGAAGCAAAGTTGAAGAATATTTATGAAGAAGACTTGGAGAGTTTTATAGCATATTTTTGAAACAGAATTTGGACAGACCTTGAAGATTTATTGTAGCAACCTTGTTCGAGATTTCTTGACCATTTTTTGGAGTAGACTTGAAGGAATTTTTGTATAGAACTTGGTGACTTGTTGAAGTAGACTTGACAACATATTTTTGTAGAAGATTTTGGAAGAATTATTTGAAGTATTTGGTGTAGACCTTAGAGAAGACTTGAAGGCATCCTTGAGCAAGTTTTGAAGGATATTTGAAGCAGATATTGGAAAGAATTTTGGAGAAAATATTGAAGCTTCTTGAGCAACTTTTGAAACATTTTTGGATTAGAATTTGAAGAGATTTTTGGATGACATATTGAAGCAGTATTGGAGTAAAATTTTGAAGTTAATATGAAGTGTTTGTTTAGGTTGGAGCCTAAGAGGATTGGTGTCCTCATTGAGACTAGGTTGAAGCTTGGATTTGTGTTTGAGGATTGGAGTCCTCATTCAAGGTTGAAGCCTTGAATAAGCTAGAATCTTTTTTGTACAAGTTGGAGCTTGGATTTTTGTAAAAGAGGATTCGAATATTGACTATCTTCATCAATAAAATTATTGTTGTACTTTTTATTATGTTCTGGTTTAACTTGTGATAAAAATATTAACTGACATAATATAACAATTAAAAGAAATATTGAAATACTGATTCACCCCCCATCTCAGTATTTCCAACACTAACTTATGTGTAGTTCATGAGAATTAAAAATTGCTATGCTGTATATTAACTTATCATCTTCTGGACTGAGACATTAGGATAAATCTATTAGTCCCATTTCCATGATTGTAAATCCTGTTTATGAATTCTATATTTCACTACATGTTTGATGGTGAGGTTAGTGGTGCTAAAGGTTCTGTAAGAGATTTCATATTCTATTGTGAATGAGATCAGAGAACAAGTCAAGTTGTTACTGTTGCAACAAGGATCAAAGTTGTTATATTATTTTTGCCATATTCTATTTGATGTTAAAGTCCGAGCTTCTTGAGTTCACTAGTGTTTTGGGTTTGTGAGTTCGTGCTACAATTGGAATCTCAAAGATCAGAAAGTGTTAGTAGTTTGTTGAGCATAATGCTAATGATTTGTGTGGTGACTAAGCTAATGAAATAATTTGGATGTTGTTAATGACAAAGGGTGAGTTGTTGTTGAGATGAGTATGTTGCTAATGCCATAATTGCATGATTATTTTGTTGATAACTAAAAGAGAGATAGTGTGTTACTAATCTACTAAGAACTTGTCCAAGATTTGTACTATGACCACCTATTGAGTTAAAAAATTGGTGCATTGCTAGCTAAGTTTGTAAAGTACATTTTCCATGAGACACTAAGTGCTACTAAATATTATGATTATTATTAGAAGTTTTACAGGGTTCGTCTTGTTGATATGTGCTATTATTTTTGCTAATAGAAGGTCTTGTGATAAGTTAATTTGTTGCTAAGATGATGATGATGATAGAAGATCAATGTTTTGATGCTGGAACTTAATTGTTGATAGTTTTCTCAAAAATATGAAATTCTATGTGGCATCTAGGGTTTGTGTTGCAGGGATATGTCATACTTGTGTTGATGATTGTTGAATTTGTTTCTTGCTGAGTAAGCTAGTGAGGTTTGAGTATTAGTGTATTTGTCTTGCTATTGATGATGACTGATTGGGTGAGTTGATGATGATAATGATGTCAAATATGATGTGTATCTAAAGCATATAATTACTGCGGTAACAAGGCTCATAGTTCATTGAGTACAAATCATGTACTGAGAATTGTATGACAGGATATGGTGCTGAGTTTGACGATGATACTTGCTGGAGTTGATTAGATGTTAGAGGTTTTGGTTAGGATTTTTTATAATCAATGTTAGTATGTTGAGGGTTGTTTATGAAGATTTTTTTTGCTGAAGTGATTATGGAGATAGTGATGGTTGAATTTCTGCTCTACTAATGAGGATGCTGTTGGTGTATGATGCCTATGAAAATATAATGAGTTACTAAAATGATGAGCTACTGATGATAGGGACTAGTATCGGTCTAATCATTGTTGATGAGGTCAATAGAGAATATTATATGTCTCATAAATTGTTGTATTGTTGAGGTTTGTCTAAGTGATTATTTGTTGAGGAATGACATGGGTAACTATTTTTATTGCATGGCTACTTCCTGCCATTCAAATTTGATTGTATGAAGTTGTTTCCCTCATGAATACTATTGAGAAGTTGTATTGCTAAGTACTCACTGCCATGATATTTTTGTTGCATTTTTTTTTTTTTTTTTTGATGAAGACATAGTAAGAGTATGAAATTTCTGAGATGATGTTATGCCAGGGCTACATGAGAGTTAGAGTATTGATATGTTTCTGAGGTTGATATTGATAATGTGTTGATGACAAAGTGAGTGTGTTGCTAAAAAAAGAAGAAAATCGTTAAAGGGTTCATATTAATTTTTCAATTATGCTAAAGGGAGTGGATCCAGTTTGAAAATGGATGAAAGGGAGGTCCATGTTGATGTTGGAGGTCAGTGTCTCTAGCTGGTTGGTGCCAACATATTGACACGAGGGACTAGGTGCTTCTTGATGGTGGCTTCCAATGAAACAATTAAGGGAGTGGGTCCTTCTTTCTAGTAGGTGCTACTAAAATAGTACAAGGGAGTAGGTTCTTCTTGATGGTTGGTGCCAACAAAACATTACAAAGGAGTTGGTGCTTCCTATTAGTCGGTGCCAATGAGCATATGTAAAGAAATATTTAAGAAGAGACGAAGAAGAATGGTGGTTTTCTCCCTTTATTGGTTTCCACCATAAATCTTTGTGTTCTTGTGTATGATGTTTATGAATTTTTTATATGTTTCTTGATGATGCATATATAATTGAATAATGAATGCAACTGAAAATTTAAATTTGTAATAATTGTTCAAATACTGATTCACCCCACCTTCTCAGTATTTCCAACAACTAGCTCCTTCACTAGACCTTAGCACCTTTGACTCCATCTATGTTTCCTCGTCCATGCACGTATGTGACCTCTCTTTCTATACTATTGCATAAGTCACTCACTTCACCACTCAAAATTTCTGATTTTCAGTAGGAAGCAAGCCATGAACAATTCATTCCACATAACAACCTCTTCAAACTTGTGAGCTCATACCTCGTGCTACAATGCTCAAATTTAAACTAAGACTTGAATACCGTCTCGCACACTAGTTCCATTCCTGATGCCACTATCACATCTATTGTAGGTCTCAGGGTCGAATCTCTCTATGTTCATGTAGGCGTAGGTACCCACATAAATGGATCTATAACCCCAAATTTTGGAATTTTCAATTCTTATCTCTGATTTATCAACATATCGTCTTGATCCTTTCTTTGTGAAACTCAATTTTTAGATCGAGATTATAGGGTGCCCTCTAGTATGACACTCTAGTGTTCCTCACTTCAATCTATAATCATTGGATCTACCATGATTTTCTCAATGTGATATATATACCAAGAGTGTTATTCCCTAAACTCTGATACCAGTTGTTAGTAAAAACAAGAGAGAAATAAAGACATAATAACAATAAGCATGGATTGAAAACCGACTAAATAATATACATACTTTTCCTCAACTAAAAAAAAATTATAATGGAGCCTTCATGCCTTGAAATATATTAAATTATATTGGAATACTATGGAAAAAACCATAAATGCTCAAAACCTAAAAATTTACCCAAACTACACTAACCTATTCTATACCCATACACATACTACCTATTCTATACCCATACACATACTTATTCTCCCTCCCCTTTCTATAGTTTTTATGAGAATGATGTTGTTGGAGAGGGGTCCCTTAGGACCAAAATTTTGGATAAAAATATTTTTTTTGTAAGTTTAGTCGTGTGTGCTAAGCAAAGCACAGGTGTTAAAATTGGACAACTAGGTCCAAACTCCGTGTTGTGCTGCTCATATGAAGATCCCAATATTTTTATTGGATTCCTCTTTCGGAGAGGTGTAAGATTGATATAAAGATCATCTCGATCGGATGAGCATAACATGTACTTTGAATTTATTCCACTTATGTGCTAGGTCGGCCTGGAATAAAATATAGACTTAAATGTCTTAAAGGACGTGTCACACACCCCCAAATATTCCTATATATTGGAGAGACTTAGAGTTCATTTGACACACATTGGTGTGGAGGAATTCTCTCTCTCTGGATAGCATTGGAGCTGTGATATATTTGGAATATTCTTTGTTTGGGTTGTTCTGGGTTATATGTGTGACACGCTTGGCTGAATGACCTATTGGAGACTTTGCTGGTTGAAGCATCCTGCTGATCGCCGTAACGCCACCATTCATCATCTTTGTTTTGGCTTGTCTTCCATCGATCTAATGGTATTTTCTATCTCCTTCAGTATTGTGCCCTAATCTGAAATGGCATAGAACATAAGTAGAAATTAACATGGTATCATAGCTAAGTTGAAAACAAGCCCAAAATTCATGGTGAAAGAAAGAAGTACCCCTGAAGCTTGCCGCCCAAAACTAAGGAGGCCGAAGAAAAAAAAAAAGGCTGGAAGGCTGAAATGTTGCGCCCTTGTTTGAAGGTCAAACTAAAGTTTTCTGAAGAGTTAAATCTGAAGTTTTCTGAAGAGTTAAATCTCTGATCTCTGTAACGTAAACATGACTGTGTTTTGACTGCGTGGTTATGGTGTGTCCGTGATAAATTGTTGTTTTCCCCGAAATGGACCTATCAGCGTTAGAAAATGAAATGAAAGTTCACAATCTGCAAATACTGGATGCTGAATTGTCCACCGTAATGGCTGGAGTGGACATGATCAAATCGTATGCCACAGCCCTAGGAAGAGAGAGGCCAAAGTTCTTTCGTAAGGAGACTGTTCGAGGGGCTGAGAGAGAGTCTCAACATGTTTTTCAAAGCGTCGAGGGCAGAAACTCAGCGTAAATTTTGGGAAGTGACAGAGCTTTAAATTGCCCGTATATCTGTTACGAAATTCGAAGGCCGCAGTCAAATTGACTTCACGGCTGGTGATCGACGTCACAGTGAATTTCGAGCTGCTCAGCAAACAATCATGTGTCACGCAGGACTTCCTGCTCGGATTTGTCCCATGCTTTCCTATCTTCGCTATAGCGATTTCAATGACCGAGTTAATCCTCGCAGATTCTGCGTGACACAACCGTCATTTGCATAGAATTCGTTGCTTAAATAAAATGTCTGCGTCCTTCGATCGATGGACAGAGCCGCGATGCTATAGGGATATATATATTTAACTTCACTCCTGATTTTTTAACATGTTTTTTTTCAGCGGGAGTGATTACATGAGCATTACATTGACAATCTGATTGACATGTTGAGCCAAATCGACGGAATTCAACCGTGATTGGACATACTTCACATAACTCCCAATCGCTGCTACTTTTCGGGAAAATTTGTCGCAGAAATTGCTGTGTATCGAATTCTGAGCGGCATTGTCGTGGAAAGGATATTATTTTTACAACCCTTTAATTTCGTGCCTTCTGTCGGGATGCCGAAACCGAGAGCGCAGTGAATTATCAAATTGGTAATTCTGAAGTGACGGTCGTTGATACCTGTAGAATGCAATTTGAAAAAAAAAAAAGGCAGACCTAGTGCAAATAAGCACCGACTAGCAACATTTTCAAGTTGCTGACGGTCTACTTCCTCTTGATTTCGACGAAGGTGTTTAATCTCATTGCCAGGTAAATTTCTTGTTACGTAGTGTGGCTGAAACGGAGAATGTGTGCGCAGAAGTCTAAGGTCTGCACCTGCAGTATAACCACAGGAATTTAGATCCTGCAGTAGTTAAAAGAGATTGTGCATTAATCGCTCCTATTGTGTGCATTGGTTAATCAATATTATCCTAAGTTGAAGTCAATATATATATATATATATATATATATATATATATATATATATATATATATGAGTTATGGTTAATATAAATAAAGACCTAATTTACTACATTTTGTAATTTACTACATAGAAGAATGTGTGCGCAGAAGTCTAAGGTCTGCACCTGCAGTATAACCACAGGAATTTAGATCCTGCAGTAGTTAAAAGAGATTGTGCATTAATCGCTCCTATTGTGTGCATTGGTTAATCAATATTATCCTAAGTTGAAGTCAATATATATATATATATATATATATGAGTTATGGTTGTTGGCAGCAAAGACTGAATTTACTTCAGTACATAGAAGAACCAGTATCACAGTATCAAGGCTGGTCAAACAAGTTGAAGCAACCCAAGTTCATCTAATCTCTGTCTTAAAAAGGGGTCGTATATTTTTTTAAGTCTGTTATTCTGAAAGATACATATCAGAAAGCCAAGACACTATGTTATTGGGGATAATTAGGTTGTCTGAATGACATATAAATATTACTGAATATCTGGGCATGTAAGTCTACTACGCTATTATTGAAAGCGTTGTAGAGTCTCAAGATGACATTGCTGTTTGATGAAGCAGAAATTAACCTTCCGCCAAACTGCCCTTCAGAAGAGAGGAGGAATGCTGTTGTGTAATTCGTACAGGATCTCATTCATAAGTGCTTAAGTTGCAAGGTTTGTTCTGCTAGTGACATTAATATGAAGGATACATGGGCAAAGCAATATGCAATGTTCTTGAGAGAAAAGTGAATATGCAGAGTTTCATGTCAAGGAAATACACTATATTCAGGCTGAATTGCGACAATTCCTTGACAATTTTTCCATGATAGTTGTGTCAGTATCTCTATGATGACGACAACAACTCGAGGTGGAGAGGAGCATGGGGTTGTTAAGTTACAATCAGAACTGTGGTAGGCCACAGGCCTAACCACCTCTTAACATGGTAGCATGGGAGTTTGTGGGGCTGTAAGGTGCCCATAATAACTCTCCTACAGCTGGTCGTATTAATAAGGAGAAGCTACAACAGAGAGAGATCATAACAGACTGAGTTTGAAGGACTGGAAGTAAGGCCCGAATCTCTAGGAGGCTGAGGAAAAATCAAAATAAAGTATGAACAACAATGGCACTTATGACTGTGCTAGATCTGCAAACTGAAAGGTACCACATAAGATCTGTAAATAAGAAGCAGTGCTGGATGAGATGTCAGATGAAGTAGATGAAGCTCTCAAGTGCAGAGAAGGAATCATGTTTGGATCCCTAGTTCTATGGATCGCAGTAAAGAGGGCTGGTTGAGGAAGCTACAACAGACCTCCTCAGAATAACAGGACTCCTAACAAGCTGCGATATATTCTCCCTGTTAGACAATGACATAGTTAGACACCTATGTAGCAGTCAGCATGAGATCGTAGCAATCTCACTAGAGCGCAATGGTAAAATGTGTTACAACAGCTTTCAGACACATTATTGGAATCTTGAACCATGATCAGCAAAGCCTGTTGGATGGCTTTGATTGTGGAAGATTAAGTCCCCCTTTCCAAGTTGGTGTCTGGGATGCCCTCATTTGACATAAATGTCTACTCTCACGAGAGAAGCTGGCATTAAGAGGGAGAATATATCTGTATATGCTCCTGAACAGATACCTTTGTTGAACAAAAGAAAATCCTCATGGCTCAGGGACATATGGCTTCAGAGGGGGAAATTTCGAAGGAAAACCAAGAAGCCATATAAATACCAGGGGTATCTAGCTGCCATGAGTACAATATGAGCCTAGATCATTTGAATAAGTTGTAAAGTATCTAAATCTGCAAGGATGCGAGGGTGATGTATGTGATATGGTTCCTAGACCATAGATCAAAGATGTTGTCACCTTGATACAAAATCAAGCATGGATCTGATGGAAGTGCTGAAAAGTTCAAGGCAAGATTTGTTGCCCGTGAGGAAGGCATAGACTATGATGACACACTTGCACTTGTGCCCCGATATACCACCATTTGATCAATCATAGCCGTTGCTACTGTGCAAGGATGGAGTCCTCATCAGATGGATGTAAAGACCGCATTTCTGCGTGATGCAATAAAGGAAGAGGTGTATGTTGAGAAACCTATGGGGTTTGAAGTCTAGGATAGGGAAACCTTGTCTGCAGGTTGAAGAAAGCCCTCTATGGGCTGAAGCAAGCACCCAGATCTTGGTACGAGAGGATAGATAGCTACCTAATGAAGCTGGGCTTCACTCGTAGTATTGCTGATTTGAACCTTCACTGCAAGGTTAATAGAAAGAAGCCTCTCACTCTGGTGCTGTATGTGTATGACCTCTTCCTGACAAGTGCTGAACCTCTCATTCATTAGTGCAAGAGGGAGCTCGCTGCTAAGTTTGAGATGAAGGACCTAGGACGAATGTCTAGGCCTGAAGGTCTAGCAGAGACCTGGCGAGATTTTCCTTTCTCAAGGAAAATACATTATGAAGTTTATGGTATGATGGACTGTAAGTCCATGGAACTAAACTTTAAGAAGTTGAGTAGCAGCGTTACTGGGCCCGTCCTACTGAGTATCATCAACTCATAGGGACCCTGATGTTCTTAATGAACACCTGTTCGGATGTGTGTTGTGCAGTGAACACTTTGAGTCAACACATGGTTGATCATAACATTCGCTGGGTTGGTGCCAAGAAACTCTTGAGATATCTCTGAGGCACGATAGACCATGGGCTAAGATACACTGCCGAGAGTATGACACTCCATGGATATACTGATGCCGATTGGGCTGGCAGTGTGGTGGATCACAAGAGCACATCTGGATGCTACTTCACATGTAGATCTGCTTCGGGTAGGAATCTAAAGTCGGTAGTCTTGAGCACCGTTGAGGCCGAATACATTGTAACATGTATGGCCTGTTGTGAAGTCACTTGGTTGCGAAAGCTCTTTTGTGAGCTGTTTGAGCATGTGCTAGATGCCACCGTTATCCTTTGTGATAACCATAGGGGGATTCATTTTTCATAGAATCCCAGGTTCCACGATTGATCAAAGCATGTTGATGGCTGGTACCACTTTATCCGGGATATGGTACAGCGAGGCACCGTAAGGCTCGATCATAAGAACTGATGAGCAGGTCGTAGATATTCTCACTATGCCCTTGGGGAAGGTCATGTTCATAACCCTCCGTGAGAATCTTGGAATCATGGAACAATCCTATTCTGAGGATCCTGTTGGACGATGAGCTCTGGGAGCTCTGGGGGGCTTTGGGGACAACTTCTCGGAGCTATGAGAAATCACAAGGCTAGGCTTGCCGAACCTTGTTGGTGTGCTTGGACCCCACCGTTGTGATTATTGAGTTGGTTTACCTCTCATTATCTATGCCCCGTATGCATCCTACCCATTGAGTTCAGGGCTCATGGGAAGTACCTCTCATTTGGCCAATGAGATGGGAAAGGCTAGAGACTAGTAGCAAAAACTGATGGACGCATCAGAAATTGACGTACTCTCTATCTAGGATGGCACGGTCCAAGCACTTGATCTGGGATCAAGTCTAGTGAGGTTTCGGACCTCCTGCTGACTTCGGGTCAGATGAACCAACTTCAGGGTTGGTTGGAGACTCTTTGTGAGTCCTATAGAGGTTTCAGACCTCTGGGCTAAATCTGTCAGCTGGGTATGATGTCATTGTGACTGACCCACTTCTGCTCTGAAATAAAGAGGCCAGAAAAGCAAGTTACGGCGGGATGACGCACGATGTTTGGATTGCACTAGTGGACGGAGTTCTTCCTAGTTGAGAGGGAGTGTTAAAATTGGACAACTAGGTCCAAACTCCGTGTTGTGCTGCTCAGATGACGATCCCAATATTTTTATTGGATTCCTCTTTCGGAGAGGTGTAAGATTGGTATAAATATCATCTCGATCGGATGAGCAGAACAAGTACTTTGAATTTATTCCACTTATGTGCTAGGTCGGCCTGGAATAAAATATAGACTTAAATGTCTTAAAGTACGTGTCACACACCCCCAAAGATTCCTATATATTGGAGAGACTTAAATTTCATTTGACACACATTGGTGTGGAGGAATTCTCTCTCTCTGGATAGCATTGAAGCTGTGATATATTTGGACTATTCTTTGTTTGGGTTGTTCTCGGTTATATGTGTGACACGCTTGGCTGAATGACCTATTGGAGACTTTGCTGGTTGAAGCATCCTACTGATCGATGTAACGCCACCATTCATCATCTCTATTTTGGCTTGTCTTCCATCGATCTAATGGTATGTTCTATCTCCTTCAGTATTGTGCCCTAATCTGAAATGGCATAGAACATAAGTAGAAATTAACAACAGGTCAAGGGGCTTTGGGGCGGGTCAAATCCCCTCATGAGTTGTGATGGGAAAAAGGGTAGAACGAGGGGTCACAAACCACAGTTTGTGGATCTTAGATGAGCGGAGGCTAAAGATATAAATAGGAGTCTAGATCGAGTCGAAGATATAGGAGGTAAGTCCTAAGTAAGTTTTGATATGATGTTTTGAGCTGAAAAGTGAACTTGTCTGGGTTTAGAAGGCTCCTGCTGGCTGTGTGCATAGAGACCTTAGTCCCGCTGTGTGCAGAACCCACTGGATGTGTGTGCAGGTAGAGCTGAAGTATTGTAAGGGTGTTATGAATTGTGAATGAATAAAGGAATTTTTTGGGATAGTTCTGAGTATCAAGTGCATCCGTGTTATGCTTTATGATTCGTTTCTGTGTATTATTTCTGTTCACTGCATTATCTGTGTTTGGATCAGTTCCGTAACTGTCTTCTGCTTTATATGAACATTAAATTAATAGATATATTACTCTCAAACCTTAATGTTATGTATTAAGACTGTTGAAGGGATTGCAATACCTTTATCTGAGCACGCACAGGATAACCTGTGTAAACTAACCTAGATCTATTTCGTTAGGGTTTCTGGTTAGGGCTTCTGTTGCGAAGGTCAGATCATTGTTGTTATAGATTTGAAGACACCCACGTCATTTAATTCTCTCTTAGGGTGTGGAAACTTGGTTCCAGCACCCCCCCATATTTCTTCGGGTGAGACTTTGACCTACGCAAGTAGGTCACTGCCGAAAGGGCTAGTAGTAAGAGGGTTCTTGTTAGTTAACCTTAACTCCAAACCTGGGTTAGGACCCCTCAAGCCAAAAAATGGTTCCGTTACCGATATCATTTTGAGAGAGATTGGGTGATGTGGCAGCCATCAAAGCCTGAATTAGAAGACTGGTTTGAGAAGAAAATTCAAGAATTTTCCCTTAAGGAAAACAAAAGTAAGAAACTATTTGCTAAAGATTGGAAACAAAAGTATATCTTCACAGAGGTTCATGAGACCTTATTTGTGACATTTGTGCATGAATTAGAAGAGTGGTTGTCAAGATTAGTTGAGTTCCAAACCCGTTGGAAGGACGATAAGGTCACTCAGTGGACACCTGAATTGATCCAATAGTTAGAGAAGAATGGTAATTCCATCACCCGGAATGTAGATCATTGGGTTGACAACATCTTGGGTGGGTTTGTGACAAAATTTTTAGTAAATCAGTTTGTGTCGTATTCTGAAGCTGAAAGGAGGTTCTTCAAGGGACTAAGAGGTAAATTCATACATTCTCTGAATTTGTTGATTAAAATGATATTGTTTGAAAATGGTGTTTTGTGCAGCCACACTGAGTGAATGATCTCAGATAAGTTAGAAAGCACTATGCGCATTGGAAATTATTATCAGATTAATTAGAGAGGAGATAGATCTGTATAAAACCCTCTAAGAAACTCGTCTGACAGTGATATAGAAAGCACTGAGGCTATGCATGCTGGAGGTAGCCCTCCTAATACTCCACGGTCAAACTCGCGCAGGGTAATACATCTCCTACCCCACCACCACCACCACCAGAAGAGGATGTGGCTGCACATATGAAGCTACCGAACTTCAAGGGTGTGGGATATGAGGACATGGATAAGTTTTGGTTTGTTTCCAATGTAGTATGGACTGCACAAAATGTTAAAACTGATGCTGTCAAGAGAGCACAACTGGCTATGGAATTTGAAGGTCGTGCGTTAGATTGGTTTATGGGATATATGACTTAGCATGTTGATCCCACTATTGCTCAGATTAAGGACACTTTGAAGCAACAATTCAGGAAGCCGAAGTCCTACTCACAACGCATGAAAATATTAAAAGATAACAAATAAGAGCCAAATGAATCTGTTTGGAGGCTGATCAACGACTAAAGCGCACCATCAGTGAGGAAGGATTTATTTATGATGACAAGAAGCATAAGGAATGGTTTATTTCCATGCTCTTGCCACATCTGCGTGGGCCTATGAATCAATAGAAGATCGATTCTTAGGCTAAAGCTCTGGAAGTTTCTATGAAACTGGAAGCTGCGTCCAGAGCAGATGAACAATTTGAAACTCTACAAATCCAAACTAAATTGGATGCAATGCACATGGAGATTGAGAACCTACATGGAGACATGGGAAAGGAAGTTGGCGCAAATGTATGGTGCATACATTGTAAGGGTTCCGACCATACCAAAGATCAATGTACTTTGTTCTCAGATTACATGAAAGCGAGAGGGACAAATCCATTGTGCCCCAGGATGCTGAAGGGCTGAGTGGTACTCCCACACAATGGTGCGCTGATTGTAGAGTAGCTATATGACACGATACAAACCATTGTACTCTACTAGGAAGCTATGTTCCAGAGCTGAAGCAGCAATGGTGCGGGTTTTTATCTTTAGTTGGTCACGATGAGAATCACTGCCGCACATTCGACCTGATGATAGACAGTGCCAACCTCTATAGGGTGCAGTCCAACCCATCCTGACCAGCATCTCCCTCTGGGCATGGAGGCTCCCTAGCAAGAGGAAGGGGAGGAGGGAGAGGTGGAGGTGCAGGTCGTGGAAGAGGACAATTAATTTTCCATAACTGTGGAGACACTGGACACTATGCGTGCGACTGATCGAACCCTACATGACAGTCTTGCATGTACTGTAGACAATGTGATCATGCGATTGAAGATTGTCCTATCGTAATTGCTAGAATGCAGGAAAATAAGTAGCAGACACCAATACAAAACATAAAAATGGTTAAAGCTGAGTCACGCGATGATGATCCAAGTGTAAACATAATTACAAGCAATGGTGATTCCACTGGAGGAGATGAGGGAAAAAAGGCTGATGTAGAGCCATTGATCATGAAGGCCTCTGAAAAAAAGGAAGGACTCAACCCACAGAAGGAAAAAGAGACTTTTATTGAAGCCAGGAAGGATTTCTTTGCTGCAGGTGTGTCCACATCCAAGTCTATCATGGAAGCAAAGATTGACGATGAAGCCAAACCTTTCCTACAAGCCTGTATTAAGTTATTGTGTAATAAAAAAGCAGTAGAAAATCTTTAGGCCCTGATAGACAGCTGCGCGGACAAGGAATTGCTTCGAATTAAGACTAAGGTTGTGAACAAGATCTATAAGAAGAAAACAAGAAATAGTCGGGAGATTTGCATGATCGTGAAAATTGGAGAGTATGAGATGGATTAGGTCATCTTGGAATTAGGGTCTAATGAAAATGTGCTACATAAGCAGACCTGGCAGAAGATGGTAGAACCAAAGCTGGAATGGTCCACCACTAAGCTATGCATGGCCAACCAGCAGAAGATCACTCCACTTGGAAGACTCCCACAGGTTCTGGTAGACATTGTTGGAGTAAAGGTATGCATGGAATTTGAAGTAATAAAAATTGTGGATGATGCAGACCCCTACCTTACAATGCTAGCGCTGGACTGGGCCATTGACATGAGAGGCATAATCAACTTGAAGCGTAGAAGCATGATATTTGAAAATTATGGTACTAAGATGATAGTACCTCTGGATCTGGCAGAAGGAGAAAGATATACATAACCACTACGCGAAGGAGATAATGTCAACCATATCTACAAGCTGACTGCGCGGGATGAGGATTGGATCAACCCTACAATTGATGGAATGTGGAATTGGGAAAAGGATAGCTCATTTTTCTTAGATTCGGATAGGGAGATGGAGAACTAGCAAAATCGGTTGCATGATGTTTCTGTGTTGCGCTGTCTCAAGATCACTAAAATTTTCTGATACATCTCCTAAAAGGTAAGAGAATTACCCTATTTTGATGGTTCTGATAGTGTTGTAGTATTTTTGGAAACATTGGAAAAGGCTATCCCAGAAGAATGGAGGTTCTGGGCACTTGATCTGGCCATGCGTGCAACCCCAATGCATTGGTGGGATACACATAAAGGAAGTTTTAAGGACTGAGAGGAATGCAAAAAAATGATGAAGTTGCGCTTTGAGCCACCTGCTACCCCACCAATCGAGCTTTTCTATGGTCAGGGAGACCTGCACAGGAACTTGGTTATGTGGATGGAGGTTTGGAACGAAAAGACCTGAAATGAATGGGTTCACATGTTTGTCCATTTGTTGGGACCGATACCTACTACATGGTATTTGGAAACGGAGCTACGCCGAGGGAATCTCCATTGGATTACAATTATTGACAGTTTCCTAGCAACATTTGGCTTGGTTTGGGGATCAGAGGGATTGAAAGAAGCTCTGCATGATATAGAAGCACTTGTCTTCGATGACTCCCAACCTCAGATAGAATGTGCTGCGCCAGCATGGGAATCATAGATGCAAGATATTCTCAATTGAAGGAACCTGTCAATGGAAGATAATGAGGATGATCAAAGAAATATCAACATCCCTGAATCTGAAGGGGAATGTGCAGTTGCAGGCCCTCATTGGGAATGGTAGATGTAACTAAGCCTCTTAAGTTAAAAGAAGACAACATTGGTGTTAGTGTCAGTATTTTCATCTTTCCACCAATGATCAAATAAAATCTTTCATGTCATGTTAAGGGTCCCATTCCGAAAATTTTGTCATTCCATTGGGTCATCATGCAAAAATTTGGTCACTTGCTGCAGATTTAGGTCAAGTTTCACTCTTTTAAGAAATTTCACTTCTTGCTGGCTCATTTCACCACTTTGCTGAGTGTACATTAGTAATGAGTTCTTATCATCATATCAGTCCTTTCATCATGAAGTTCATTCAGTCAGAGTCTTCATTAGGTCTTAGGGTTTTCAAGGTCCATCAAATCACCATTTGCATGCATAAAAGACCAACAAGTAAGAGAGTGACAATAAAAAAATTTCATTATGAAAGCTTGATTTGTAAATTAAATTTCTATTCAATATGTAATTTTATGTTTCCTAATATGTAATAATTTCTCATGGTTCCAAGAAGATGCATACTCAAGGTTCCAATAAACTGTAATATTCCTAATTAGCCATGAGCTAGTTGGAATATTAATTTTTGTTTTTATTTCTTGTTTAATGAATAAGAGGATAACGGAGATCCATAAATCTCCTTAAAATGAATAAAATCAATGCCAATGTGAAAAGGACATATCTCGGCATCTTAATTGAGCACCTTTAGGTGTGAAAAGGGGTTGGAACATCTTGACAGGGTCAACTTTGAGCAAATCAACATCGCTGTCATGGAGTAGTGGCGTTCAATGAAAGATGACGCAGTTTTAGATGGAGACTCTTTGCATGGAAGTAGTGCCATTATTGGATGGGGCTTAGGGTTTGGAAGCTCAAAACTTATATAAGGAAGGTGATGGCAGGAATATTTCATTATGTTGAGGTTTATATTTCTGAATATATGGTCTGTTTAGACATATAGATTTCTTTGGCTATTTAGCTAATATTGCAAGTGTTGTTTAGCACTGGATGTTCCTGATCGGGAATCACACCTCTTTCCTTAAGAGGCCTCTTGGAAGATTTTTGTACTAAATTACACTATCAAGCATTTGGCCAAGACTTCAGTCTTAATTTACAACGCAGTTCCTATTGAGGATTTGCATTTGTGTTGCAGGTCATAAATTGTGGAGGTTGATTTGGGAGATTTCTAAGCTAGATCTCATTGGAGGGATGTTCCTTTCTCTTGGGAGGCTAGTAAAGAAGGCCCTGGAGCTTATTTGACACATTTGGCATAAGGCCATAGCATATTTATCCCCTACAACGTAGTTCCAATCCATGACTGCGTTATTTTAGTGAGATGTTGTAGTGGGCAACCAAAAAATGGCTAAAAATCCAAATTTAAAATATGGCGAAACCATTTCTGGGTTTTTCTGGGTTTTTTGAGTAGAATTTGTGGTTAAAATCTCGGATTATTTTGAGCTCTCTAAAAACCTTCCACACATGGTTCTTCTCCTCAGTAGCAGTAGTTTCCAATAGCAGTAGTAGTAGCAACACAACATTTCCAGTGCTTGGTTTCCTTAGTGTATTTTAGCCATCTTGTGGCTTGAGTGCATTCATTTTGGGGCACTGTGTACATTCATATTTTCTTTTGTTTATAATGTTATGACTCAGCTGTTTCTGCTCATAGTTATAATGTATTGATGTAAATTTCAGTTGCAACATATTTCCGGCATTTTCCAGATCTTAGTGCTATATTCTTCTTTTGCTTTATTTGGAATGCTGCATTTGTTCTATAGTCCTGTCTTTTACATTTTGGAATATTACATAAACCAAAAAGTCAATGTTCTAAAAAGCTATAGTGTTCAAAATCCATCAAAAAGATCAAATCCAAAGAATCAGGTTCAAAAGGTAAAGTGCAATGTCAAAGTTGAGGTTAAAGGAAATGTGGGTCCCAAAGCCAAATTTTGAAGATTCAACAAGTATAAAAGGCCATCAAAGACCAAAAATACACTCATTTGTGTCCTCATGCATTGAGCTCTCGAACTTCCAAGTCAAGAATCAAATTTTGAGCGAGAAAATCAAATTTTTTACAGGCGTTGCGCTTTTGATAGATAGGGCATTGCACTTCTCCTTAAGGCGCTACACTTTTACTAGGGAGGCGCTGCACTTATCCACAAGGCAATGTTCTTTTGTCACATTTCTTCCACCGCTATAAAAATTCAATGCAACTGCTCCAGCCATCAAACAAGGGTTTCTTAACTCCAATGCAAGTAGGTTACACCTCTTTTTAATCCTCCCTTCACTTTATAATTTGAATTCATGGTGTAAACCCTCCTCTTTTACCATTTCATGTTTTGAGCCAAGAAACCTTATTTTTTACCATTGCAAGCTAAAGTGGTTTCCCCTATACCTTATTTTCCCTTCCCACACTCTAAAATCACTCCCCTTATCCCTACATTTCCTTATCCCTTATCCCCAAGTCCCATTTCCAAAAACCCTAATGCTAGGCTGCATTTTCCTAGGCAACCTTACCATACCCCTATAATCAAATTCCCTACCCTGTTTCCCTAAGTTTTTCTATCCCCTACCACTCCCCTAAGCTCCCTAATTCCCTTCAAAAATTCCATAATTTTTCCTACACTAATCCCAACTCCCTAAACCTACTATCCTACCCATTTTCCTTCCCCTTCCCTAGGGTTTCAAAACAAAAAAATACTATGGAGGAGGAGATACATATTAGGGAAGAGGAGATGAAAATAGAAGAGGAAATGAGACAACACAAAGGAGGCAGGATTTTGAGGCTTGAACCATTCAACACCAGAGAAATGTTGGCCTCACCCATGACAGTCAATTTTGACTTCTGTGAAATGGTCCAAAGAGTACAAAATCACCCTGCTTTGACCAGAGTTTTTATCTCAAACCTCAAAGACAATCAAGTGACCATTGCAGGAGTAACCTTAACCATCTCCACAGATACTATTGCTACAACCACATGGATACCTAATGTGGGTGAGAAGTGGTTTAAGGCCAAAGATATATATACTCAGCATTATGAACCATTTCTCAAGCCAAGGTACAAAAATGATAAAAAGAAAGTCTTTCCTTTCAACCACCTACTTGACATATTTTCTCCCATGATGAAGATCATCATGAAGTATTTAACCTGTGAGGGCATGTTATCACTCTGAAATTTCCAAATGTTATTTTTATCGTTAAAAAGAAATATCAGAGGTAACTACAAACCCACTTTGGAGCTTAGGATGTAACCTTCCTAAAATCAGAGAGGGCTCTCTCTATATGATTTAACTTTGTTTTTTATTTAATGGATATTAGGCTAGTTACGTATGCTTAATTGGATTGTTTTTGATTGACTGGTGTAATTAATGAACTAGATGAATAGGTGCTTTTCCATTTTCGATTGGGCTATGGAATAAATATACTTTGAAACAGAACAACATAAAATTATGAAGAAAGTGTTACAGGGCAAGATAGGTGAGCAATATCAGATCTCAAGGCTGAATGGTGAAGTGATCTTTAATTCGGGATCAAGGAGAAATTAAGAATTCCTTAAACCAGATAATGAATAAGGGTGAAGAAGTCAATCGGGATAGAGGGAAATTAAGAATTATTTAAACCAGATATTAGAAGAAAACACAGAAATGTATAACAGTTAAAAGCAGAGTGTAATTTTTAAGCAAATTCTGCAGTAATATTCCTGTTATAACATTCAGATTTAGAACACATATAAGTGTATGGAATACTTAGAAAGGAAACATGAACAATTGAAATTTATACTTCATTGAGATAACTCAACACATGAATCCTGTAAAGAATTTTCTTTATAACTTGTTCAGTCTGTCGACTGGAAATTGGTACAATAACCCTCAGGCAAGAGATTAGTCAGATAATGAAATATTCAAAAAGACACACTTGATACTTCAAATGATTAATTATTTTTAAAACATATTACAAAAATATCTTGTCAATCAACTAGGATTTATTCTAGGAAAATAAAATATATTTATACAAAAAGATAATGACACCTTTCAACTATCTGATATATGGCCCTGATTCTTTGTTTGTTGTTATCTGTCTGTTCTTTCACCCTTTATAGTAAATCACACCACTTCTCCCATGTTTCTTCATCTGGGATTTTGATATTCATCATCCCGCGGTAAATCTCATCTGCCTCTGAATATATGGAAAATGTAGGCTTATTTACGAAAATGTGATTTACCTCATGCTGGAGGTAAAAGAAGTTTTTTAGAGTTTGAAGGAGAGCCTTGCCTGTGGGAATGCCCTTCATTGAGGAAATGTGGGAAGTTTCTTTGGCCACTTCCCTTAACTTCTTGACATAATCCTCATGTCTCATGAGTTTTTCATTTATTACTATAGGACTAGGCAGACCCTTCTGTCTCAATATATCAAACTCGTTAAAAAACCTGTTCACTGCGAGTTCCAAGGTTTGAAATTTCTACTCAAGATGTAGCCATAGAATTATTTTGGAAATCACTTTCTTTACTTCTTGGATAGTCTCTGTTCTGTTAGCTATCTCGAGATCTTCTCTTTCATACTTTTTTTAGAATTCAAGAATTTGATTATTTCAGAGGCTTCCTCTGGTTTCTTTCCAAGGTTGACTTTGACTTTCTGAATTTCCTCACCAGCTTTGTTCACCAAGTCGTTCTGCTAAATATAATCTGTATAGAAGGCCAAATATCATTAACTGAGTTAATGATATTGGACCACAATTACTGTTTTGCTTGGGCTAAAGGCTCTGTTAATGACAACTCCTTTTCTAGCTTATGGATTCTGTCAATCAGTCTATTGGATTTCTGTACTTCAGCTTGATGCATTAATTCTGCAATTTTGTTTTCATCCTCTAATATATTTACCCGTTCCTTGAGCTTATTAACATTTGAGTCTAAATGGACATATATTCCATTGATTTGATTAATCTGCTGGCCTCATCAGTGGGATGGGCTGTGGCTATTGCTGATGCTGGTGCTAGTGTAGATACTGGTGCTGATGTAGATAATGGTGCTGATGTAGATACTATGGGAATAGCAGTAATGAGAACTGTTTCCATGCTAGCTTGTTTTTCATGTACACGCTTATCCATCTCTATCTCCATTTCCTTTAGCTGAGCTGTTAGCTGGATGATTAAATTCATCATCTCATCATTTTGATTGTCTGTCTCCAAAATCTCCTTGGTTTGTGGATGCTCAGTAGTTGGTAGTTTTAACTGTTTCTTGAGTGAAACTATGTATACATTTTTCTTCTTTATAAGTTCTTCTGCTGCCTTGATGTCAGTTGGATTATAGCCAATGTCAATTACCAACTCTTCCAGTGACTTAATCCTATTGTCTTTTGCTTGTGATGAGGCTCTATCTAGCTTTAACTGTGATCATACATTTGCTAGGGAGTTTTGCAACTTCTGGACACTTAGAGCTTTATGTGTCATGTTTGAATATATAATCTCTCCCGCCTGCTTGTGAAATTCAATTTGGTCAATTGGATGCACGTCCTTGGTAGGAAATTCAAAGCTTGTTTTACTATAGTATTCTGAAGTTTTGGGGGCCTGTACCTTCGGCTGTAGGAATATCATCTGTATTTTCTTTGTCTTGAGGTAAAAACCTGAAAGAAACCTACTTTGAACACTAGGAGTTTTCTTCCAGTATTGTGCATATGTAACAACCATTAGTGTTTCATTTTTAATTTTAATCTCTTTATATTTCTCAATGATATCCTTTTCCTTCTCAACTGGCTTACTGGATGTTGAAATATTTGCACTTATATTTTTCTTTTGAATGATTTTAGCGCTAGAAGATGATGGCATAGGTGTTTCTTCTGTATGAGGTGTAGGTGTATCATCCCTAATAACAATCTCTTTCTCAGTTTCAATTGTCTCTTCCTGCTCTATTACTGGGTTCAACTTTGTTTTCTTTCTGTACATAATCTTGAATTTATTATGAGATGTAGCTTCTACTGAGTAAGAGCCTTCTTCTCTATACCTTTTCGAATTCATATCATGTGGGTATGGAGTAAGCAGGATGGAACTAGTATCAAGCTGCTCCTTCACCTCCTGTAGAGTGTTTTCCAACTACTCTGACCAGTTGAAATATTTCTCAATCTCAGGCTTAGATTCATGGATGAAAGGGGTGAGTTTATACTTAATTCTTAATTTTATTATGACACCCAAGGGGTCATATGACCATTTGAAACTGTTGCTAAAATCTAACTCTTGAAGGCATCTGTTTTCTCCCTTCCATCATTCCTACTATTGCATACAAAGGGCCCTAGTTGGTTTTTTATTTTGAATTGGGTTTTCTTTTTGGCTGAAAGGAAGTTTACCTCATCAGAATTCAAGACCTGTCTAATGTACTCTAATGCAAATATCCTCACTGGGAGGTATTTAGGAAGCTTTTAAGGGACTAGTTGGCTTCCATACACTCTGATCTCTGTGTGATTATGGTATAAATACCAGTTTCATGTCTTGCTTTGGTTATATAATTGTAGAAATTTTCTGATTTCATCATTGATTCTGGGTTCAACACTGTTGCTAAGTATATTAACCACTGGGTGTACAAAAGAATCAATAAATTCTTTGAAACTAAATTCATTGGAATCCTTTCTGATCAAGGATGTCCAAAAGATTACAGATTGGGGATTACCGTCAGTGTCCAATTTTTGTAGGTTGACTATAAACCTTTTAGACTGAAAATATATGAATAAATGAAATAATACTGAGGAGTATTTGAACACTCCTTCTTGTGGTAGTTTGATCAGTTGATCATGCATGGTATCTGCCAGGAATTGAGCAAAGTTGAAAAGTATAGCTGGAGGCTGGCCTGGGAAAAAGGTAGAGAGGAAACCAAGGATGGATCCATCTACCCACTCATCAGTTAAATATCTTAGGATACATGACAACATGGTCAAAATTTGTTTGGTTCGTTTTGGGAACACGATAGCAGAGTATGGTGGGTTGTTTTTAGGAGTTTGCACTGATTTAGGGAGGAAAATATCAAAGATTTGAGACCTCTTAGGAAAATATAGCTTTAGGTAAATCTCAATGAGGGTCTCAATGTAGAAAATCACTCCCTCTGGTTGTGATGGAATCTATAGCATTTGGTTAATGGATTGGAAGTGATTGTAATTAGAATTTATTGGTCAGGGGTGACTATGGCTCTTTCATTTGGAAAATAATTGAGTTGGAAAAGTCTAATGACTTTAGGGAATTGGTGGGTCTGTGGAACTGTGTATTTTGGAAGGTTAGAGTTCCACATATTTATATCATCTGTTTGATCAACAAACTTGTCATGGCTCCAGAAATGGAGATCCATGAGATTGCTGTCAGTAATTTTGTCGACTATTTTAAAGTCTTTATCAGCCAGTGGAGTATGGTCGATATCTAGCAGGGGTGGTTGCATAGGGTTTACTGTTTGGATGGTATTAGAAGCCATTGATTTGATTCATTTATTAATTAAATTGCTTAATTGATGGTGATGGTTACTCAGAATTACCTAGAGTACCAAAGTTTAGGTTGTAGAAGGGGTCTGGGCTACAGTGAGGCTTCAATCTAGTTGGCGATGGTGGCTTTAGTATTTTTTGCAAGTTGAAAACGGTAGGTAAATGAGAGAAATAGTGGGGTTTTATATTTGGAAATCAGTGGTTTATCACATGCCTTGGAAGATGGTTTATGGTTTGTGAAGGAGGGGGTGCGATAGCACTAGGAGATGCCGCGTGGCAAGGGAGCGAGCGGAGAAAACAACCCATTTCGCACCCCCACCCTTGGTTTTAAACATTGAACATCAGGGGGGGGGGGGAAAGGAGGGGGTGCGAAAATGATCTTTAGACGTTCGATCTGTCCGACGTTGATAGGACGGTAGGCGGAGTTGCGGGCTTTTAAAGGAGGTGGGGTCGGGAAAAAACATTATGCAGAGGGGTCAAATGAAAGCTGGGTAGACTTAATATTTTAGCACTTTAAAACTATTAAAAGTGGGTTTTTGTGTTTCTATGAAAATGTAGAGTTTTTCAAAGGGGAAAAAGGGTTTTAGCAAGGGGAAGGGGGTTTTTAAAGGAAAAAAAAAGGGATTTTAGCAAGGGGAAAAGGGTTAGGATAAGGGGGAATGAAGTGGGAGAAGGGGAAATAGGGTTAATTAATGAATTTATCTTTGTTGATTCAAGTAAAACATTTCATAAGTATTCATTCTACCTACCCTTTTATTCATGCTAACCTTTTTCCTTTCCTTTATTGGGTGCATTTAAGCTTGCTGACCCTTTTATTTTCTTTTGATAAGCAAACTAGCTTATTTATAACCTTATATCTTCCAATGGCTTAGATTAAACTTATGAGCTCATTTTTATTCTCTACCTAACTATTGATCTGCCAAGATTAAATGGTTTGGTCAGATATTTATTCACTAACTATCATAACATAAAATTTAAAGGCATGAATGATCAAGATTAGATTGCATGATCATCATGAATTGTGGCATTTTGAACAAGCTGCACACAATTTTCTTTATTAATTTCATATGAAATTGAGAGTATTTTATATAGAAGTGGCATTTAAATGAGCATTTATTTTCAATTTATTTTGGTGGGGTTCATAATCTACTTTCTTTTTGATATTTCCTTTTGCTCCCTTTTCTTTCTTTTGGTCCTTTGATTATTCTTTTAGGATATACCCTCTTTTCATTTTTTTAATATGGAAAACATTTGTAGAAATGCAATGGTATGTACAATATTACAAGACTTAACATAGCCAATTCAAAATTCTGATCCCTATTATTATAGGACCCTAATAGTGGCTCCACTTGGAGATGGCATCGCCTTGTGAGATGTCAAGAACTTTCTGATCAGTGGCCATGGAACTTTTTCTTTGCTTTTCTTGGAACTGCTTTCTGTGATCTCCTTTATTCAAACATATGATGTTATATATTTTAAAGCTTAGGGTTTCCTCTTCAAGCTTCAACTTCACAAGATAATCATCCACTCCAATCTAAAACTTGCTATGGTATTTACAATGATTAAAATACAACAAATGAACTACTGATTAGTTTGGTGAAAAATCGTGCTTCAGCATTCGACCATTGACTGGTCCACCTGGTAACTAAGTTCCATTTAATTCTTTCAAGAAAAAGGCGTTGTTGCCTCTGTAACCATAAATAATGTATGGGCCTTTCCAGAGATATTCAAATTTCACATGTTTTCCTTTTTCTTCCCTTTTGGAATCCCATTTTAGTACTTGATCACCTATGAAGAAATCATCTGCTTTAGTTTTCTTATCAAAGATCTTCTTGAATTTGTCTTGAATTAATTGGGCTTTGATATAAACTTCTTCCTTGGTTTGTTGTAAATTAATTTTTTGGTTTATCCTCCTTTGGATGTCATTTGGTTCTGCTTGCAGCTCTTGAATAATTTTCATTAATGGCACTCATAATGAAGATGGAAAAACAACATCCATCCCATATACTAATTGATAGGGAGATGTACCAACATATTTCTTAGTAGTTAGTGTAGAAATTTGAATAATAGATAACTTATTCACCGAGATTATCCTGATCACACACTATTTGAGCTTCATGCATAATACATAACCTCTTCTACTATTGATCATCAATTGCGGAAATATAAACAATCGCATGCGCACATTAAAACCACATAATCAATCACACATATAAGCACAATATGTAATGGGAAAGCTTAAAGCTGAAAACCCCCAACTATTTGTATATTATAATGATAGAGTTCATGTAACAATACATAGCACAAAGCCCCTCACAAGCTCTTAGCACTATCTCACATGATACACACTACACAAGCTCAGATCAAGCAAGTCACATGCTCCAATCCTGTCCACCTGTTAGCCTGCCTCTATTGTGCAATCCAACCTGGATAATTGTGAGATCCAAGTTCGAATCCCACTAGTATTAATTGCGCAATTCTCATTGGAATCTCCATCAATCTGGGGTAAAAAATCATGCACCAGTATGGTCACAACTGATAGTCAACCTTCTCTTTCACCTACCTCCATCACTGATCTCCACTGAAACTGTCCATGCACTGAAGTTAACTGATGTGTTCATTAGTTGATTTATGAGTTAATAATTAGTGAATTAATTAATAATTAATTCACACCACTCATCACTAGTGTATTAATTAGTTAGACTAAATACAACTAGTTCAACTATGTTTAACTGAGTTAAACTGAACACAACTCCATCAACTCCTCAATCAACTCCACCAAACTCACTCACATGAGTTCTAACTGAAGTCATCATGCAATAGCTCCACTTAGACCCTAGGAATAGCGTAATTCCTTCTGTCAGCTGCATGTGCCACGTCCAGGCATCAAACTGAAGTGCTCCAAGAGGATAAGATAATGTTTATAGTCCAAATATTATTAAGAGCTAATAATATTCGACATATCTATTTTTAGACTGGCAATCTAAAAATAGATTCCGCCCAGTATGTCTAAAAATAGAAGTCCATATATTTTTCCAACTTGACCATCCCTCCAAAAATAGCATCCTGCAACTCATAGAATCATGATCAATATGTCTAAAAATAGACATAGTCTAAAAATAGACTTTGCGCCAAAAATACCCTGCGGGCCCACTTAGTGAAGGCGACTTCTTTCCACTAAGCTCTGTCATCTTGTTGCATTCTCAACACTCCCTCTCAACAAGATACAGATTATCTGCAACCCCTATCCTGCCCCTATGGTATTCGAATTTTCTCCTGGTGAGCGCCTTCGTCAAGATATCAGCATCCTGATCCTTCGTAGGAATGTATGAAAGTAACATGATCCTCCGCTGCACACAATCTCTTATATGATGATACCGGATGTCAATGTGTTTGGATCTATCATAAAATACTGGATTAGCTGAGATTTTGATGCAACTCTGGTTATCACAATAAATCACAGTAGGCTCCAAGTGTGAACCAAACAACCCGACCAGGATCTTCCTCATCCATATAGCCTCGCATGCAACCAAAATTTCTGCCATATATCGAAGCTGCTTTCTTCCTTCTGTGCTGGCGAGTGCCACGGATCTGCACTTCTGCTATACCAAGAAAGCGCATTTGTCGACCGTCTGAAAATCCCTCGAGATGTGCTCTTTAAGTCGGGTGGGCTTCCTGTTAAGCTGCGCTCCAGGTGAAGCCACATAGCCTCACCTCATCCTCTTGTCTGTACCCACAATCCATATCTTGATGTGCCTCTGAGATATCTCGATACATGCTTCCCCGCCTTCCAAAATAGCTTGGTAGGCTTAACCATAGATTGTGAAAGCTGGTTAGCAGCGTAGCATATGTCAGGTCGTGTATTGACTAGATACATAAGCGACCTCACCAACTGTTGGTAAATAGTGGCATCCACTACCTCAGCCGATGTAGCATCCTTTTTCCTCCAACCACCAGGAAGAGGAGTGTCGATAGGCTTGCAGCCATGCATGTTGAACTTCTCCAGTATCTCTCGGACATACTTGCCTTGAGACACAAACAATCCATCACTGCGCTGCCAAATTTCCAATCCCGGGAAATAATGAAGGAGGCCCAAGTCCTTCATCTCAAACTCTTTCGCAAGATTAGCCTTGCATGAGAGTATCAACTGTTCATCACACAGCCGAGGAAATCAAATCATCTACATAAAGTACAATGATCGGCAACTTACCCTCCACCACAATCTGGTATAGGTTCGGATCCGCCTCACTCTTAGAGAATCCAAGTCCGGTGAAATAACTGTCTATCCGTGTGTACCAAGCACGAGGTGCTTTTTTCAACCCATACAACGCTCTCTTGAGCCTGCACACATGCGAATCGCTGCTGAAGATCTTGAAACCTTTGGGCTGCTCTATGTACACCTCCTCCTATGTGACTCCGTTGAGGAACACAGTCTTCACATCCATCTGATGAATGTGCCACCCCATCTGCGCTGAGAGAGCAAGAATCGTACGTATGGAAGAATACCTTGCGACAGGTGCAAAGGTCTCCTCATAATCGATCCCCTCAATCTATGAAAAGCCTTGGGAAACAAATCTTGCCTTGTACTTCTCCACACTCCCGTCAGCTGCCTGCTTCACTTTGTAGATCCATCTCAAACCCACCACTGATTTCCCTTCTGGTCTCGGGACAATCTCCCATGCACTGTTTCTGACAATCGAATCATACTCTTCCACCATGGCATCTACCCATGCGGGGCCACCACAGCTTCCTCGAAAGAGGATGGATCTGTCACGACACACTTGCTCATAAGAGCCATGTATCTAGTATACCAGTCCGATGACTGTCTCTGTCTGCGCTGTGCTGTAGGTGGTCCTACAACCTTCTCTGCATCTTGAGCCTGTCGCTCAACTTCTGTAGTGCGCTTCCGCCCTCTGATGGTTGGCGCTGCATGAGTGGTCTCTTCCACTCCATGAACTTCCTATTGTGGCTGATCCACATCCTAAAGCTCATCCTTAGGAACTAATAGCTCCTCATCTGCATGCAAGTGTGGCTCCCTCTCAAGCGAACACTTCATGGCTTTCTCCTCCTGAAATTTGATATCCCGTCGCACAACAGTCTTGCGACTGTCTGGAAAATACACATGATAGTTGTGGGGCATATCAGTGTACCCCACAAATATCCCAACCTCCGCAGTCGGCTCCAGCTTCTTCCTGGTATCCTTCGTCACATGAATGTAAACAGGTGAACCAAAAATCCTCAAATGGGAAATATCAAGCTTCTTACCAGAAAACGCCTCCTCAGGTGTACTCATGCCAAGTATCCTGTGAGGACAATGGTTCTGCACATATACTGTAGTATTGCATGCCTCCGCCCACAAGTGAATGGGTAGGCCCTGATCATGCAACATCGCCCGTGCAGCACCCACGATCGTTCTGTTCTTCCACTCAGCAACCCCGTTTTGCTGTGGGTTATGAGGTGTTATGATCTCTCTTCGAATTCCTTCTACGCTGCAAAAGTCCTTGAATTCACCAGAGATGAATTCACCACCATTTTTGCTCCTAAGAGCCTTCACCTGCTTCCCCGATTCTTTCTCAACCAGTGCCTTGAACTCAAAGAAATTTGAGTATGTCTCACTCTTCTTCTGCATGAAGAGGATCCAGCACTTACGAGAAAAATCATCAAAAAATATCACATAGTACCTGTGCCTTGTTGTCGAAGCTACTGAGAAAGGTCCACACACGTCTGTGTGAATTCTCTCAAGGATCGTCGTGGCACGACTATCCTTCTCGTGAAAGGTGGCTTTCAAAATTTTTCCCAAGGTACACCCCTTGCACTGATCTGAATTCACAAGAGTGCCTTTAGGAAGCCCAATAGAAATCTGCTGCATTATCTTCAAAGCTCCATGGTGAAGGTGGCCCAATCTCCGGTGCCACAACTTGCCATCATCCCGGCTCACCACTCCTTCTACCTTGCATGCCATTGCTGCACAACCATCTACCTGAAACTGATAAAGGTTCTTAACTCGAACCCCTATCCTCCAGGTCTCACTAGTTTCCTTACTGTGCAGGAAAGCCTTTCCCTTGCTAAAGACAACATCATATCCCTTGTCTTATAACATTGCCACAGAGATAAGATTCTTCATCAATCCTGGAACATGCATCACATCCTTCAATACGAAGGGTTTACCAGAGTCCCTCTGAAAGGAAATGGTACCGATACTAGTCGCACTGTATCTACCATCATCGCCCATCTCGATGTGCGCTCCAAGATCTTTCTCATCCAGATCAGTAAACAAATCTCGATCTCCTGTCATGTGAAAAGACACACCACTGTCCAGAAACCACACTGATCCTGCCACACTTGAGACCAAGCATGTGATCAGTGAAATCAACTCAGCGCGAGCTAAGGCCTCTCCCGCGTGAATCCGCCAATTTTGCTTGTTTTTCTTCTGTGGACAATTTGTGGCATAATGTCCGTGTTGGTGACAATGAAAGCACTTCACCTTGGACATGTCCTGCTTCTTGCCTTTCGCACCGGAATGAGAAGCTTTCTTACTCTTCCCTTTCTTTTCTCTGGCAGCCAAAGCACAATTCTCTTCATCGGAGTTCTTTGATGATGATCCGTCCCTGGTACTTCGCCTTATCTCCTCTTGCACAAGATCCGACCAAAGTCGCTCCCATCCTAGCAATTTCTCCCGACCATTGACAGAGTCCTGATAGGTATGCCAACTCTTCGGAAGCCCAAGGAGAGCCAAACTCACCAAGTCCTCATCATCAACAGTCACCCCCACACTTCCCAGCTCATCCCTGCATTGGATGAACTTCGTGAGGTACTTGGGCATACTGTCGCCTTTCTCCATCTTTATGTTTCTGAGTTTATCCTTGAGCGCCAACTTCCTCTGGTCGCTCTTGATTTGGAATAAATCTATCAAGGCTTTCCACATCAAGAATGGAGAAGCCTTACCATGCAGGCTGGACACTATGTGATCCTTCACGCCCTCCAACAGAATCCTTCAACACTTTTCTGTCTTCTTTTGCCAAGCCTCAATTACAGTAGCATTGCTAGAAGTAGGCTTTGGGACTTCAGCATCTATGAACTCCTTCAACCCATTGTCATCTAACACTGCCTCCATCCTGTCTTTCCATGCAATATAATTCGAGCTACCCTCAAGGGCATACTTCAATTGCAATCTGTTGAAAGACATCTCAACTTCGACACCAAGAAAACACTGTTGCAAATTCGAATTCCACCAGCACAAAACTCAACCGCTTCAATGTTCTGCAATTGCTCCAATAATCAATATCACTCTAATACCATGTATAAATTTGAATAATAGTTAAATTATTCACTGATATTATCCTGATCACACACTATTTGAGCTTCATGCATAATACATAACCTCTTCTACTATTGATCATCAATTTGCGGAAATTAAACAATCGCATGCGCACATTAAAACCACATAATCAATCACACATATAAACACAGTATGTAATGGGAAAGCTTAAAGCTGAAAACCCCCAACTATCTGTATATTATAATGATAGAGTTCATGTAACAATACATAGCACAAAGCCCCTCACAAGCTCTCAGCACTATCTCACATGCTACACACTACACAAGCTCAGATCAAGCAAGTCACATGCTCCAATCCTGTCCCCCTGTTAGCCTGCCTCTATTGCGCAATCCAACCTGGATAATTGTGAGATCCAAGTTTGAATCCCACTAGTATTAATTGCACAATTCTCATTGGCATCTCCATCAATCTGGGGTGCAAACTCATGCACCAGTATGGTCACAATTGATAGTCAACCTGCTCTTTCACCTACCACCATCACTGATCTCCACTGAAACTGTCCATGCAATGAAGTTAAATGATGTGTTCATTAGTTGATTTATGAGTTAATAATTAGTGAATTAATTAATAATTAATTCACACCACTCATCACTAGTGTATTAATCAGTTAGACTAAATACAACTAGTTCAACTATGTTTAGATTAGTTAAACTGAACACAACTCCATTAACTCAATCAACTCCACCAAAATCACTCACATGAGTTATAACTGAAGTCATCATGCAATAGCTCCACTTAGACCCTAGGAATAGCGTAATTCCTTCTGTTAGCTGCATGTGCCACATCCAGGCATAAAACTGAAGTGCTCCAAGAGGATAAGATAATGTTTATAGTCCAAATATTATTAAGATATAATAATATTCGACATATCTATTTTTAGACTGGAAATCTAAAAATAGATTCTGCCCAGTATGTCTAAAAATGGAAGTCCATCTATTTTTCCAACTTGACCAACCCTCCACAAATAGCATCCTGCAACTCATAGAATCATGATCGACATGTCTAAAAATAGACTTTGCACCAAAAATACCCTGCAGGCCCACTTAGTGAAGGCGACTTCTTTCCACTAAGCTCTGTCATCTTGTTGCATTCTCAACAGTTAGTCTGTTTGCCCATAGGGCATCCACCAACCTTTTATCCCAGGTTTTCTTGTTATCCTCTAATAACTTCTTGATGATGTTGACTAGGCTTTTCTTTGAAGATTCTGTTAGTCCATTACCTTGAGGGTAATAGGTAGTGGATTGGCCTAGGGTGATATGGTATCGGTCACAAAAATATACCATTTTTTTGGATTTGAAGGAAAAAACATTATTAGTGATGAGATTTTGTGGGCATCCAAATCTAGAAAGAATGTTATTCTCAAGAAATAAAATAATGACAGAGTCTGTGGCCTATCTAGAAGGGATGGCTTTTATCGACTTGGTAAAGTAGTTAGTGGCTGTCAATATCCATTTATGTTGGGCAGAGGAGGGTGGGTGAATGTCACCAATGAAGTCTAAAACCCATTGTTTAAATGACATTTCTACCGAGATATGTTTGAGGGGTAATGGTAAGAGTTTTTTATTCCATTCAAATATTTGACATTTGTGACAGGAGGTCACATACTTTTGGACATCTGCAAAAAGTGTGGGCTAGTAAAAACTTGCCCTCAAAATTTTGTTAGTAGTTGTTTTCCAGTATAAGTGTCCTCTACAATCTCCTGCATGAAATTCCTGCATGACTTTGTCAGCTTCATCTTTTAATAAACAATTTAACAAGATGCCACCATGATATTTCCAAAATAAAACATTATCTAAGATACAATATTTCATTGCTTTCATTTGTAAGAATCTACTTTTGGTTTTAGATAAACTAGGAGGAGATTGTAAGTTGAGTAAAACAAATGTAAGGTCTGCATACTAGGGTGAATCTATGAAAGCTTCACTGATTTTTGGAGTCACCATCTCTTCCTGATCATCTATGGAAGCAACGAAATTTATGTCTAAGGCTTGACAATTCGATTCTGCCATGAGTTTGGCCAAACCTTGGCCTTTAATTAATTTTGTAGGCTTGATCTCAATGTCATATTCTAGTATCCTGGCAATCCATTTGCCTCTTTTTCCATCAGTCCCGTTCTGAGTTAGAATGTCCTTTACAACTGAGTTTGGAACATATGCTATTATGTGAGAGTATAAAATGTATACTCTGAAATCTTTTATGGCTTTCACTAAAGCAAGATCTTGTTTTTCCATGATATTATACTTAGTGTTGCATCTCTCAAATTTTTACTGAAGAAAGAAATGGGTTGTTCATGGCCCTCATCGTTCTTTTGCAACAAGACTGCTGCAATGGTGTGCTCTAAAGAAAATGAAAAAATTATGAAATCTCTGTTAAAATTAGGACTTATGAGGACAAGTGTTTTAGTAAGGGCTTCTTTGACTGCTTCAAAAGACTGCTTAGCCTCTACTATCCACTTAAGTATTGAATTTTTTTTTAACATGCTATTTAAATTTATAATTAGTTATGCTAAGTTAGGGATGAATCTTCTAGGAAAATTTAATTTTCCTAAAAATGCTTATAATTATCTAATGTTTTTAGGATGAATGATATTTAGGATTGCTTCTATTCTAGCTAGATCAATTCTAATGCCCTCTTTTTAAATAATGTGTCATAGAAGTTTTCCTTCTTCTAATCCAAAAAGTGGCTTTTTAGGATTTAAGGATATGCCAAACTTTCTACATTTTATGAATACTCTTCTTAGATGATCTAGATGTTCATTATATGACTTGGAAAACACTGTGATATCATCTAGGTAAATGACTAAAAAGTCATGGATTTCCTTTGCAAAGGTTATGTCCATGGATCTTTGGAATGTTGCTCCAGTATTCATCAGTCCAAAGGGCATTTTCAAGTACATGAAAGTTCCCCAGGGAGTGGTGAATGTAGTCTTAGCTTGATCTTCAGGTTGGAATAGGATTTGGTTGTATCCAGAAAATCCATCAAGTAATGAAATTATGGATGACCCTACTACCCTCTGGAGAATGTGGTCCATTTTAGGGAAGGGATAGTTATCCTTCAGTGATACTTTTTTCAAGTTTCTGAAATCAACACAGAGTCTGATTTCTCCTGTTTTCTTTCTAGTGGGGACTAAATTAGAGACCCAATAATAATATCTGATGGGTGCTATGTTTTAAGAATCATACATCCTTTTAAATTCTTTCTCTATTAATGGCATAAGAACAGGGTTAATTCTTCTTAGCTTTTGTTTAAAGGGCTTCTGATTTTGTTTAATTGGCATCTTATGATGGATAATGCTGGTATCATAAGACTCGAGGTCTTCATAATTCCAGGCAAAGATGTCTTGGAACTCTTTAAACAAGCTAATGTACTTCAACTTTTCAGCTGGAGGTAAGGTCTTAGATATGTTTATAAGCTTGGGATTTTCCTTTGTTCCTATGTTGCATTCCTCTATATCTGAACTTAGAGGCTCCATTTTAGGTTTTCTAGCTACATCATTAGAGTTAAAGAGGTCTTCTAGTGGGGTTAATCCCTTAGGCAAAATGTTGTATTTAAGGTTTAAAAATTCTGATTCATCATTGATTAATTCCTCAATTTCTATTGTTTCTAATTGTTCGATTTTTAGTTTAGTGAATCTAGTTGGTTCTATATTATTTACATTATTTACATCTATTTCATTATTTATGGTATAATTTAATGTACAGTCTGTGTCTATATTACAGTTCTGAAATTATCCTTCAGAAATCATAGAATCAAGAATTTGTTTGTCTTGTGAAAAGATTTTCCAATACTTTAAATTATTAGGTATGGTTGGTCTATGTCTTATTTTAGCTGTGTACTGATGATTTGGCTGAAAGGGCAACCTGCATGTGCTGGAAAAGTGGCCAAGATATGTGCTTGCATATTCTACTTTCTTGGAATAACAACAAATTCAGTCTCAAGGAAACATCTTATCAAGTCTAGGATGGTTTCTCTGTAACACCTAAGTCTAGGGTTATTAGTAATGTACTCTCCCTTAACTTGTTTTATAATGAGTTCTAAGTCTCCCATGATGGAAACTCTTTTAGCCCCAAGTTTTCTTACGATTTGAAGGCCTAGCACTAATGCTTCATATTCTGCCATGTTGTTAGTGCATTTGAAATTTAATCTGTAAGAATGTCCTTCTGAATGATCATATTCTAAATTGTAGATCCATACTCCAGCTCCTTCTCCTAATCTATTTACAGATCCATCAAAATCTAAATGCACAAAGATTCATGTGTTATATTTTCAATATCGACTTCTTTATGTTTCTCTTCTACAACTGTGATTTTATCTTTGTCATTGTCTGAATTACATAAGATAAATGAGTCCAGATGAGAATGCATTGAATAGATAGGGTAATTTTGTGGTATGTATAAAATTCTTACCATGTATTTCATCAAGGTTTCTCTATATAGCTTCCTTTTTTGACCAAACATAGAAATGGTAGCATGTGACATGTCTAATTGTAGTGATCCATATAATTTTTCTCCCCATGAGCGAGATAATAACATACCATATTTGGGAGGGATATCAGCAACCACTATGTCCATAATGATACACTTTGCTGGGCACTGGACTAGAGTTACAGACAAATCTTTGATCAGGCCAATGCATTCGACTTGACTAGAATCAAAGGAGAAAAGGTACTTGTAGGGTTTGGTGATGCCTAAGTTTATTTTTTCCATGACTGCTTTAAACATTAAGTTAGAGATGCTCCTAAATCCAACATAGAATTATGTAATATTTTATCATGAATTTTTAAGCTAATATAGAATGGAGTGACACCCCCTTGTTGATGTTTTCCATTTACTTCAGGACCAAATAATAACTCAGTTTGATCATCATTGAGGTTGAAAGCATATTCACCTTCACCTATGTTTAATGTTTCATTAATCTGTGCCTTGTATGAGTCATTTTTCACCTTCTCTATTAAAGGAAATGTTATTCTTAATTTGGCTATCTCAATTTTGATATTGAATGGCATTTGAGTTTTGCCTAATTTAATTATTTCATTTTTACCAATTGTGGTTTTGTCTTCTTTATTAACACTTGGTAATTCAGCTTGTGTGTCAACTGTTTTGTTTTCAACTTCTTTGTCTGGAAAGGTTTGAGTAGCAGTTGATGCGATTTCTACAATATTTGGGGTGGAAGCATTATGAGATTCTCTAGGGAGAATTTGTATAATTTTGGGCACAGAAGCTTCTATTGTTTTCTTAGTTTGGGTGTGGACTGATTTCTTGATAGGAACCTCAGTGTTCTTTTTGCTTCTAAGGCTATACTATTTATGAACTTCGTAGATAGTAGATTCATAGCCTTGTTTGTAGTCAAAGGGCTCTACAGACTCTAATTGTAATTGATGTAATATGTACAACTCCTGTTCTTCGTGGGTAAGAAAAATGGAATCTTATTTGTTTACTCCCATCAAGTTTATCTGGGTGTCCTAGTCTTATTCATGCTGTTGTGAACTTTCAACATAATTTTCTTGGAAAGGTAGTCTTAGCTGTTGATCAGGTAAAACTTCTCTCGATTTACTAGTATTAAGATTTTTCCTAAAGTTGGGGTTTCCAATTTGGGGACCTTGTTGATTTTCCCATTGAGGTTTTCTTTCCATGTTCTCTAGTATATCCATTAGTATTTTTACATTTTTAGCTAAACTATCTATCTTAACATCTGAAGTGGAAGGTTCTTTCTTAATGGTCACTCTCCTCTCATTCCTCATCCTAGCTCTTTTAGCTAGTAAGTTAGCTTCTACACTAACTGCATCACTCTGCATCTGTTTTAAAGTTGCAAGGTTTCTTTCTCTTAACTGATAGGACATGTCAGCATCAAAACCATTTGGAAATTTAAATAGGGCCAAGCCTGGTGGAGGTTTAATATTCAATGGAATTGCATTGTAAAAGTTGTTAAACCTAATACAGTAATCCTGAACGGATTCATTAGGAGATCTTCTAATGTTCTCATATTCAGATAATATCCGGAGAGGGTTTTTATTTCTTTCCCATATATTTATAAAAAATTGGTGGAAAGCAACTAAATCAACAATATAACCAACAGGTAAAGATTTAAAACATTTTTTAACATCTCGTGCTAGTGTTTGTGCAAACAATCTCATTTGTACATCTGCCTCATCAACTTCATGTAACTCAAAATAATATGTCATTTTATCTACATGTTGTTGAGAAGTATACTGACCAATACCATCGAACTGAATTTTTTTACTCTGGTAATCTTGTGGCATGGCATGTAAAAGGGCCTGTAAGGCCAAAGGGGAAAATCTGGCTACCATGGCTAAGATTTTAGCTTGACTTAGAGGTAAAGCAGTGGTGCTTGGAGATGGAATTGAAACGTTAGTTTGGATAGGAAGTTGAGGTATGAATGGTTTTGGGGAATGAATTGTGGTGGAAATTACAGGTGAGGTGGAACTGAATGAGGTCGTATTTACAGTTTCTAAAGATACTGTAGAGAGTGTAGGGGTAGCAGCAGTTAGGGAAACTAGTTCAAATTACTATTGAAAATAGCCTTCGTCTGTGTCTTTTATCAAAGTTGAGATTAAAACATCAATTTTGTCAAAAGTATCTAGAACCAGTTGATCTAAATTAGGTTGTATATTATCCTTCTTTGATTCAATAAATTAAATAAAATTGGGGTCTATTACAGTATTATGGACTAATTTTTCAGATTTGGTATGAAATAAAGAATTCTCAAATGATAAATCAAATTGAATATCCTGTATGCTTGATAACTTCTTAGGAAGTGAATTTTCTTTGATTAACTCACTACTACTTCCTTGAATCTCTACTATTTTAGGTTTTCTTAAAATTCTGTGAGGATCATCAACAATTGTAGTAGGCTATGGATTAGGATGGCCCTTGTATAATATGTTCTTTTAGAAGCCAGAATTTTAACTTACTATGATAAATTGAAACAACCTTTTTTAAAACCTTAATGTGAAAAATGAGGAAAATTGTTTCCTTTAAGATTTATTTTAACTAGGGACTGATTTTTCCCTAGTATGGTCGCCACTAAGTTATCACTCTGAAATTTCCAAAGGTTGTTTTTATCGTTAAAAAGAAATATCAGAGGTAACTACAAAATTACTTTGGAGCTTAGGATATAGCCTTCCTAAACTCAGAGAGGGCTCTCTCTATATGATTTAACTTTGTTTATTTAATGTATATTAGGATAGTTATGTATGCTTAATTGGATTGATTTTGATTTGTTGGTGTAATTAATGAACTAGATGAATAGGTGCTTTTCCATTTTCCATTGGGCTATGGAGTCAATATACTTTGAAACATAACAAAATGAAATTATGAAGAAAGTGTTACAGGGCAAGATAGGTGAGCAATATCGGATCTGAAGGCTGAATGGTGAAGTGATCTTTCAATCAGGATCAAGGAGCAATTGAGAATTCCTTAAACCAGATAATGAAGAAGGGTGAAGAAGTTAATCGTGATCTGAGGGCAATTAAGAATTATCTAAACCGGATATCAGAAGAAAACACAGAAATGTATAACAGTTAAAAGCAGAGTGTAAATTTTAAGAAAATTTTACAATAATATTTCTATTATAACATTCATATTTAGGACACATATAAGTTTATGGAATACTTAGAAAGAAAACATGAACAATTGAAATTTATAATTCACTGAGATAGCTCAACACATGAATCCTGTAAATAAGTTTATTTATAACTTGTTCAGTCTGTCAACTGGAAATTGGTACAATAACCCTTAGGAAAGAGATCAGTTAGCCAATGAAATATTTAGAAATCCACACTTGATACTTCAAATGATGAAGTATTTATACAACATATTACAAAAATATCCTGTCAACCGACTGGGATTTATTCTAGGAAAATAAAATATCTTTATACAAAAAGATAGTGACACCTTTCAACTGTCTGATATCTAGCCCTGATTCTTTGCTTATTGTTATATGTCTGTTCTTTCACCCTTTATAGTAAATCATCCCACTTATCCCATGTTTCTTCATCTGGGATTTTTATTTTCATCATCCTGTGGTAAATCTCATCTTCCTCTGAATATCTAGAAAATTTAGGCTTATTTACAAAAAATTGATTTACCTCATGCTGGAGGTAAAATAAGCTTTCTAGAGTTTGAAGGAGCACCTTGCTTGTGGGAATGCCCTTCATTGAGGAAATGTTGGAAGTTTCTTTGGCCACTTCCCTTAACTTCTTGACATAATCCTCATGTCTCATGATTTTTTCATTTATTACTAGAGGGCTAGGCAGACCCTTCTGTCTCAATATATCAAACTTGTTAAAAAACCTATTCAATGTGAGTTCCAAGGTTTGACATTTCTCCTCAAGCTGTAGCAGTAGATTTCTTTTGGAAATCATTTTATTTACTTCTAGGATAGTCTCTGTTCTGTCAGCTATCCCAAGCTCTTCTAATTCATACTTATTTTTAGAATTCAGGAATTTGATTATTTCAGAGGCTTCCTCTAGTTTCTCTCCAAGGTTGACTTTGACTTTCTGAATTTCCTCACCAGCTTTCCTCACCAAGTCGTTTTGATCAAATATAATCTGTATAGAAGGCCAAATATCATTAACTTAGTTAATGATATTGGCCCACAATTTCTGTTTTTCTTGGGCTAAAGGCTCTGTTAATGAAAACTCCTTTTCTAGATTATGGATTCTGTTAGTCAGTCTATTGGATTTCTGTACTTCAGCTTGATGCATTACTTCTGCCAATTTATTTTCATCCTTTGAGCTCTTTACCTGTTCCTTGAGATTATTAATCTCTATAGTTTGAATGGACATATATTCCATTGATTTGATTTATCTGATGGCCTCACCAATGGGAGGGGCTATGGGTATTGCTAATGATGGTGCTGGTGTAGATACTAGTGTTGATGTAGATACTATGGGAATAACAGTAATGGGAACTACTTCCATGTTAGTTTGTTTTTATTGTACAAGATATTCATCTCTGTCTCCATTTCCTTTAGCTGAGCTGTCAACTGGATAATTAAATTCATCATCTCATCCTTTTGATTGTCTGTCTCCAAAACCTCCTTGGTTTGTGGATACTTAGTAGTTGGTTGTTTTAACTATTTCTTCAGTGCAACTATGTCTGAATTTTTCTTCTTTATAAGTTCTTCAGTTGCCTTGATGTCAGTTGGATTATAGCCAATTTTAATTACCAACTCTTCCACTGACTTAATCCTGTTTTCTTTTGCTTGTGATGATGCTCTCTCTAGCTTTAACTATGACTGTACATTTACTAGGGAGTTCTGCAACTTCTGGACACCTAGAGATTTATGTGTCGTGGTTGAATATATCATCTCTCCGCCTGCTTGTGAAATTCAATTTGGTCAATTAGATGCAAGTCCTTGGTAGGAAATTTAAAACCTATTTTATTATAGTCTTCTGAAGTTTTGGGGGCCTGTACCTTCGGCTGTAGGAATGTAATTTGCATTTTATTTGTCCTGAGGTAAAACCCTGAAAGCAACCTACTTTGATCACTGGGAGTTTTCTTTCATTATTGTGCATATGTAAAAACCTTCAATGCTTCATTTTTAATTTAATCTCTTTATATTTCTCAATGATATCCTTTTCCATCTCAACTAGCTTACTGGATGTTGAAATATCTGCACTATTTTTGTTTTGAATGATTTCTGCACTGGAAGATGATGGTAGAGGTGTTTCTTCTATATAAGGTGTAGGTGTATCATCCCTAATAACAATCTCCTTCTCTATTTCAATTGTCTCATCGTGTTCTATTACTGGGTTCAACTTTGTTTTATTTATGTACATAATCTTGAATTCATTATCATATGTAGCTTCTACAGAGTAAGAGCCTTCTTCTCTAGACCTTTTTGAATTCCTATCCTGTGGGTCTGGAGTAAGCAGAATGGAACTAGTATACGGATGCTCCTCCACCTCCTGTAGATTATTTTCCAACCACTCTGACTGGTTGGAATATTTCTCAATCTCAAGCTTAGATTCATGGATGAAAGGGGTGAGTTTAGACTTAATACTTAATTTACTTATGACACCCAAGGGGTCATATGACCACTTGAAACTGTTGCTGAACTTTAACTCCTAAAGGAATCTATCTACTTCCTTTCCATCATTCCTACTGTTGCATACAAAGGGCCCTAGTTTTTTTATTATTATTTTGAGCTGGATTTTATTTTTGGCTGAAAGGAAGTTTACCTCATCAGAATTCAAGATCTGTCTAATGTACTCTAATGCAAATATCCTCACTCGGAGGTATTTGGGAAGCTTGTAAGGGACTAGTTGGCTTCCATACACTCTTATCTCTGTGTGATTCTGTTATAAATACTAGTGACCTGTGTTGTTTTGGTTAGATAACTGTAGAAATTTTCTGATTTCATCACTGATTCTAGGTTGAATGATGTTTATAAGCATATTAACCACTGGGTATACACAAGAATCAATAAAGTATTTGAAACTAAATTCATTAGAATCCTTCTGATCAAGGATGTCCAAAATATTACAGACTAGGGATTACCCTCTGTGTCCAGTTTTTGTAGGTTGACTGTAAGCCTTTCAGACTGAAAATATATGAAAAAATGAAATAATACTGAGGATTATTTGAACACTCCTTCTGGCAGTTTGATCAGTTGATCATGCATGGTATCTGCCAGGAATTGAGTAAAGTTGAAAAGTATAGCTGGAGGATGGCTCGGGAAAAAGGTAGAGAGGAAACCAAGGATGGATCCATCTACCCACTCATCAGTAAAATATCCTATGATACAAGACAACATGGTCACAATTTGTTTGGTTCATTCTGGGAACATGGTAGCAGAGTATGGTGGGTTGTTTTTAGGAGTTTGCACTGATTCAGGGAGGAAAATCTCAAATATTTGAGACCTCTTAGGAAAATCTAGCTTTATGTAAAGCTCAGTGAGGGTCTCAATGGAGAAAAGCATTCCCTCTGGTTGTGATGGAATATACAACATTTGGTTAATGGATTGGGCAGTGATTGTAATTAGAATTTCTTGGTCAGGGGTGACTATGGCTCTTTCATTTGGAAAATAACTGAGTTGGCAAAGTCTACTGACTTCAGGGAATTGGTGGGTTTGTGGAATTGTGTATTTTGGAAGGTTAGAGTTCCACAAATTTATATCATCTGCCTGATCAAAAAACTTGTCATGGCTCCAACAATGGTGCTCCAAGAGATTGCTGTCAATAATTGTGTCGACTATTTTAAAGTGCTTATCAGCCAGTGGAGTGTGGTTGATATATAAAAGGGTTGGTTGTAGAGGGTTTACTGTTTGGATGGTCTTAGAAGACATTGATTTGATTCATTTATTAATTAAATTTCTTAATTGATGGTGGTGGGTACTCATAATTACCTGGAGTACCGAAGTTTATGTTGTAGAAGGGGTCCGGGCTGCAGCGAGGCTTCAATCTGGTTAGCGATGGTGGCTTCATTATTTTTTGAAAGTTGAAAAAGGTAGGTAAATGAGAGAAATAATGGGGTTTTGTATTTTGAAATCGGTGGTTTATCGCATGCCTTGGAAGATGGTTTATGGTTTGGGAGGGAGGGGGTGCGATAACACCAGGAGATATTGCGTGGAATGGGAGCGAGCGGAGAAAACAACCCATTTTGCACCCCCACCCTCGATTTTAAACATTGAACGTTGAGGGGTGAGAAAATAATCTTTAGACGTTCGATCTATTCGATGCTGATTGGATGGTAGGCAGATTTGCGGGCTTTTAAAGGAGGTGGGTTCGGGAAACAAATTATGCAAAGGGGTCAAATGAAAGTGGGGTAGAATTAATCTTTTTGCGCTTTAAAACTATTAAAAGTGGGTTTTTGTGTTTCTATGAAAATGTGGAGTTTTTTGTTAGTCATCAATAATTTTTTCTATTTTGTAGATGACTAAATACTTGTCCTAGATTTCTAAAACCAAGATTCATGAATATTGTGAGTTTTAGAAATCTCACTGTCTTCATTATCCTTAGGATAATTTTTTCACTATCTCACTACTCTGCCATTCCCTGGTTAGCCAACCACTCCTAAATGATCCCTCATGGGCTCATGTCACTCATCTTCATCCTATTTTTCCCACCCTATGATCACAACACTCTGTTTTTCCTTTGTCTCACCTCTCCACTTGCCACCTAGGATCACCAATCAACTTACTCTTTCCCATATTCACCAGATGCCTCAGGCATCGATGGTCTCAAAAATATCTCTGTAGGCTCTTTAGATAAATCAAGTACATTGGATTTTGGATCTTCAATACATCAAATTGTCAAAAACTTTGTTTTTCATACTTAAAGACCACAAGCCAAGTTGATCATGGGGATACTTTTATGTGACTGAAAGTGTCAAAACATCAAAAACCATCAAAAGGGACTAGATCAGTATGTCATGGCACCTCCAAATCATAAGTGGCCAAAGATGGATTTTTCATACATAAGGATCAATGAAAAAGAAGAAACCATATTTCAAGTCACGCACACTTAGAAATATTAAAAGGGGTTAAAACATGATTTCAGTTTCACACTGCAAGAAAAATAGGTTTTGACAAGTGCTAAGAAAGATGCCAGCAAAGGAAAAAGAGCCACTGAAAGGTCTTTCAATTCACCTGCACAAGAAAAAGGTCAAAAGATTATCAGTCAGTTGGAGCAACTCAGAAAACATTAGCAAAGTGGGTTTTTGATTTTAATTTATTTCCCTAAAGGTATAAAATACCATTTTTCTCTCCTCCCATCTTATTTTTCATTTAAAAAGAGCAAAAAACATTCAAGGAGAAATTTCTGAGTTTCAAAAGAGAATCTAGGCAAGGTTACTTGGCGCTACACTTTGGTGTAGGCACTGTGCTTAGGGGAGATTCCGCAGTGTATTTTTACACTGTGCTGCGCTTACAAGGGAACATGCTGCGCTCACAAGTGGGCGCTACCCGTTCGCCTAGTTTTTCCTGATAGGCAGGGCATCGTGCAGTGCTGCGCCCAGAAGGAAGCTCGAAAGGCCCAGAAATGCACCAGGTGCTACACTTAGAGGGCCCGATAGGCCAAAAAATCATTCAGCACTGCGCTTAGGGAGGACCAGGCAGGCTTGCACATAGGCAGCGCTGCGCCCAAGAGGACCTAATAGGCATAGGCTTGCACGTGGGCAGAGCACTGCGCTTAGGGTAGAGGTGTCCCGACAATGCGTTCAGGCGCTGTGCCTAGGCCAGAAACCTCTTTCCACCTGCAAAATTTCCAAAAAAACAAGGGAGCCACCTCTAAGTTGCATCCAAATACCTGCAAAGGAGTCAAAAATTGGAGAAGAAGGGAGTGTCATTAGTGAAGGAGGCCAAGTGCATATGAGGCAAAAGCATAAGGGTGGGAAGTTTAACATATTTGAGCCCCAAAAAACTATGGATATTATTGCCTCTCCCATGATTCTCACATGCTTTCAAAATGTATGGTGTTTCCCGTTTTGTGAGAAGGTACAACAAGTGCAAAGCCACCCAGAGCTCACAAGGTTATTCATTCTTAACCTACATAACAAAAAATCAAGCCTTGTAGGGGTAGATTTTGAACTATCAGCAGATGCCATCTCTAGTGCTATAGGTATACCTGATGTTGGTGAAAAGTGGTTCAAGAGAGCAAAGTTGGACATGAGCTGCTATAAACCATTCCTCAAGCCTAGGTTCAAAGAAGGCTGCAAGACTATTTTCCCTTTCTCACACTTACTGGAGAGGTATGTACCCTTAATGAAGGTCATCATGAGATATTTTACATGTGAGGGGAGATACTCTAGGCTCTACTACTACCATATCATATTACTCATGCATTTTACCAGGGTTAAAATGCTTCATTTGCCTTACTACTTGTATAGGAGTATCGACAAGATGTCTTCTGTTGTTTGAAGGAGGAGTTATTCCCAACAAATGCATAGTTTGTTCCACCACTCCTTGAACAAGATGGTGGTGCGACATCATCTGGAGCAAAAAGGCATACCTTGGGAGGTGTTCATAGCTCATGAAGTATTCACAAGCCCACAACCCCATCATCAGCCAAATTTACCCACAACATCTCATCTTCCTCCCTCTACTCCTCCATCACCTCCTACTGACCATACCTCATCCTCTACACATGTCTCCCCTCCTCAAGGAAACCTCCCTTCCTCATCTTCTCTTGATGCATCAGATCAAGAAGGAAGTGGTAGTGAACAAGTAAGTGAAAATGAGGGTGAAAGTGACAATGAATAAAAAAAAAGTGAAGATGAGGGAGATGACAAGTTGAGCCAAAAGGAAGAAAACAACATGGAAACGGAGGAGGGTGATGACAGTGAAGAAAATGAAGAAGCTTACAGTGGGAATGGATCAAACAATGATGAACAAAAGGTCAGCAATGAAGCAGAGGACATGGAGATGGATGGAAATGATGATGAGACCAGTCATGAAGAAAGTAGCAATCACAATGAAAATTTTGAGAATGAGGAGGAAGAGGATAGCATGGGCACAAATGAGGCAAGTAATCAAGAATCAGAGGACGATCCTAAAGACAACAATGAAACTATGATCCCTAATGACAGTTAAAACAACAAGGCTATTAGTAATGACAGAGATGAGGGAAAAGATGAAGAGGGAAGCCAAAATGAAGACGAGGACAATGCAGAAAATGAAGAAGAGGCTGAAGGCAGCATGGAAACCAAAGAAGATAGTCATGACTGTCATGACAACAATCATGGCAGTCATGAAGACAACAAATAAAATCAAGAGGCTGACAGCCAAAATGAAGGTCACAACAGTGATGAAGCAAGAAAATATGATGAAAACACCAAGGTAATCACAATTAAGCCTCTTCCATTGACATACTACAGAGGGGAAAGCCATATGTTTGCTTCCTCTAAAAGGCAAGGGACCATGACCTCCACATCCACTAAACCACTAGAAAAAGGCAAAGAAAAGGTAAAAGAAGAAGAAGAAGATCTACATGAGGTTGAGAGAGAGTTTGAACTCATCCATGTTGATAGTGATGAGGAAAATGAAGCAAGGATCTCAAAATTGCTCCTCCAAAACAAAAATTCCCAACTTGAAGACCTCACAACCAATCTAGATAGGGCCAAGAGTGTGAATAATGCCCTTGAGATGGAGAACAAATAGCTAAGGGCACAAAATGCCATTTATGAGGCTAGAGAAATTAGAGCCCGGAAAGAAGATCGAAGAGCACAAGTAAAGCTAGAAGAATTCATGGGCACCTATGAATAAAGTGAAGATGAAGAAGGATAGGCCAGAAGAAGACCAAAAACCATGGGTTTAAAGAAATCCTTGGCAAGACAAAGAGAACAAGAATCGGCCTTGGCAGAGAAGCTCCATCTAAGTGAGCTGCTTGCCATGGAGATAGAGTATGATCGGGAGCCATGTCTAGAGAGAGCAAACATACACTTGGAGGCCAAGTTGGATAAAGCAAATAAGGATCTTGATCTCCAAAGGAAGATGACCAAGCATTATGCTCGGAGAAACCAAGTTGCAAGGGCTAAACTCAAAAAGGCCCATGCCAAAATGCAAGCACTCAAATGGGAAAAAGACCAAGAAAACCTTGGGATATTGGCTGAAGCTTCTCTACAGGCTTCTCAAACCCCATGAGGAAGGTATCCACCAATTTTGAGAAATTTTTTAGAAATTTTGGTTTTTTTGTGAATTTGGAGGCCTCTAAGCGCAACACCCCTGGCGCTACACTTTCATCTCATGCATCCTAAGAGGCATAAATTTGAATTTTTGGAATCCTCTCATAAATTACAGTATTCTCACCAAATTTCAGAGCATTTGGAGCATTTTTGACCCCTCAAAAGGCCAAAATACACCTCATTTTTCACCTTTCTGCCTCATTTTCAGGCCTGGCACTGTGCCTAAAGTAGTTTTTGGAAATTTTCCTTTTGGATAGGTTACAGGAGTTCAATCAGAAAACCAAGGGTAGTTTTGGAAAGTAGACTCAAAGGATTTCCAATGGGCCATCACAGAGCCAAATCCAACATCGGGAAGGTCACCAAGACTTGGCTGCAAGTGGACCCATTTTCTGCCTGTGAAGGCGCTACGCTTTCAGCTGCCACCTTGCCAAAAATTCAACAAAACACACTGAAAGATATTTTCGAGATTTTTTGGGCAAATCACTCCAGAGTTGGTTGAGGAGTTATGTTTAAGTTATCTTTCATTTATTTCATTAGATAATATGTGTCTTGGGCCTTGCATGGTCTCCTTACACATAAATGACATTTATGGTGTATTTATGGTTTCTAGAATCCTCTTAGTGTTTCCACCTCCTCCATCACTGCATAAATAGAGCATGGAGGTCCTATTGTAAAAGGTTGGAATTTGATGAATTTTGAGAGAAACACATGGTTTTTTGAGTTTGAAGAAGAAGTTGATGTTGTGGAATCTATGATTGGCTTGCTTTGATTGATGATGGAGAAGGCTTTCTTGTAGGATCCTTGAGCATGGTTAATGGTGATGTGTCTCTCTTTAGTTCTTTTTTTTTCATGTTATCAGTATGTTCATCCATCTATGTTGCATTAAGACAAAGGTTTTAGACTAAGAAATACTGTTCAGTGGTACCTTAGATCTGTTTGTCCTTATTGCCTTCATGTTTTCCTCTGCTGGGTTAGTTTAAAGAATCCTTAGTTGCTCTTTAGACCCACCTATGCTTGTTTATTTCATGAATGGTTTAATACAATATATGTCAAAGATGTTTTATGGTCAGCCCTGCTTGTTTGATGCTATTTAAACACTTTTATTGAGATCTTTCTTTAAAGTAATACTTGTTAGGTTTAGCCAAAGAGGTCATGTTTTGATCATACCCTTTGTCCATGCTTGAAAAGTTGCCTTAAAGGTCTTTATAGCTTGATAAATGATGTTTTGGAGTTCCCTTTTCCTTGATTTATGTTATATGCTATCTTAAATGTTTTCTAACCTTGATGGTGAAATCACTAGAAGTTAAATGAGTTTCTCGCCTTCTATAATTCACTGAATTTTTTATCTTGAATACTTGCTTGCTTGAGTTTAATCAAAGAGTTATTGGTTTGCCTTGTCTTATGATTATTTCCTTATGCTGGTTTGTGTTAAAGACCATCTTTGTTTTAAGGTACTTTTTTTAAGTATTCTTAACTGCAATTTTACACCTACCATGCTCACAAACTTGATGTTCATTTCATCTCATACAAATCTTTGAAGATCCATTTGACCATGTTAGATTTTCTCTGTGATGCACCCTGATTCATTGTTGAACTCTCCATGACATTTTGTATACTCCATAGCCCAATGATTTGAAAAAATCTCACTCCACCTATTCTACTTGATCATCTTACCCAACCAAAACAAAGAAACAAACCCATCACTTAACAACTAGCCTAAAATCAAACTCTAAAAGCAAAAAATTTCACATCCTTTGCACACAATAGAGAGAGCCCTCTCTGGGTCTAGGAAGGCTAGGTCTTAGGACTCCAAATACTGGTCTGATGTTACCCCTATTCATTTTTTCTCACCAGTCTGACAAATTACGGGTACCTAACATAATGGTGATCACAGTGGGACTTTCTGAGTATAGCAAGCCTAGACATCCTTAGAGAATTCAGAGACCCTTGTCAAATAGTATCCAATAATTCATTGCCACCTTATTGCCTAAAATAATGGTGATCACAATGGGACTTTCTGAGTAAGTAGCAAGCCTAGAGATCCTTAGAGAATTCATAAACCCTTGTCAAATAATATCCAATAATTCATCGCCACCTCATCTCCTAACATAATAGCGATCACGGTGGGACCTTCTAAGTAAGAAACAAGCTTATATATCCTTAGAAAATTTCAGAAGCGCTTATCATACAATATCTATTGATTTATCACCAAATCACTGCCTAACATAAATGGAAATCAGGGTAAGAGCTTTCTGAGTTAGTGACAATATAAGTACTCCTTAGAACTTCAAAAACCCTTATCAAATAATAGAGAACTCAAAGTGTTAGCCAATAGTAGAATCTAATTGTCTCACCATCCTATCAAAATGATGACTCAATTGGAGGACACTCATATAAACCTTAGGGCTACATAAAGGAACTCAGAAAACCCAAAAAACATCCCTAGATTGGTTTTTTTTCAGTTATTGGTGGTGGACCATAAGTACATATCCTCAAAACAACCAAAAAACATCCACCTGGCGACTCCACTAGCCTCTAGTAGGCCTAATAACCCCATTAGTTCTCACAGACTTCCCTGGAAATGAATAAATTAATCCTAATATTGTTGATGGTGGACAACAAAGTTGAAATCTTTTACCTGGCAACTCCATAACTCTCAATAGGCCTAGAGACTACACTGGTAGAAGACTCTAGACTGGTTATAATGATGCAGTGACCCTTTTTTGGACTGATTGAACAAAATGACAAGGTTGGTGGAAGAACTTCTATATAATGAAATTTCAAATTAGTTATCAGAGCTTCAGCTTGATGATGATCTCCCAAAAGCTGTCTTCCTCATTTTAAGGTCAAGAAAAATTAACCCTAAAGTTAAGAATTTTTTTCTAGAGATAGTGGTTTAAAAATATGAAACTGACATTGAAATTTTAAATTCACAAGATCAGTCATACAATTTCCGAGACCCTAAAGAATTTTTGGAAGGTCTCCCTTCCCCTAAGCAAGAAGTAATTGTATTACCTTTTGACTTTCAAGCAAAAGATGATTGTGCTTTTAAGGACTAGATTGAAGATGAGGTTTTCAAAGTAATGTTTGGGATGCAGCTAACCAACTAGTCATGAAAGGCCTAAGAGAAGAAAGTTTACATCATGATTTTGTTGATCCTGTAGCAGATTACATGGAGGTATTGATTGGATCAAGTTTCTAGACATCGATTATTTACAAGAATCAAATACATAAGAAGTTGCCACTACCTCTGATAGCCTTGATTTTAAAGACACATAATCAAGGGGTAATTTTGTTCCCTCTGACAAGAAGTCAGGTTGTCTACCTATTTTTGTTTCTGCTAAACTGGCTACACTGGAACTATTGCATCACCTAAAACAACATAAATTTCCAAGTTAGATTAGGTTTGATAGGCGCAAATAAGCTTAGTACTATGAGCATCTTTCTAGTTGTTTAATGTTGATCCAAAATGAGAAAACAAAAATAGAAAAAAGGAAAAAGAGGGCAGATTTGAAGAAGAGGTACAACCCCATACCCAAAAAATAGTTTTGCTGAAAGTGAGCAAGCCTAAATGCCACTACTTATTCAAAAATAAGGTCTTGTTCTGTCATCTAGCCTAATCATGAAAATTGTTGCTGATAGGTTAGTGAAAGTGAACTTGTCAAAACATCTAAACTTGACTTGTCAGTAGGAATAGATTAGGAAGAAAAGATACTAGTTCTCCATGGTAAAATATAAAATAAAGAGAAATATGGGGAGGCTTAACAAATGATCAATCACAACCCTCATGATTTCTAGTTTTGTTTGAACAAAAATAATGTATGTGTGCAACTTGTCCCAATGACACAACCCATGGTGAATCAGATTTCTTAATCCTGGTTTAAATCATGTTTTCAATTTCATGTCAATAGATTAGAGAATGAAGTATATCATATAGCCTAATCTTGACAAATGAATAGTCTAGGTAGAGAATAAAAGAGTTCACTAGCATAATCTGAACTCTTGGAAGAAATAAGGGTACAAGTAGATAGTTTGTTTTTGCTTTCAAAAGAAAAGAATGTCAAGGGTTTACCAGTTTAAGTGCACCCAAGGAAGAAAAATGCTAGGCAAAGTAGGTTGGGTAGGTAGAGATGACGTTGAAGTAATCTTATTTTTCATATTCTTGAGATCATAACTTCAAGGGAAACAAAAGCAAATGAAAGAAGAAAATATGCCCAATGGATGAGGCACTGGTCTTCATAAACTCAAAGATTTGATATCTGAAGTTCTGGACACCTCCTGAAAAAGGAGCTTCCCTCCCCAAGTGGAGCCAATGTTAGTCATCAGTAATTTTTTCTATTTTGTAGATGACTAAATAGTTGTCCTAGATTTCTAAAAACAAGATTCATGAATATTGTGAGTTTTAGAAACCTCACTGCCTTCATTATCCTTAGGAATTTTTTTTCACTATCTCACTACTATGCCATTCCCTAGTTAGCCAACCACTCCTAAATGATCCCTCATGGGCTCATGTCACTCATATTCATCCTATATTTCCCACCCTATGACCACAACACTTTGTTTTTCCTTTGCCTCACCCCTCCACTTGCCACCTAGGATCACCAACCAGCCTACTCTTTCCCATATTCACCAGATGCCTCAAGCATTGATGGTCTCAAAACTATCTTTGTAGGCTCTTTAGATAAATCAAGTACATTGGAATTTGGATCTTCAATACATCAAATTGTCAAAAAATATATTTTTCATACTTAAATACTCCAAGCCAAGCTGATTACGAGGTTACTGTTATGTGACTGAAAGTGTCAAAACATCAAGAAACATCAAAAGGGACTAGATCAGTATGTCATGGCACCTGCAAATTAGAAATGGCCAAAGATGGATTTTGCATACCTAAGGATCAATGAGAAAGAAGAAACCATATTTCAAGTCACCCACACTTAGAAATATTAAAAGGGGTAAAAACATGATTCAGTTTCACACTGCAAGCAAAAGAGGTTTTGAAAAGTGCTAAGCAAGCTGTCACCAAAGGAAAAAGAGCCACTAAAAGGTCTTTCAATTCACCTTCACAGCAAAAAGGTCAAAATATTATCAGTCAGTTGGAGCAACTCAGAAAACATTAGCAAAGTGGGTTTTTGATTTTAATTTACTTCCCTAAAGGTATAAAAGACCATTTTTCTCTCCTCCCATCTTATTTTTCATTTGAAAAGAGCAAAAAACATTCAAGGAGAAATTGCTGAGTTTCAAAAGAGAATCTGGGCAAGGCTACTTGGCGCTACACTTTGGTGCAGGCGCTGCTCTTATAGCACCCGATGCTACGCTTAGGGGAGATTTCGCAGTGTATTTTTACACTGTGTTGCGCTTACAAGGGAACATGCTGCACTCACAGGTGGGTGCTACTTGTTCACCCAGTTTTTCTCGACAGGCAGGGCATCGTGTAGCGCTGCGCCCAGAAGGAGGTTCGATAGGCCCATAAACGCGCCCAGTGCTGCGCTCAAAGGGCTTGACAAGCCCAAAAATTGTTCAGTGCTATGCTTAGTGAGAACCTGACAGGCCTGCACGTGGGCAACACAGCACCCAGGAGGAGCCGACAGGCATAGGAAACACCCAACAAGCCTGCACGCGGGCAGAGCGCTACGCTTAGGGTAGAGGCAACTTGACAACATGTTCAGGCACTGCGCCTAGGCCAGAAACCTCCTTCCACCTGCAAAATTTCCAAAAAAACAAGGGAGACACCTCCAAGTTGCATCCAAAGACTTGCAAAGGAGTAAGAAATTGGAGAAGAAGAGAGTGTCAGCATTGAAGGAGGCCAAGTGCATATGAGGCAAAATAACAAGGGTGGGAAGGTTAATAGATTTGAGCCCCAAAACACTGTGGATATTACTACCTCTCCCATGATTCTCACATGCTTTCAAAATGTATGGTGTTTCCAGTTTTGTGAGAAGGTCCAACAAGTGCAAAGCCACCCAGAGCTCACAAGGTTATTCATTCTTAACCTACATGACAAACAATCAAGCCTTGCAGGGGTATATTTTGAACTATCAGCAGATGCCATCTCTAGTGCTATAGGTATACTTGATGTTGGTGAAAAGTGGCTCAAGAGAGAAAAGTTGGACATGAGCTGCTATGAGCCATTCCTCAAGCCTAGGTACAAAGAAGGTTGCAAGACTATTTTCCCTTTCTCACACTTATTGGAGAGGTATGCACCCTTAATGAAGGTCATCATGAAATATTTTACATGTGAGGGGAGATACTCTAGGCTCTACTACTACCATATCAGATTACTCATGCATTTTACCAGGGTTAAAATGCTTCATTTTCCTTACTACTTGTATAGGAGTATCGACAAGATGTCTTCTGTTGTCCGAAAGAGGATTTATTCCCAGCAAATCTGTTAATCCAAGTTGTCATTCATGGCAACAGGTTGAATGAATGAACACACTTGATGAAGGTTAAAAGACTAGATGATAACGTATCATTCGAAGTTCTCCTAATGATGCTGCACTATGACATATTACTGCACTATTATTGAATACATAATGCTTTACCTTCATGACTTTGCTGCGTACTATCATGATGATTGTTATCACTATTAAAATTCTCTAAATTTAGTCAGTTCTTACTTGTTCCTAAGGCATGGTATTAGATAGGGTTTGATTTCATCACCAAATGAAGTTCATAAACCTTGCTTTACTCCTTAGAAGTCTCATGCAACGTTTTGAAAACCATATTTTAAGCCTTTTCAAATTTTTTTTTTCGAATAAGCCACGAAACCACGTTTTCATAGCACGCTCAGTGTAAAAATCTGCTTCTATGCTACGAAAATGCTGGTCTTTTCATAGCGCAAAATCCTGAAATCACACTACCAGCGTTACGAAATCGAGGTTTCAGAATTTTCGGCTTAGCTGTCACATCCATCAACTGGGGGTTAAATTTTCATGATTATGGTGTTAGTCCACGATTATAGTGTCAGTCCACAAATCCTCCTTCATGCATGCAACCATCCAAATCAATTATGAAATCATTATGAGATTCATTAGTGGTCATTTTTCAATGGTCCTTTGCAAATTTTAAAAGGGGATTGGTTATCATTGATTTTATTTCATGCAAAGAAAACAATGCATGCATATCTATTGTTGAAAGAGAAGCTCATGATGAGAAACTAGATCTCTCTTTAAAGTTTTCAAGCGAGGCTGAATTTCCAATCAAGCGAGGCAAAATTTTAAATCAAGCGAGGCTGAACCCAATTGAATGTTATGTCAGCAGTTTCGATTGCCAATCAAGTAAGTTTGAAAACAATTGCTGGTTGAAACAGAGTTTCCAATCAAGCGAGGCAGAACTTAAATCAAGCGAGGCTGAACCTAAGTTTCAAGCGAGCCAGTTCATCCAACAAGGAAGTTGATTACAGATTTGCTAAAGACACAGAGTTTTCAGGAAGAAGATGACAGAAGAAAAAAGACATCACCAGTCTGGTCACTGCCTCAGGTCAGAACCTGAAGGTTTATAAACCCTCACAAGAGATAAATCTATTGAAGAGGCCTTCAAGAAGGTAGGGTGCTGGAGGTTCTGTGAAAAGCTTCAAGGAGGGCATAATTAGGTTACCAAAGAATTTGCTACCAATTTCACAGGGTCAAACATAAAGGTTGGTTTTCTCGATCTACCAATTTCTCCTGAAGTTATATTAGAAGTCACAGAAATTCCAAGAGGGGAGTAGAGATGTGTTGAGGAGGTAAATCCCCTCTGCGGACAGAGGCGATCCCTACTAGCCCAACAGGGGTCTAGCAACAATCAAACAATGTTATGACACAAGTTCCTAGTTACGAATGAAAGACTAGAGATAGAAGCGTACCTGGATTCCAACGCTATGATCTGAAGAAGAAGCGTCCCCGTTCCTCAGCCTCGACAGATCACAATCCCTCCACGATCTCCGCGGATGAACACCTGCACATGGAAGAAACGAACAGATCCAAACATAAAATCCGGCATACATAACTAAACATCAGTCAGAAAGGATGTTACTCATATTAACATGATGGAAAACAGAGTGGAACCATAATCATAATCATCTATTAAATAACAAACGAAGAGAGATTACAACCAAGTTCTGACGTCGCGGTCTCCTTCGGATGGGTCTCCAGTCGTCCACGTCTCGCAAAGCTCGCCAAGGAAAGGGAAAACCTCTCTAGAGTCTCTCGACGATGGTCTCCTTACTTGAGTCGGCCTTAAGGGAAAAAGAGGGCTCTTTACAGCACAAAGGCTCTTGGGAATATGGAGATTCAAAGCTTAGGCACTTCAAGACTAGCTTGCCATGGGATTGAGCAGGCTTTTATAGATGGGGAAGGAGGGAGTTGGGATCCCTATTATTATGGGATTGGCCCTATCAACAAGGAAGGTTCCATGAGAGGTGGCAAAACCACTTCCCTTCCATAGAACTCTCGCAGCCAAACCTCCCAACTCAAGATAGGCAATGGTTTGTGAGTTTGTTGGAACTCAACTTCCGCCATCCTTATTTAAAAAACAATCCCTAAATTGGGTGGCGCGACTACGGCTCTATGACAGAGCGCTAGTTGGCGCGACCTCTTTGCAGGATTTTCCCCATTGGCGCGAGTACTGAACTGCCTGCCCGCGCCAATGCCAAAAGGGATGTTTTTCATGATTTTTGCAAGGAGATGTCTCAAGGGAAAATGAAGCTCATGCTTAGAGGAATGCATTGATGAAGTTTTCAAGGCATGACAATGTTCACAGGTCACAAAATGGGTCCTCCATTGTGCGGGACGGGGAATGGTAGGGACGGTGACAAATTACTGTGTAACAAGATGGTTTAAGAATTTTAGGTTTGAAATGCAACCCTGCAAAATATTTTTGAAACCAGAGTTTATGGATACTGAATTGAACAAAGTTGTGCCACGAAGTTATGTCAAGGATGCATTTTCTAATCTGCTCTAAAACATCCAGAGATACTTCACTTGCGAAGGGAGATACCACAAGGTGTACACTTACCACTTTAAACTCTTATTGCATTTCACAGGAATCATCTCTCTAGATTTACCTTTCTATCTATTTCGAAGTCTAGCCAAAATGGCAAACAAAGTACAGATGAAAACTCAGGCATGCGAAACATCTTTATTTCATCATGGTCTAGTCAAGTTAATAGTTTTGTATGAGCTTCAGAAAGTGAATAGAGAATGGTATGCATTTCTCTTTTTGAGTGGAATAGGGGTTGAAGGAATAGGTGCTAGCCCTCAAGTCAAAGAAACATCTTCATCAAAGACTACTGAACCTGCAGAAAAAAAAATCAAGGAGGTTTGTCAAGCTAAAACCTAGGAAGCAGGTTAAGGAACCTATGCTAAAGACATCACTGAAAATCCAAAAGCTCCTCAATCTGCACATAAGAAGAGAACTCAGGTTAAAGAGACAATTCAAAAATAGTCAACTAGTAAAACAGTTCAGAAGAAGTTGACTAGGAGTCAAAGATCAAAGGAGAAGGGTAAGGCTGTGGTCACAAATGAAAATTTGCAATTAAGAGGTGACTTGAATGATATATTACAAGCTATTGACATTTAAGAGTCTCCCCTGGTTGAAGTAGAGTTCATAAAGCTGGATACATGTGGCAAATCAAAGAAATTGAAAACATCCAAAAAATTAGACTTTGAGGATGAGGTGTCAGAGTTTGTTTTTAAGCCTAGAAAACCATTGACTAGACAGTCTAAGAAAATGCAGCAGCTAGACATGGAGATATACCAAATAGGAGGTGAGGATGCAAGTGTTTTTGAAGAACCCATTAATACATCATCTCAAATACTTGAAGAAGACAGAAACAAAGTTTTTAATACTCAGAGAGAAAAGAGTAGTTATGAGGAGGTTAAAGACAAAATCAGAATTGCAAACATTGAAATTGATAAGTTGAAGAAGAAAGTGAGAATGCATGTTGTAGAAAGGTTAAAATTTGAGAGGTTGGAAGGTTTGTGGGAGCTGGAAAAGGTTTCAAACATTGAGTCAATCAACAGTCAGGGTCAATTCTTCATATGGACCGTCCCTGCAATCAAGGAAGCAAAGTTCATAAGGATGGTTAATACCAAACTAAGAGAAAATAATAGAAGGCTTAAAAGGTAGGTTGAAGACCTTGAGATACAGCTAGCAAAGCTTGAAGATCAACCACAGCCAAAATGAGTGTAAACAGTAAGTGACATCTCCTAACACATTTTTGAGGTTATGTGGAAAGATTTCATTTTTGATGCAGTTCATAGTTGGTTTTTATTGATTATGAAATCCTATATATAATTGGAAGGATGGTAGTAAAGGTCTAAAGCTTTAAATTTTAGAAACAAATTGTGAAAAGATAGACACAACAGTTTCGTAGCACACTATGAAACTGCTGTAGGTGTCATGCACAGCAGTTTCGTAGTGCGCTACGAAACTGCTGTAGGATGAAGTTTGATCGATTTTGAAAGTTTTCAAAGGGTGAAAGGGTATGTTTATTAAACCTTGATGCTACTGAAGGATGTATAATGGCCATAAGTGAAGATCCAATAGCAAAACAAAGGAAATTTAAGATTCCATGTAAGGTTTTCAAAGGTGAAGTTCTGCGCTACGAAAACAACGGACAGTTTCGTAGCGTAGCAATGTTAATAGTTTTGGGCATTTCTTCAAAGGTTTGATTTGGGCACAATTGGAAGGATGAAGTCACAAGAGCTTAGTAAGACTTTGCCACATGTTTTGAGCACAAGTTGGTCAGCAGATAGTTTGAAGAAACATAATTGAAACACCATAGCTATTTTGCAGGGAGCATGTTCCTATCTTTCAGGGCATATAAGAGGCAAATTAATACAGTCAAACAACAAGGAGATGGACATCATCAAGGTCGAAGTTTAGGAGGAGCAGCTTTCAAATAGAAGATTTAATGCTTAGATAAGGTTGTTAAGTTATGATAAAGAGTTTTAATCCTAGTTGTATTAGGACTCTAGAATATATAATTTAAATGGTCAAATGTAATTAAAGTTTGTTTTAGCAGTTGATAGGTGTCAAGCTAGAAAATTCAAGTTTCTCTTAAGTGATTGGAGAGAATCCAAGAATGTAATTATGACTCTATAAAAGACAAGAAGTCGAATTGCATAGGGTTGGAAATTTTCATTAACAAGCATACTGTTTTGTTGTAGAAAAATATTGTGTTTTTATTATTAATACAGAGATATTGGTTTCATCACTCAGGATTCAGAAAGGGTTATTGATGTTTCATATTCTCATTTTTTTTCCTCTTTCAACTACTTGCAGTGGCATGAATTTATGTTACTTATAATTCACTGAAGGTTCTCTAACTTCCTTCATATGTCCATGAGCTGTGTTTATTTTCAGTCCTACTTTTCTTTTGATGCATCTAAACCCTAAAATGCCCCGACTTGCATATGAAGCTGATATTCATGTTTTGTGAAAACACATTTGACTCCATAAGCCCAATGGATGTTTGTTGATTAGTAGCACAACAAATTATTCATTTTTATCCATTTTACTCATAGAGTTAGCCATCTAATCCTTATTTTAAAATCATAAACCTATTGAGAGAGCCCTCTCAAGTTGAGGAGGCTAAGCCTCAACTAAAAGTCTGGTTTGAAATAGTTACACTAAGGTAGCCTGACCAGTAGCCTATCAAGACCTATTTTGGTGATAAAAATGACATAGATGTCCTATGTGATGAAACTATGATCCTATAATTAATAAACCAAACAAAGGAGAAACCTAGCAGTGGAAAAGGCATGTTGTCGTATTCACCTCCTGCACAAAAAAAATCAAAGACAGTCACAAAGAAAAATTGTTTTTATCACCTTGGAAGCATCCTATCAACATGGGTCCTATACCATCTTGTAGAGTATATTTTTCCCATTCTAATGAGCCTTTAGTTGCCCCAAAAATCCTAGCGGTTTGTGAGAAATTGATTTTTTTTAAAGTCGTATATTCTATTGGTTACCCTAGCTGACCTATGATTCTCTACACTAGTCGGTCTGCCTCCATAAGACACGTCCTTCATTTAAAAAAAAAAAAAAAACTTTTATTAATATAGGAGCTATTTTATTTATTCAGATCATCAATCGTTGAAGGATATACATCGAAGAGATCCAGTTCACAACTCGTGAACTATCAAGGAGATTGCAAGAAAATTGAAGAAGGATTCAGACTGTGATTTCAGACAAGGAAATATCCAAATATATTATGTAATGCCCAGCATTTAAATATGTTGCATAGAATTCGTTGCATGGAGTCTAAGTCTGCTGCATAGAATTGTGTGGATCTTGATTTTCTGCTCTTTACAGTCCTCAGACCTATGCAGTATATACAACAACCTATAATTCATATAAACTTCGGATCCATGAAGTATACATCTCCATCAGACTTGTGCAGTATATATAGCTATCTCGGATCTATCTGCCTCAGACCTGTGGAAGTAAATATAATAGTCTCGGACCCTTATTGTAGTGACTCGGATTCTTCTAGCACTTGTTTTTGTTGTTCACATTTTTGATACAACTGTTGGTGTAGAAGTGGTGGTGCCATTGTTGGTGCAGAAGTGTTGGTGTAATTGTTGAAATGTTGACACAACTTAGTGCAGAATTAATGGTGCAAAATACTAAATTGATGGTGCAGAATTCAGACAAAGTACAATGAACACTTTGGGGAGTGGAGCATCTTTGAAATCAAATATCAAAAGAAGACAAGAGGGATTGGTGTCCTTGGGGTAGGAGCCCCTAAACATAAGGTTGGTGCCTTGAGAAGATAGGGTCAAAGCCCTAGAGGTTGGAGCCTCATCAAAAGTCCAAGTTGGTGCTTGGAAACAGGTTGGTGTCTGTTTCATTAAAAGGGTTGGTGCCCTCACTCATCTATTGTATACTATTATTTAAAAAAAAGGATTTAAGTTCTTATTAATCCTTAATATTATTATTATACACTTCTCTATCTTTAATTGTGAAGAATCTAATTAGCAATAATTAACAATTGAAAAGAAATATTGATTCACCCCCCTCTCAGTATTTCCAACAATTGGTATTAGAGCCAACTTCTTCATTATTATCCTAACAGCTGGAAGAAGGATTTTTAGGCACAATGAAGAACATGGAAGCAACAGGGAAACTGCCTATATTTGATGGAACAAATTTTAGTTTTTGGAAAAATAGGATGTCCTACTATCTAATGTCTCTTGGCCTTGAAGTATGGCACTCTGTTTTGGATGGGGACAAAGCTCCCTCCAGTATTCCAACTAATCCAGATGAAAGAAGAGCCTACATTGCTAATGCCAAAGCTTTAAATTCCATCACTAGTGGAATTACCGATTCTGAATTTACGAAAGTCATGAATTGTGACTCAGCCAAATAAGTATGTGATAATTTGGTTTCTCTATATGATTGGGACTCCAAAGTTAAGAAGGCAAAGCTTCAAACCTATAGAAGAAAATTCGAGAGTCTAAAAATGGATGATGAAGAAGATATTGCATCATACTTCCTTCGAGTAGCTGAAGTGGTTAACTCTCTTAAAGGACTAGGAGAAAATATTGAAGAAAGCACCATTGTTCAAAAAATCCTGAGATCGCTTCGTGATAGATTTGACTCCAAAGTAAGTGGAATAGAAGAAATGAAGGACCTATATACTCTCAAGATGGATGAACTTCATGGAATTATTATTGCCTATGAGATGAGGAAAGGGAGTCCAAATTTCAAAGAAGCAGCTTTCAAAGCCTCAAGATATACAAAAGAAGGAAGAGGATGGAATTACAACAATGATGAATCTGATACTGAAAATGAGTTAGCTCAATTTGTACGAAGACTAAAAAGGGGATGTAAGCTAAAAGGTAAGTACCCTCTTATTTGTTTCAATTGTGGAAGAATAGGTCATTACGCTGCAAAGTGTCCTCATAAACATGATAGTGATGATGAAAAGGACTCTCAAAGGATGATGTACAAAAAGAAAGGGTTTAATAAGAAGAACTTCTTCTCTAAACAAGATGAGTCTGATGAAGATGAATTTGTAGTCATAAAAAAAAAATCAACTAGAAATATGCGTCATCACAAAGAAAGTGATGATGAATCAGATGAGGAAAATAATTATGTTGGAAGCAAAGAAATGTTATTAATGGCATTTACAAATGATGATGACTTAGAACTGGAAGATGAAAGAAACATGGATAGTTTTCTAATGAGTGCCATTGAAGAAAATGAGAATCTACAAAAGAAGATAATTTCCCTCAAAATAGAAAGAGAAGAAGAAAAAAGAAGGGAAGACTTCTTGAACATTAAGCTAAAAGAGAAGGATGATATCTGTGAAAAACGTGAAGCTGAAATAATATCTCTAAGAAAAGAATTAGAGAAAGTCAAAAGGAGTTGGCAAAGCTCTCTAGCTCTTGAAAACATTCTTAATACTCAAAAACCTCAACATGATAAGTCTGGAATTGGTTTCAAAGGAGAATCATCAAGTACAAAGAATAATGCTAGAAGTTATGCTAACGTACTCTCTTGTCATCCAAGAGAAGAAAATTCATCTCATCAGGAACAAAGTCCCATTTCAAAACCAGGAATTAAAGAAAGAGCAACTCCAAGGAAGAATGTTGGTTCAAGCTAAGATACTACAATAGGTATCAAACTATTTTTCCTTGGTATTGTTACCATTGTAAAAACTTTGGGCATCAAGCTAAGCATTTCAAGGCTCATAAGAATGAAGAACCAAGATTGAACGATCAAACAAACCAACTACGTGGTCCTAAAGAGCAAGGACAAATCAAAATTTACAATTCCTTTGATCCTTTGGCTAAGTTTGATCCGTCTTGCTCATTATGTGATAATTATGATCATAATGAACAAAATTTCCCTCTCAAAAATGAAAAAACTAAAAGCGTAAATCTCAAAACTGATAAATGTGGCCTAGCTCTGTGTGCTCTTAGTGAAGAAAATCATTGGTTCGTGGATAGTGGATGCTGAAGACATATGACAGGTGACCAAAAGAAATTTATCTCATTGAACAAGAAAAACAGAAATGTATCCTTCGGAAGTGGATCTGCTAAAATCACTGAAAAATTAACTGCTACCCTTGTCAATAGACAAGGAAAGGCTCAAAATACCTTGCTGGCAGAAGGGCTCAAACACAATATCTTAAGTGTTAGCTAGATTTGTGACCAAGGACATAATGTTGTTTTTAGTACAAAAAATTGTGAAATAAGAGACTCATCCTCAGGAGAACTTGTGGCGAAAGGAGTAAGAACACCAGATAATGTTTACATTCTCAGTAGAATCCACGAAGATAAATGTTACTTTAGTCAAACTGATGAAATTTGGTTATGGCACAAGCGATTGGGGCATACAAGTTTTGATAACCTAGTCAACATCAACAAAATTAAAGCAGCAAGGGACATTCCTAAAATGTGCAAGCCAAATTAAGTTGTATGTGGCCCATGCCAACATGGAAAGAAAACCAGAACTAGCCACAAAACTAAGGAGTTCTCAACATCAAAACCTTTGGAAATCATTCATGTAGATTTGTGTGGGCCAACTAGAACTCCAGCTCTTCAAGGTGAAAGGTACTTTGCTCTATTTTTTCATGACTATACTAGAATGATGTGGATATATTTCATAAAATATAAATCTGAAGCATTTGAATGTTTTAAGAATCTTAAGGCTCTCATTGAGAATGAGAAAGGTTCTAATATTAAATGTCTTAGAATGGATATAGGAGGAGAATTCACCTCAAAATAATTTGATGAATTCTGTAAAGAGCATGGAATCGAAAGAGAACTCTCTATTTCTAGGACACCTCAGAAAAATGGAGTAGTTGAAGGAAGGAACTAAACCATTCAAGAAATGGAAAGGAAAATGCTACTAGCAGCTGATTTGCAACCAAAATTTTGGAGAGAAGCAGTTGGAACCACAGTTTATACCTTAATTTGAACTCAACTAAGGCCAAATAATGAAAAGACTCCTTATGAATTATGGAAAGGAAGACCTGCTTCAGTAAAATATTTCATGGTTTTTGGAAGCAAATGCTTCATAAAAATAAATGATGACTCACCAAGTAAATTTGATTCTAGAGTTGACGAAGGAATATTTCTTGGATACTCCACGAGGAGCAAAGCTTAAAAATGTTACAAAAATCGTCTACGAAGAATAGTGGAAAGCATTGATGTGAAGATTGATGAAGGCCTTCCAGAAAAGAGAACTGAATATCATGAAGTTGAGCCTTTCTTTGAACAAAGTGAAGAAGAAGAACCTGAAAAAGAAGAGGAGAATGAAGAACCTCAAAATGAACCTCAAAGTGAATCTTCAAAAACTCCCTCTAGGATCAAGTTTATTCAAAGACATCATCTGGAAGAACAGCTCATCAGAAATATAGATGAAGGAATTCAAACTCGAAGAAGGATGATAAGCACCCCAAGAAAAGATTATGTGGTTCTATTATCTTTAATATAACCTGAAAATTTTTCTCAAGCAAGCAAAGATCCTTATTGGATAAAGGCCATGGAAGAAGAAATGTCTCAAATTGAAAAAATGAGACTTGGGAACTGGTACCTCGCCCAAAAGATAAAAATATAATTGGAACAAAATGCATATTCAAAAACAAGATGAATGAAGATGGAAAAATCATCAGAAACAAAGCCAGACTTGTCTGCAAAGGATACTCGCAAATTGAAGGAATTGACTTCGAAGAAACCTTCTCACCAATAGCTCGATTGGAAGCCATAAGAATGTTTTTAGCATTTAACTGTTCAAAAGGATTCAAGGTTTATCAAATGGATGTAAAATCAACATTCCTAAATGGAGATCTCAAAGAAGAAGTTAACATGGAGCAACCAGAAGGATTTGATCTTGCTAAAGGAAAAGACTCTGTATGCAAACTAAAAAAGGCCTTGTATGGATTCAAACAAGCCCCTAGAGCATGGTCTGCGAAGTTGGATCACTACATGCAACAAGAAGGTTTCAAAAAGGGAGTGGAAGGTAGCAATCTCTACATGAAGATGGACAAGGAAAAACTTCTAATCACTCTTGTTTACATTGATGATCTAATATTTGCTAGCAATGATGAAGAAATGAGCCATGAATTTTCTCTAAATATGTCCAAAAAATTCGAGATGTCAATGATTGGTGAGTTATCTTACTTTCTTGGGCTACAAATATCTCAAACCTCTACAGGCATGTTTATATCTCAAGAAAAATATCTTAAAGACATGCTCAAAAGAGATGGGATGGAAGATTGTACACCTATGAGCACACCGATGACCACAAATAGTAAATTAAGAAAAGATGATGATACCCCTCTCATAGATGCAACTCTTTACAGGTCAATAATTGGAGCTCTCCTATACTTAACTGCTACAAGACCAGATATTATGCAAGCAGTAGGAATGGTAGCAAGATTTCAGTCAAGTCCTAAACAATCCCATCTAGCAGCTGTGAAAGAGAATTCTCAGATATTTGAAAGGAACGACTGATTTCGGTCTTTGGTATCCTAAGAGTTCAACTCTTATTATGACAACTTACTCTGATGCTGATTGGGCCGGAAGCGTGGATGATTGAAAACGTACCAGTGGAAATGAATTCTTTATGGGAGATTGTCTTGTATTTTGGATCAGCAAAAAGAAATCATCTATATCTCTTTCTACAGCTGAAGCCGAATATATAGCTGCTGCTGATTGTTGTACACAAATTCTATGGATGAAGGAAGCCCTAAAGGATGTCAACATAGAAAATAAGCAACCAATTACTATTTTTTGTGACAATACTAGCGCCATCAGTCTGTTAAAGAATCCGGTGATGCACTCAAGGAACAAACATATTCCAATGAAATACCACTTTCTCCGTGAACAAGTTGCTGAACATAATATCAATTTGAAATACGTCAATACAAAAGAGAAAATTGTGGATATATTTACAAAACCCCTTCCACGAGAAGCACTTGAGTATCTTCACAAAAATATGGGGGTCATTGCTCTTGCATCACATTAAATCAAGCAGCATGGCAGGGGTACATTATGTTAGGGGGAGCAACATGACAGGGGGAGCACATTGGTACCCCATTGCCATTGATGTCAAAGGGGGAGAGAAGAAAAATATTTCCATCCAATGACAAGGGGGGATATTGTTAATCCAAGTTTTCATTTATGGCAATAGGTTGAATGAGTGAACACACTTAATGAAGGTTGAAAGACTAGATGATAACGTATCATTTGAAGTTCTCCTAATGATGCTACACTATGACATATTACTGCACTATTATTGAATACATGATGCTATACCTTCATGAATTTTCTGGGTACTATCATGATGACATAGATGTCCTACATGATGACACTATGGTCCTATAATTGATAAACCAAACAAAGGAGAAGCCTAGCAGTGGAAAAGACATGTTGTCCTATTCACCTCCTGCACACAAAAAATCAAAGACAGTCATGTTTTTATCGCCTTGGAAGCATCCTATCAACATGGGTACTATACCATCTTGTAGAGTATATTTTTCCCATTCTAATGAGCATTTACTTGCCCCAAAACTCCCATTGGTTTGTGAGAAATTGATTTTTTTAAATTCATACATTCTATTGGTTACCCTCGCCGACCTATGATTCTCTACACTAGTCGGTCTCCCTCCATAAGACATGTCCTTCACTTCAAATAAAAAAAAAACTCGTATTAATATAGGAGCTATTTTATTCATTCAGATCATCAATCGTTGAAGGATATAAATCAAAGAGATCCACTTCACAACTTGTGAATTATCAAGGAGAATGCAAGAAAATTGAAGAAGGATTCAGATTGTGATTTCGGACAAGGAAATGGACAAATATGTTACGTAATGCCCATACATCTCCCTCGGACCTGTGCAGTATATACAACTATCTCGGATCTATCTGCCTCAGACCTGTGGAAGTAAATATAACAGTCTCAGACCCTTATTGTAGTGACTCGGATTCTGCCAACACTTGTTTGTGTTGTTCACATTTTTGATACAACTGTTGGTGTAGAAGTGGTGGTGCCGTTGTTGGTGCAGAAGTGTTGGTGCAACAGTTGGTGCAGAAGTGGGGGTGAAACTATTGGTGCAGAAGTGTTGGTGTAATTGTTGAAGTGTTGACACAACATAGTGTAGAATTAATGGTGCAAAATACTAAATTGATGGTGTAGAATCCGGACAAAGTACAATGAACACTTTGGGGAGTGGAGCATCTTTGAAATCAAATATAAAAAGAAGATAGGAGAGATTGGTGTCCTTGGGGTAGGAGCCCTTAAACACAAGGTTGGTGCCTTGAGAAGATAGGGTCAAAGCCCTAGAGGCCGGAGCCTCATCAAAAGTCTATGTTGGTGCTTGGAAACAGGTTGGTGCCTATTTCATTAAAAGGGTTGGTGCCCTCAATCATCTATTGCATACTATTATTTAAAAAAAAGGATTGAAGTTCTTATTAATCCTTAATATTATTATTATACACCTCTCTGTATTTAATTGTGAAGAATCTAATTGGCAATAATTAACAATTGAAAATAAATACTGATTCACCCCCCTCTCTGTATTTCCAACAAAATTCATAGTTTGTTCCACCACTCCTTGATCAAGATGGTGGTGATACATCAGCTGGAGCAAAAAGGCATACCTTGGGAGGTGTTCATAGCTCATGAAGTATTCACAAGCCCACAACCCCATCATCATCCAAATTTACCCTCATCATCTCATCCTCCTCCCTCTACTCCTCCATCACCTCCTACTGACCATACCTCATCCTCTACACATGTCTCCCCTCCTCAAGGAAACCTCCCTTCCTCATATTCTCCTGATGCATCCGATCAAGAAGGAAGTGGCAGTGAACAAGTAAGTGAGAATGAGGGTGAGAGTGAAAATGAATCAAACCAAAGTGAAGATGAGGGAGATGATGATTTGAGCCAACAAGAAGAAGACAACATGGAAACAGAGGAGGGTGATGACAGTGAAGAAAATGAAGAAGCTAACAGTGGGAATGGATCAAACAACGATGAACAAAAGGTCAAAAATGAAACAGAGGACATGGAGATGGATGACAATGATGATGAGACCAGTGATGAAGAAAGCATCAATCACACTGAAAATGTTGAGAATGAGGAGGAAGAGGATAACATGGTCACAAATGAAGAAAGTAATCAAGAAGCAGAGGATGATCCTGAAGACAACAGTGAAACTATGAGCCCTAATGACAATCAAAACAACAAGGCTCTTATTCATGACAAAGATGAGGGAAAAGATGAAGAGGGAAGCCAAAATGAAGATGAGGACAATGTAGAAAATGAAGAAGAGGCTGAAGGCAGCATGGAAACCAAAGAAGATATTCATGAATGTCATGACAACAGTCATGACATTCATGAAGACAGTAAAGAAAATCAAGAGGCTGGCAGCCAAAATGAAAGTCACAATAGTGATGAAGCAAGAAACTATGATGAAAACACTAAGGTAATCATAATTAAGCCTCTTCCATTGACATACTACAGAGGGGAAAGGCATGTGTTTGCTGCCTCTAAAAGATAAGGGACCATGACCTCCACATCCACTAAACCACTAGAAAAAGGAAAAGAAAAGGTAAAAGAGGAAGAAGAAGATCAACATGAGGTTGAGAGAGAGTTTTAACTCATCCATGTTGACAGTGATGAGGAAAATGAAGCAAGGATATCAAACTTGCTCCTCCAAAACAAAATGCCCAACTTGAAGACATCACAACCAATCTAGATAGGGAACATCTAGCTAAGGGAAGAAAATGCCATTTATGAGGCTAGAGAAATTAGAGCCCGGAAAGAAGCTCAAAGAGCACAGGTAAAGCTAGAATAATTCATGGGCACCTATGAAGAAAGTGAAGATGAAGAAGGACAGGCCATAATAAGACCAAAAACGATGGGTTTAAAGAAATCCTTGGTAAGAAAAAGAGAACAAGAATCAGCCTTGGAAGAGCAACTCCCTCTAAGTGAGCTTCTTGCCATGGAGATAGAGTATGATTGGGAGCCATGGCTAGAGAGAGAAAAAATATGCTTGGATGCCAAGTTGGAGAAAGAAAATAAGGATCTTAATCTCCAAAGGAAGATGACCAAGCATTATGCCCGAAGAAACCAAGTTGCAAGGGCTAAACTCAAAAAGTCCCATGCCAAACTACAAGCACTCAAAGGGGAAAAAGACCAATAAAACCTTGGAATCTTAGGTGATGCTTCTTTACAGGCTTCTCAAACACCATGAGAAAGGCATCCACATATTTTGAGAATTTTTTTACAAATTTTGATTTTTTGTGAATTTGGAGGCCTTTAAGCACAACACCCCTGGTGCTATGCTTTCATCTCAGGCATCCTCAGAGGAATAAATTTGAATTTATCGAATCCTCTCATAAAGTACAGTATTCTCACCAAATTTCAGAGCATTTGGAGCATTTTTGACCCCTCAAAATGCCAAAAAACACCTCATTTTTCACCTTTCTGCCTCATTTTCAGGCCTAGCACTGCGCCTAGAGTAGTTTTGGGAAATTTTCCTTTTGGAAAGGTTACAGGAGTTCAATCAGAAAACCAAGGGAATTTTTAGAAAGTAGACTCAACATGATTTCCAATGGGCCATCACGGAGCAAAATCCGACATCGGGAAGTTCACCAAAACTTGGCTGCAAATGGACCCATTCTCTAGACTATATGCCTATCACATCACACTCCTTATGCATTTCACAAGGGTGAAATTGCTCAATAGCCCTCACTTTTTGTGCATGAGTATTGATAAAATGTCATACATAGTGCAAAACAGAGAGTATGAACATCATATGAACAACCCCTTTCATCACTCTCTAATCAAAATAATTGTCCTACATGATCTCAATCAGTTAAATATTGCCTGGGAGACCTTTACTGAGAATGATGCCTTCAATACTCCATCACCTCAGCCCGCTAGAAAAATTCCACCACCAACTTAATTATCTAAAAAAAAAACAGGTCATATATAAAGGCTATAGTAAAAGAGGTCAAAACCTATTAGAGGGGACCCAGGAAAGTGTTTACTCTGCAGATTGTGGAAGGGGCCTTGCCTTCTTCATCACCAAAGTAGGTACACTACGATGAGCAGCAGGAACAGACAATTTTCCATGAAGAGGAAGACCTTCATGAGAAAGAAAGTGTTAGTATGAATCTTGATTTGAAGTGTACGAAAAAAGACCACTTTAGCTGCGCATAACAAACAACCCTAACAACAGGAATTGACTGCGAATATCTTTAGATTTGCAGTTAGATGATCAAGAAAAATGCTGCAAAAATCTAGATGTATGCATTAGAAGACATTAAACAGTAGAAAAATAATATTTACTCCATAGATCCAATAGAAAAGACAAGAATATATCCAATGAAATTTTATATTAAGGGCACCTGGGAGGAAAACACAAGAGGGTGTTCCCTGTTCTCCTCAATGGGATGGGTTATTGTAAATCCTCAACACTTCAGATTTAGAATTCCTCTCTCTTGATGGTGTAGAAAACCCAGACAAAAATGGAAAAATATGGATATGATAATGGACCAATAGCCAGACCAAGAGTTGAGATTTAGAGTGATCTTTAGGCAACAAAAGGTGACAAATGAATGGGAAAACCCTTCTATTTATAACAAAATATTGAGTTAGTCTAGAGATTGGTGCATAATTAAAATATTATTAACCAAATCTAGATCCAACTTTTATGGAATATTTATTATATTTGTTGGAGGGAAAAGGAATTTGACTTGAGTCAAATCCCCTTATTTGTAAATAATAAATAAATAAATGATTTATTTCTCATTTTAAAGATGTGATCAAGTAATATTAAATAAATAAATGATTTATTTATTATTTTAAGGATATGGTTGCGTAATAATCAAATAAATAATGATTTATTTAATTATTTAAGGGTGAATTAGTCATATTTAACAAAGAATATTATTTAAATAAGATTTAAACAATTATTCTTAGAAAATAATAAGATAAATAATGAATTATCTAATTAATTTCCTTGTTTTGGGCTAAATATAACCAGAAATATTAATTAAAATATTGTTTAACGAATTATTTCTTGAGGAAAATCAAACAAATGTATATTTATTTAATATTTCATTATGGGGTTTCCTGTTTAGACCATAAAAAACTTAATAAAGGTGGTTTACTAAGTTATTTTTCATAGTGAATGCAATTTTAGTTGGGGTAAAATTGGTCTTACTTGGTGTACTTCGGTCCATCTAATAACAATGGATTATATGACCAAAAAATGGTGTAACAGATTTCCCCCCCAGCGTGCGAGTGTTAGGAGCTAATCGTATGACTGAAGTACGTTGTAAGAGCTCAATCACTAGACAACAAAGGGGAAGTCAAAGAGAGAGGATTGTAAGGTATACCAAAGTGATGAAAGAACTAGACCTTGAGGAGGTGACTTGCAGGTGCGACAAGTCTTTTTGATGAGTGAGTACCTACTATAGGCGGCAGGGGAGGCATACTTATGCTCGCCGAGGCAATAGTACAAACAATAAGGCGCTTGTAAAACCACGAAACACAATAATAAAGCATATGCTGGCATAAACATGAGCCGGATAAATAACACGATAATGAATCCCACATACATATTGTGCCTGGGATAACAGCCAGGGCTTGTACAATAATATCTAAGTACATGAGATATAAATACAACCCAGATGCCCCTGAACATAGGAGATGGCTTTGAAAACCTGACTGATACATGCAAACAAAAAGGCGCTACAAGCGACTGAATGCCGACATCATCAAATGTATGGAGCTGCATCGAAGGCTGAAATGAAGAGGTCATCCGAGTGTGTGGGGGGCTACCTATAGGGCCACCCCCTCATGAGGGTTGAGACATCTCACACACACCCAGGAATTGTCGATGTCAGCTGCTGCATCACTGAACCATCAAGTATACGGATCTCGATCATGTTGAAAAGAGCTGGAGCTGAGAAAAAATCAAGTCAAAAGGAAAGAAGGAGTCCCTTTGCCTGATCTGAGGCACCAAACAAGAGTGGAAGCTGGAACCAAGGTACACCGCCCTCTATACCTGTCTTCTGTAATGAATGAGCTGATGTCGACAGAAGGAGATCCGCCATAGGTGAGGCAATAAGGGATCCTAAACTAAGGCACGAGAGAAAATAGTAGAATGATTGACAGACTGACACCAATGATGATGATGAAATGGGGGAGACTGAGTAGCGAACGTACGACTTCCCTTGTTAGAGCATAAATGGCATGGATGACCCGGCAGTAACTGACGCAATATTATGAGGGACAGGGGACAATGGAACTAGAGGTCATAATGTGCGACACGAGAGAGGGAACAAGCAATGAAGAATGAAGGACTATAGTGGGATAGACTCCATGAAAGCTATGATGACTCAACTCGGATGCTCTAAACAAGGGTGACTCGATGGTGTTGCCACACAAAAAAGGGGTCCAATGGGGACCCTAAAAGCATGAGTACAAGATGGTAGCTCATGAAGAAAGTAGACACGAGCGTGGACAAGTATGGAGGCAGCATGATGCCCCCGGTACGAGTGTTGCAAGTGAAGAAATTCGGTTTTGAGGAGGGGTGAAGTGGCACTTCTTGGACAAAATGTCTTCCGGTGAATTATCAAATCAAAAAAACTAATAGATACCCATTTGAGGGCATGGTGAGATATTTCCAATGGTATATACGGTTTGTCAAACTGAGCTACAATTTGGTCGTAGTAAGCGAAAGAAAAATTAGGGGTTTTCTTTTAATAAGGCATTTTCCTTCCAGATTCACTTATTTGCTGGTGGAGTTGTGGTGAATGTCGTGAGGAGAGGATGCCTTAAATCTTGCGTAGTTGTAGTAGATAAACCAACCGTTGGAATTTGAGATCTATCAGTTGTAGGTAAGAGGCCTAATCCTACTCTTTCATTTCAGTGGATTGAAAGTTCATCTTAGGTACCTAGAACTCATGAACAGGTCAGGTCACACTTTCTTGGGGTCTGTTCTGCACCCTGGGTAGGAGGTGCTGGGCAGAAAGTTGCTACCTGTCCCAATGAATGACCTAGAAAGTGTGGCTTGTCAGAGAAAGGGGGTTTCAGTGCTGTTATGGGCTGAGATCTAGGATTTTATGGTTGAGGGGCATGGGTGCCCCTGGGCATGTTATGGACATGCCAAAATGTATTTAGAAAAAGGGAGATCTAAACACATTTTAATGATGTGGTGTGCCACTTGTTTTCAGTATAGTTATGCAGTTTGAGAAAGGAAATAGATGATTACCAATCTCTTTTGGTACTGCATATACGAATCAAATGGACTTTAAGTGCCTGGGTTGGCATACATGGTGTGGCTATCCAAAAGATAGGGCTTGGGGATAATGAATTGATGTTCTCCCAGAAAACTCATAGTTTGGTCAACCACAATGTCTATGAGACTGGGTTGCTGATGTAATATGAAGGAATGATGAGGGGTATCATCCCTAGAGTGATCTGAAGTGAAATGAGACTCTAGAGATTCTTCTAAATGTGGAAGAATAATGGGACTAGAGTCGACATGACTAGATTCACTAGGAGAGTTGTGGGGAATTGCTTCTCCTGGTCTCTCAAATATGGGTGCCCCCTTACCCAAATATTGGGTGTCAATGTAATGGCCACAAGGTGCATGTAGTTCGAATGCATGAGTACGATGTAAGGGGGGATAGATAAAGTCAGGGGTGGTGACTGCTTCCACAATGTCGCCATTGTAATAGAGGATGGGGTGACTGGTGAAAGAAATATCATCTGACATGGCGAAGCTACCTGACTCATCATCTTGAGAAGAGAGGTTCACATGCGCATCGTCACAAATGTTGACAGACAAATAATCAGATAAAGGATCTACCGATGTTGAGCCCAGGGTGATCGCTGGAGGAATGTCAAGAAAAACATCAGGGGAAGTCTCCAAGGGGACTTCTACTGAAGGTCTCATGGATGATGATAGGTAGAAAATTGTGGGCGAAGGTTCCGTCATCTCGACATTAGGAGGGGGAATGTCAATGAGAGCATTCGTGTCCTCTGGTTTTGCCGAAGAAAAACGCGCAAATATGGGAGTGGTGGACTCGTTGCGCTTGGCCTTGAATTGGCGAACCGCTTCTAAGGAGGAGTGGTACTCTTCAAGGCGGGGACAAAGGTGAGTATAGTGGCCATGGAGATCACACAAAGCGCAAGGGTGATTTGTGCACAAAGACTTGAGTTTTGGGACTGAATCTGGTATAGTGACATATACCTCTGGGATATCAGACTCCGGAAATGTCTCATTGACCATGGAATTAAGGTGAGGCAGCTCCGGACAAGTATGGGTGGCGTGGATGGTGACATCACAAAAATCACACTAGATTTGACGCTTTGGAGGCCGAAATGGGGCAGGGTTTGTCGGGGCAGGCTTGTCCTTTGATGCCCCCTTGCGAGCTTTTCCCTTCTTACGCGAAGTGGTCGTAACGAGAGGTGGTTCCTGTTGAGGTGAATGAGGCACTGTTGCAGTGGGAGAAGTCATAGCCACCGGTTGGATCGGGGTCAGAGAAAGATAAGGTTTTGGTTGACCAGGCGGGGTAGCGGCTGGAGGATTGAGGTACCAGACGAGAATCCCAAGGGTCAGGTTAGGAAGAGAGAGGGTGGCCATAACAGGTACTGTGTACACACCTGGTGGGGGATCTTGGAACGGTATCTAACTAGAGGGGTAATGACCAGGCGGGATGGCTACAAGATGGTGAGGAACCGTTCCAGGAGGGTATAGGGGGTCATGAGTACCAGCTGAAGGTGAAGGGCTAAGAGAAGAAGGTTCAGAAGGCTAATCAGAGGACATCATGAGAATCTGGTAATCAGGGGAACCATATGGAAGAGGTTGAGTGGACACCTGACCTTTAGATGGTTGGGTAGCCACAAATCCTTTCTGTGCACCCACCTGCACCTGGGGGGGCGGTGACTGCTGTTGCGGGGGTTGAGAAGGCGAGGGAGGCAGAGGTGCTGATGCTGGAGGAGCTGGAGCGCCAAGATGCGGATATAGATAATAAGGGGGTTGGGTAACAGTGTGGTAAAAAGGAGGTTGGGCCAAAAGAGGAGGCATGCCGTATCCTGGATACGTGCTACCAGGAGGGGGAAAAGTGTGGGAGGTGCTGCCCACCCCCCAGGAAAACCATAACCCATGGGAGGTTGAGTGTATGGATGAGAGAGAGCTCCAACGATACCATCGGTGGCATGAGGTGCCCCCAGTGCATTGGCACCACCAGGTCTGGGGAGATTAGGTAGAACGGTATAAACATAACTCGTCTGAGCGTATATTAGGTCATATTTTAACGCCATTTGGAGGGCAACTTCTTCGGTTTGAGGAAAATACGATGCAACATATTTCTCGATAGGAGGCAAGAGAGATCTAAGGAACCAGTCCATGTAGACACAGTCTTTGAAGGTAGGGGATTGACATAGGCTCTTTCTTCTCCGCCATTCCCGGACATGATCGGATAGGCGGGTCGCAGATGATTGATGGAAAGAAGTCAAAAGTTCGATACCAGTGTCATAACGAAGGGGAAGCTGGAATTAAGATAAAAAATCCCAGGCAAGAGTCACAAAGGTGGTATGAGAGGAAGTGGCCTGATCAACATACCACTTAGAAGCTTCACCAGTAAGCGTTCGTTGGAATAACCGAAGATGAACAGAGTCATCCGTAATGGAACTAGACGAACACCACATGTGGAAAGATCTAACATGATTTGAGGGATCTTGTCCAGCAAGACCTTCAAACTTTGGGATGTCTAAAGGGAGCTTTGTTGGTATAGCAGGCCAACTAGCTTCATGGTGTATAGGGTCATTTATCAACTTGTCGAAGTCGGGGAGGCTAAGGCCTGCCATGAAAGGGAGCAAGGGTGCAGCCAGGGTAGTGTCTGTTGTGGTCCCACTAGTGGTATTCCCGACGGGAGGGCCGAGGTTACCACCAGTATTAAGTCCTGCACCAGACATGGTGAAGGTGATAGGGGGAGAACTGAAGGCAGAACAAGAAGGAGAACCCAAAGGACCAGAAGAAGAGTCAGAGTGCGGACTCGGTTGAGGAATAACTCGAATCCTATGCAGAGGAGTAAGTATCCCTATCAAAAACTGAGGATGAAGGCCAAGAAGTCTCCGGGATAAACGCCTTGGTGGCGCAATGGTGACGATGTTAGCCACCTATAATATTTTGTTATACCAAAAGGTGGCTAAAACTTTTTGGAGCCTCCAAGGAACAAATTTAATCACTAAAAATTGTTGGCTCTTGAAGTCTCTCTAAGGCCTCATGCCTCTGTCCAGATCCCTTATTGCTGTTTACATCCTAAAAGCCTCTGAAATCCTTCAAAAATCCCAAGTTAAATACTGCTGCAGAACCCCTTGGTCCCCTTCCTTTTCTTCCTCACTAACCTCATTTTATATTCTCCATTTCCCATGAAAAACCAACAATTTCATGTTTCTCCCTTTCCATTTCATTAAAATCCCTTTTATAAGGTTAAAAACCCACTTTTTAACCTTACCGAAACCTTCATTTCCTTCAAGAAACCCTTCAAAAACCATGAAAATACATGTTTTTATGTATAGGACTTAAGCCCCTCGAGCTTAAGCCCTTAGCCCCTTTCTTTCATATGCCCACACCCTAGAACCAAGTTTTAACCCTTTGGCGCTTATCGCAAAGCGCAGATCACAGAATTTCCAATTTGTTATTTTTTAAACTGATGCATCGCAAATATTTGCACTGCGATCCATTGCAGATCGCAGATCACAATTTTCAGTTTTCCTCCAAAGATCCATCGCAAATATTTGCAATGCGATCCATCGCAGTTTCCGCCCATTGCATAATCGCAATATCGCATTTTCTCTCCGTCACATAATCTGCCATCGCGTTTTCCACTTTTGCGATTTGCGATCAGTCCCGCCGGGCCCACTGTACGATCCCCTCGCTGCTCATATAAAATGCGCCTTTTTCCTTTGTAAAATTAAAAAACGTCATATTGTATTTTTTACAAAGGTTTTTCCGCTGCTTTCTCCCAACCGTCGATCTTGCGCGATCGAGGGCTTAGATTTTATCTTTTTTTCACCATTCTATGATTTCTCCAATTAATCCCGACCGTTGGATGATGCCATCCAACGGCCCTGATTCCTCCGCACATCCTCCAATGCAGTTTAACCTATAAACGCAGGATTTCATAACTTTTGTTTGTATTTTGCAGGGTTTAACGTTTTTCTCTATATTCAGATGAAATTCGAAAGATGAGGGTGACGACCCTCCCTCCTTCGATTTATCAAAGGAAATCATTCGCAGGTGTCAAATTCGCGTTTTCATCAGTGTTTCATGAGGCATTGATGCCGTATAACGCTGCGCAGCCCTGTGTAACAGCGAAGCACCAAGAATCCAACACAGTCAAATAGTATCAGCTGTAGAAGACCAGAAATGTGCCGGCACAGAGAATTGAAGACAATTTTATGGGGATTACGGCTAAGACTGTTATCAAAAGCCTAATCCCCCAATCTAAAACACAGTCTGCAGAATACCTAAAGTGTTTTAGTGACAACAAACTCTCCACCGCCACAAAAAGGAGGCGAATTGATTCCTCCCAGCAACTAAACGCCACCTGTTGCCTCAAACCTTTCAAACCAGGGCCGAAGTTATTACAAAGGAAGATGTTTTGCCTCGACGCAGCCAGGGAGTTACTTCTGCAAGGAAATCAATGCAGAAAATATCTACAGAGTTACTCCACACAACACACAGAGCCTCAAAGTCAAATTAAGCTCCCGTCGATCTTTGATATTTATTGTAAATAGATAATAGAGCGATCCACCTGTAAACTTCTCCATAGAGCCCCTCAAAGGGCCGAGAAGTCTTGAATCTGTATTTATTGTCTTAAAAGATCTTATCTCAGATATTTTCCCCTCAGTCTTCTATAAATACTTCAGTAGAAGATGAGAAGTTGTTGGGGTTTGGTTGTTGTTTTATCACAAGTTGTAACATTGAAACTCTCTGAAATAAATATACAAGTCTTTTGAAGTTGAAAACAAATTGAAGTCTTGGATGTCTTGATGATGCTGTTGCATGCCCGTTCCTGAGAAGGCTCTATCATTGGATTCATGAGCTTGGTTGTTGGTGAAGTATTCTAACTGTTTAATGTTTTCTCCTGTTTTCATTATGTTTCATAATCTCTTACTACAATAGGCTGAAAGTTTTAGGCTAAGAAATGACTCCTGGAAGCACCTTAGACCTGTTCACCCTTCACTGTTTTATGTTTTCTTCTGCTGGAGTATTTTAGAGGCTTTAAAACTTCTCTTTAGTCTTCATGCTTGTTTATTTCCTTGATAGCTCAAATAGTTGGTTTCAGCATGATTTATGGTTCTCCCTGCTTGTCTTCCATCACTTGAAAGCTGTTATTGAAGTCTCCCTTTGAAGTACCATTGTCTTAAGTTAATCAAAGAGGTCGGTTTTGATCTTACCCTTTGCCCCTGCTTGAACAGTTGTTTTGAAGGTCTTTATAGTTGCAAGCATAGATGTTATTTAGGTGTTCCCTCTTCTATGAATGCAACTATCAATGAATCTTTTATGTTTTCTAAGTCCTTTAAAATAAAATCTTTGAGGAAATAGGGAGTTCCCCGAATCTTAGATTTCATTTTAAAAGTTGTCTTGAAGTCATTATTTTCTTAAAGAATGTTTGTGGAATTTATGGTTAGCCCTTTCTATCAAATGTCTCTTTATTGTTAAGTTATGTTTTCAAGTTTCCCTTTGTTGAGAATTAAGTTTCTCTTTCTAAAACATTAATGTCCATCTCATTCCAAAACAAAGGATCCTGTGGCCAAGTTAGATTTTCCCTTTGATATCCCATATCCCTTGAAGAGTTTTTCATGACCTTATTTTGACTCCATTGCCCAATGAACCAGATATTTCCTCTTTCTGTCTATCTTTCCTAGACCTTTCATATTCTGCTGTATCAACTCAACCCAACCAAACAAACATCTACACTTAATAACTAGTCTAAAATCCATAACCAAAGCAAACAAGATAAACCTTTGCAAACAAATATTTGAGAGATCCCTCTCTGAGAACAGGAGGACTAGATCCTGGAACTCTAAAGATTGGTTCTGATGTTGCCTTGTCTTTTGATTTCCCAAACTGTCAAAACATGGGATAGCAACATAATAGCGATCACGGTGGGACCACTGAGTTCATAATTGCTTGGAAAGCTCTTATAAACTCATTAGTCTTTCAAACAACCATAGAAACTCAGAAAACCCAAAAATATTTTAGTTTGGATACATAATAAACATGGTGGTGGAACCATAAAAAAATTTTCCTTCAAAAAGCTAAAATTTTTTCCACCTGGTGACTCCGCTGGCCTCTAGTAGGCATATTACCCTTCCAGTCTGTGTAGAATCCCTTGGGAATGCATTGAGAAAACCCAATCATGCTGTCGGTGGACAGAAAATTTCAAAATCTTCCACCTGGCGACTCCACAAACCCAAAAGACCTAAAATCTACTAGCAGAAGACTCTGAACTGGTTAAAAAGATACAGTGACCTTAAATACAAAACTCAACCATTACAAGACCTAGACAATGAGCAAGATTATAGACAAATTAATAAAGAAAAATTACTGATCATGATGGAGAAAATGAGGTACATACTTGGGAAAAGATTTGAAAGGCATGAGGCCAATTTAAATATTGATGATCTAGAGCAGCCCATACTCTTTTCGAATCAAGAGCAAACCCAAAAACTACAAAATAGGTATGATGAACAAGATTACAATGAGAGCAATGAAGAAGGTTGTCAGGAAACTCCTGATTGCCTACCTATTTCTTGTATTATGCCATTAAGAGAACTCCATAACCAGATTGCAAAAGCTCATAGTGAGCAGTGCCTTGAGGAAAACATAAGCCATTTTGAACTGACAAAATCTGAAATAGGAGAAGAGACAATAAAACCAGGGTTTCTTCCTTTATGTTTCGAATCATTTCAGATTATTAAAAGACAATGGCATCTTCATAATATGCTTGAAACAACTCATGAACCTTATAGTCGAAGTGAATGCTATGAAAATCATGAGGTGTTGGTTGAAATTGAGATAGACCAGGAAAAGGAAGAGAATCCTCAAAATTCCCCTACGAGCACAAGTAATCATTCCCTAGAAGAGGCTCAAGAAGACATCCAACCTCAAAACCAGTTAACACAAGAGGGAGAGGACCGTTTTTCTTCTGTCCAAAGCAAAGAGAACATTCCTTCTCTTTTTACAGAGGAAGAAATTGATCAAATATTAAATAAACAGTTAGCCCGAAATTTTTTATAAGAACAAAACACTCCCGCTCATTTATCTACTAAATCTTGTTGTCTTGAAATAGAAAATAAACGTGTAGGTCAGCTAAAGGAACAAAATGATAACCCAATATGTTTGATTGGGGAAATTGTGTATACTAATGATATTTCAACTTCTGATAAATCTAATGATGATGATGAGCTCCAAACAGAAACTAATCATGCAGGGCAACCAACAGTGGATTGGTGTCATGAAATTCATTATCATCATCTTGAAAGCAGCAATCATCCAGTCCAATTCATCAAGAATAATTTTCACATAATTGGGAATCAGTTATCTATTAGTTGTAATGTTGTGGTTGAGAAGAAAGAGTAATTTCTTGAACATGATGCATATGAGGAGCCTCCTCCTGAAAGAGTTGAGGTAATAAAAGATACCCCTACTCAAGAACATGATGATCTCTTCACAGAGCATAGTCCACTGAATCAGAGCATACCAGGACTACAAGAGGACAACACTGCAATATATGATGAATCGTCTAGTTCATATAATAATGAAGATGAGGAAGTTTTTCTTCCTCATAAGAATCTTTGCCTTAATCCAGTGGAGAAAGAAGAGATGATCCTGGTTGAAACATATCTTCCAAAAACTCACAACCAGGTATTATTTCAAGATCCCTATGCTCATTTCTTGAAAATATTTGAAGAAGGGATAAAGGTTATTAGGAGCAGTATATTACCAAAAGCAAGAGGATTATTTAGCACTGCTGCTAAAAAAAAAAAAGAATGGGAGTGGCCCTGTTTGTCCAGCCTTCCCAAGGAGATGAAGAAGGACCAATCGTGGAATCATTTGCTAGATTGGTTGTACTGGAAAAGAGAGATCATCAGCTAAAACATGTAAATGTTCCAAGTTAGATTAGGTTATATAGGAAAGCAATAAAGCTCAATCCTTTGAGCATTTAGTTAGTTGTTGATTTTTGTCTTGTAAGAAAAGAAAAATACAAAAACAATAGAAAGAAAGAAAAGAGGGCAGAAATGAAAACAAGAAAGGCAAAGCCCCATGCCAAAAAAGAGAAATAAATATGAAAGTGTGCAAAATCAAATGCCACTCCTGAAAAACACACTTCTAATTAGTCAAAAAATTTAATCTTGACTAATTAGCTTTAAATTTTCTGCTGATAGGATAGTGAATTCGATCTGCCAAACTGCTTAATCTTGGCTTATCAGTAGATAGTTCAGGTTAGAAATTGAAGGTTCAAACAAACTCAAAATCTGAACCAAAGTTTCCAAAGAAGAATGACTCAAATCTATTTTATCTTCTGGGTTAAAAAAGATATAAAGATCTGGTTCTAATCAACTTAAAACCTGAGCCAGAAGAAAAGCAAAGACAACTCACATAAAAGAAAAAACAGAGTTGTGAAGGAAGAGAAGGCCATGATGAGACTTTCAGGTCTTAAGCTTTCCTTTTTGTTTTTATTTTTTGCAAATAATAATCTATGTGCAGCTTGTCTTTATGCCATAGATCACGACAAGTCAAACAGCTTAATCTTGACTTGGCTGTTTTTAAATTTCTGTTGTAGAATTTAGAAAATGGAAGTCTGATTGGACAGTTTAATCCCAACAGACAATAGATTAGGTAGAGAAATATCTGAGCTCAACTGTTTAATATGAGTCCAGGGAGAAATACGGAATAGAAGTAGATTAGTTTTTATGCTTTCAAAAGAATAAAATGTTGTGAAAAGAGTTTTCCAATCCAAGTGCACTCTGATGAAGAAAAAATGTTAGATAAGTAGGATTGGGTAGGTAGAAAGTTTGTATTAATGAAAGTCCATTGTTTTCATAGCTGCTAAAAAGTTGTCAAAACCAGCTCATCCAGCAAAGGAAGGGTAGCCCAATGGATCAGCCACAGGTCAACCTCCCAGAGAACACTAGATGAGGCAACTAATCAGCCTCCCAGAGAATGCAAGTCTGAAGTTCTTGATGCCTTCAAGAAGGCACCATCCCCAAGTGGAGCCACTGTTAGCCACCTATAATATTTTTTTATACCAAAAGGTGGCTAAAACTTTTTGGAGCCTCCAAGGAACAAATTTTATCACTAAAAATTGTTGGCTCTTGAAGTCTCTCTAAGGCCTCATGCCTCTGTCCAGATCCCTTATTGCTGTTTACATCCTAAAAGCCTCTGAAATACTTCAAAAATCCCAAGTTAAATACTGCTGCAGAACCCCTTGGTCCACTTCCTTTTCTTCCTCACTAACCTCATTTTCTATTCTCCATTTCCCATGAAAAACCCACAATTTCATGTTTCTCCCTTTCCATTTCATTAAAATCCCTTTTATAAGGTTAAAAACCCACTTTTTAACCTTACTGAAACCTTCATTTCCTTCAAGAAAACCTTCAAAAACGATGAAAATACATGTTTTTATGTATAGGACTTAAGCCCCTCGAGCTTAAGCCCTTAGCCCCTTTCTTCCATATGCCCGCACCTTGGAACCAAGTTTTAACCCTTTGGCGCTTATCGCAAAGCACAGATCGCAGAATTTCCAAATTGTTATTTTTTAAACTGATGCATCACAAATATTTGTGCTGCGATCCATCGCAGATCATAGATCGCAATTTTTAGTTTTCCTCCAAAGAGCCATCGCAAATATTTGCGATGCGATCCATCGCAGTTTCCGCCCATCGCATAATCGCAATATCGCATTTTCTCTCCGTCGCATAATCCGCCATCGCGTTTTCCACTTTTACGATTTGTGATCAGTCCCGCCGGGCCCACCGTACGATCCCCTCGCCGCTCATATAAAATGCGCCTTTTTCCTTTGTAAAATTAAAAAACGTCATATTGTATTGTTTACAAAGGTTTTTCTGCTGCCTTCTCCCAACCATCGATCTTGCGTGATCGACGGCTTAGATTTTATCTTTTTTTCACCATTCTATGATTTCTCCAATTAATCTCGACCGTTGGATGATGCCATCCAACGGCCCTGCTTCCTCCGCACATCCTCCAATGTAGTTTAACCTATAAACGCAGGATTTCACAACTTTTGTTTGTATTTTGCAGGGTTTAACATTTTTCGCTATATTCAGATGAAATTCGAAAGATGAGGGTGACGACCCTCCCTCCTTCGATTTATCAAAGGAAATCATTCGCAGGTGCCAAATTCGCGTTTTCATCAGTGTTTCATGAGGCATTGATGCCGTATAACCCTGCGCAGCCCTGTGTAACAGCGAAGCACCAAGAATCCGGCACAGTCAAAGAGTATCAGCTGTAGAAGACCAGAAATGTGTCGGCACAGAGAATTGAAGACAGTTTTATGGGGATTACGGCTAAGATTGTTATCAAAAGCCTAATCCCCCAATCTAAAACACAGTCTGCAGAATACCTAAAGTGTTTTAGTGACAGCAAACCCTCCACCGCCACAAAAAGGAGGCGAATTGATTCCTCCCAGCGACTAAACGCCACCTGTTGCCTCAAACCTTTCAAACCAAGGCCGAAGTTATTGCAAAGGAAGATGTTTTGCCTCAACGCAGCTGAGAAGTTACTTCTGCAAGGAACTTAATGCGAGAAATATCTGCAGAGTTATTTCAACCTCACGCCAAACCTCAAAGGTCAACAAATTCTTTCCAGCAGACCTGATAGTTAATGTAAAATAGTTAATACAGAGAAACACCTGTAAACTTCTTCATCGAGCCCCTCAAAGGGCCAAGAAGTCTTGAATCTGTATTAATTACTTTAGCAGATCTTTTATCAGATCTCACCTCCTCATTCTTCTATAAATACTTCTGTAGAAGATGAGAAATTGTTGGTTGTTGTTTGCTGTTTGATCACAAGTTGTAACATTGAAACTCTCTGAAATAAATATACGAGTCTGTTGAAGTTGAAAACAAATTGAAGTCTTGGATGTCTTGATGATGTTGTTGCATGCCCGTTCCTGAGAAGGCTCTATCATTGGATTCATGAGCTTGGTTGTTTGTGAAGTATTCTAACTGTTTAATGTTTTCTCCTGTTTTCATTATGTTTCATAATCTCTTACTACAGTAGGTTGAAAGTTTTAGGCTAAGAAATGACTCCTGGAAGCACCTTAGACCTGTTCATCCTTCACTGTTTTATGTTTTCTTCTGCTGAAGTATTTTAGAGGCTTTAAACCTTCTCTTTAGTCTTCATGCTTTTTTATTTCCTTGATAGCTCAAATAGTTAGTTTCATCATGATTTATGGTTCTCACTGCTTATCGGCCATCACTTGAAAGCTGTTATTGAAGTCTCCCTTTGAAGTACCATTGTCTTAAGTTAATCAAAGAGGTCGGTTTTGATCTTACCCTTTGCCCCTGCTTGAACACTTGTTTTGAAGGTCTTTATAGCTGCAAGCATAGATGTTATTTAGGTGTTCCCTCTTCTATGAATGCAACTATCAGTGAATATTTTATGTTTTCTAAGTCCTGTAAAATAAAATCTTTGAGGAAATAGGGAGTTCCCCGAATCTTAGATTTCATTTTAAAATTTGTCTTGAAGTCATTATTTTCTTAAAGAATGTTTGTGGAATTTATGGTTAGCCCTGTCTATCAAATATCTCTTTATTGTTAAGTTATGTTTTCAAGTTCCCTTTGTTGAGAATTAAGCTTCTCTTTCCAAAACATTAATGTCTATCTCATTCCAAAACAAAGGATCCCGTGGCCAAGTTAGATTTTCCCTTTGATATCCCATATCCCTTGAAGAGTTTTTCATGACCTTATTTTGACTCCATTGCCCAATGAACCAGATATTTCCTCTTTCTGTCTATCTTTCCTAGACCTTTCATATTCTGCTGTATCAACTCAACCCAACCAAACAAACATCTGCACTTAATAACTAGTCTAAAATCCATAACCAAAGAAAAAAAGATAAACCTTTGCAAACAAATATTTGAGAGATCCCTCTCTGAGAACAGGAGGACTAGATCCTGGAACTCTAAAGATTGGTTCTAATATTGCCTTGTCTTTTGATTTTCCAAACTGTCAAAACACGGGATACCAACAGACGACACAAGCACGGCACAAGGGAAAAAGAGACCAAAAAGGGCAGGAAGGTGCAGGATCAAATGATTACAATGTCGAAATAAGGGCAAAGAGGTGCACGATCAAATGATTTCAATGTTTGAGAGTCTTTTCTTGGTGGTGTTAACCAAGACCTTTTTCACTTAGGGTGTGTGTGTAAAAGTGTGTAAATTTTAATTTTTAAACCCAGATGTTTGTAGAGAAAAAAGAAAAAGTGTGTTTATAGCTGTAAATAAACTGGAAAATGTCAGTATATAGGCCTGCAAAATAGAAAATAAACAGCTGATAATGCACTATTCCAAACCCAAGGAGGTGGGTCTCTCAACAAATAGTCTATAGGTGAGTAAAAAAACTAATCTAAACACACTAAAAAAGGCTAATAGATCTAGGTCAAGGGGGACAAAGATCTAAAAGACAAAATTTGCTGGAAAGTGGTGTAAAAAAAAACAACAAATCAGAGGAAAATTGCTGTAAAAAATGGTGGCGAAAGGCCATCTCCTGAAGGGAAACATATTGAACCCTAGAGGAAAACCCAAAAAAAGCTAGATGAGGTGATTTGGATGGATAACAAGCCGATCTGAAGCAGATCTAAAGGTGAGGTATCAGATATGAAAAAATAGCTGAAGACTCTGAAATTTCAGACAACCTGCAACAACAAACACTCTTCCAAAAAAAGTGGAGGGTACTGAAGCCCTAGGGGGCTAGGTTCCCACTTAGTTGAGCGAAACAGAACAAGTACAGGTCCAAAACAGGTGAAGATGGAGGTCAAACAACCCTAAACAGAGGCTCAGCAAAACCCATAAAACTTTTAGAAAAATCCCTGCAGAAAGTCCAGGTCGCAGTTTTTGACTTGTTTTTAGCAGAGTTGCACTTTTTGGGTTGTAAAGTGCGCCCTGGAGGTCCAGGTCGCAGGTTTTGGGCAAAAAAGCGCGACCTACACTTCCGGCACTCTCAGCGGTAGGTTTCAGAAAAAATTGACGTCTCAGTTGCGGCTGATGTCTGTCACCTGCGAAATGGGTCTAAAAACACGTGTAAGTTAGAATTTTTATCGTTTTCGGGTTTTATGGGTTAAACACAACATCAAGAATAAGAAAAAAAAGGGGCTGAAGATAAATCCTAGGGTTTGAAGCAGCTGGATATGCAAGGATCAGAAAAACGACAGCGGTCGTAATGGTAAACCCGTGTGGAGTCGCCAGTTGTTAGTATGAATCTTGATTCAAAGCATACGAAAAAATACCACTTTAGCTACGCATAACAAACAACCCTAATAGTAGAAATGACTGCTAATATCTTCAGATATACAGTTAGATGATCAAGACAAATTCTGCAAAAATCTAGATTTATGCATTAGAAGACATTAAACAGTAGAAAAATAAGATTTAGTCCATAGATCCAATAGACAAGACAAGAATATATCCAATGAAATTTTATATTAAGGGCACCTGGGAGGAAAACACAAGAGGGTGTTCCCTGTTATCCTCAATGGGATAGGTTCTTGTAAGTCCTCAACACTTCATATTTAGAATTCCTCTCTCTTGATGGTGTAGAAAACCCAGACAAAAATGGAAAAATATGGCTATGATAATGGATCAATAGCCAGACCAAGAGTTGAGATCCAGAGTGATCTTTAGGCAACAAAAGGTGACAAATGAATGGGAAAACCCTTCTATTTATAACAAAATATTGAGTTAGTCTAGAGATTGGTGCATAATTAAAATATTATTAACCAAATCAAGATCCAACTTTTATGGAATATTTTATGATATTTTTTGGAGGGAAAAAGAATTTGACTTGAGTCAAATCCCCTTATTTGTAAATAATAAATAAATAAATGATTTATTTATCATTTTAAGGATGTGATTAAGTAATAATAAATAAATAAATTATCTATTTATTATTTTAAGGATATGGTTAAGTAATAAAAAATAAATAAATGATTTATTTATTATTTTAAGGATATGGTTGAATAATAATCAAATAAATAATGATTTATTTAATTATCTAAGGGAGATTTAGGCATATTTAACAAAGAATATTATTTAAGTAATGTTTAAATAATTATTCTTAGAAAATAATAAGATAAATAAGGATTTATCTGATTAATTTCCTTGTTTTGGGTTGAATATAACCAGGAATATTAATTAAATTGTTGTTTAACTAATTATTCCTTGAGAAAAACCAAACAAATATGAATTTATTTAATGTTTCCCCATGGGGTTTCCTATTTAGACCATAAACAACTTAATAAAGGTGGTTTACTAAGTTATTTTTCATAGTGAATGCAATTTTACTTGGGATAAAATTGGTTTTACTTGGTGTACTTGGGTCCATCTAATAACAATGGATTAGATGACTAAAAAATGGTGTAAATGTTAAAAGAGACTTTGATTTGATGGATTTCGATGATCAAGATGATCAGGAGGCCTCAAATATGATCATCAAAGAGAAGGATGCCATGATCAAATAATTGCAGGATAACATGGCAAGAGCTCAAATTTTCATATCATTCCTTGAATAAGAGAATAAGCAACTGAAAGACAAGCAAATACTCATGGAGCTAGAGATGCTAAAAGAAAAAAGACATGACACCAAGGGTAAGACAATGATGGAACTTGATGTTTTTGACCATGATGACACTCAAACCAGCAATACAAGACCAAAAACAAGAGGTCTTAAGGGAGCTCTACAACATCAAAAACATGAGGCAGAGAAACTTAGTTTTGAAGAGAGGATTTCCAAGGAGGTTGAAGATGATAGGGAGGTATGGATATACAGGGTAAACCACCACCTTGAGAAGCTCCTCCACAAGGAAAAAAAAGATAATAATATGCTCAAAAACATGTCCAATAGGTACATCACTATAAAAAATATCTGCAACATCAAACTCAAGCAGTTGGAGGAAAAACACAAGCAAACTCTAATCAAGAAAAATGAGGAAGATAAAATTGAGATCCTTTTTGATTCCTCCCTTATTTCTTGAGGCACACCATCAGCACTCTATCCACCAGTTTTTAAGGTTTTTGGGTGAGTTTTTGAAAATTTGGGCATTTTGACAAACTTTGACTAGTTTTTAGCACAACCCACTTGTCAAATGCGCAACGCCCTAGGAGCCTCCAAATGACAAATGGCCACAACCATTGGATTCATAAGGCATTCTAAATAAACTTTTTACTATTGGAACACCAAAATGGGACATTCTGGCATGGAGAAATGGCCAAAAACACCTAAAAAATCACCTTTCTACCTCATTTTTTAGGTTGGTGCTGCACTTTTGACTAGTCTTGGAAGATTTCAATTTTGAGTGCCTTAAATGCATCATTTTTATAAACTAAGGAAATTTTTGGAAACTATATAGGAGTAGCTTTCCAATTAGCTATCATGAGCTCAATTTAAACTTCAGGAAGGCCTCCAAAAGTGGCATTGAATTTGGCGCTGCGCTTCTGCTTCAGGCGTTGCACTTTTACCAGATTCTCTGATATTTTCAAGTTTTTGAATTTTTATCAGTTGGTGATAGAATATTTGAGTTTTTACTGATGTAATTCATCCTTGTAAATGTAATTATGATCTAAATATTTACTAGAGGGTAGATACATTAGGTAAAAGTGGATTTTTGGCTAAAATGAATCAGTTTCACCAAAGTTAGAAATGAGTTTGTTGACCTCCCTAGTCTTTAGGTTTCTAGTTGAGCACTTTTTGGATCAGTTCCTCAAGTCAGGGATTCGATCCCTGAGCTGGGGAGAATCAATTTTGGTCTATATTACTCACTTATTTTCTCATATCAAGGGTTGGATGTTGTTGGATTGATTTTGGAACACTGTTTATAATCGAACTTTTGACTAATAATAAAAGACTGAATTGCAAATATTTTGATGGAATTAATGTGGTAAATGATTTAACATTGTTTCTTATTTTGTTATGCAAGTGTTTGAATGTATTGTAATTCATATTCATTCCATTTATAAATGTAGATGTTTCCTAAGTCAGAAAGACAAAAATCATTAAGTTTATGCTTTGTTTTGGAGGGATATTTACAGTTTCTTTCAGTTTCTTCTTAGTAGAAAATAATTCATAGCTTTTATGATCTTTTCTCAAAACCCTATCAGTCTAAACCATCTCATCAGATACCCTCTTGTGTTGACTTGTTTTCTTACCTTGCTCCATCAGATCCCTGCAATTCTGATCCTTGTTTGCCCTGACCTAATTTCTTCCTTGAACTTTTCACCATCTAGCACCTCAAAATTCAATCAATCAAACCCTTGTGCTACTATACCTAGCCTAATATCTCATTGATCCAGTCATATTGGTTGAGATCCATTGGAGAGAGCCCTCTCCTGCCTAGTAGGGGTAGCTACTTGGCAAAATATTAGTTTGTGGTTACCTTTGCTAGTGTCTTCTCAGCCTCGGAGATCCAGTGGAGTGATAATATCATGGCGACCATACTGGGGAGAAAGTGACAGATCTTCTCTGGTTGTACCATTATTTCTTCGAATTCTTGGCCTTGGATGATAGGTCTAAGATTTTGTTGAGGCTGATCTAAAAAATTTTCAGAGAACCAAGTTGTTGAACAGTGAACATTATGGCTTCGAGGAGATACACCAGATCAAATCTTGATCCTCACCCAGTTGATCCAATCGCAAATCTAGAGAGGCTTGTTCGTAAGCATATATATCAAGCTACAGAAATTCATTCAAATCCAATCCCATTGGCAAGATCTTATTTGTTGTCTGCAAAAGTTCTATCTCTCGAAGACATACCATTTGATTTAAAATTTGAGCTGTCTTTGTTTCGATATAAGTCTGAAACCTCATTATCTGATGTAGTCTTTGACCCATTAAGGATTTCTGAGGTAAAATCATTATTTGAGTTAGATCTTAGTTCTTTAAAACTTGAATAAAATTTACCCTTTGAAGAAACTAATTCTGAATCAGAATTTGACACTAAAGTCTGGAGTCAATTCTATAGACTTGAAAGTTTAGCAAACCAACTTCAGTACCACTCGAAAAAATCCATAATCCAATATCAACAAGAGTCAGTACCCATCCCGACACACTCATAGTCAGTTGTTGCTTCCTCATCCACACCATATACTTCATTATCTATTCAAAAAACTCTTCCTATTGTCACTCCTGCAGTTCATTCAATAGGAATTATGGCCAGATTTGCAACCCTCATCTTACCAGGTCAACTACATTCCTTACCACAAGGTTATGGCTAGAGAACCCCAATTTTTGATGAAAATTCTCCAATCAATGCAAAAGAACACATAGTTAAAGTCACTGAATTTATTGATCTATAAGAAGTAGATGAAGACGATGCTAAAATGAGAATCATAGTTCAGATATTTTTAGGAGAAGTTAAAGTATGGTCCAGATCATTAAATGAAAACTCCATAGCCACTTCAAATCAGTTGATAGATGCTTTTATAGCCCGATCAGAGGTAAATAAGACATTTTTATCACTCATTTAGTTGTAAAAATATCCTTGATAGGGTCATGCAAGTCATTCGCCAAATGGATGAGGTTTCCTAAGTCATTTCAATGTGATATATAAAAAATTTTGCATTTTTTGAAGCCTATCTTAAGTTTAATGTTCACCTCCATTCATGTCACTTCAGTCAAGTAAGTCCCATATCATGTAAGTTATCATTCCCACACATTTAAACTCAAAAGTGCACACCTGTCAATTTTTCAGAATTTCATAGCGATTTACAAAGGAAATTAGCAGATTCTGCTACGTAACTACCTAATAGTTTCGTAGAAAACATGTCAGCAGCCTAATTGTCTTCGCTATGAAACTGCGTTTTATTAGCCAAGGTTTTCAGAATGATGTGAGGTGTCAGTTTATGATTAGAAGAGTAAAGGTGGAGGTCTTTCAAGGTCGTTTTGGTAAGTTTCAAATGCACACATCTGTATTTGAGGTAATCATGATCCTTTTTGGTTGCATGTGTTATGATTAAAACCTGAGCTGTCAGTTAAAATTTTTAAACCTTACCCCAAAACATCCTTTTTTCATATTATTGTTTATCCTTGCATGTGAGTTGATCCATGGAGAGCTGCTTCATCAATCCAAGTAGGTTGCTGTCAAATTCAAATTCTGCAGGTGTCATCAGCAAGCGAGTCAGTGAAGACTATAAAACATCCATGGATGCAAGAAATAAAACAAACAAGGGTGGCCATTGTCACAGGTATGAACCCATGGATTTGAAATTACTTAATGAAGACCCTACTTCTATGGAGGTTTTTAGGAGGACTAGCTTCTTGCAATTCTGCCAGAGGTTGCAGGGTTTCCATGCACAAGTTTCAAAGGATTTTACCACTAACTTTACTGGAAAAACATCAAAGGTTGGAATTCTGAATCTCACAGTGACACCAGAAAGCATATCACTAGCTAGAGGAATCCTTAGAGTTGGTGAATAGTGGTTTAAAGGTATAAAGTTTACAATGTAGGGTTGTAAGGAGTTTCTCAAGCAAGAACACATTGAAGTAGATTTGACCACTGGTATCCCTAGGAGTTTTATGAAGGATAATTATGCAAACCTGCTGATGGTCATTCAAAAATATTTCACCTGTGAAGGAAGATTCCACATGGTTTACTCATACCATCTTAGACTTCTTCTGCATTTTATAGGTAAGATATCACTAGAATTACCGTTCTATTTATATAGGTGTTTAGGGAAAATGTTAGATAGGCTTCAAGTCAAGTCAGAAGGAAATTGGACATCTTTGTTTCATCGTGGTCTAAGAAAGCTGTTAGTATTGAAAGAGTTGAGAAGGTTAAACAGAGATTAGACTTATTTTCTGTTCATGAGTGGTTATGAAATACATGTGGTCACTCCAAAGAAAATCTTGAAGCCTAGAACTACTATATCACCAGATGTGACACAAGAAGTTGAAGAAGAAAAAAGATCATCCCTTGCAGAACCAATGGACATAGGAGTAGAACCTCTGCAAGAGACTGACACTCCTCAAGCAGCACCTTCAAAATAGAAACATAAAGTAAAAAAAAAAGTCAGTAAGAGGATAAATAGAAGCCATAAATTGGCCAAATGGAATTTGGAGGATATCCTTCATGCAATTGATATTGAAGAATCACCAATAGTGCAAGCAAAAGATATTGAAGGTGGTGGAAGAAAACTGAAGAAAGGTAAGAATGCTAAGAAATTAGATTTTGAAGGTGAATATGCTGGTTTTATATTTCAGCCAAGGAAGCTAATGAAATTTTTTTCAAAGAAGGCCATGGAGTGCAAAAATATAGAGAAAATCAGTGAATATGTACAACCAGTAAGCATCATAGATTTGTCTCCATCAGCAGATGAAGAAGTTGTTATCAGACGGAGAAATGGAAAGGAGAAAATAATTGAAAAATTAGAAATAGAATCCATCAAAGAAATAGGTAAAGAGATATTAGATTTGAAGTCTGAGGCATAAAAGCACAGGTCCGAGAAGGTTCAATTTGAAAAAATGATGAAAATATGGGAAGGTCAAATCTCAAGTGTCTCAAAATCTATGGACAATGCCAAGAGATTTCCAAAATCTAATGTACTCTAATGAAAATATCCTCACTCAGAGGTATTTGGGAAGCTTGTAAGAGACTAGTTGGCTGCCATACACTCTGATCTTTGTGTGATTCTAGTATAAATACTAGTCTCCTGTCTTGCTCTGGTTAGATAACTGTAGAAATTTTCTGATTTCATAACTGATTCTGGGTTGAATGATGTTTATAAGCATAATAACCATTGGGTATACAAAAGAATAAATAAAGTCTTTGAAACTAAATTCATTGGAGTCTTTTCTGTTCAAGGATGTCCAAAAGATTATAGACTGGGGATTACCCTCTGTGTCCAGTTTTTGTAGGTTGACTGTAAGCCTTTCAGACTGAAAATATATGAATAAATGAAATAATACTAAGGAGTATTTGAACACTCCTTCTTCTGGCAGTTTGATCAGTTGATCATGCATGGTATCTACCAGGAATTGAGCAAAGTTGAAAAGTATAGCTGGAGGCTGGCCTGGGAAAAAGGTAGAGAGGAAAACAAGGACAGATCCATTTACCCACTCATCAGTAAAATATCCTAGGATACAAGATAACATGGTCAAAATTTGTTTGGTTCCTTCTGGGAACAAGGTAGCAGAGTATGGTGGGTTGTTTTTAGGAGTTTGCACTGATTTAGGGAGGAAAACCTCAAATATTTGAGACCTCTTAGGAAAGTATAGCTTTAGGTAAAGCTCAGTGAGGGTCTCAATGGAGAAAAGCACTCCCTCTGGTTGTGATGGAATCTGCAGCATTTGGTTAATGTATTGGGCAGTGATTGTAATTAGAATTTCTTGGTCAGGGGTGACTATGGCTCTTTCATTTGGAGAATAAATGAGTTGAAAAATTCTAATAAATTCAGGGAATTGGTGGGTATCTGGAACTGTGTATTTTGGCACGTTAGAGTTCCATAGATTTATATCATTTGCGTGATCAACAAACTTGTCATGGCTCCAACAATGGAGCTCCAAGGGATTGCTGTCAGTAGTTGTGTCGACTATTTTAAAGTGCTTATCAGCCAGTGGAGTATGGTCGATATCTAGCAGGGTTGGTTGCAGAGGGTTTACTATTTGGATGGTCTTAGAAGCCATTGATTTGATTCATTTATTAATTAAATTTCTTAAATGATGGTGTTGGGTACTTAGAATTACCTGGAGTACCGAAGTTTAGGTTGTAGAAGGGGTCTGGGTTGCAGCGAGGCTTTAATCTGGTTAGCGATGGTGGCTTTAGTATTTTTTTCAAATTGAAAAAGGTAGGTAAATGAGAGCAATAGTGGGGTTTTATATTTTGAAATCTGTGGTTTATCACATGCCTTGGAAGTTGGTTTATGGTTTGGGAGGGAGGGGGGTGCGATAATACCAGGAGATGCCGTGTGGCAGGGGAGCGAGTGGAGAAAAAAACCCATTTCGCACCCCCACCCTCGATTTTAAACCTTGAACATTGGGGGGTGATAAAATAATCTTTAGACGTTCAATCTGTTTGACATTAATCAGACGGTAGGCAGAGTTGCGGGCTTTTAAAGGAGGTGGGGTCGAGAAAAAACATTATGCGGAGGGGTCAAATGAAAGTGGGGTAGACTTAATATTTTTGCGCTTTAAAAATATTAAAAGTGGGTTTTTGTGTTTCTATGAATATGTGGAGTTTTTCAAAGGGGAAAAATGGTTTTAGCAAGGGAAAGGGTGTTTTTAAAGGAAAAAAAAAAGGGATTTTAGCAAGGGGAAGGGGAAATTGGTTTCCAAGAGGGGAAAAGGGTTAGGATAAGGCAGAATGAAGAGGGAGAATGGGAAATAGGGTTAATTAATGAATTTATTTTTGTTAGATATAAGAATTTTGTGATCCATAATGAAGATAAAAATGCTTTTGGATTAATCACATTGTTAGGATTAGGTCGACGTTTCGAACCAACTAATGTGGTTCATCCTCAGGACAAGGTGGAGAGACAATCGATCTCAAAGAATAAATAGAGGGGATGCATCATTACCCAGAAATAGCCGTTGAGAACTAGTTGTTAAGATTGTTGTTAAGAATTAGCCATTGGAAAATTAGTCAGTCAGTTAGTTAGTTGAAAATAAATAAATTAAAATTAATTAATTAAATACAATTTTATAATAAAGGGGTTTATAAAATATATTATGTTAAAAAGGGGGTTTATAATTAAAATATATTATAGGAATGGAAGAAGATCTTAAATTAATAAATAAATTAAAATAAAATCAATTAATTAAATAATTAATAACTAAATTAAAGAATATAACATATAAAAATAATAAAAAATAAAAAAAGAGAACTAAGGAGGGGCCTAATAATTCAAAATAAAATAAAAATAAATAAAATATAAAGAGAATTAAAGATATTAATAAAAAAGGGGTTTCATAAATTATTATGTAAAAAATAAAAATAATAATCTATATATATATATATATATATATATATATATATATATATATATATATATATATATATATATATATGAAATAAAAAAAAAGAAAAATAATAAACGTAAACTATCTGGAGAGGGCCGAGATTCAACTTTTACTCAACTTCCAACCATCATCACGGTTGAGATTCGTAGCATGTCGCTCAATTTCGATCGCCTCCCTTAATTTCCTATGGTGGAAGTGATCTACCCTTGCAACAACTTTAGAGTCTTCAATACAAACATGGTGGCGGGATTTTTCCACATGTTCAACAAGAGCTGAGGTACGGGACCGATTATGTCTGAGGTCCGCAGCATGCTCCCAGATTCTTTGCCTAATGGATCGACTTGTCTCCCCTATATATGGAGTTCCATAAGAACAAAGAATCATGTAAAACCCCTTCATGTCCTTAGGGTTGATAGGGTCTTTAACAGACCCAAGAGAATTTCTAATAGTGCACAGAGGTTTGAAAGAAGTAGAGATATTATTTCTCCTAGGACATGGGTCATCTTGTCCGTTGTCCCTTCGATAAATGGGAGGTGGACTTTGGAAATAGGATCCACCCTAGTATATTTTCCACTCAAACCTTTATATGCCTTTTGAAAGGATTTAAGACCTTGAGATCTACTGTAACCATTCTTTTCAAAGGCCTCAAGAAGACGATATTTCTCTGATTCTAAGGAGTTGTCGTCAGAGATTCTAAGAGCCCGAGTTGCAAGTGTACACAACACACCAAATTTCTGAGCAGGGAAATGATGGGAACCAACATGAAGATATTGTTCCATGTGTGATCTAGGGTAAATTCTTGATACCCTTAACCAAGACCTTTTACTTTGGCTAATAATTAGAATTGCATTTAATTAAGACGTTAATGAACTTAAATGAAAATTTTTAGCTGTAAATAAGAGGAACATAAATGAATAAGATCAGTAATCAGAAGACCACTTTGTTTGATAACAGAGTTCGTCCAAGAGGGACTACATCTTCGGGCCTCGGTTTCAAGATGGTGTAGGCCGCTGCATTATGTGCTGTAAGAAGAAAATGTACATGGATGTGTTTTCCTATGACATACAAGGAAAAATTCCTTCACGCAGGAGTAGCTGGACTTCTTTAAGATATTTTCCACTGCGGAACTCTCATACATAAAGAAAGACTCCTATTAGTATGACCATAGCTGACATGTAATAAATAAGAGTATCTTGCCAATCTTGGAAAACAAGGGATCTCAACAATACACATATGAAAACGAGCATCCCGCCAATGTGGCATAAAAGGGATCTCATACATGAGACAAATCCATAGCTAAAAGTACATCAATAACAAAACAAGGAACGATCCCACGACTAATGTATCAACCGAGATCTACAAGACATAATGAATCTCAAAGAGAAATAAATGAAGAATTACATGAAATCCACATCATATACCTCATGCTGACATTTGTTGAAGGCTGAGCTTCTATGTGGTTGAATCTGAAAACACCATCAATCTTGTGGCATCAAAAAATGTGAAAACGACTGCTCACTTGTGGAAATTTGACACCTGCATAACCCGCTTCCAAAAGTGGCTGAGAAATCAAAAACTCAGATGTAGAAACTGAGCACACTATCAGACTCATGGCGTCGAGTAGTGCAAAAACGACATAAAATTTGTCCCATTTGGACAAAGTCAAAATTCGCCCTCCTGAAAGTTGGCCTCAATCAAGGTTCCACCTAGCTCTTTTCTGGCTCATGGTTCCACCTCCTTGATTTGCGTGCAAAAATGTACCTGCAAATAAAATTGAAATCCATGCATCTCCTCGAATTCCGTGCCCATACTTGGCTGCAAAATAACATTAATCTTCTGCAAGATCGTGCTCCTTCTCCATGCTTGGCTTCCCCCTGGCGCACATCAAATAAGCTGGGTTTAAATACAAAAACTCAGGCGGATTTTCCAAACTAGCCCGTTGGGCTAATGGTTGTAGGTGGAATTTTTAAGGCGGAGGTTGGGCTTCCAACCTCATCGACCCCAACATACTTAGCATATTGTTTTAATATACAACAAATATGTTTTAAAAAACCGCCGTTAATTTTCTTTTTTAAAACCTGCATAACAAATAATATATATAACAGTGGGGGTCGGGCCCACATTGTGCGGCCCGCCCTAGATTTTCCACCGACCTTCCATATGATGTGGGTTGGGCGGTGGTCATTGGTGTATTTATGAGTTGGGCCTTTTAGGTCGGGCGGGTTCGATTCCCGCCGACCCATATATATTATATGACATGGGTGCCATGGGGTCCGGCGGGGGTCGTGGCCCGCCGGCCCATTAATATTTTTTTTGGTTATGTGTGGTGGGTCCGAAGGGGGTCACGACATGTCGAATTATATATATATATATATATATATATATATATATTTAAATTTTAAACAAACCATCACATTTTGAAAATTCGGTTTTTAGGCCGTAGGAGGAAAATTAAATAGGCCAAAAATTTTCCTGGAATCTGGCCTGAGCTTGCCAGAATCTGGTGGTCAGGAAAATTTGAATTTGCGCCTTCCTTAAGGCTGCCCAGTCATGCAAGTCAAACCAACACTTTGACCACTACTAACTCCTTCATACGGACTCGGAATTGAGTGTCATCTGTGCCATTGGAATCAGAAAGACGAGATCTACAACATGAACTTGGTTTAGGGGACTTTCAAACACTTTGATTTTTGAGCCCTCTATGCTGGGCCACTTGTACTTGTACCTATTTAATCCACCTGGATCAGTGCGAGTCTTCTTGCGAAAAACCCAGTGTGAAATGGAACCATCCTCATTCCTTGAGAGCAGGATATCAAGGAAAGGGAGACAACCATCTACCTTCATTTCCATCGTGAACTTGATGGAATCAGATAGTGAGTTCAGGTGCCTAAGGAACAAATCTAATTTCTTCTGACCATGGGGCCAGATGACACAAGTATCATCCATGAACCTATTCCACTTCTTAGGGTGGACTTTAGCAGAGGCCTGGGCTTTAGATTCAAAATCCTCCATAAACAGGTTAGCAACTACGGGGGAAAGAGGGGAGCTCATCGCAACACCACAGGTTTGCTCATAGAACTCACCTTGAAAACTAAAAAAATTTGAGGTGAGGCAGAAGCTAACCAACTTAGAGGTGTCCTCATCAAAGATCCGCTTAATGACATCCACGACTTCTTGGATGGGGATCTTGGTGAAAAGGGAAACAACATCAAAGCTAACAATAAGCTCACTAGGCCGCAACTTGATGGTTTTCCACTCATTAATAAAGGAAGCCGAGTCCTTCACAAAGGAATCAGTTTGAACAACAAGGGGTTTAAGCTTCTGGGCTAAGAATTTAGCCAGATGATAAGAGGGACCACCTATTGTATTAACAATAGTTCTTAAGGGAGCCCCTGATTTATGAATCTTGGGGAGACCATAGATCCAAGGGGTAAGGGGATTGCTTTCAATAAGCTTCCTAGAGAGAGGATTAAGAGAAGAATTAGGTTTAATGGCAAGGGAAACATTCTTACATACTAATTTAAGGGGAAACTTTTTAAGCTTAATATAACTACCACTATTAGAAATATGGTCAACCATCTTGCTGACATAGTAAGATTTATCCATAATGACAATGGCCCCACCCTTGTCTGCCTTAAGGATAACAATTTCAGGGTTGTCCCTGAGGGCTTTGAGGGCGAGAAACTCAGGTTTACTCAAGTTTCTTTTAGGTGGCTTAGCCTTCCTAAGAATAATGGAGAAATCCTGCCTAATGGTCTCCTTAACAATATCTGGGAGATCCTTGATGCCATATTCGAGGCTACAAATAATGTCATCAGAAGGGATCTTCTTCGAGGTAAGAGAAAAATTAAGCTCTCTATTAAGAAGACTGAAAACAAAAGGATCAAAAGAAAAAATGGCAAGGTTAACTATATTTTTATTAGAATCGTTATTAATGACATTATTATTATTATTATTATAATATATGTATTATCAATGCTACTTAGATTATTGATGCTAGAGTTATTATTATCTAATATATTAGAATTATTAATGCTAGAATTAGAATCATTAGTTATATTATTAATATTTAATAATATTAAATTATTATTTAAATATTTATTACTAATAATATTATTTAAAATACTTAAATTATTAATGCTAGAATTACAATCATTAGTTACGATATTATTAATGAATACTATTAAATTATTATTAAAATATTTATTACTAATACTATTGTTTAAAACTGCATGGTATTCATTATACCTACCCTTTTATTCATGCTAACATTTTTCCTTTCCATTATAGGGTGCATTTGAGCTTGCTGACCCTTTTATTTTCTTTTGATAAGCAAACTAACTTATTTCTAACCTTATATCTTCCAATGGCTCAGATTAAACGTATGAGCTCATTTTTACTCTCTACCTAACTACTGATATGCCAATATTAAATGGTTTGGTCATATATTTATTCACTAACTATCATAACATAAAATTTAAAGGCATGAATGATCAAGATTAGATTGCATGATCATCATGAATTGTGGCATTGTGAACAAGTTGCACACAATTTTCTTTATTATTTTCATATGAAATTGAGAGTATTTTATATAGAAGTGGCATTTAAATGAACATGACTCTTCAATTTCCTTTGGTGGGGTTCATAATCTACTTTCATTTTTATCTTTTTTTTTTCTCTCTTTTCTTTCTTTTGGTAGTTTGATTATTCTTTTAGGACATACCCTCTTTTCATTTTTTAATATGGAAAACATTTTTTGAAATGCAAAGGTATGTAAAATATTACAAGACTTAACATAGCCAATTCAAAATTATGAGCCCTATTATTATAGGACCCTAACAGGGCAGATTATCTAGACTATATGGCTATCACATCAGACTCCTCATGCATTTCACAATGGTGAAATTGCTCAACATCCCTCACTATTTGTGCATGAGTATTGATAAAATGTCATACATAGTGCAAAACAGAGAGTATGAACATCAGATGAACAACCTAATTTATCACTCTCTAATCAAAATAGTTGTCCTACATGATCTCAATCAGTTAAATATTGTCTGGGAGACCTTTATTGAGAATGATGCCTTTAAAAGTCCATCACCTCAGCCCACTAGAACAATTCCACCACCAGCTTAATTATCTAAAAAACAAACAGGGTCATCTAGTAAGGATATAGTCAAAGAGGTCAAAACATATTAGAGGGGACCTAGCCAAGTGTTTTCTCCACAGATTGTGGAAGGGGCCTTGCCTTCTTCATCACCAAAGCAGGTACACTACGATGAGCAGCAGGAAGAGACAGTTTTCCATGAAGAGGAAGACCTTCATGAGAAAGAAAGAGACTTTGAGTTAATGGATTTGGATGATCAAGATGATTAGGAGGCCTCAAATCTGATCATCAAAGAGAAGGATGCCATGATCAAAGAATTGCAGGATAATATGGAAGGAGCTCAATTTGTCATATCATTCCTTGAACAGGAGAACAAGCAGCTGAAAGACAAGAAAATACTCATGGAGCTAGAGCTGCTCAAAGAAAAATACAAGACACCAAGGGTAAGAAAATGATGGCACTTGATGATTCCGACCATGATGACACTCAAACAAGCAAGACAATACAAAAAACAAGAGGTCTTAAGAGAGCTCTACAACAACAAAAACATGAGGCAGAGAAACTTAGTTTTGAAGAAAGGATTGCCATGGAGGTTGAATATGATAGAGAGGTATGGATAGATATGGTAAACCTCCACCTTGAGAAGATCCTCCACAAGGAAAACAAAGATGATAATATGCTCAAAAACATGTCCAACAGGTACAACACTAGAAACAAAATCTGCAACATCAAACTCAAGTAGTTGGAGGAAAAACACAAGCAAACACTAATCAAGAAAAAGGAGGAAGATAAACTTGAGATCCTTGCTGACGCCTCTCTCATTTCATGATGCACATCATTAGTACTCTATCCACAAATTTTGAAGGTTTTTGGGTGATTTTTTGAAATTTTGGGCATTTTGACAAATTTGGACTAGTTTTCAACACAATCCACTTGTCAAAAGCACAGTGCCTAGGGCGTTGCGCTTCTTCTGGGAGCCTAAAAATGATAAATGGCCACTACCATTGGATTCAGAAGGAATTATACATCAAATTTTGACTATTGGCACACCAAAATTGTACATTATGGCAGGGAGAAATGGCCAAAAAACACCTAAAAAATCACCTTTCTGCCTCATTTTTCAGGCTGGTGCTGCGCTTTTGACCAGTCTTGGGAGATTTGACTTTCGAAGGCGTTAAATTTACTATTTTCAGAAACTAACGGAAGTTTTGGAAACTAGGCATGAGTATATTTCCAATGAGCTATCATGAGCTGAATTTGGACTTCAGGAAGTCCTTCAAAAGTGGCCTTGATGTTTTCTCTGATATTTTCCAGTTTTTGAATTTTTCTTAGTTGGTGATAGAATCTTTGAGTTTTAATGATGTAATTCATTATTGTAAATGTAATTATGACCTAAATAGTTACTAGAGGGTAGATACATTAGGTAAAAGTGTATTTTTGGCTAAAATGAATAAGTTTCACCAAAGTTAGTGATGAGTTTGTTGACCTCCCTAGTATTTCGGTTTCGAGTTGAGCACTTTGTGGCTCAATTCCTCAAGTTAGAGATTTGATCCCTAAGCTGGGGAGAATCAATTTTTGTCTATATTACTCACTTATTTTCTCATAGCAAGGGTTTGATGTTGTTGGATTGATCTTGGAACACTTTTTGTAATCATACTTTTGGCATATAATAACAGACAGAGTTGCAACTATATTGATGGAATTCATGTGGTAAATGATTTAGCATTGTTTATTCTCTTGTTATGCAAATGTGTGAATGTATTGTAGCTCATATTCATTCCATTTCTAAATGTAAAAGTTTCCTAAGTGAGAAAGATAGAAATAATTAAGTTTATGCTCTATTTTGGAGGGATATTTACTATTTGTCTCGTTTTCTTCTTAGTAGAAAATAATTCATAGCCCTTATACTCTTTTCTCAAAATCCTGTTAGTCTAAACCGTCTCATCAGATACCCTATTGTGTTGATTTTTTTTCCTACCTTGCTCCATCAGATCCATGCAATTATGATCCTTATTTTCCATGACCTAATTCCTTGACCTTTTCACCATCCAAAACCTCAAAATCTCAATCAATCAAACCATTGTGCTACAATACCTAGCCTAATATCTCATTGATCCAGTCATACTGGCCGATATCCATTGGAGAGATACCTCTCCTACCTATTAGGGCTAGCTACTTGTCAAAATATTGGTCCGTGGTTACCTTTGCTGGTCTCTTCTCAGCCTCGAAGATCAGATGGAGTGATAACATTTTGGCGACCATACTGGGGGAGAAAGTGATAGATATCCCTGGTTGTACCATTATTTATTAGAGTTCTTGGCCTTGGATGATAGGTCTAAGATTCTTTGAGGCTAATCTGAAAAATTTGCAGAGAACCAAGTTGCTGAACAGTGAACATTCTAGCTTCGAGGAGATACATCAGTTAAAATCCTGATCCTCACCCAGCTGATCAAGTCGAAAATCCAGAGAGGCTTGTTTGGAAGAATTGATATCAAGCTACAGAAATTCATTCAAATCCAATCCCATTGGTAAGACCTTCTTCACTGTCTGCAAAAGTTCTATCTCTCGAAGACATACCATTTGATTTAAAGTTTGAGCTATCTTTGTTTCAATCTAAGTCTGAAACCTTATTATTTGATATAGTCCTTGACCCATTAAGGCATTCTGAGGTAAAATAATTATTTGAGATAGACCTTAGTTCTTTAAAACTTGAAGAAAAATCACCCTTTGAAGAAACTAAGTCTGAATCAGACTATGACACTAAATTCTGGAGTCAATTCTATAGACATGAATGTTTAGAAAACCAACTTCAGTACCAGTTAGAAAAAACCATAATCCAATATCAGCAAGAGCCAATACCCATCCTGACACAATCACAGTTAGCTTTTTCTTCCTCATCCACACCATATACTTCATTATCTATTCAACAAAATCATTCTATTGTTACTCCTGTAGTTCATTGAACAGGAATTATGGCCAAAATTTCACCCTTCATATTACTAGGTCAACTACATGCCTTACCACAAGGTTATGGACAGAGAATCCCACTTTTTGATGAAAATTATTCAATCACCGCAAAACAAAACATATTTAAAGTCAATAAATTTATTGATCTGGAAGAAGTAGATGAATACGATGCTAAAATGAGAATCATAGTTTAGAGCTTTTTAGGAGAAGTTAAAGTATGTTTCATATCATTAAATTAAAACTCCATAGCCACTTCAAATAAGTTTATAGATGACTTCATAGACCGATGGGAGGTAAATAAGAAACTGTTGTCACTCATTTAGTTGTAAAAATTTCCTTGACAGGGTCATGCAAGTCATTCACCAAATGGATGAGGTTTCCTAAGACATCTCAAGGTGATAGATGAACATTTTTGCATTTTTTGAAGCCTATCTTAAGTTTAATGTTCACCTCCATTCATGCCACTTCAATCAAATCAGTCCCATATCATGTCAGTTTTCATTCCCACACATTTAAACTCAAAAGTGCACACCTGTTAGTTTTTCAGAATTTTGTAGTAATTTACAAAGGAAAACCGCAGATTCTGCTATGTAATTGCCTAATAGTTTCGTAGCAAATATGTTAGCAACTTAACTGTCTTCGCTACGAAACTGCGTTTTATCAGCCAAGGTTGTCAGAGCGATGTGAGGTGTCAGTTTATGATTAGAAGAGTAAAGGTGGAGGTCTTTCAAGGTCGTTATGGTAAGTTTCAATTGTACACAGCTGTATTTGAGGTAATCATGATCCTTTTTGGTTGCATGTGTTATGATTAAAACCTGAGCTTTCAGTTAACCTTTTTAAACCTTACCTCAAAACATCCTTTTGTTATATTATTGTTTATCCTTGCATGTGAGTCGATCCATGGAGAGATGCTTCATCAATCCAAGCAGGTTGCTATGAAATTCAAATTTTGCAGGTGTTATCAAGAAAGGGAGGAAGTGAAGACTTTAAAACATCCATGGCTACAAGAAAGAAAATGAACAAGGGTGGCCATTGTCACAAGTATGAACCCATGGATTTGAAATTACTCAATGAAGACCCTACGACTATGGAGGTTTTCAGGAGGAATGGCTTCTTTCAATTCTACCAGAGGTTGCAGGGTTTCCATGCACAAGTTTCAAAGGATTTTTCCACTAACTTTACTAGAACAACATCAAAGGTTGGAATTATGAATCTCACGGTGACACCGGAAAGCATATCACAAGCTACAGGAATCCCTAGAGGTGGTGAACAGTGGTTTAAAGGTATAAAGTTTATAATTAAGGGTTGTAAGGAGTTTCTCAAGCAAGAACATAGTGAAGTAGATTTGACCAATGGTATCCCTAGGAGTTTTATGAAGGAGAATTATGCAAACCTGTTGATGGTCATTCAAAAATATTTCACCTTTGAAGGAAGATTCCACATGGTTTAATTATACCATCTCATAGTTCTTCTGCATTTTATAGGTAAGAGATCACTTGACTTACCTTTCTATTTATACAGGAGTATAGGGAAAATGTCAGATAGCATTCAAGTCAATTCAGAATGAAATGAGACACATTTGTTTCATCATGGTCTAATAAAGTTGTTAGTATATTAAGATTTGAGAAGGTTAAACAGATATTGGATTTCGTTTCTGTTCATAAGTGGTTATGAAATAGATGTGGTCACTCCAACGAAAATCTTGAAGCCTAGAACTACTATATCACTAGCTGTGACAGAAGAAGTTGAAGAAGAAAAGAGATCATCCCCTGTAGAACCAATGGAAATAGGAGCAGAACCTCTACAAGGGACTGACACTCCTTAAGCAACACCTGCAAAATAGAAACATAAAGTAAAAAAAAAAGTCAGTAAGAGGATAACTAGAAGCTAGACATTGGCCAAAGGGAGTGTGAAGGATATCCTTCATGCAATTGATATTGTAGAATCACCAATAGTGCAAGCAGAAGATATTGAAGGTGGTGGAAGAAAAATGAAGAAAGGTAAGACTGCTAAGAAATTAGATTTTGCAGGTGAAGATGTTGGCTTTATATTTTAGCCAAGGAAGCCAATGACCAGGTTTGCAAACAAGGCCATGGAGAGAAAAAAGATAGAGAAAATCAGTGAAGATGTACAATCAGTATGTATCATAGATTTGTCTCCATCAACACATGAAGAAGTTGTTATCAGACAGAGAAATAGAAAGGAGAAAATAATTGAAAAATCATAAATAGAATCCCTCAAAGAAAAAATGAAGGAAACAGGTAAAGAAATATTAGATTTGAAGTCTGAGGCAGAAAAGCACAGGTCTAAGAAGGTTCAATTTGAAAAAATGATGAAAATATTGGAAGGTCAAATCTCAAGTGTCTCAAAATCTATGGACAATGCCAAGAGATTGCCAAAATATAATGTACTCTATTGCAAATATCCTCACTCGGAGGTATTTGGGAAGCTGGTAAGGGACTAGTTGGCTTCCATACACTCTGATCTCTGTGTGATTCTGGTATAAATACTAGTCTCCTACCTTGCTATGGTTAGATAACTGTAGAGTTTTTCTGATTTCATCACTGATTCTGGGTTGAATGATGTTTATAAGCATATTAATCACTGAGTATACAAAAGAATCAATAAATTATTTGAAACTAAATTCATTGGAATCCTTTCTAATCAAGGATGTCCAAAAGATTACAGACTGGACATTACCCTCTGTGTCCAGTTTTTGTAGGTTGACTCTAAGCCTTTCAGAATGAAAATATATGAATAAATTAAATAATACTGTCAAACCAGGAGGTAACTCCTCAATTCAGAATGTGTATTAGCTGAAGAATGCACATGGATTTATACATGGAGGTGAGGCTATTGGGATTCATCTCCCAATGACTCTTGGCCTTCCTTATTTCCTAATATTAATTAATATACAATATTAAATATGCACACCCATCCATAGGATTAGGTGTCAACATTCCCCCTTTAATCCGAAGGGATGTTGGTGAGTCCAAGCATCGATCTGAACTTTTCAAACTTTTCTCTTCCAAGTGCTTTGGTGAAGATGTCAGCAGTTTGCTCATTTGTGGAACAATGATGTGGATGGATGGTTTTGGCCTGAACATGATGTCGAATTAGATGGTACTTTGTATTGATGTGCTTTGTTCGATCATGGAACTTTGGGTTCTTGGCCAACTTTATTGCAGAAGTGTTTTCGATCATGAGTGGAGTGGAATACATTTGTTTCATCTGCAAATCTTCCAAGATTTTCCGGAGCCACACAATTTCCTTTGTTGCTTCAGCTGCTGCCACATATTCTGCCTCAGTCGTGGAATCTGCTGGAACTGACTGTTTGCGTGATCTCCATGAGACAGCTCCTGATCCAAGACTCATGGTGTAACTTGTAGTAGACACCCCTGTTTCTTTGTCGCCATCAAAGTCTGAATCAGAGTATCCGATCAAGCTGAAGTCGCCTACCTGTGTATATTTGAGTCCAAAGTTTTGAGTCCCCTTCAAGTACCTTAGCACTCTTTTTGCAGCAGACCAATGTCCTTCACAAGGTTTTTGCATGAACCTTGAGAGGATTCCAACAGCAAATGAAATGTCAGGTCTGGTGGTGGTCAGATAGATAAGACTTCCTACAAGCTGTCTATACTTAGTTGCATCCTCAAATTCCTTCCCTTCAATAGATGTGAACTTCAAGTTTTGTTCCATTGGAGTGCTTAAGGGTTTACAGTCATCCATGCAAAACTTGTTCAAGAGATCTCCAATGTACTTCTTTTGAGAAAGAAATATGAATTTAGGATGTTGAATTACTTCAATACCCAAATAGTAATGAACATGACCCAGATCAATCATTTAAAAACCTTTCTTCAACTCTTTCTTCGTGGATGCAATATAGCTCTCATTGTTTCCTGTTATCAAAAGATCATCTACATATACCACAAGATATACAACTGTTTTTCCAACTTTCTTAACAAACAAAGTTGCATCATCAAGATCAAAATGTTTGAAATCAAGTTTCAAAAGATGCTCGGTCAATTTCTCATACGAGGCTCGTGGTGCTTGCTTGAGGCCATACAAGGATTTTATAAGTTTGCAAACTTTGTGTTGTTGACCCTTTATCACAAATCCTTCTGGCTAGGACATATAAACTTTCTCCTTTAGATCTCCATTCAAGAAGGTTGTTTTTACATCCATCTGATGGAATTTCCATCCATTCTGAGCTGCTAAGGCAAAGAGAGTCCGGATGGTGGTCCATTTTGCTGTGGGAGAAAAAGTTTCTTCATAATCAACTCCTTCTTTCTGTGCGAATCCTTTTGCCACAAGCCTGGCCTTGTGCGTGTCAAGTGAGCCATCTGCTTTGTACTTGTTCTTGTAGACCCACTTACAGCCAATTGGTTTCGTTCCCAAAGGCGGATCAACCAGCTTCCAAGTGCCATTATTTATCAAGGCATCATACTCCTTCTGCATCGCTTCTTTCCATTCATCATGAGAAGCAGCTTCTTTGAAGGAAGTTGGTTCATGATCTGTAGACAAACTCAATTCACAGTTATAAGCAATATCCATATCAACAGGGGAATCAGAATTATCTACATCACCTTCGATTTGTTGAGTAGAACTTCTTGTTCCTGTTTTTCCAACCTCATCAGGATGAACATTCTCCAGTGTCTTTGTCACCCATTTGGGAGGACCTTTCTGAGATGGCCCAGGCTGGTCATTTGACTGAGTTGGGATTGATTCAAGATTCAATCTCCCAATTCTGTCAATCACATCATCCAATGTGTCATCCGTGGTTGTTTCTTCATGCGGGGGAGAGTGTGGTTCAGGAAATGATTCCACAGTTTGATTCAATATCGGAATCCCCCCTTCAAGGTGTGGAATCACATTATCAAATTATTTGAAAGACTTTGCATGTGTGAATCTATCCAGGCGATCAAGTTGCCGCTCAACAACCTTGTCACTCTTGGATGATTCAAGAAATATGACATATCTTGCTATCACAAACTTCTTATTTGCTTCATCATAGAGACGATATCCTTTGGAGGTATTGGAGTACCCCAAGAAGATACATTTTCCGCTTCTAGCACCAAGTTTGTTCCTTTGACCCTTGGGTATCAAGGCATAACAGGTGGACCCAAAGACCCTGAAATGCTTTACCGAAGGAATGTGGCCATGCCACATTTCAAAAGGAGTTTTGTTTCTAATTGAACTTGAAGGACACCTATTCTTTATGTAAACAGCACATAGAACTGCATCAGCCAAAAACATCAATTTCACATTCTTGAAAAATAACATGGAGCTAACCATATTTAAAATAGTTCTGTTCATTCTTTCAGCTACACCGTTCTGTTGTGGATTATATGGCACAGTTGTTTGATGTTTGATTCCATGTTGACGAAGATAATTTTCAAATTCGTTTGAAGTGTATTCTTTTCCATTATCAGTACGCAGAGAGCCAATATGTGTTTGTGCATCATTTTCAATCCATGCATGAAAATTCTTGAAAGTTTGAAAAGCATCAGACTTATTCTTCAGTAAGTAAATCCAACACATTCTGGTGTAGTCATCAATAAATGTCATCATGTATTTGTTTCCATTTACAGAAGCAATAGGCATAGGGCCACATAAATCTGAATGAACAAGTTCAAGTTTCCTATGTGCTCTTGAGTGTGAATCATGAAATGGCTGTTTGCTATGCTTTCCTAGAATACATGCATCACATTCCTTAGGTTTTCTAGGAATTGTAGGCAGTCCATCAACACCATTTCTCTTCAACAAACGAAGGCTGTCATAATTTAAGTGTCCAAATCTAGCATGCCATAAAAGACTTGATGGAAATGTACCTTCATCATGATATGAACTGAAAGCAAAGTTTTGAGCATGAGCAGATGAACCTTTCAGCTTCAAGAGTCTCCCTTCTTCTATTCCCTCCATGACAAGTGAGTGATCTGATGCTGATCTAACCTCTGCCTTGCCATCAAAAAAGTGAACTGAGTGTCCTTGCTGCCGGATTTCGATCAGGGACAGCAAGTTTCTCTTCAACTCCGGGAGGTATAGAACCTCATGTAGGATATGATCAGGAAGACCAGGCAGTTTAAGCCTGACTGTGCCAAGCCCCGATGGCTTGAGTTTGGATTTATCTGCGAAATATACTGCTCCATCAACTTTGTCAGTGAAATCTTCAAAAAAATCTTTTCTAAATGTCATGTGACATGTTGCTCCTGAATCTAGCAACCAATCATCTCTCCATGAAGTAAATGAAACATCAAATAGGTTTTCAGTTACTCCATTGTTACAATGTGCTAGAACAGAATGAGCTAATTCAACTGGTTTACCTTTGTCTTTGTCATCAATTTTACCTCTGTCTTGATTTGTTTGCTGCTGAGCTTTAGATTGTCTGCCCCCCTTTTCTCTGAAGTTTCTTCTTCGTCTTCTGCCTTCTCTTCCTCTGGATGGACCTGAAGCGTGTCTCTTTTCTCTCTGTGCCAAGTAGGAAGCCTCTTTAGAAGATGAAGGGGCTGTCATCTTCTTTTGAAGGAGGAGAGAAAAAAAGAAACTCTGCTGGAAAATTTCTCTTGAAGGAGAGAAAACAAAAAAATCTTTGCTGGAAAATGTATTCTGAGTTTAAAAGGACAGAAACTCTTTGATATAAACTGAATTCTGCATAAAAAAAATATATATGTATATGTATATATATTTTTTTTGTTTGGGGAATAAATTTTTTTTTTATGATTGTGGAGGGATATGGAATGGCGGTATTTGTATGAAAAGAGCGGTATGAAAAGAAGGGCGTAATACAATATGAATGTGAAGTGATATTAAAAGGGGCGGTATAGTTAAATGAATGGAGGGGCGGTATTATGGTGGGGCGGGGTATTAAAAGATTGTGAGCGGTATGCGTGTAATGGGAGCGGTATGTGTGAATGGGAGGGGGGTATAACAAAGTGGAAGTGGCATGGGAATATAACACGCACGCTCTTTATATAGCACGCCCACTGTTTAACATATACGCTGTATCATATAAAATATAGTATGGTGGGTATGGATAGACAACGTATTAAACACAATGCAAAGTATTAGCAACGTAACGTATTAACAATGCAAAGTATTAACAACGTATTCCATACAAAATACAGCGTTGGACTTAAACGATGGAATGGCGTATTGTTAAAAGGCGTATTAAACAAAAGGAGACAACGTTGGATTTAAACGCAGACAGCGCAGGGTGTGCAATCAACGTGATGTATTAAACCACGGGCGTGATATATTAAACTATGCAGACAGCGTTATATAAATATGGGAGGGCGGCATTGACTGTGCGTGGGTGGTATGGTCAAGGGCGGTGTTATCATATGCAGGCAGGTGACACCACAGTGGTATTATGGGCGCGACAATATGTATTGGATATGCAAACTGCGTGGAGGGAAGGAGCCGAAAGGATACCGCCTGTGGGGATATGACAACAGTGTATATGTAACAGTTGACAGCGTGTAACATATATATGAACAGACAACGATATAAAATGGAGTTGACTATATGGACAGAGGAATGGGCGGTATTATAATACCACTGAAGGCAGACAGAAGTTTATATGGAGGGAAACACTGTATATTGGACAGTGTATATGGACGTTGTATGAATGGAGGGAAATGCCGTTGCATAACAAGAAACGCTGTTGCATAGAGCGGTGCAGAGAATGTGAGGGCGGGGCTGGAGTGATAAGGTGTGACGAGGGCAGAACTTATGCAGCGTGGGCGTGTATTATAGCGATCGGTAAGTTATGGCGGTGTTGCGGTATATGACAGTATTGTTGAATATAAAATGGATTCGATATACAAGCGCGGATAAAATCTTTCGGAGCGGAGTATATGAATGTTTAGATATGTGCGGCGATTGATACAAAGGAGAGAGGGAGGGCGCCACGGTGTTGTGAGCGGGGAGTGGGGGAAAGATAAGGGCGCGGTGTATCAGAGAGTAGGGGCGTAAAACGTGAGGGTGGAGTGTTGTAATGGTAGATGCGTAGGAGAGGAGTGTATGTAGTTCGAGGGGAGTAGAACAGTGAGGGAGAGGGCGGTGAGTCGATAGGGAAATGCAAAGCGTTGTATGGAGAATGTAGCAGTGAGGGCGGAGTGTGGAGAGGCATTGGGTAGGTAAGGCGTTGGGAGAGTGGAGGAGGCCCAAAGGGCCGTTACAAATTTTTTTTGAAATGGAATCTTGCAGAATGACAGAGCCTGCAATTTGCAGATTGACAGAGGAGCCTGCAGTCTTCAGGAGCTGCAGGAGCTGGAGCTGCAAATGTCAGGGTTAAATAGAGAAAAAAAAATGCAGAATAACAGTCTAGCAATTAATGAGCAGCAAAAACTATTAATAAAATTGACTGAGCAAAGGAGAGGGAGTTACACCACAGGGCAGAAATGCCAATAGTGGGGCTGGCTCTGATACCATGTCAAACCAGGAGGTAACTCCTCAAATCAGAATGTGTATTAGCTGAAGAATGTACATGCTTTTATAGATGGGAGGTGAGGCTATTGGGATTCATCTCCCGATGACTCTTGGCCTTCTTAACATAATATTAGTTAATGTGTAAAGTTAATATTGTGCCACCCATCATAGTATTAGGTGTACAAACAAATACTAAGAGTATTTGAACACTCATACAGCTAGGTTTGATCGGTTGATCATGCATAGTAGTGGATGCGGGAATTGAAAAAGTTGAAAAAGTATAGTTGGAGAAATTTGGCACAGGAAAAAGGTAGAGAGGAAACCAAGGATGGATCCATCTACCCACTCATCAGTAAAATACCTAGGATACAAGACAGCATGGTCACAATTTGTTTGGTTTTTTTTGGGAACATGGTAGCAGAGTATGGTGGGTTGATTTTAGAAACTGTCACTGATTCAGGGAGGAAATTCTAAAAGATTTGAGACCTATTAGGAAAATCTAGCTTTAGGTAAAGCTCAGTGAGGGTCTCGATGGAGAAAGGCACTCCCTCTAGTTGTGATGGAATCTGCAACATTTGGTTAATGGATTGGGCATTGATAGTAATTATAATTTCTTGGTCAGGGGTAAATATGACTCTTTCATTTGGCAAATAACTGAGTTGGCAAAGTCTAATGACTTCAGGGAACTGTGTATTTTGGTAGGTTAGAGTTCCATAGATTTATATCATCTGTCTGATTAAAAAACTTGTCATGGCTCCAAAAAAAGGAGCTCCAAGAGATTGTTGTCAGTAATTGTGTCGACTATTTTAAAGTCCTTATCGACTAGTGGAGTGTGGTCGATATATAGCAGGGGTGGTTGCAGAGGGTTTACTTTCTGGATGGTATTAGAAGCTATTGATTTGATTCATTTATTAATTAAATTTCTTAACTGATGGTGGTGGGTACTCATAATTACCTAGAGTACTGAAGTTTAGGTTGTAGAAGGGTTCTGGGCTATAGCGAGGCTTCAATATGGTTGGCGATGGTGGCTTCAGTCTTTTTCGCAAGTTGAAAAAGGTAGGTAAATGAGAGCAATAGTGGGGTTTTATATTTTGAAATTGATGGTTTGTCGCATGCCTTGGAAGATGATTTATGGTTTGGGAAGGAGGGGGTGTGATAACACCAAGAGATGTCGCATGGCATGGGAGCGGGCGGAGAAAACAACCCATTTCACACCCCCACCCTCGGTTTTAGACATTGAACATCGGAGGGTGATAAAATAATCTTTAGACGTTAAGTCTGTCGACATTGATGGACGATAAATGGGGAGATTGTGGGCTTTTAAAAAGGATGTGGGTGGAAAATGGAAAAAAACATTATGCGGAGGGGTGAAATGAAAGTGGAAATGGAGACTTAATATTTTTTGTAGCTTTAAAACTATTATAGTGGGTTTTTGTTGTTTCATGAAAATGTGGATTTTCCAAAGGGGGAAAAAGGGTTTTAACGAGGAAGGTGTTTTAAAGGGAAAAAAAAAAAGTGATTTTAGCAAGGGAAGAGGTGGTTTCAGAGAAGGGTTAGGATAAGGTGGAATGAAGAAAATGAAGAGGGAGAATGAAAGGGAAATAGGGTTAGTTAATGAATTTCTCTTTGTTAGATCTAAGAATTTTGTGATCGCTAATGCAGATAAAGTGCTTTCGGATTAATCCATGTTTTGTTAAGTTAAGTTGACGTTCAAACATTGCAATGTGGTTCATCCTCAGGACAAGGTGGAGAGACAATCGATCTCAAAGAATAAATAGAGGGGATGCATCATTGCCCAGAAATAGCCGTTAAGATTGTTGTTAAGAATTAGCCGTTGGAAAATTAGTTAGTTAGTTAGTTGAAAATAAATAAATTAAAATTAATTAATTAAATACAATTTTATAATAAAGGGGTTTATAAAATATATTATGTTAAAAAGGGGGTTTATAATTAAAATATATTATAGGAATGGAAGAAGATCTTAAATTAATAAATAAATTAAGATAAAATCAATTAATTAAATAATTAATAACTAAATTAAAGTATATAACATCTAAAATAAAAAAAAATAAAAAAAATAGAACTAAGGAGGGGCCTAATAATTCAAAATAAAATATAAAGAGAATTAAAGATATTAATAAAAAAGGGGTTTCATAAATTATTATGTAAAAAATAAAAATAATAATCTATATATATATATATATATATATATATATATATATATATATATATATATATATATATATATATATATATATAATTTTTATAAATAAATAAAGAAAAGAAAAATAAAATAGAATAATAAATTATATATATATATATATATGAAATAAAAGAAAAGAAAAATAATAAACGGAAACTATCTGGAGAGGGCCGAGATCCAACTCTTACTCAACTTCCAACCATCATCATGGTTGAGATTCATAGCATGTTGCTCAATTTCGATCGCCTCCCTTAATTTCCTATGGTGGAAGTGATCTACCCTTGCAACGACTTTAGAGTCTTCAATACAAACATGGTGGCGGGATTTTTCCACATGTTCAACAAGAACTGAGGTACGAGACCGATTATGTCTGAGGTCCACAGCATGCTCCCAGATTCTTTGCCTAATGGATCGACCTGTCTCCCCTATATAGGGAGTTCCGTAAGAACAAGGAATCATGTAAAACCCCTTCATGTCCTTAGGGTTGATAGGGTCTTTAACAGACCTAAGAGAATTTCTAATAGTGTAGAGAGGTTTGATAGAAGTAGAGATATTATTTCTCCTAAGGACATGGGCCATCTTGTCCGTTATCCCTTGGATAAATGGGAGGTGGACTTTGGAAATAGGATCCACCCTAGTATATTTTCCACTCAAACCTTTATATGCCTTTTGAAAGGATTTAAGACCTTGAGATCTACTGTAACCATTCTTTTCAAATACCTCAAGAAGACGAGATTTCTCTGATTCTAAGGAGTTGTTGTTAGAGATTCTAAGAGCCCGAGTCGCAAGAGTACACAACACACCAAATATCTGAGCAAGGAAATTATGGGAACCAACATGAAGATACTGTTCCATGTGTGATCTAGGGTAAATTATTGATACCCTTAACGAAGACCTTTTACTTCGGTTGATAATTAGAATTTCATTTAATTAAGACATTAATGAACTGAAATGAACAATTGTAGCTATAAATAAGAGGAACATAAATGAACAAGATCAATAATCATAATAACACTTTGTTTAATAACGGAGTTCGTCCAGAAGGGACTACATCTTCGAGCCTCAGTGTCAAGATGGTGTAGGCCGCTGCATTATGTGCTGTAAGAAGAAGATGTACATGGATGTGTTTTCCTATGACATACAAGGAAAAATTCCCTCACACAAGAGTGGCTGGCCTTCTTTAAGAGATGTTCCACTGTGGAACTCTCATACAAAAAGAAAGACTCCTATCAGTATGACCATAGCTGACATGTAATAAATAAGAGTATCCTGCCAATCCTGGCAAACAAGGGATCTCAACAATACACATATGAAAAGGAGCATCCCGCCAATGTGGCATAAAAGTGATCTCATACATGACACAAATCCATAGCTGAAAGTACATCAATAACAAAACAAGGCAAGATCCCACGACTAATGTATCAACCGAGATCTGCAAGACATAATGAATCTCAAAGATAAAGAAATGAAGAAGTACATGAAATCCACATCATATACCTCATGCTAACATTTGCTGAAGGCTGAGCTGCTCTGTGGTTGAATCTGAAAACACCATCAATCTTGTGGTGTCGAAAAATGTGAAAACGACTGCTCACTTCTGGAAATTTGACACCTGCATAACCCGCTTCCAAAAGTGGCTGAAAAATAAAAAAATCAAATGCAGAAACTGAGCATTCCATCAGACTCGTGGCATCGAGTAGTGCAAAAACGACATAAAATTTGTCCTATTTGGACAAAGTCAAAATTTTCCCTCCTGAAAGTTGGCCTCAATCAAGGTTCCACCTAGCTCTTTTCTGGCTCATGGTTCCAACTCCTTGATTTGCATGCAACACTGTACCTAAAAATAAAAATTGAAATCTATGCATCTCCTCGGATATTGTGCCCATACTTGGCTGCAAAATAACATTAATATTCTGCAAGATCGTGCTCCTTCTCCATGATTGGCTTCCCCCTGACGCACATCAAATAATATGGGTTTAAATACAAAAACTCGGGCGGATTTTCCAAACTATCCCATTGGGCTAACGGTTGCAGGCAGAATTTTTAAGGCGGAGGCCGGGGTTCCAACCTCACCGACCCCACCATACTTAGCATATTGTTTTAATATACAACAAATATGTTTTAAAAAACTGTCGTTAATTTTCTTTTTTAAAACCCGCATAACAAATATTATATATAACAGTGGGGGTCGGGCCCACATTGGGCGGCCCGCCCCTAATTTTCCACCGACCTTCCATATGATGTGGGTTGGGAAGTGGTCGTTGGTGTATTTATGAGTTGGGCCACCCATGGAGCTGGCCGACCTTTGAGGCCGGGCGGGTTCGATTCCCGCCGACCCATATATATTATGTGGCATGGGTGCCATGGGGTCCGGCGGGGGTCGTGGCTTGCCGGCCTAATTTTTGTTTTGGTTGTGTGTGGTGGGTCCGATTGAGGTCATGACCCATTGGATTATATATATTTCTTTTTTTTTGTTTTAATTTTAAACAAACCATCACATTTTGAAAATTTAGTTTCTAGGCCGTAGGAGGAAAATTAAATAGGCCACAAATTTGCCTAGAATCTGGCCTAAGCTTGCCGGAATTCGGTGGCTGGGAAAAGTTGAATTTGCGCCTTCCTTAAGGCTACCTAGTCACCCAAGTCAAACCAAAACTTTGACCGCTACTAACTCCTTCATACATACTCGGAATTGAGTGTCGTCTGCGCCATTGGAATCAGAAAGACGAGATCTACAACATGAACCTGGTTCAGGGGAATTTCAAACACTTTGATTTTTGAGCCCTCTGTGCTAGGCCACTTGTACTTGTACCTATTTAATCCACCTGGATTAGTGCGAGTCTTCTTGCGAAAAAATTGGTGTGAGATGGAACCATCCTCATTCCTTGAGAGCAGGATATCAAGGAAAGGGAGACAACCATCTACCTTAACTTCCATTGTGAACTTGATGGAATCAGATAGCGAGTTTAGGTGCCTAAGGAGCAGATCTAATTTCTCCTGACCATGGGGCCAGATGACACAAGTATCATCCATAAACCTATTCCACTTCCTAGGGTGGAATTTAGCAGAGGCCAGGGCTTTAGATTCAAAATCCGTTAGCAACTACTGGGGAAAGAGGGGAGCCCATCACAACACCACAGGTTTTCTCATAGAACTCACCTTGAAAACTAAAAAAATTCGAGGTGAGGCAGAGGCTAACCAACTTAGAGGTGTCCTCATCAGAGATCTGCTTAATGACATCCACGGCTTCTTGGATGGGGATCTTGGTGAAAAGGGAAACAACATCAAAGCTAACAGGAAGCTCACCAGGCCGCAACTTGATGTTTTTCCACTCATTAATAAAGGAAGCCGAGTCCTTCACAAAGGAATTAGTTTGAACAACAAGGGGTTTAAGCTTCTGGGCTAAGAATTTAGCCAGATGATAAGAGGGACCACGTATTGTATTAACAATAGTTCTTAAGGAAGCCCCTGGTTTATGAATCTTGGGGAGACCATAGATCCAGGGGGTAAGGGGATTGCTTTCAATAAGCTTCCTAGAGAGAGGATTAAGAGAAGAATCAGATTTAATGGAAAGGGAAACATTCTTACATACTAATTTAAGGGGAAAATTTTTAAGCTTAATATAACTACCACTATTGGAAAGATGGTCAACCATCTTGCTGACATAGTAAGATTTATCCATAATGACAATGGCCCCACCCTTGTCTGCCTTAAGGATAACAATGTCAGGGTTGTCCCTTAGGGCTTTGAGGGCGAGAAACTCAAGTTTAATCAAGTTTCTTTTAGGCGGCTTAACCTTCCTAAGAATAATGGAGAAATCTCGCGTAATGGTCTCCTTAACAATATCCAGGAGATCCTTGATGCCATATTCAAGGCTACAAATAATGTCATTAGAAGGGATATTCTTCGGGGCAAGAGAAAAATTAAGCCCTCTATTAAGAAGACTGAAAGCAAAAGGATCAAAAGAAAAACTGGAAAGGTTAACTATATTTTTATTAGAATCATTATTAATGACATTATTATTATTATTATAATATATGTATTATCAATGCTACTTAGATTATTGATGCTAGAATTATTATTATCTAATATATTAGAATTATTAATGCTAGAATTAGAATCATTAGTTATATTATTATTATTGAATAATAATAAATTATTATTTAAATATTTATTACTAATACTATTATTTAAAATACTTAAATTATTAATGCTAGAATTACAATCATTAGTTATGATATTATTAGTGAATACTATTAAATTATTATTAAAATCTTTATTACTAACACTATTGTTTAAAACTGCATGGTATTCATTATACCTACCCTTTTATTCATGCTAACATTTTTCCTTTCCTTTATTGGGTGCATTTGAGCTTGCTGACCCTTTTATTTTCTTTTGATAAGAAAACTAACTTATTTCTAACCTTATATCTTCCAATGGCTCAGATTAAACTTATGAGCTTTTTTTTATTCTCTACCTAACTACTGATATGCCAATATTAAATGGTTTGGTCATATCTTTATTCAGTAACTATCATAACATAAAATTTAAAGGCATGAATGATCAAGATTAGATTGCATGATCATCATGAATTGTGGCATTGTGAACAAGTTGCACACAATTTTATCTATTCTTTTCATATGAAATTGAGAGTATTTGATATAGAAGTGACATTTAAATGAGTATCACTCTTCAATTTCCTTTGGTGAGTTCATAATCTACTTTATTTTTGATCTTTTCTTTTGCTCTCTTTTCTTTCTTTTGGTAGTTTGATTATTCTTTTAGGACACACCCTCTTTTCATTTTTTAATATGGAAAACATTTGTTGAAATGAAAAGGTATGTACAATATTACAAGACTTAACATAGCCAATTCAAAATTATGATCCCTATTATTATAGGAACCTAACAGGGCAGATTATCTAGACTATATGGCTATCACATCAAACTCCTCATGCATTTCACAATGGTGAAATTGCTCAACATCCCTCACTATTTGTGCATGAGTATTGATAAAATGTCATACATAGTGCAAAACAAAGAGTGAACATCAGATGAACAACCTCTTTCATCACTCTCTAATCAAAATAGTTGTCCTACATGATCTCAATCAGTTAAATATTGTCTGGGAGACCTTTATTGAGAATGATGCCTTTAATACTCCATCACCTCAGCCCGCTAGACCAATTCCACCACCAGCTTAATTATCTCAAAAACAAACAGGGTCATCTAGAAAGGATATAGTCAAAGAGGTAAAAACATATTAGAGGGGACCTAGGCAAGTGTTTGCTCCACAGATTGTGGAAGGGGCCTTTCCTTATTCATCACCAAAGCAGGTACAGTATAATGAGCAACATGAAGAGACAATTGTCCATGAAGAGGAAGACCTTCATGAGAAATAAAGAGACTTTGAGTTGATGGATTTGGATGATAAAGATGATTATGAGGCCTCAAATATGATCATCAAAGATAAGGATGCCATGATCAAAGAATTGTAGGATAATATGGAAGGAGCTCAATTTGTCATATCATTCCTTGAACAGGAGAACAAGCAACTGAAAGACAAGAAAACACTCATGGAGCTAGAGCTGCTCAAAGAGAAATACAAGACACCAAGGTTAAGGCAATGATGGAACTTGATGATTCCGACCATGATGACACTCAAACGAGCAAGACAATACAAAAAACAAGAGGTCTTAAGAGAGCTAGACAACAACAAAAACATGAGGCAGAGCAACTTAGTTTTGAAGAAAGGATTGCCAAGGAGGTTGAATATGATAGAGAGGTATGGCTAGATAGGGTAAACCTCCACCTTGAGAAGATCCTACACAAGGAAAAAAAAGATAATAATATGCTCAGAAACATGTCCAACAGGTACAACAATAGAAACAAAATCTGCAACGTCAAACTCAAGCAGTTGGAGGAAAAACACAAGCAAACACTAATCAAGAAAAAGGAGGAAGATAAACTTGAGATCCTTGCTGATGGCTCCCTCATTTCTTGAGGCACATCATCAGCACTCTATCCACAAATTTTGAAGGATTTTGGGTGATTTTTTAAAATTTTGGGCATTTTGACAAATTTGGACTAGTTTTCAACACAATCCACTTGTCAAAAGCACAGTGCCTAGGGTGTTGCGCTTCTTCTGGGAGCCTACAAATGATAAATGACCACCAAAATTGGATTCAGAAGGAATTATACATCAAATTTTGACTATTGGCACACCAGAATTGTACATTATGGTAGGGAGAAATGGCCAAAAACACCTAAAAAATCACCTTTCTGCCTCATTTTTTTAGGCTGGTGCTGCGATTTTGACCAGTCTTGGGAGATTTGACTTTTGAGGGCATTAAATTTACTATTTTCAGAAACTAAGGGTATTTTTGGAAACTAGACATGAGCATATTTCCAATGAGCTATCATGAGCTGAATTTGGACTTCAGGAAGGCCTTCAAAAGTGGCCTTGAAGTTTTCTCTGATATTTTCGAGTTTTTGAATTTTTCTCAGTTGGTGATAGAATATTTGAGTTTTAATGATGTAATTCATCCTTGTAAATGTAATTATGACCTAAATAGTTACTAGAGGGTAGATACATTAGGTAAAAGTGTATTTTTGGCTAAAATGAATAAGTTTCACCAAAGTTAGCGATGAGCTTGTTGACCTCCATAGTCTTTGGGTTTCGAGTTGAGCACTTTGTGGCTTAGTTCCTCAAGTTAGGGATTAGATCCCTGAGATGGGGGGAATCAGTTTTTGTATATATTACTCACTTATTTTCTCATAGCAAGGGTTTTATGCTGTTGGATTGATCTTGGAACACTTTTTGTAATCATACTTTTGGCTTATAATAACAGATAGAGTTGCAACTATATTGATGGAATTCATGTGGTAAATTATTTAGCATTGTTTCTTCTCTTGTTATGCAAATGTGTGAATGTATTGTAGCTCATATTCATTCCATTTCTAAATGTAAATGTTTCCTAAGTGAGAAAGATAGAAATAATTAAGGTTATGCTCTATTTTGGAGGGATATTTACTGTTTGTCTCGTTTTCTTCTTAGTAGAAAAGAATTCATAGCCCTTATGCTCTTTTATCAAAATCCTGTTAGTCTAAACTGTCTCATCAGATACCTTATTGTGTTGATTTTTTTTCCTACCTTGCTCCATCATATCCATGCAATTATGATCCTTGTTTTCCGTGACCTAACTCCTTCCTTGACCTTTTCACCATCCAAAACCTCAAAATTTCAATCAATCAAACCCTTGTGCTACTATACCTAGCCTAATATCTCATTGATCCAGTCATACTGGCTGATATCCATTGGAGAGAGACCTCTCATACCTAGTAGGGCTAGCTACTTGGCAAAATATTGGTCTGTGGTTGCCTTTGCTAGTCTCTTCTCAGCCTCGAAGATCAGATGGAGTGATAAAATTTTGGCAACCATACTGGGGGAGAAAGTGATATATATCCCTGGTTGTACCATTATTTCTTAGAATTCTTGGCCTTGGATGATAGGTCTAAGATTTCGTTGAGGATAATCTAAAAAATTTGTAGAGAACCAAGTTGCTGAACAGTGAAAATTCTGGCTTCAAGGAGATATACCAGTTAAAATCCTGATCCTCACCCAGCTGATCCAGTCGAAGATCCAGAGAGGCTTGTTTGGAAGCATAGATATCAAGCTACATAAATTCAGTCAAAACCAATCCCATTGGTAAGATCTTCTTCATTGTCTGCAAAAGTTCTATCTCTCGAAGACATACCATTTGATTTAAAGTTTGAGCTATATTTGTTTCAATCTAAGTCTGAAACCTTATTATTTGATATAGTCTTTGACCCATTAAGGCTTTCTAAGGTAAAATAATTATCTGAGTTAGATCTTTCTTCTTTAAAACTTGAAGTAAAATCACCCTTTGAAGAAACTAAGTCTGAATCAGACTATGACTCTAAATTCTGGAGTCAATTCTATAGACATGAATGTTTAGAAAACCAACTTCAGTACTAGTTAGAAAAAACATAATCCAATATCAACAAGAGCCAATACCCATCTCGACACAATCACAGTTCGATTTTTCTTCCTCATCCACACCATATACTTCATTATCTATTCAAAAAACTCATCCCATTGTTACTCCTGTAGTTCATTCAACAGGAATTATGGCCAATTTTTCACCCCTCATCTTACCAGGTCAACTACACGCCTTACCACTAGGTTATAGACATAACTCCCACTTTTTGATGAAAACTATTCAATCACCGCAAAACAAAACATATTTAAAGTCATTGAATTTATTGATATGGAAGAAGTGGATGAAGACGATGCTAAAATGAGAATCATAGTTCAGAGCGTTTTAGGAGAAGTTAAAGTATGGTTCAGATCATTAAATGAAAACTCCATAGCCACTTCAAATCAATTTATAGATGCCTTCATAGACATATGGGAGGTAAATAAGAAACTGTTATCACTCATTTAGTTGTAAAAATTTCCTTGATAGGGTCATGCAAGCCATTCACCAAACGGATGAGGTTTCCTAAGTCATCTCAATGTGATAGATGAACATTTTTGCATTTTTTGAAGCCTATATTAAGTTTAATGTTCACCTCCATTCATGCCACTTCAGTCAAATCAGTCCCATATCATGTCAGTTTTCATTCCCACACATTTAAACTCAAAAGTGCACACCTGTTAGTTTTTCAGAATTTTGTAGTAATTTACAAAGGAAAATCGCAGATTCTGCTATGTAATTGCCTAATAGTTTCGTAGCAAATATGTTAGCAGCCTAACTGTCTTCGCTACGAAACTGCGTTTTATCAACCAAGGTTGTCAGAGCGATGTGAGGTGTTAGTTTATGATTAGAAGAGTAAAGGTGGAGGTATTTCAAGGTCGTTATGGTAAGTTTCAATTGTACACAGCTGTATTTGAGGTAATCATGATCCTTTTTGGTTGCATGTGTTATGATTAAAACCCGAGCTTTCAGTTAACCTTTTTAAACCTTACCTCAAAACATCCTTTTGTTATATTATTGTTTATCCTTGCATGTGAGTCGATCCATGGAGAGATGCTTCATCAATCCAAGCAGGTTGCTATGAAATTCAAATTTTGCAGGTGTTATCAAGAAAGTGAGGAAGTGAAGACTTTAAAACATCCATGGCTGCAAGAAAGAAAATGAACAAGGGTGGCCATTGTCACAAGTATGAACCCATGGATTTGAAATTACTCAATGAAGACCCTACGACTATGGAGGTTTTCAGGAGGACTGGCTTCTTGCAATTCTACTAGAGGTTGCAGGGTTTTCATGCACAAGTTTCAAAGGATTTTTCCACTAACTTTACTGGAACAACATCAAAGGTTGGAATTCTGAATCTCATAATGACACCATAAAGCATATCAAAAGCTACAAGAATCCCTAGAGGTGGTGAACTGTGGTTTAAAGGTATAAAGTTTACAATGAAGGGTTGTAAGGAGTTTCTCAAGCAAGAACACGGTGAAGTAGGTTTGACCAATGGTATCCCTAGGAGTTTTATGAAGGAGAATTATGAAAACCTGTTGATGGTCATTCAAACATATTTCACCTATGAAGGAAGATTCCACATGGTTTAATTATACCATCTCAGAGTTCTTCTGCATTTTATAGGTAAGAGATCACTTGACTTACCTTTCTATTTATACAGGAGTATAGGGAAAATGTCAGATAGGGTTCAAGTAAAGTCATAATGAAATGAGACATCTTTGTTTCATCATGGTATAATAAAGCTGTTAGTATTGGAAGAGTTGAGAAGGTTAAACAGAGATTGGAATTCTTTTCTGTTCATGAGTGGTTATGAAATAGATGTGGTCACTCCAAAGAAAATCTTGAAGCCTAGAACTACTATATCACCAGCTGTGATAGAAGAAGTTGAAGAAGAAAAAATATCATCCCCTGTAGAACCAATGGACATAGGAGCAAAAACTTTGCAAGGGACTGACGCTCCTCAAGCAACACCTGCAAAATAGAAACATAAAGTAAAAAAACAAGTTAGTAAGAGGATAAATAGATTTTAGACATTTTCCAAAGGGAATCTGAAGGATATCCTTCATGCAATTGATATTGTAGAATCACCAATAGTGCAAGCAGAAGATATTGAAGGTGGTGGAAGAAAACTGAAGAAAGGTAAGACAAGAAATTATATTTTGCAGGTGAAGATGCTGGCTTTATATTTCAACCAAGGAAGCCAATGACCAGGTTTGCAAAGAAGGCCATGGAGAGAAAAAGGATAGAGAAAATAAGTGAAGATGTACAATCAGTAAGCATCATAGATTTGTCTCGATCAGCACATGAAGAAGTTGTTATCAGACAGAGAAATGGAAAGGAGAAAATAATTGAAAAATCAGAAATAGAATCCGTCAAAGAAAAAATGAAGGAAACAGGTAAAGAAATATTAGATTTGAAGTTTGAGGCAGAAAAGCACAGGCCTGAGAAGGTTTAGTTTGAAAAAATGATGAAAATATGGGAAGGTCAAATCTCAAGTGTCTCAAAATCTATGGACAACACCGAGCGATTGCCAAAATATAATGTACTGTAATGCAAATATCCTCACTCGGAGGTATTTGGGAAGCTTGTAAGGGACTAGTTGGCTTCCATACACTCTGATCTTTGTGTGATTTTGGTATAAATACTAGTCTCCTATCTTGCTCTGGTTAGATAACTGTAGAAATTTTCTGATTTCATCACTGATTCTGGGTTGAATGATGTTTATAAGCATATTAATCACTGGGTATACAACAGAATCAATAAAGTCTTTGAAACTAAATTCATTGGAATCCTTTTTGATCAAGGATGTCCAAAATATTACAGACTGGGGATTACACTCTGTGTCCAGTTTTTGTAGGTTGACTGTAAGCCTTTTAGACTGAAAATATATGAATAAATGAAATAATACTAAGGAGTATTTGAACACTCCTTCTTCTGGTAGTTTGATCAGTTGATCATGCATGGTATCTATCAGGAATTGAGAAAAGTTGAAAAGTAAAGCTCAGTGAGGGTCTTAATGGAGAAAAGCACTCCCTTTGGTTGTGATGGAATTTGCAGCATTTGGTTAATGGATTGGGCAGTGATTTTAATTAGAATTTCTTGGTCAAGGGTGACTATGGCTCTTTCATTTGGAAAATAAATGAGTTGGAAAAGTATAATGACTTCAGGGAATTGGTGGGTCTGTGGAAATATGTATTTTAGCAGGTTAGAGTTCCATAGATTTATATCATCTTCCTGATCAGGAAACTTGTCATGGCTCTAGCAATGGAGCTCGAAGAGAATGTTGTCAGTAATTGTGTCGACTATTCTAAAGTGCTTATCGGCCAGTGGATTATGGTCGATATCTAGTAGGGTTGGTTGCAGAGGGTTTACTGTTTGGATGGTCTTAGAAGGCATTGATTTGATTCATTTATTAATTAAATTTCTTAATTGATGGTGGTGGGTACTCAGAATTACCTAGAGTACCAAAGTTTGGGTTGTATAAGGGGTTTAGGCTGTAGCGAGGCTTAAATCTGGTTGGCGATGGTGGCTTCAGTATTTTCGCAAGTTAAAAAAGGTAGGTAAATGAGAGAAATAGTGGGTTTTATATTTTGAAATCGGTGGTTTATCACATGCCTTGGAAGATGGTTTATGGTTTGGGAGGGAGGGGGTGTGATAACACAAGAAGATGCCATGTGGCAGGGGAGCGAGAAGAGAAAACAACCCATTTCACACCCCCACCCTCAGATTTAAACATTGAATGTTGGGGGGTGATAAAATAATCTTTAGACGTTCGATTTGTTCAACGTTGATCGGACGGTAGGCGAAGTTGCGGGCTTTTAAAGGAGGTGGGATCGGGAAAAAACATTATGCAGAGGGGTCAAATGAAAGTGGGGTAGAATTAATATTTTTGTACTTTAATACTATTAAAAGTGGGTTTTTGTGTTTCTATGAAAATGTGGAGTTTTTCAAAGGGGAAAAATGGTTTTAGCAAGGGGAAGGGTGTTTTTAAAGGAAAAAAAAAGGATTTTAGCAAGGGGATGGGGAAATTGGTTTCCAAGAGGGGAAAAGGGTTAGGATAAGGCGGAATGAAGAGGGAGAATGGGAAATAGGGTTAATTAATGAATTTCTCTTTGTTGATTCAAATAAAACATTTCACAAGTATTCATTCTACCTACCCTTTCATGCTAAGATTTTTCATTTCCTATATTGGGTGCATTTGAGCTTGCTGACCCTTTTATTTTCTTTTGATAAGAAAACTAAATTATTTCTAACCTTATATCTTCCAATGGATCAGATTAAACTTATGATCTCATTTTTATTCTCTACCTAACTACTAATCTGCCAAGATTAAATGGTTTGGTCATATCTTTATTCACTAACTATCATAACATAAAATTCAAAGGCATGAATGATCAAGATTAGATTGCATGATCATCAAGAATTGTGGCATTTTGAACAAGCTACACACAAATTTCTTTATTCTTTTCATATGAAATTGAGAGTATTTTATATATAAGTGGCATTTAAATGAACATCACTTTTCAATTTCCTTTGGTGGGGTTCATAATCTACTTTCTTTTTTATTGTTTGTTTTGCTCTCTTTTCTTTCTTTTGGTAGTTTGATTATTCTTTTAGGACATACCCTCCTTTCATTTTTTAATATGGAAAACATTTGGAGAAATGAAAAGGTATGTACAATATTACAAGACTTAACATAGCCAATTCAAAATTATGATCCCTATTATTATAGCACCCTAACAGGGCAGATTATCTAGACTATATGCCTATCACATCAAACTCCTCATGCATTTCACAAGGGTGAAATTTCTCAATGTCCCTCACTATTTGTGCATGAGTATTGATAAAATGTCATACATAGTGAAAAACAGAGAGTATGAACATTAGATGAACAACCTCTTTCATCACTCTGTAATCAAAATAATTTTCCTACATGATCTCAACCAATTAAATATTTCCTGGGAGACCTTTATTGAGAATAATTCCTTTAATACTCCATCACCTCAGCCCGCTAGAACAATTCCACCACCAGCTTAATTATCTCAAAAACAAACAGGGTCATCTAGAAAGGCTATAGAAAAAGAGGTAAAAACCTATTAGAGGGGACCTAGGAAAGTATTTTCTCCACATATTGTGGAAGGGGCCTTGCCTTCTTCATCACCAAAGCAGGTACACTATGATGAGCGGCAGGAAGAGACAGTTGTCCATGAAGAGGAAGACCTTCATGAGAAATAAAGAGACTTTGAGTTGATGGATTTGGATGATCAAGATGATTAGGAGGTCTCAAATCTGATCATCAAAGAGAAGGATTCCATGATCAAAGAATTGTAGGATAATATGGAAAGAGCTCAATTTGTCATATAATTCCTTGAACAGGATAACAAGCAGCTGAAAGACAAGAAAATACTCATGGAGCTAGAGCTGCTCAAAGAAAAAATACAAGACACCAAGGGTAAGGAAATGATGGAACTTGATTATTCTGACCATGATGACACTCAAATGAGCAAGACAATACAAAAAACAAGAGGTCTTAAGAGAGCTATACAACAACAAAAACATGAGGCAGAGAAACATAGTTTTGAAGAAAGGATTTCCAAGGAGGTTGAAGATGATAGAGAGGTATGGATAGATAGGGTAAAAATCCACCTTGAGAAGATGCTCTAAAAGGTAAACAAAGATAATAATATTCTCAGAAACATGTCCAATAGGTACATCACTAGAAACAAAATCTGCAACATCAAACTCAAGTAGTTGGAGGAAAAACACAAGCAAACACTAATCAAGAAAAAGGAGGAAGATAAACTTGAGATCCTTGTTGATGCCTCCCTAATTTATTGAGGCACATCATCAGCACTCTATCCATCAGTTTCGATGGTTTTTCGGTGATTTTTTGAAATTTTGGGCATTTTGACAAATTTGGACTAGTTTTCAACACAATCCACTTGTCAAAAGCGTAATGCCTAGGGCGTTGCGCCTCTTCTGGGGGCCTCCAAATGATAAATTACCACCACCGTTGGATTAAGAAGGAATTATACATCAACATTTTACTATTTTCACACCAAAATTGTACATTATGAGAGGGAGAAATGGCCAAAAACACCTAAAAAAGCACCTTTCTGCCTCATTTTTCAGGCTGGTGCTACACTTTTGACCAGTCATGGGAGATTTGACTTTTGAGGGAATTATATTTACTATTTTTAGAAACTAAGGGCATTTTTGGAAACTAGACATGAGCATATTTCCAATGAGCTATCATGATCTGAATTTGGACTTCAGGAAGGCCTCCAAAAGTGGCCTTGAAGTTTTCTCTAATATTTTCTAGTTTTTGAATTTTTCTCAGTTGGTGATAGAATTTTTGAGTTTTTAATGATGTAATTCATCCTTGTAAATGTAATTATGACCTAAATAGTTACTAGAGGGTAGATGCATTAGGTAAAAGTGGATTTCTGGCTAAAATGAATCAGTTTCACCAAAGTTAGCGATGATTTTGTTGACCTCCCTAGTCTTTGGGTTTCGAGTTGAGCACTTTGTGGATAAGTTCCTAAAGTTAGGGATTCGATCCCTGAGATGGGGAGAACCAATTTTTGTCTATATTACTCACTTATTTTCTCATAGCAAGGGTTGGATGATGTTGGATTGATCTTGGAACAATTTTTATAATAAGACTTTTGGATAATAATAATAGACAGAGTTGCAGCTATATTGATGGAATTCATGTGGTAAATGATTTAGCATTGTTTATTCTCTTGTTATCAAAATGTGTGAATGTATTGTAGCTCATATTCATTCCATTTTTAAATTTAAATGTTTCCTAAGTGAGAAAGAGTGAAATAATTAGGTTTATGCTCTATTTTGGAGGGATATTTATTGTTTGTCTCATTTTCTTCTTAGTAGAAAAGAATTCATAGCCCTTATGCTCTTTTCTCAAAACCCTATTAGTCTAAACGGTCTCATTAGATACCCTGTTGTGTTGATTTGTTTGCCTACCTTGCTCCATCATATCCATGCAATTCTGATCCTTGTTTGCCATGACCTAATTCCTTCCTTGATCTTTTCACCATCCAAAACCTCAAAATTTCAATCAATCAAACCCTCGTGCTACTATACCTAGCCTAATATCTCATTGATCCAGTCATATTGGCTGATATCCATTGGAGGGAGACCTCTCCTACCTAGTAGGGCTAGCTACTTGGCAAAATATTGGTCCGTGGTTACCTTTGCTGGTCTCTTCTTAGCCTCAAAGATCAGATGGAGTGATAACATTTTGGTGACCATACCAGGGAAGAAAGTGACAGATATCCTTGGTTGTACCATTAGTTCTTCGAATTTATGGCCTTGGATGATAGGTCTAAGATTTCATTGAGTCTGATCTGAAAAATTTGCAGATAACCAAGTTGCTGAACAGTGAACATTCTGGCTTCGAGGAGATACACCAGATAAAATCCTGATCCTCACCCAGCTGATCCAGTTGAAGATCTAGAGAGGCTTGTTCGGAAGCATAGATATCAAGCTACATAAATTCAGTCAAATCTAATCCCATTGGTAAGATCTTCTTCGCTGTCTGCAAAAGTTATATCTCTCAAAGAAATACCATTTGATTTAAAATTTGAGCTATATTTGTTTCAATCTAAGTCTGAAACCTCTTTATTTGATATATTATTTGACCCATTAAGGATTTCTAAGGTAAAATCATTATATGAGTTAGATCTTAGTTCTTTAAAACTTGGAGAAAAATCACCCTTTGAAGAAACTAAGTTTGAATTAGACGTTGACACTAAATTATGGAGTCAATTCTATAGAATTGAAAGTTTAGAAAACCAACTTCAGTACCAGTTAGAAAAAACCATAATCCAATATTAGCAAGAGCCAAGACCCATCCCAACACAATCACAGTCCGTTGTTGCTTCCTGATCCACACCATCTACTTCATTATCTATTCAAAAAACTCTTCCTATTGTTACTCCTATAGTTCATTCAACAAGAATTATGGCCATATTTTTACCCCTCATGTTACCAGGTCAAATACATGCCTGTTGTACTATACAACAACCCTCCCTTTTTCTTAAATTTTAGAAATAAAATTCATTTAGAAATAGGGTCCCTTTTTCTTTTTATAGAAATAAAAGAATTAGAAATAAAGATTCATTGTTTTTAAAAAGCTCATCTTTTGTTTACTAACCAAATATAACATTCAAAACATCCGATCCGATCAAGTATAGAAGACCTTATCATAAAAACAAGTCGAAATGAAAAAGTACAAATAATAGTAATCGCAATCGGAAATCAAAGAAAAACCTCGATCGCATAACTTCAATCACAAAGAGTTTAAAGTTATTTATTTATACATCTCCGATGCGATGCGATCAATCGCAATCGCATGATCGGAGCATTCTCAAATAAGCTCTTTGCGGTCAATTTCAATTTCTTCGATGCGATGCGCGCTTATTATAAAAACACTTTACAAAAGGGAAAACAAACATTTGTCCGTTTAAATAAGAAACTTTTATATGGTAGACCCCACCATCGGAAATCAGAGAAATCTGTTAACAATTCTTTTTGATTGAAACTTCCCGACCGCAATCTATGACCATCGAATTGGAAATCGGAAAAGTTCTCAATCGGAATCGGCCAATCGAAGAAATCTGTATTATGATATTTATGTGCCATTTGAAAACTTTCGACGCGATTGATAAATGTCATTTATTATATTCGAAAAGTTTAGAATAGGTGAATATTATAATATTTTACAAGCGCCAAATCTGCATTTGTACGTAGGAATTTAATAGCAAATCGAATGAATATTGGTTGATGATTTGGTTTTTAATATGTGAATGTGACCCAAAAAGAACATTTATGCGCTATACGAGACCAATAAATAACGAATCATTTGTTCATAAACGTTTCGTTCAAGTTGCTTGTTTGTCACGACTGAGAGTTTATTGTTTTGCAGAGCCAAGGAACACCAAGCCCTTTCATTCACAGACAAAGGGAAGCGATAGCAAACATAGAAATGTCGAAGAGAGAAAGAAGAGCCAAGACCGTTGTTCCAGTTAAGTTTGTTGAGACTCCTACAGTTCCAAAAGAAAATCCCACAAAATTAAGATTAGTCACAGATACATCATGCCAAGGGCTCGGGAGAATGACGTGGGAAGGAGTCTACAATCTATTGGAGAAACAAAACCCCAAAGTCACAGTGGAAAAGGCATCGGTTCCAGACGAAGATAGCTCAGATTCTGACTCTGAGATTACTGAAAAAACACTTGCAAATTCATTTTTGCATCGAATTGCAGCCAGAGCGAGCATCATGCCTTATTATGATGTAATTCGATGGGTCATCGATAGTGTGAAGATACAGGACATAACGTTTGTTTCAGCTTCTGGAGTGTCTTTTGGGTCGTTCAAAGCAGAAGACATTAAGGCAATGTATCACCTTCCAGACCCGCAGAAGGTGTATAACAAAGAATTTATCAAAGAATTCGCTGATAATAATAAAGTCCAATATGATCCTATCAGAGATTGGAAGAAAAATCCAGAGAAGCACAGAAATGAAGCATCCGGTATGTATTCTGTAGATTCCCTTTTACCTCTGTATTGCTATGCCGCTGCCATGATGTGTAGGTTATTCGGAAATGACAATTCAGCTAGGTTTTCTATATAAATGGTCCCATTAATCCTAGCTTCTGTCAATTCCGACATTATGGATTGGGCCGTTATTCTTTCTGATAGAATGGCTAATAGAATACTTGAGTACAGACAAGATAAAACCGCTGGAAATTCCACTCCTTTTTTCTTTTGTGCCTATATTCTAGATGCTCTTTGTTTTAATTCTGAGTTTCCCTTGTTTGGATGGAAATGGACTCCCAAAGACCCTACCCCAATTCATATATATCATAAACTTCTTTGGAAATTTCATTTCCAAGATAATGTGTATAGAATATGCCATGGTTTCCTTATCCCTGTTTTTCAAACCATTTTCAATCGCTTCCCTCCTAGATTCTCTGATAAAGCTAAAGCCAACTTATCCTCAATAGGAGATTGGTTTGGAGAGGAGAAATTTACATACATCAGGATTTTTGGTAGTATTGTGGAACCCCATGTTCTTCCTCTTATTGTTCCAGACAAACTTCTCGCTCAAGAAATTTCCTATCAATTAACAGTTGAAGGAATATCCAGATCTTTAAACAACAGTAAGAAGAGAATGTGGCCTCAATTCCCATTTGATTGTGGTCAGTTTACTTTAAATGACTTCAAACATGCTGAAAAGGAAGTCGCCAAAATAAAGGGTTGTAAATTTGCAACCATTCCAGGGAGAGAGTATGATCCGCGACAGATAGCCTTTAATGTTACTGCTTCAGTTTCAATTGCTCGATTTGAGCATGAACCAGATCAGTTCGATGATTTGTTTGTTTCGTTGAATGATTTTCCTCAAATTTATGATTTAGCCAAGTCTAAATTCCAGAAGGAGGAAATGAATAATTTTTTGTTATTCAGAAGTCAAATATTGTTGAGAGTTCCTTTGGACCAACTAAGAATTCCAATACAAGGGTCAGAGACAGAAGGTACATCTGGAAAAACGCCAGGAGAAACATACGCCGGTAAAGTCATTACACAATCGGCTGTTAACCAGCCAACTGTACATACTACAAAGGTGGGCACTGTTGGCAAACCTGAGGCTCAGAAAGGAAATACTGATGGTAAATCCGATCAAAATACTGGTCAGCAGTCCACTGCTCAAACAACAGAAAAATGCACAAGTACTGATGCTAATGTGCATAATCAAAAAGGAGGATCGGATAGCAAAACCATTGAGCAGAAAACAGATACAGAGAAAGCAGACATGCAATCGGGAGGAAAAGAAATGACTGAGAAGATTATAGACTCTGCTGATCTTAATGTTTCTTCTCAGTTATTGAAACAATATGATCAATTCGCTCAGCAATTGGGACTACAAGATAAAGATAAAGAGCAAGTAGAGCAGGATGTCGAAATCATTCCTGAACATCCTACAGGGCAGATTGTATTGAAGATCGAGGAGATCCCTCCTTTAGATGTATTTTACAGCCCTAAGCATAAGGCTGTTGTTAGAAGACAGAGAAAAAGAAGTAAGACGGATCAGGACATGTTTTCTACTCCATCGGAAGAATTTATGAATATTGTTTACAAGAACACTGAAGTGAATCCATCTCAAGATCTCACTAAGTTATCTCAATATGCAGGGGCATATAGTGCTGCAACAATTGATAAAGCTATAGAAGTTTCTCAGATGATGACTCAGAAAGATCTCTATATAGCTTCACTTGAAGAGCAAACTAAGGAAAGTCAGCAAAAGGTTGCTCAATTGCAACAACAACTACAAGATCAAGAACTCAGGTCCAAAGAGTTAGAAGAAAAGTTGGCCGAAGAAAAGAAGAAAGTTGATGAACAGGTCTTAGGCAAACAACAACAATTGAATGAAGAAATTTCCAAGTTACAAGGTTTATTACAAAATGAGAAGAATGCGAAGATTGCACAAGAAAAGGAGTTTCAAACAGCTTTAGATAGGTTCAAAGATTTCCCGAAGTTAAGTGAATTCAAATCGGAAGCTCTTGAAGCTAATAAACTACTGTCTCAGCAATTGAATGAATTTTGTGCAAAGCTATCACAGGTAGAACCTTTTTGTGATATTACCTCATCCTTGATCCAGAACGTTATTACTCTCAGACAAGAAATAGATGATGCTGATGAAAAGATTTCCAAATTTCTCAATTGGCAAGATACAGAAAAAGGAAGAGAAGCCAATCTTCCTAGAATAGAGGAAAGACATAAAGAAATCTTGTTTACAGAATGGGAACATCAGATAATGAAAGCTGAGAGAGCAATATCAAGGGCTAGGAGCATGATGAATAATATCACGCAATTTATAAATGACAGCTTGTATTCAATCAATCTCATTTCAGACTGTGTTCCTGGCAGTTTGCCTAAAGTGAAAGAAACTGAAAACAGATGGAAAGAAGAAATGATCAATAAAAGTCAACAAATTGATAAACTTCAAGCAATATCTTGGGACAGTATGTGGACTCATTTAATTAAGCCAAACAATCAACAAATGGCTATTAAATTCCTTTCAAATGCTGTCGATTGTTTAATTCCAGAATTTCCCGATGCCACCTACGCTGGACAGCTGCATTCCGAGATGAGTCATCCACCGAAACTCCAAGATATGCTGAAGATTTGCAACTTGGCTTCATCAAGCGAGAAAGACAAGCAATGAATCAGTTTCATTTAAGATAGCATTTCTATTTTTAATTTGATAGATTGTAGCAGTAGTAGTAGGATTTTGTTATGTAATTTCTTATTTAAATCCCTCTCATGCATTTAGAGAGGGATCCGAAGTTGTAATATTTTTTGGATTTGGAGCTTACATTTCTGTACTCCATTCTCTCTTGTATTCTATGAAGGATCACATCTGGTGATTTTGTACTGAAATTATCTTTGAAGTGTTGCATTTCTGTACCTTTGGATTTAATTTTACAACAGAGTTACTGGGTTTGAGTATCACATTTCATTTGACAGTCTTCAAGATGAATGAGGTATTTCTATCTGTTCACTGTTAATTTCCTTTGTTATATGATATTTGCTTAAATAATTTGCTATCATTTATATATTTAGTTTTCATAACATTTCCTTTTATATATCATTTCTGAGTATAATTGAAATGTCATCTTTCATAAGCATATATAAATGGTATACAATGATGAATGAAATATGCTAATATAACTCTGTTTAATTTCTTAAACAGAGTTATCTTTATTCGTTTCTGTACATTTCAATTTAAATAATAATACATTTTCATGGTTATTATTAAATTGGAACAATCTTAAGTTGTATTCATATATAATTACCCGGGTTAGTGTTAGAAATTCTTTATTAGCATTTAGTTCAATTAGATAGTTTTATTTCAGTTAATTTAGTCCCATTTCCACTCATCCAAATCAATCCCCTCACCAACCCATTTAGTTATAAGGAAACTGGTTCTTTAAATCCAGTCGGAGCCACCATACCAAACGGAAAAGGTGCTGTCCTAAGGTCCCGACCAGGTGGTTTTCCCCAATGTTTGAAGCAGAGATCTTCTAGGCTTCAACATTTTTGGCGCTAGAAGGAGGGCCTGAGCTATGAATGGCAAGTAAATCTTTATCCACAGGCCATTCTGAGAGCAAAACACCCTCATTAACTTCTTCAATTTCTTCTGAAATTCAAAATCCTAGAGAAGAAATTGCGGAGAATATCCAGACACCCACTACCAAAATCTCAAAATATTCAGACAAGCAATCTCCTGAGTCTCCTGAAGTTCAAGATTTAATTCATAAAGTGAAAGGATTCTCATTATCTCTTGAAGAGTCTGAAATATCTGAAGGTAGTGTAAGTTCAAAATTTGTTCCTTCAAAACCTCTTACTAGGTTGCAAAGTGAAAAACTTGGTATTCCTTCAAAATAATTTCCTTTACCTAGTAAGGGAAAAACAAAAAGAATTCAATCGGAAACAGAAAGTGATACAAGTTCATCGTCTCATATTCAATCACCTGTTTCCAAAACCACAACTCAACAAAGTACAATTGTTTCCTCATCATCTGCTCAATCATCATCGATCTCAACATCATCTATTCCAACAACTTCTATTCAAACACCACCAGTTTCTACTACTCCTCTAATAGTCATTCTGATAGTGGCTAGACCATGGGCTACTCCAGGGGCAGTCAACATGGCTGCACCTTTACATGATTTACCAGACAATCCTAGAAAATGGCTTCCGAAATTTAGTCCAGATCTTAACATCCAAGCTGAAGAACATATCAATAACTTTATGTTGGTTGTAAATTTGAACGGAGTCACACATGAAGATGTTGTAGTCAGAATATTTCCTTATACTCTTCAAGGAGCAGCAGGATCATGGTATTTTTCGTTACCTTCGGGATCCATAACAAGTTGGGCCATTTTTGCAGATCATTTTTTAACCAAATTTGGAGATGATCGATCAATAGCTACTTTACTCAATGACCTCTCAAATTTGAAAATAGAGCCCAGAGAACCTATTAAATATTTCAACGCTAGATTCAACAAACTCTTGAACAAAATTCATACAGATTCACAGCCCAGCGAACATGTTAGAATAGAATGGTACATAACCGCCTTACCTTCAAACATAGCGATTTTCGTAGACATAGCTGCAAAGCCTACATTAGCTGAGAGTATGAAAGAGGCTATTGCAGTGGAAAAACGAATTACTTCTCTAGAAAAGAAAAATTCTATGGAGGAAAGGAGATCGAAGAAAGTCAACTTCAAAGATGATTCAAAGAAAAAGGCCAAAGATCCATATGACATGGAGGGTTTACAGAAAGTTCTTAAAACCATGTCAAATGAAATGGTTGAAATTAAAAAACAAGTAGTTGAAACTTCTACTAAAAAACCATTCCGAAATTTCAGAAGAAACCAAATTGAATCTAAACCTCCTAATGCAATCTCTAATGCAGAATCAGAGGAAGAAGAAGAAGAAGAAGAGACATCTTTAATATCGGATGAGGAAGATGAGAATGAAGAAATCGCTAAATTACATGGAATGTGGCATTTTATTCTCCCTAATTATGATAGTGAGATAGAACAAGAAGCTATGCTTGTAAGTACTAGGAGTAAATCTACAGCAGAGCCTATACAAACAGCTCCAAAAAAGAAAATCAAAACTCCAAGTACCAAAGACAAAACCCCTTCAAAGAAAGCTTCTCCATTACCTACTCAAAATCAGCCATCTTCTTCTAATCCTCCCACATCGACAACAAAGACTTTAGTAGTGTCAGATCCTATGGAATACAACATTGTTGAAGACATGAAGAAGATTAAAGCCAACATTTCCTTACATGAACTCAGCAAACTGAAACACCAGCAGAAGTTGCTATTGAAAGAATTAAACGCTACACCAATTGCTCCTTTACCAAGCGGTGTAGTTGCAAAAGCAGCTAGAGGAGCTGGTAAACCACCAGATAAGGTAGATGCTACTGATACCGTGCTTATTGGAGAAAAGTCAAATTCTCAAACTCCTCCTTTTCTTATAACTTATGAAATGTACAATAAGAATCTGCATAATTGTTTGATTGATTCTGGAGCTTCCTCCAATATAATGCCTACTTCTGTTTGTGCCAAGTTGAATATCGAACCACAGAAATCGACAGTTCATATTGTTCAATTGGATCGCTCTAAAGTTCAAGTTGTAGGAGAAATCAATTCAGTTACTATCAGATTAGCTTCCGATCCTAGAATTGTCCAAAGAATTGATATTTTGATTGCTGATATTCCTGAATTCTATGGATTAATTCTAAGCAGGGACTGGTCTGCGAAACTTAATGGTTATATCTCGACTGATTATTCACATATGTGGCTTCCCTACAAAGGGAAGCCAAATCAAATCAAAATCGAACGAGAAAAACATATGACACACACTGTCACTGAATTTGAACAACCTAACGAACCTGTGGCATTCAACAACAATATTCTTGGAGGTTATTCTGCTGAATCATTTCTTGGAAACTTCAAAGCACCCCAATCACCTTTTTCTGTAAATACTTTTGTTTCTCAAGTAGAAAATTTTTCACAATCCGATTCTTCCAGAATTGTAAATACTTCTGATGAAATTGTAGATAAGTCAATAGATAAATCTTTATTTTGGTCGTTATATTTTGATGGATCAAAGTCTAGTGATGGAGCGGGAGCAGGATGCATTTTAATCGATCCACATGGAGAGAAAACCATGCTGTCATGTAGGCTAGAATTTGAGTGTACTAACAATACTGCAGAATATGAAGCCTTGGTTCAAGGACTTTATAAATCTATAGGGTTAGATGTTAAATACTTGAAAGTCTTTGGTGATTCCGAAATTGTCATAAAACAAGTAAGGAATACTATTCATTGTCTTTCAGGACATCTTAAACATTATCAAACCCTAGTACAAGATCTCACCACTCATTTTTTAGCATTCAATATATCTCCTATTCCTAGAAATCAGAATACATCAGCTGACTTGTTAGCTAATGTTGCATCTAAACTCCTACCTGCTGAAGACTGCAGTCCTGATAGGTTTTCTGTAGAATTAATTTTTCGTCCATCTGTCCCAGACAATGTCACAAATTGGAGAGTTTTCTATCATGATCAAGATATTTTAAATTTCATGACTTCAGAGAAATCATATGATGAGCAAATTATTGACGAAGAAGATCATGATTTACAAATTGCTTCAAAAGGTAATGAAAATCCCATTCCAAAATTTGTTGTTAAATTGGAGGACTTATATGATATTAAGGATAGATTCAAGAAAGTCACTAATACCAAGCTTCAAAGTTCCACTTTGAAGTTTGAATTAGTGAATCTTGGTTCTGATTCCAAACCTCAAAATGTTAATTTAGGACTTAATTTAACATCAGAGGAAAGGAATGCTTTCATTAAACTCTTGTACAAATATAAAAATGTTTTTTCTTGGAATTATGATGATTTAAAAACATATGATACTTCGGTTATTCAACACACAATTCCAATGCTTCCTGATATTAAACCTGTTCAACAAAAGCTAAGGAAGGTTCATCCAAATCTCGAAGGACAAATCAAATCATAACTTAATAAACTTTTAAAAGCCAAAATCATTTTTCCTGTCAGGCACTCCAATTGGGTTTCCAATATGGTACCTGTAAGGAAGAAAAATGGTGATATAAGAATCTGTATTGATTTCAGAAATTTAAACAAGGCATGTTTAAAAGACAATTTCCCATTGCCAACCATGGAACAAATACTTCAAAAGGTAGCTGGTTCTGAACTTATGTCCTTTCTTGATGGATTCTCAGGCTATAATCAAGTCTTAGTTCATCCAGATGACAGATTGAAAACAACTTTCAGAACAAAATGGGGAACTTATGCTTATCAGAAAATGCCTTTTGGTTTAATAAATGCAGGAGCAACTTTCCAAAGAGCCATGGACATAGCATTTAAAGGTCTGATCAATAAGTCAGTTGTTGTTTACCTTGATGACATAACAGTATTTTAAAAAAATAGAACCAATCATCTACATGATCTAAAGCAAATATTTGAAAGATGTAGAAGGTTTGGTATTTCCTTAAATCCAAAGAAATATTTCTTTGCTTTGGATGAAGGAAAACTCTTGGGATTTGTTGTGTCAAAAGATGGTATATACATTGATCCAGATAGAGTAAAAGAGATCTATGATATTTCTTTACCTCATAACAAAAAATCCATGCAATCATTTCTTGGACAGATCAATTTTGTAAAAAGATTCATTCCTGATTTTTCTTTAATTGTTTTACCTATGCAAAATATGATCAAGAAGAATTCATTATTCAAATGGGGGCATAAAGAGAAAGAATCCTTTGAGGCAATCAAACAAGCAATCATTAATGCACCAGCATTGAGTACCCCGGATTTTTCTAAAGATTTTTTTTTGTATACCTTAGCCACCGAGACATCCTATGCAGCTGTTTTAACACAGCTCAATGATCAGAAAATTGAAGCACCAATTTCTTTCTTTAGCTCAAATCTGCAAGGAGCTGAACTGAATTATTCCGATGTTGAAAAACAAGCCTTTGCTGTATTTAAATCAATCAAGCATTTTAGACCTTTTCTCTTGAAAACTCATACAAAAATCATCGTCCCATTCTCTGCAGTGAGACAATTATTAATTCAGAGAGAAGTAGGAGAAAAGCGAGCTAACTGGGTAACAGCTCTGCAAGAATATGATGTTGATATTAAACCAGCTAAGATTGTTAGAGGACAAGGTTTTTGCAGATTATTAGCAGGAGCTCATAACATACTAGAAAATCAAGATATTCATGTAAGTCAGATAAATGTTACAGATTCTGAATCTCAGTATGCTGATCTCATCTATTTCTTGAAAAATGGGTATGCTCCTTCTGATCTCAGCTATAAGAAAAAACGTGCTTTAAGGTTAAAAGCTGTTAAATATGAGATCATTGATAATGTGTTATTTAGGAAAAAATATGTTTCAATTTTATTAAGATGTCTTGAAAAGGCTGAAGCTGAAAAGGTTTTGCAGGAGTTGCATGATGGACCAGCAGGAGGTCATTTTGGAGGTGATACCACAGCTCACAAAATAATTCGTGCTGGCTATTACTGGCCTACCCTTTTTAAATATACACATGACTATGTAAGGAAGTGCAGAATTTGCCAAACTGCAAGTGGAAGACAAAGGAAACTAGCTTTTCCTTTGTAACCAGTGAGTATTGAGCAACCATTTGAACAATGGGGGCTTGACATTATTGGTGAGATAGTACCTCATTCTTCCAAACAGCACAAGTACATCCTTACTGCGACTGATTACTTTACAAAATGGGTAGAGGCAATCCCTTTGAAGGTAGCCAATTCTGATGCAATTATTGATTTCATAGATCAATTCATCATAACCAGGTTTGGTGTACCTCAAGCTCTTGTCTTTGATAATGCATCTTATTTTTCCGGAAACAGTTTAATAGAATTTGCAGTCAAAAGAGGTTTTAAACTGAAATATTCAGCAAATTATTACCCACAAGGTAATGGTTTGGCTGAATCCACTAACAAAAATATTATCAAAATCATTAAAAGAACTATTGATCAAAATTAAAAGAATTGGCACAAATCTTTAATCTTTGCATTATGGGCTGATCGTATCACTGAAAAATCTTCAATAGGAACTTCACCTTTCAATTTAGTTTATGGAAAAGAAGCTGTGATACCATCAAATTTAACTCTTCCATCATTAGCCCTAGTGCAATTTATTGAAGAAAATCCTTCTTCATCCATTCAATTGAGGTATGATCAAATTCTTAAACTAGAAGAAGATAGAAATAAAGCTAAAATTGTTCATGAAAAACATCAACAGCTTGTAAAATCTTCTTTTGATGCAAGTTCTACCGGCTCAAAAATCTTGTCAATTGGTGATCTTGTTCTGAAATGGGATAAAGCACATGAAGAAAAGGTAAGCATACCAAGTTTCAGAAAATGTGGCTTGGACCATTTCAGATCGTTGAAAATATAGGCTCAAATACATTCATACTTCAAGATCTAACAGGTAAGAGAGAATCTCTTCCTGTAAATGGGCTTATCTTGAAGAAATTCTTTTCATAAGGAGGTAACCCCTTCTTAAACTGTACATATTCCTTTCTGAAATTTTTTTTAATTGTTTTTGCAAATAAAGATTGTTAATAAGTCTCTAATTGACTGTTTACTTGTTAGAAAAATTCTTAGGAAGAATATTATAAATATTTATTTTGTGTAAATAAGAATTTTAAAGAAATGATCACATTCTTTTGATAGTTTTAAATAAGATGTTAAACTTTGAAAGATTATTTCAATTATTTGCATAATCTTTTGAAAAACTTGAGAGAAATGTAAATCATTATAAGTTTATTAAGCAGAGAGAGGTTATCTATAAAAGTAAAGATTATTCAAGTCTTGGTACTCAAAAAACTCTGAAAATTGTCATCCATTGATTCTTAAGGATAAAACTACTCACCCCATTCATTCAGGTTGTGATTTTTTTTAGAATATAATTCTAAGAAATTATGTAAAATTTTTAAGAGATAAGAGGTCTCATCATGAGCCGACTTACCATATTCATAAGAAATAATGAAACTGACATTACCAATACTGCATATCAAAACAAGGTAATGGCTTATAAATATAAGACAAGGGGTCTCATCACGAGCCAACTTGTTCAGTTTAATTATAACTATTGAATGGCATTGTTATTAACTGGCCATCAAACCAGAACAATGGCTCTTAAAAAATAAAAATAAATAAAAGACAAAAACATGAGATAATATGTCTTATGAATTTATCTTTTAAAAGGTCATAATCTTAATTGGATGGGACAATGAATAGTTAATGGTTAAAAGGTAACCTTGTCAAAACTATGAACGTTTGCGGGTAGCAGAGGCAATACCTATGATAATAGAGTATATTATAAAACCAAACTTGGAGAAATCCACTTACTTCATTGTTAATACCAATCAAAGCTTAAGATAACCCAAAAATGTTTTTATTCTCAAGAAAATAGAAAGAAATTGCAAATAATTTTTATTCTTTTTCATAAGTTAGATTTTATTTTTGATTATCCCAGGATAGTTTTCATTATCTTTAAAAATATTTACTTACTAAAAATATAGTATTCATTTTATTTTTCAGAGATAATTGGTTCTTTCAGTGAATCGCCAATTGTTGTACTATACAACAACCCTCCCTTTTTCTTAAATTTTAGAAATAAAATTCATTTAGAAATAGGGTCCCTTTTTCTTTTTATAGAAATAAAGATTCATTGTTTTGAAAAAGCTCATATTTTGTTTACTAACCAAATACAACATTCAAAACATCCGATCCGATCAATTATAGAAGACCTTATCATAAAAACAAGTCGAAATGCAAAAGTACAAATAATAGTAATCGCAATCGGAAATCGAAGAAAAACCTCAATCGCATAACTTCAACCGCAAAGAGTTTAAAGTTATTTATTTATACATCTCCGATGCGATGCGATCAATCGCAATCACATGATCGGAGCATTCTCTAATAAGCTCTTTGCGGTCAATTTCAATTTCTTCGATGCGATGCGCGCTTATTATAAAAACACTTTACAAAAGGGAAAACAAACATTTGTCCGTTTAAATAAAAACTTTTATATGGTAGACCCCACCATCGGAAATCAGAGAAAGCTATTAACAATTCTTTTCGATTGAAACTTCCCGACCGCAATCTATAACCATCGAATCGGAAAATCGGAAAAGTTTTCAATCGGAATCGGCCAATCGAAGAAATCTGTATTATGATATTTATGTGCCATTTGAAAACTTTCGATGCTATTGATAAATGGCATTTATTACATTCGAAAAGTTCAGAATAGGTGAATATTATAATATTTTACAAGCGCCAAATCTTCATTTGTACGTAGGAATTTAATAGCAAATCGAATGAATATTGGTTGATGATTTGGTTTTTAATACGTGAGTGTGACCCAAAAAGAACATTTACGCGCTATACGAAACCAATAAATAACGAATCATTTGTTCATTAACGTTCCGTTCAGGTTGCTTGTTTGTCACGACTGAAAGTTTATTGTTTTGCAGAGCCAAGGAACACCAAGCCCTTTCATTCACAGACAAAGGGAAGCAATAGCAAACGCAGAAATGTCAAAGAGAGCGAGAAGAGCCAAGACCGCTGTTCCTGTCAAGTTTGTTGAGACTCCTACAGTTTCAAAAGAGAAGCCCACAAAACTGAGATTAGTCACAGATACATCATGCCAAGGGCTCGGGAGAATGACGTGGGAAGGAGTCTATAATCTATTGGAGAAATAAAACCCCAAAGTCACAGTGGAAAAGGCATCAGTTCCAGATGAAGATAGCTCAGATTCTGACTCTGAGATTACTGAAAAAACACTTGCAAATTCATTCTTGCATCGAATTGCAGCCAGAGCGAGGATCATGCCTTATTATGATGTAATTCGATGGGTCATCGATCGTGTGAAGATACAGGACATAACGTTTGTTTCAACTTCTAGAGTGTCTTTTGGGTCGTTTAAAGCATAAGACATTAAGGCAATGTATCACCTTTCGGACCCGCAGAAGGTGTATAACAAAAAAATTGTCAAAGAATTCGCTGATAATAATAAAGTCCAATCTGATCCTATTAGAGATTGGAAGAAAAATCCAGAGAAGCACATAAATGAAGCATCCGGTATGTATTCTGTAGATTCCATTTTACCTCCATATTGCTATGCCACTGCCATGATGTGTAGATTATTTGGCAATGATAATTCAGCTAGGTTTTCTATACAAATGGTCCCATTAATCCTAGCTGCTGTCAATTCCGACATTATGGATTGGGCTGTTATTCTTTCTGATAGAATGGCTAATAGAATACTTGAGTATAGACAAGATAAAACCACTGGAAATTCCACTCCTTTTTTCTTTTGTGCCTATATTCTAGATGCTCTTTGTTTTAATTCCGAGTTTCCCATGTTTGGATGGAAATGGACTCCCAAAGACCCTACCCCAATTCATATATATCATAAACTTCTTTGGAAAGTTCATTTTCAAGATAATGTGTATAGAATCTGCCATGGTTTCCTTATCCTTGTTTTCCAAACCATTTTCAATCGCTTCCCTCCTAGATTCTCTGATAAAGCTAAAGCCGACTTATCCGCAATAGGAGATTGGTTTGGGGAGGAGAAATTTACATACATCAAGATTTTTGGTAGTATTGTGGAACCACATGTTCTTCCTCTTATTGTTCCAGACAAACTTCTCGCTCAAGAAATTTCCTATCAATTAACAGTTGAAGGAATATCCAGGTCTTTAAACAATAGTAAGAAGAGAATGTGGCCTCAATTCCCATTCAATTGTGGTCAGTTTACTTTAAATGACTTCAAACATGCTGAAAAGGAAGTCGCCAAAATAAAGGGTTGTAAATTTGCAACCATTCCAGGGAGACAGTATGATCCGCGACAAATAGCCTTTAATGTTACTGCTTCAGTTTCAATTGCTCGATTTGAGCATGAGCTAGATCAGTTTGATGATTTGTTTGTTTCGTTGAATGATTTTCCTCAAATTTATGATTTAGCCAAGTCTAAATTTCAGAAGGAGGAAATGAATAAATTTTTATTATTTAGAAGTCAGAGATTGTTAAGAGTTCCTCTGGACCAACTAAGAATTCCAATACAAGGCTCAGAGACAGAAGGTACATATAGCAAAACGCCAGTAGAAACATCTGCTAGTAAAGTCATTACACAATCGGCTGTTAACCAGCCAACTGTACATACTGCAAAGGTGTTCACTATTGGCAAACCTGATGCTCTGAAAAGAAATACTGATGATAAATCCGATCAAAATACTGGTCAGCAGTTCGCTGCTCAAACAACAGAAAAATGCACAAGTACTAATGCTGATGTGCATAATCAAAAAGGAGGATCGGATAGCAAAACCATTGAGCAGAAAACAGATACAGGGAAAACAGACATACAATCGGGAGGAAAAGAAACTACTGAGAAGATTGTAGATTCTACTGATCTCAATGTTTCCTCTCAATTATTGAAACAATATGATCAATTCGCTCAGCAATTGGGACTGCAAGATAAAGATAAAGAGAAAGTAGAGCAGGATGTCAAAATTATTCCTGAACATCCTACAGGGCAGATTGTATTGAAGATCGAGGAGATCCCTCCTTTAGATGTATTTTACAGCCCTAAGCATAAGGTTGTTGTTAGAAGACAGAGAAAAAGAAGGAAGACGGATCATGACATGTTTTCTACTCCATCGGAAGAATTTATGAATATTGTTTACAAGAACACTGAAGTGAATCCATCTCAGGATCTCACTAAGTTATCTCAATATGCAGGGGCATATAGTGCTGCAACAATTCATAAAGCTGCAGAAGTTTCTCAGATGATGACTCAGAAAGATCTCTATATAACTTCACTTGAAGAGAAAACTAAGGAAAGTCAGCAAAAGGTTGCTCAATTGCAAAAACAACTACAAGATCAAGAACTCAGGTCCAAAGAGTTAGAAGAAAAGCTGGCCGAAGAAAAGAAGAAAGTTGATGAATAGGTCTTAGGAAAACAACAACAATTGAATGAAGAAATTTCCAAGTTACAAGGTTTATTACAAAATGAGAAGAATGCGAAGATTGCACAAGAAAAGGAGTTTCAAACAGCTTTAGATAGGTTCAAAGATTTTCCGAAGTTAAGTGAATTGAAATCAGAAGCTCTTGAAGCTAATAAACTACTATCTCAGCAATTAAGTGAATTTTGTGTGAAGCTATCACAGGCAGAACCTTTTTGTGATATTACCTCATCCTTGATCCAGAACATCATTACTCTCAGACAAGAAATTGATGATGCTGATGAAAAGATTTCTGAATTTCTCAATTGGCAAGATACAGAAAAGGGAAGAGAAGCTAATCTTCCTAGAATAGAGGAAAGACATAAAGAAATCTTGTTTACAGAATGGGAACATCAGGTAATGAAAGCTGAGAGAGAAATATCAAGGGCTAGGAGCATGATGAATAATATCACGCAATTTATAAATGACAACTTGTATTCAATCAATCTCATTTCAGACTGTGTTCCTGGCATTTTTCCTAAAGTGAAAGACACTGAAAATAGATGGAAAGAAGAAATGATCAATAAAAGTCAAAAAATTGATAAACTTCAAGCAATATCTTGGGACAGTATGTGGACTCATTTAATTAAGCCAAACAATCAAAAAATGGCTATTAAATTCCTTTCAAATGCTGTCGATTGTTTAATTCCAGAATTTTCCGATGCCACCTACGCTGGACAGCTGCATTCCGAGATGAGTCATCCACCGAAACTCCAAGATATGCTGAAGATTTGCAACTTGGCTTCATCAAGCGAGAAAGACAAGCAATGAATCGGTTTCATTTAAGATAGCATTTCTGTTTTTAATTTGATAGATTGTAGCAGTAGTAGTAGGATTTTGTTATGTAATTTCTTATTTAAATCCCTCTCATGCATTTAGAGAGGGATCCAAAGTTGTAATATTTTTTGGACTTGGAGCTTACATTTCTGTACTCCATTCCCTCTTATATTTGATAAAGGATCACATCTGGTGATTTTTGTGCGGAAATTATCTTTGAAGTGTTGCATTTCTGTACCTTTGGATTTAATTTTACATCGGAGTTATTGGATTAGAGTATCACATTTCATTTGACAGTCTTCAAGATGAATGAGGTATTTCTATCTGTTCACTGTTGATTTCCTTTGTTATATGATATTCGCTTAAAGAATTTGCTATCATTTATATATTTAGTTTTCATAACATTTCCTTTTATATATCATTTCTGAGTATAATTGAAATGTCATCTTTCATAAGCATATATAAATGGTATACAATGATGAATGCAATATGCTAATATAACTCTGTTTAATTTCTTAAACAGAGTTATCTTTATTCGTTTCTGCACATTTCAATTTAAATAATAATACATTTTCATGGTTATTGTTAAATTGGAACAATCTTAAGTTGTATTCACATATAATTACCCGTGTTAGTATTAGAATTTCTTTATTAGCATTTAGTTCAATTAGATAGTTTTATTTCAGTTAATTTAGTCCCATTTCCACTCATCCAAATCAACCCCTCACCAACCCATTTAGTTATAAGGAAACTGGTTCTTTAAATCCAGTCGGAGCCACCATACCAAACGGAAAAGGAGCTGTCCTAAGGTCCCGACCGGGTGGTTTTCCCCAATGTTTGAAGCAGAGATCTTCTAGGCTTCAACAATGCCTTACCATAAGGTTATGGCCATAGACTCCCACTTTTTGATGAAAATTCTTCAATCACCGCAAAACAAAACATATTTAAAGTCACTGAATTTATTGATTTGGAAGAAGTAGATGAAGACGATGCTAAAATGAGAATCATAGTTCAGAGATTTTTAGGAAAATTTAAAGTATGGTTTAGATCATTAAATGAAAACTCCATAGCCAATTCAAATCAGTTTATAGATGGCTTCATATCCCGATGGGATGTAAATAAGAAACTGCTATCGCTCATTTAGTTGTAAAAATTTCCTTGATAGGGTCATGCAAGTCATTCGCCAAATGGATGAGGTTTCCTAAGTCATTTCAATGTGATATATAAAAAATTTTGCATTTTTTGAAGCCTATCTTAAGTTTAATGTTCACCTCCATTCATGTCACTTCAGTCAAGTAAGTCCCATATCATGTAAGTTATCATTCCCACACATTTAAACTCAAAAGTGCACACCTGTCAATTTTTCAGAATTTCATAGCGATTTACAAAGGAAATTAGCAGATTCTGCTACGTAACTACCTAATAGTTTCGTAGAAAACATGTCAGCAGCCTAATTGTCTTCGCTATGAAACTGCGTTTTATTAGCCAAGGTTTTCAGAATGATGTGAGGTGTCAGTTTATGATTAGAAGAGTAAAGGTGGAGGTCTTTCAAGGTCGTTTTGGTAAGTTTCAAATGCACACATCTGTATTTGAGGTAATCATGATCCTTTTTGGTTGCATGTGTTATGATTAAAACCTGAGCTGTCAGTTAAAATTTTTAAACCTTACCCCAAAACATCCTTTTTTCATATTATTGTTTATCCTTGCATGTGAGTTGATCCATGGAGAGCTGCTTCATCAATCCAAGTAGGTTGCTGTCAAATTCAAATTCTGCAGGTGTCATCAGCAAGCGAGTCAGTGAAGACTATAAAACATCCATGGATGCAAGAAATAAAACAAACAAGGGTGGCCATTGTCACAGGTATGAACCCATGGATTTGAAATTACTTAATGAAGACCCTACTTCTATGGAGGTTTTTAGGAGGACTAGCTTCTTGCAATTCTGCCAGAGGTTGCAGGGTTTCCATGCACAAGTTTCAAAGGATTTTACCACTAACTTTACTGGAAAAACATCAAAGGTTGGAATTCTGAATCTCACAGTGACACCAGAAAGCATATCACTAGCTAGAGGAATCCTTAGAGTTGGTGAATAGTGGTTTAAAGGTATAAAGTTTACAATGTAGGGTTGTAAGGAGTTTCTCAAGCAAGAACACATTGAAGTAGATTTGACCACTGGTATCCCTAGGAGTTTTATGAAGGATAATTATGCAAACCTGCTGATGGTCATTCAAAAATATTTCACCTGTGAAGGAAGATTCCACATGGTTTACTCATACCATCTTAGACTTCTTCTGCATTTTATAGGTAAGATATCACTAGAATTACCGTTCTATTTATATAGGTGTTTAGGGAAAATGTTAGATAGGCTTCAAGTCAAGTCAGAAGGAAATTGGACATCTTTGTTTCATCGTGGTCTAAGAAAGCTGTTAGTATTGAAAGAGTTGAGAAGGTTAAACAGAGATTAGACTTATTTTCTGTTCATGAGTGGTTATGAAATACATGTGGTCACTCCAAAGAAAATCTTGAAGCCTAGAACTACTATATCACCAGATGTGACACAAGAAGTTGAAGAAGAAAAAAGATCATCCCTTGCAGAACCAATGGACATAGGAGTAGAACCTCTGCAAGAGACTGACACTCCTCAAGCAGCACCTTCAAAATAGAAACATAAAGTAAAAAAAAAAGTCAGTAAGAGGATAAATAGAAGCCATAAATTGGCCAAATGGAATTTGGAGGATATCCTTCATGCAATTGATATTGAAGAATCACCAATAGTGCAAGCAAAAGATATTGAAGGTGGTGGAAGAAAACTGAAGAAAGGTAAGAATGCTAAGAAATTAGATTTTGAAGGTGAATATGCTGGTTTTATATTTCAGCCAAGGAAGCTAATGAAATTTTTTTCAAAGAAGGCCATGGAGTGCAAAAATATAGAGAAAATCAGTGAATATGTACAACCAGTAAGCATCATAGATTTGTCTCCATCAGCAGATGAAGAAGTTGTTATCAGACGGAGAAATGGAAAGGAGAAAATAATTGAAAAATTAGAAATAGAATCCATCAAAGAAATAGGTAAAGAGATATTAGATTTGAAGTCTGAGGCAGAAAAGCACAGGTCTGAGAAGGTTCAATTTGAACAAATGATGAAATGATGGGAAGGTCAAATCTCAAGTGCCTCAAAATCTATGGACAATGCCAAAAGATTGCTGAAGAGGACTTAGCCATTAAGAGTAGTGGTCAAACACACCAGGAAGATGAACTTATAATTTCAAGCTAAAAACATAGCATTAAAGGATCAAGTGGAAGACCTTCAGGAGTAGATGGACTTGATTCAAGTTGAGCTGGAGAAGAAAGGGCTGAGGATGAGAGTGGTTGAAGAACCTATAGGCCAACTCATTATAAATGAAGAAGAAAATCCTAAAGACTAAAGAATTGAGTTGAAATAGGTTTGATGAGGTTCATGGCTTGCAAAGAACCTAAATTTTTCCTCAGGAGTTCAATTTTTGAAGACAGTAAAAAAAACAACAAATTTTGATTTTTTAGATAGTTTCGTAGCATGCTTCAGGCTTGAAGCCAGAAAAACACTACGAAATTTCTGAAGGTGATATTTTTCTTTGAAATTAATTTTTGTGAAGGATTAAGGAGGGGGGTTGTTTTTTTTTAAGATATTTTTTCTCATTGAAGGTTCTTGGCCAGCAAAGGTGGCATGGAGTTGGATAAAAAGGCAAAATTTCATACGCTATGAAACTACGCTACAAAACTTCTCTGTTTCGTAGCAAGGGTTTTTTTGAAGATTTTTGAGGGTTCCAACAACACACCAGCCATCTGAAGACATCCAGCTTGTCAGTGGGCCATTCTAGCATAGACTCATTACTAGAAATGAGTGTCACACATCCATCTCAACATGCAGACCAATGATTAAAGTGGAGATTATCCATTCCTGAAAAGTAGGATTATGTTTCCTAAATCTAGGGGGTACTTTAAATATATTAGTGATGGTGAATCGTATCTAAAACATGTGATCTCTATTATGTAACTATTTTACTATTAAGAAAAATGAATGTAATAAATAGGAAGTAGAGTCCTATTAGGAGTGTGACTTCTTAAAGGATAATTGTCCTTTTTCTGTTCCAAGAAAGTAGTTTAAGTTATATTAGGTGTCAGAGTTAGAGTTCGAGGATCTAGCCAGCTGGGAAGATTATTTACATTGTAAAGAATGCCTGTTTATAGATTGAACATCGAAGAGTAGAGGGTTGGAGAATATTGCACCAAATTTCTACTTGTTATGTTTTTCCATTATCAATAATATACAGTCACATTCTACTTCCAGACTTGAGATTCTAATGAGGTGTTTAATGTTTTGTTGCTCCATATCTTTTATGTCTAATCAATTACAATGAATTTTATCTCTAATTACTCAGAATTCATGCTATCATGCTCTAAATTCCTTTAGGGGTTAAATTGATGTGTTTTCCTTATGTTATGTGTATGTGTCATCCTTATTAAAAACTTTATATTTGCCTTAGCTTCCATGTGAATAATTACTGTCACTAAGTGCACTAATGTTGACGCCATAGCCCAACGGTAGCAATCCTTTCATTTTTCAACCTGCAATCAAGCTAAAACAAGTCACAATTCTTAGAGTTAGCCATTTCAATAGTATTTCTATTGAAAATCATAAATCCCCTTTGAGAGAGCCCTCTCAAATTGAAGAGGCTAATCTTTAGTTAGAATTGGTTTGAAAGAGTTACATTGAGTTGGTTAATGAGAAGCCTATCAAGATCAAATTGGTGATAATAAAATCCATTAAAAATCCTTTCTGAATAATATAATCTGAAAAGAGAGCCAAATGAATCAGTACAAGAATTCACTGCCCATTTCAATAGAGTATACAATTCCATCCCCAATGAGATCAAACCTCCTCCAGGGTTGGCCTTCTTGCATTACCCGGATGGTTTTGATCCATACATGGCCTATTAGTTGTGAGAAAGGAATCTTGCTACATTAGAAGACATGCAGAAAAATGAAATTAGTGTAGAAGCTAATTTGTCCATTAAGAACTAAAAAATGAAGGGTGAGAGGAGAGTAAATATCAAAGAAGAAGCATCATCATCCTCCGATGTAAAACTGGACACTTTGATAAGAACATTAGAAAGGATGGTTGATAGGATGTCTATCACTGAAAGGCAACCAGAACCACAAGTTAGAAATCCTAACTTCAGAGGACAACAACAACAGCCTCGATTCAGAATTAAGCAAAGGGAATAGAGGGCACCTGAGCAACCGACACAACCACAAAAGATTCCGACACCTTTGAAGCAAAATTATTTTCAAGGAGGTGAGGAAGAAGAAGAAGATCATATTGTTGAAGAAAACCACTTTTTTACAGCTGATGTCCAGCCCATATTTTTGACAGAAAATGAAGAATATGTCGAGAAGACGAATGTGCCTAAGGATGAAGACTATATTCTAGCCCAGGATCATGAGTTGGAGGTTGAATCTGATGATTATCAGAGAGGATACTTGAATTCCCTCAGCTCACAATAGAGGCAGTACACATTGAGGGGTAGAGATGTCCCAATAACTCCTATTCAGAAACGAGCATCTCAACAAAAAGATACTCAATGAAAACATAATTCTCAAGGTAATCAGAATAAAGGAAAAGAACCTACAGTTGAAAGTTAGAACAAGGATAATCAACCATCTACAAGCTCATCGGGTAAAGAAAAGGATAGCCAAAGGAAAGGAGCTACATCAAATGATCATGCTGACAAAAGAGACATCATTAAAGAGGTAGAAAAATCCACTCCTTTCAGCTTAGAAACTGAAATTTCCAAATTGAAATTGTCAATAAATTTAACTAAACTTGTCCAAAATAATCAATATAAGTATCATGTAGCCAAAATGTTAAAAGTAGGTCCTTCATATGATATAATTAATGTCGAATATGACCAACCTAAACTCATATTTGGTCCATCAATAGACGGTCAGTTAGAGGATAGTCAAGTTCCCCATTCTATTTGAGTTTGAGAATCCACCAAAATATCCTTCACATTGCCATTCTAGAGCTTCCCACAATTTGATGCCGAAAGCCATTATGGAGAAATTCGGCCTAGATATCACTCATCCTTACCATGAATTGTATTCCTTTGATTCAGGTAGAGTCCATTGTTTGGGTCTTATTAAGGATTTAGAAGTTTCCCTTGAAAAAATTCCAGCAAAGAATGTCTTGGTGGATGTGGTGGTGGCTGATATACCACCATGGTTTGGTATGTTGCTGTCTAGATCTTGGGGAGTGAAGTTGAGAGGCACTTTGCAACTGGACTTCTCTTATGCCACCATCCCAGATTTTGGGAAATTGAGAAAGTTTTACTAATAAATGAAGATGAAGTATATGATAACCAACAAAGAGAAGCCTAATAATCATCCAATTAATGTTGTACATACATATTTAGAATCTTTTATTTTGTTCAATGATAGCAGCCTGAATGATGTAGATAGTCATCTTGTATAAGTAGAAGATGTTCCATAGATTTATAATTGTATCAGAACAATTTTAGAGAAGGGAAAAGAGAATTTTCTGAGTGCTTCAGAGTAGCCATCAGATAAGGCATAGGAAATTTCAGATCAGAATCAAGAAGTAGCCCAGAAAATTGAGACATAACAGAAATCAGAATTCCAACACTTGGATGATGAAAATGGCATATGGACCATGGATTTTGATGGTGCCTTGGGGAAAGACAAGGCAAGCATTGGAATTTGGATCCACAACCCTCTTCATCAGCTTGGTAAGGTTCTAAGAATGTTAGATTATGTTCATACAAATTGGATTTTGATTGTTCTAATAATGAGGGAGAATATGAAGCATCAATCACCGGTCTCAAGATCTTGAAAAATTTGGGCGCAAGAATAATTTCAGTATATGGCGATTCCAAACTTGTGATAAAATAGGTAAAATGGAAATACCAGGCCAAGCATCCATGAATGAGAGCGTACAAGAATGTTGTACTGGATATCCTGAATATTTTTCCTGAACATACATTGTCAGTAGTGACGAGAAGTCAAAATCTCATGGCAGATTCACTTGCTACAGCATCAAGTAATTTTAAAATCCCTATATATTCCAATATAAAATTTTAAATACATGTTAAACATCGGCCCACTTTTCCTGACAACTTGCGGTATTGGCAAGTATTTTGGGATGATAAGCATGTTAACAATTTTCTACAAAATGAAAGAGAATTTGAGAATTCTTTCATTAAAGAAGTTTATGAAAAAGAAGATCAGGTAATTGAACCTACCCAGGTTGATATTTTACAGCTGAAAGACAAAAATATTCCAAGAGGTCTCATACCTTTGGAAGAATTGTTTGATCAAGATGATGTGGCTCGGAAGCCAACATTGGTTCTTAAGGAAAAGGGTGTGGAGGATGTAAACATCAGAACAACGGACAGGCCTAAGATGGTGAAATTTTTGAAGTCTTTATATCCTAAGGTAAAAGACAAGTACATTGATTTACTTTCTAAATTTTTTGATGTTTTCGCTTGGGATTATGAAGACTTAAAGGTTTATAATAAAGATATCACACATTACACCATTCCAATTAAGCACAATCAAAATCCCTTTTGGCAAAAGTTGAGAAGGATCAACTCGAGGTTGCTGCCATCCATAGAAAAAGAAGTGAACATGCTCTACAAATCAGGTATCATTGTTCCTGTCAGGTTTTCCGATTGGATATCTAATCTAGTCCCGGTAAAGAAGAAGACTAGTGAAATAAGGCTTTGCATAGATTTCAGAAATTTAAACAAGGTGTCTCTTAAAAATAATTACCCCCTTCAAAAAATGGATCACATATTATAAAGAGTGGTTGAGGATTCCTGAATGTCTTTGCTTGATGGATATTCGTGATAAAATCATATTTTAGTGCATAAGAAATATCAGGACAAAACTACCTTCACTACACCTTGGGGTACGTTCAAATATGAAAAGATTCCATTTGGACTAAAGAATGTAGGGGCTATCTTTCAGCAGGTGATGGATATAGCCTTTGCAGATGAGAAAGATGTTCTCCTAGTGGTATATTTAGATGATTTGACGGTTTTATCTCATTTCAATGATGAACACTTGTATCACTTAAGGATTGTTTTTGAGAAATGCAGGAAATTCAGAATCTCTCTTAATTCGAAAAAGATCCTTTTTTCCATGGCGGAGGGAAAAATTCTTGGTCACATCATCTCTAAGGATGGAATCCAGATTGACCCTTCTCTGGTTGAGGCAATTCAACAAATTGAATTTCCACGGAGCAAGAAATAAATTCAGGCTTTCAATGGTAAGATGAATTTCTTACACAGATTTATTCCAAATTTAGCTGAGCACCTTCGAGAAATGATCAATATGTTGAAAAAAGAGAATAAGGTAAAGTTGTCTAAGGATGATAAGAATTCATTTAACTCAGTGAAGTTTTCCTTAACCACAACTCCTGTTTTAATTAGCCTGAATTATTCAATTGATTTTATCATTTTATCATTTTTCTTCCAGCATACATTGGCTGTAGTCTTGATGCAGAAAAAGGATAAGACTGAGTAGCTCATAGAATTTTTCAGCCGAACCATCAGGGAAGCAGATCTTTGGTACAATATCATAGAGAAACAAGCTTTGGCTTTAGTAAAAGCATTGAAGGATTTTTGTGTTTATATTTTACATTCACATATTTTTGCTTATGTCCCTAATGTAGTAGTAAAAGATGTTCTTATGCAAACAAATCCGGAAGGAAGAAGAGGGAAATGGATAGCAGCAATGTTGGAATACGACCTAGAGATCAAGACCACAAAGCTGATCAAAGGTCAAGGTCTAGCAAAGCGTATGGTCGAGTCAAATTTGCATGTTTTAGACATCAATATTATTACAACATTATCCGATGAAGAAGAGAATGTGACTCTGATACATGTATATGATATGTTCCTTTCACCCTCTTGGTATTTTGATATAATATATGTTCTTCAGCATTTGACCCCTCCTCCAGGCATGACTAAGAGTAAGGGTAGGTCTTTAAAGTTGAAAGCTTCCAAATACTGCATTTTGGACACCACCCTTTATTGGAAAGATCCAGGAGGTATTTTCCAAATTGTGTAGTTGAAAATGAAGCCCAATAAGTTATGAATGATTTTCATAAAGGAGACTGTGGGGGCCATATTTTCTGGAAGACCATGGCTAATAAAGTGTTGAGAGCGGGATACTAGTGGCCAACTCTTTTTGTAGACTTATACAAAACAGTGATGAGTTTCCATGAGTGTTAGGTGTTTCAAGGTAAAAGAAAAATTCTTCCTTTACCTCTGTAGCTTATTTCAGTACCTGCACCTTTTCAGCAGTGGGGAATTGAATTCATCAGAGAGATTCACCTTACATCATCTGCACAACACAAATAGATATTGACAGCCACCGACTACTTCACCATATGGATCGAGGCGATCCCAACAAGGAAAGAATAAACCTAGTAATTATTCAGTTTTTAGAGACTAACATATTGTCTCGTTTTGGTTGTCCTCATAAGATTAATATCGATAATGCGAAAAAATTCAAGTCAAAAAGGATGGTTGAGTTTTGTGACAAATATAACATCAAGTTGGGGCACTCAACCACCTATTATCCATAAGGTAATGGATTAGCAGAGTCCTCTAATAAATATCTGATTAATATCATAAGGAAAACGCTAGAGGCCAACAAGAAGAACTGGCACATAAGTATTGTGAATTCCTTGTGGGAAGTCAGGGTGAGTAGTAAGAAATCTTTAGGGATGTCACCTTTTCAGTTAGTTTATGGTGTAGAAACTGTTTTTCCTACATCACTTGCAGTCCCGGTCATGAAATTGTTGCAAGAAGCAGGAAGTGAGGAGAATGATGTACATCACTGAATAAATCAGATGATCCATCTTTAGTAGATGAGAGACGAGGTATTTCAGAACACCTCAAAGCTTCATGAGAAGATAAATAAGGTGTATGACCGCAAAACCAAGGAGGATGATTTTGAGCTTGAAGATGTAGTCCTCCGGTGGGATGCAAGGAACGAGGAAAAAGGAAAGCATGGGAAATTTGAAAAATTATGGAAAGGGCCATACAAGATCTCAACATTCCATGGGAAACATGATTTTATACTGAAGGAGATGAATGGAGAAGAATTCTTAGGAGGACCAGTTAATGGTAGGCTCCTTAAGCATTATCTTTTCTGATGCAAATTTCGACTTTCTCAAATCCATTGTAAATATCAGTTTAATTTTCTGCATAGTGTGATGTGGAGAATCACCGAAGCTTGGAGCCCAAGGTGAAGGCCATAAAGTTTCATTGGTTTTCTGCTGTTTTCATAATTAAGTCAGTCAAATTCAAGTCAGTTTTGAGTTAGTTTTAAGTCTATTTAAAATTCAATTTTCAATCAGTTTGAGTTTGTTTCAAATCAGTTTAAGATTTCAGTTTTCAGTTAGTATTTTATCTTTTGAATCCATGCCCAATGGATAGGCACTTGGTCAGCGGGAGCCAATGTTAGTGTCATTATTTGCATCCTTCCACAAATGATCAAATAAACTATTTCATGTCATGTTAAGGGTCAAATTCTGAAATTTTTGTCATTCCATTAGGTCACCATGCAAAAATTTGGTCACTTGGTGCAGATTTAGGTCAAGTTTCACTCTTTTGAGAAATTTCACTACTTGTTGGCTCATTTCACCACTTTGCTGAGTGTACATCAGTCATGAGTTCATATCATCATATCAATCCTTTCATCATGAAGTTCATTCAGTCAGAGTCTTCATTAGGTCTTAGGTTTTTCAAGTTCCATCAAATCACCATCTGCATGCATAAAAGACTAGCAAGTAAGTGAGTTACAATAAAAAAATATCATTATGGAAGTTTGAATTGTAAATTTAATTTCTATTCAATATGTAATTTTATGTTTCCTAATATGTAATAATTTCTCATGGTTCCAAGAAGTTGCATACTCAAGGTTCCAATCAACCAAAAAGTCAATGTTCTAAAAAGATACAGTGTTCAAAATCCATCAAAAAGATCAAATCCAAAGAATAAGGTTCAAAAGGTAAAGTGAAATTTCAAAGTTGGGTTAAAGGAAATGTGGGTCCCAAAGAAAAATTATGAAGATTCAACAAGTATAAAAGGCCATTAAAGACAAAAAGGATACTCATTTGTATCCTCATGCATTGAGCTCTCGAAATCCCGAGTCAAGAATCGAATTTTGAGCGAGAAAATCAAATTTTTATATAGGTGTTGCACTTTTCCTTAAGGCGTTGTGCTTTTGACAGACAAGGCACTGCACTTCTCCTTAAGGAGCTACACTTTTACCAGGGAGGCACTGCGCTTATCCTCAAGGCGCTGCGCTTTTGTGATATTTCTTCCACAACTGCAAAAATTTAGTGCAACTGCTCCAGCCATCAAACAAGGGTTTTTTCAGTCCAATGCAACTAGGCTACACCTCTTTTTAATCCTCCCTTCAGTTTATAATTTGAATTCATGGTGTAAACTCTCCTCTTTTACCATTTCATGTTTTGAGCCAAGAAACCCTAGTTTTTAACATTGAAAGCTAAAGTGGTTTCCCCCAGACATTATTTTACCTTCCCACACTCTAAAATCACTCCCCTTATCCCTACATTACCTTACCCTTATCCCTAATTCCCATTTCCGAAAACCCTAATCCTAGGCTGCATTTTCCTAGGCAGCCATACCATACCCCTGTAATCAAATTCCCTACCCATTTTCCCTAAGTTTTTCTATCCCCTACCACTTCCCTAAGCTCCCTAATTCCCTTCCCCAATTCCATAAATTTTCCTACACTAATCCAACCTCCCTAAACCTACTATCCTACCCTTTTTCCTTCCCCTTCCCCTTCCCTAGGGTTTCAAAAAAAATATACTATGGAGGAGGAAATACATATTAAGGAAGAGGAGATGAACATAGAAGAGGAAAGGAGAAAACAAAAAGGAGGAAGGATTTTGAGGCTTGAATCATCCAACACCAAAGAACTTTTGGCCTCACCCATGGTAATCAATTGCTTCAAACATGTGGGTTGTTTTGACTTCTATGAAATGGTCCAAAGAGTACAACATCACCCTTCTTTGACCAGAGTGTTTATCTCAAACCTCAAAGACAATCAAGTGACCATTGCAGGATTAACATTTACCATCTCCACAGATACTATTGATGCAGTCACATAATTACGTAATGTGGGTGAGAAGTGGTGTAAGGCCAAATATATAGATACTTAACATTATGAACCATTTCTCAAGACAAGGTACAAAAATGATAAAAATAAAGTCTTTCCTTTCAGCCACCTACTTGACAGATTTTCTCCCATGATGAAGATCATCATGATTTTCTCTAGACTATATGCCTATTACATCAGACTGCTCATGCATTTCACAAGGGTGAAATTTATCAACATCCCTCACTATTTGTATAGGATTATTGATAAAATGTCATACATAGTGTAGAACAAAGAGTATGAACATCATATGAACATCCTCTTTCATCACTCTCTAATCAAAATAATTTTCCTACATCATCTCAATCAGTTAAATATTTCCTGGGAGACCTTTATTGAGAATGATGCCTTCAATACTCCATCACCTTAGCCCGCTAGACCAATTCCACCACTAGCTTAAGTATCTCAAAAATAAACAGGTTCATCTAGCAAGGCTATAGTAAAAGAGGTCACAACCTATCAGAGGGGACCTAGGAAAGTTTTTTCTCCACAGATTTTGGAATGGGCCTTGCCTTCTTCATCAACAAAGAATGTACACCAGGATGAGCAATAGGAAGAGACAATTGTCCATGAGGAGGAAGACCTTCATGAGAAAGAAATAGAATTTGAGTTGATGGATTTGGATGATCAAGATGATCAGGAGGCCTCAAAGCTAATAATCAAAGATAAGGATGCCATGATCAAAGAATTGCAGGATAAGATGGTGAGAGCTCAATTTGTAATATTATTCCTTGAACATGAGAACAAGCAACTGAAAGACAAGAAAATACTCACAGAGCTAGAGCTACTCAAAGGAAAAATACAAGACACCAAGGGTAAGGAAATGATGGCACTTCATGATTCTTACCATGATGGCACTCAAACTAGCAAGACAAGACAAAAAAAAAGAGGTGTTAAGAGAGCTCTACATTAGCAAAAACATGAGGCATAGCAACTTAGTTTTGAAGAAAGGATTGCCAAGGAGGTTGAAGATTATAGAGAGGTATGGCTAGATAGGGTAAACCTCCACCTTGAGAAGCTCCTCCACAAGGAAAAAAAATATAATAATATTCTCAGAAACATGTCCAATAGGTACATCACTAGAAAAAAAAATCTGCAACATCAAACTCAAGCAATTGGAGGAAAAACACAAGAAAACCTTGATCAAGAAAAAGGAGGAATATAAACTTGAGATCCTTTCTAATGCCTCCCTGATTGCTTGAGGCACATCATTAGCACTCTATCCACCAATTTTGAAGGTTTTTGGGTGATTTTTTTGAAATTTTGGGCATTTTGACAAATTTTGACCAGTTTTTAGCATAGTCCACTTGTTAAAAGTGCAACTCCTAGGGCGATGCGCTTCTTTTGGGAGCCTCCAAATGACAAATGGACACTACCATTGGATTTATAAGGCATTATACATCAAACTTTGACTATTGCCACACAAAAATTGGACATTATGGTAGGGATAAATGGCCAAAAAGACCTAAAAAATCACCTTTCTGCCTCATTTTTCAAGTTGGCACTATGCTTTTGACTAGTCTTGGGGGATTTGACTTTTGAGGGCCCTAAATTTATCATTTTCATAAACTAAGGGAAGTTTTGGAAGCTAGACAAGAGCATATTTCCAATGAGATATCATGAGCTCAATTTGGACTTTAGGAAGGCCTCCAAAAGTGGCCTTGAAGTTGGCCCTGTACTTCTACTTCAGGTGTAATGCGCTTTTACTTCAGGCACCGTGCTTTTCCTTTAGGTGCTGCGCTTTGCCAGATTCTCTGATATTTTCCAGTTTTTGAATTTTTCTTAGTTGGTGATAGAATCTTTGAGTTTTTATTGATGTAATTCATCCTTGCAAATGTAATTATGACCTAAATAGTTACTAGAGAGTAGATACATTAGGTAAATGTGGATTTTTGGCTAAAATGAATCAGTTTCACCAAAGTTAGGGATGAGTTGTTTGACCTCCCTAGCCTTTGGGTTTCTAGTTGAGTACTTTGTGGATCAGTTTCTCAAGTTAGGGATTCGACCCCTGGGCTGGGAAGAATCAGTTTTTGTCTATATTACTCACTTATTTTCTCATAGCAAGGGTTGGATGTTGTTGGATTGATCTTGGAACACTTTTTTTAATCAGACTTTTGGCTAATAGTAACAGATAGAGTTGCAACTATATTGATGGAATTCATGTGGTAAATGATTTAGCATTGTTTCTTCTCTTGTTATGCAAATATGTGAATGTATTGTAGCTCATATTCATTCCATTTCTAAATGTAAATGTTTCCTAAGTGAGAAAGACATAAATCATTAAGTTTTTGCTCTGTTTTGGAGGGATATTTATTGTTTGTCTCATTTTATTCTTAGTAGAAAAGAATTCATATCCCTTATGCTATTTTATCAAAAACCTATCAGTATAAACCATCTCATCAGATATCCTCTTGTGTTGATTTTTTTTCCTACCTTGCTCCATCAGATCCCTACAATTCTGATCCTTGTTTTCCCTGGCCTAATTCCTTCATTGACCTTTTCACCATCCAACACCTCAAAATTTCAATCAATCAAACCCCTGTGCTACTATACCTAGCCTAATATCTCATTGATCCAATCATATTGGCTAAGATCCATTGGAGAGATCCCTCTCCTGCCTAGTAGGGCTAACTACTTGGAAAAATATTGGTATGTGGTTAGCTTTGCTAGTCTCTTCTTAACCTTGAAGATCTGGTGGAATGATAACAATTTGGATAGATTAATAGCCAAAGTTGGCCAAAATTGGGGATTATTGGGATGATGACACAATAGGGAACTTTGCAAAGCTGTTGACAAAGTATCAGGACATGTTTCCCATGAAGTTCTCTGAGCTTAAAGGAATTGTAGGAGACCTAGGAATTATGAAGTTCATTTTGTAACTAGATGCACAGCCTGTCGAGCATCAACCATACTGATTGAATCCCAGGTATAATCATAAAGTGAAAGAGGAATTAGAACATATGCTTGCTATAGGAATCATTGAAACGGTAGAGCAGTCTGATTTGGTGAGCCCAATGGTTGCTCAAGAAAATAAGACCAAGGGAGAGATAAGGATTTTTGTAGATATGCACAAGCTGAATGATGCATGTGTGCATGACCCCTTCCCTACTCCATTTTCAGATGAGATATTGGATAACGTGGGGGGACAAGAGGCTTATTCTTTTACTAATGGATTTTTTGGGTATCTTCAGATTAGAATTGTGCCAGAAGACCGAAGAAAGACCACATTTGCAACTGAAAGGGGGTACTTCCAATACACATTCATGCCTTTTGGATTGAAGAATGCACCTGATATATTCTCGTGCGTAGTAGTAGATGTGTTCAAAGAATTCATGCACAAGTTCTTGGAGCCTTATTTTGATGACCGGACTGTGTTTGGACTGGTAAAGAAGCATGTGTCCAACTTGCGCATGATGCTTGACACTTGTAGGAAGAACCATATCTCTCTTAACTTGAAGAGTTTCATATTCTGCGTTCCTTTTGGAATCTTGTTGGGCCATATAGTGTGTTAGCAAGGATTTATGGTAGATCCAGCCAAGATAATAGTTTTCATCAACCTAGAAGTCCCCACTACTGAAAAATAGCTACACTCCATCCTAGGACACACCAGATATTATTTAGGGTTATGCTCTGATCACTGCACCTATGGAGAAATTGTTGAGAAGGATGTGTCATTTTTCTGGGATGAGGAATGTCAAAAGAGCTTTGAGCCACTGAAGGAAAATATGGTTACTACACCTATTCTAATATTCCCAGACTGGTCCAAGGTTTTTCCATGTACATGTGGATGCATCTAGTAAAGCACTTGCAGTTGTTTAGCACAACCAAGAGAAGGAGACGTTGATCATCATGTTGCTTTTCCTAGTAGGAAGCTCTCTAGTGTTGAGCATAATTTCTCGACCACAAAAAGGAGAGGATTGGCCATGTTATATGCTCTAAAAAATATAGACACTATCTAGTAGGAGGGCACTTCAAGATGTTCATTGACCATTATGCTTTGAAATACCTGGTGAATAAGCTTGTGCTGGGGGGAAGATTTGTAGATGGCTGTTGCTATTTCAGGAATATGATTTTGAAATCATTGTGAAGCCTGGTAGATTGAATGTTGGACCTGATCATCTATCACGCATCGAAAATGGGGAAGAACCAACCAGTCCGGAGGAGGGATTACCTGATGCAAAATTCTTTGCTATCAAGGTGGTTGATGAAAAATTTGTTGATATTATTAAATTTCTGACCACTGGAAGTGCACCTGCTGAATATTCGGTGCAACTAAAGAAGGAGTATGTTTCACGCGCAACTGATTTTACCCCGATTGCTGGTCAATTGTACAAGCTAGGAGCAGATGAATTATTAAGAAGGTATGTGTTGGAACATGAGAGACGAGACATATTGGCTGAGGCTCATGGAGGGGTGGCAGGATGCCACTATGCAGGGAAGGCTACTGTGCATAAGGGGTTGCGTGTTGGGTTATGGTGGCCTACATTGCACTGTGATGCACATGCATACTTTCAAGCCTGTGATGCATGCCAGAGAAGGGGGAAGCCCTTGCGCAGAGATGAAATGCCCCTGCAGCCACAAATGGCCCTACATGCCTTTGATAAATGGGCTATATATTTTATTGGACCTATCAATCCACCCATGAATAAGACTGGTTTTGAAAAGTCAACAAGAAATGCGTGTCTAATTTAATTTTCCCTTAATTAAATTGGACAATAAATTGTAATCTTATCTCATAATCACTTGTCATATTTAACTCAGTGTGATAGAATCAGTTATCTCATGAAATTCGAGTTGAGGGTGGTTGGTGAGGCATGTAGAGTGATTATATTTGTTTTAGAGTCCAAGTTGTAGTTAATGTATTAGTTTAATGCATGAGAAATCAATTAACTCAATTAAGTGAGTTAAAGTAAGTCTAACTAGATGTAACTGATTGTTGTACTAGTGAGAGGTCAAGTGAATTAAATCATATTTAATTCACATGCAGTGATCTGTCAAGTGACTGATGATTTATTATTAATAGCTACATGCATGCCATTTCTGATGAAGACCAAGTTGAGAAAGATGTTAAAGGGATTTTATCTATCAGTTGTATTATTATTAAATTTCTAGATCACAATTAGACAACCATAGGATTTCCCATGATTTATTGCGCAGTTTTGGAAGGTTGAATTTCCTAATATATAGGGATCAATTTTTCTTAGAATTGCGTAAGAAAGACAGGCTGAGTAGAGGCAGGAAATTGTCTAAGTGTTGGTCAATTTTGTCGGGATCAGTGTGATACAGTTGGTAGAGTGCAAAAAATTCTTGTGAGAAGAGTGCATTGTAATTGTTTCATGATTCCTTGGTTTAATACAATACAAATAGAGGCGTTTTTAGCAGATTTCTTTCCCCAGAAAATTTCATGTGTTGTGGATTTGATTATTTCTCTTACTTGGTGTGATTTTGCGATCGTGTTTAATTTATGCAAATTAATTATAGAAGGATTCAATATCTTGCTCTAGAATATTGTATGATCAGATTGAATCCATTGGTATACATATTTTTTGTATAATTTATACATGGTATCAGAGCACCATAAATCATTATAGTGGAGAAGAAATTGAGTTTGTGCTGAACAACATTCGAATTTGCAAAAATATTCTTTTGTGTGACAGGAAGATCAAGATGGATTTCAATGGATTAATATTGGAATATGCACTCGAGGGCATTTCTAATTATATTTCATGGAAATACATAATGGAGGCAGTTCTGGAGGACAACGGGTTGAAAGAATTTATTGACACTCATATTCCAAGGCCCGTAGCAGCAAACTACGCTCTTCTTGATGCTTGGAAAAAGAAGGTTGCAAAGGCGAGGAGGATCTTATTAGAGGGAGTTCGATATCACATTGTCTCGAGTCTCCATGGAAATGTGACTCCATATACAATGTGGAAGGCCTTGATAGAACTATTTCAGAACAACAGTGACCACAGAAAATTGGCACTGAAGGACAAGCTCAGGAAAATCAAAATGGAGAAAAGCGACACTATTCCGAAATACTTGACCAAGTTCATCCAATGTTGAGATGAGCTTGGAAGTGTCAGGATCACTGTAGCGGATGATGACTTGGTGAGCCTAGCACTTCTAGGCCTTCCCAAGAGCTGGCATAGTTATCAGGACTCTGTCAATGGGAGGGAGAAGCTACCAGATTGGGAGCGACTTTGGTCGGATTTGGTACAAGAAGAATTCAGGCAGAATACCAGGGATGGATCCTTATCCAAGAAAAATGATAAGGAAAATTTCTCCTTGGCTCGTAAGGAAAATAAGGGGAAGTGAAATAAATCCTATTCCAAATCTGAGACCAGAAAAGAAGGCAAGAAGCATGACATGTCCAGAGTGAAATCATTAGGGAAATTTTGAGGTCTAAAATGGGCCTCCTAAGGAAATGTTGTAGCCGCTACAACAAGCTCCAAAATTTTACCCCTTTTTAAATTTTTGAGCTCCCGATGCATTGAAATCTAGAGTCAAGACTGAAGTTTGATCTTTCAAAAGTCTTAGGTCGCTAAGTCGCAGAATAGGTCATTTTCTCCAGAAAGCGACCTAGCGACCCTGCGAACTATCAGGTCGCCAATTCGCTAAGTCGCATATCGCATTCAAGTTTAAAAAATTGCGACCTAGTGACCCTGCGACCCCACGACCCCCAGCTCGCAAGGTCGCAGGGTCGCAGGGTCGCACATGTCATCAACGCGGTCTTATCGCAACCCAGCGACCTCATTTATTTCCCGCACATGTGACCCCTTTATATATAGAAGGGTCGTATAGGTCACATTTCCCCCATGGGATGGAGAGAAAAACACTTCTGACAGGCCAACTGGAGCGCTATTTTTTCAGGTAAGTTGCCTAATCCTCTTGCAGTTTCAGTTTTTTCTATTTGTTTCCCCCTTCCCCCTTATTTTAGCCCTTTTAAGCCACCAGTTATCCTCCATTAAGACTCTCTTAGAACCTACATTCTCCTCTGAGTCTCCAAACCCTGTCATTCTTATGCAAATCTTGTAGATGAAGCCAACCAACCTCCCCTGTGTCAGTCTCTTCCTCTAATGACCATTTCTTCTTCAATATATTACTTTTCCCCCCTGTTTCCCCTTATTGATTTAAGTTAAAATTGAGTAAAATACCGCGTCGCCGTTCAAAATTGTCCGCCCAGCCCTAGTGCGACCTCTGAACCCACGACCTTGCGACCCCCGCAACCCAGCGACCTCGATCCTTGGTCGCTAAGTTGCCAAGTCGCGTATCACTCAAAAACTGAAGTTTTGTAGCCTTACGACTCAGCGACCCGGCGACTCGGTCGCAAGTCGCTAAGTCACAAGGTCACATCTTCATGAATTTTTAGACCAGTGCGACTCAGCAACCTTGCGACCTAGTCGCAAGTCGCTAGGTCGCAGGGCCACTTTCCTCTGAAGTTTTAAACCAGCGTGACTCAGCGACCCATGGAATGGGTCGCTAAGTCGCCGGTTCACCCCTTCCTTGACCTTAGTTGGGCAGAGTTAAAAGAAGTATTAAGCATTCATTAATATGGCATTTGTCTTATCCTGGGACTATTTTATGAACATGCCAGGGAACCTTGAAGAAGAGCTAGAGTGCATCTCCATCTCTTTAGCCTCAAGTGACATGGGGCCTCTAGAAGTTCGCAGGAAAAACAAGAGCCCGAAGATAGAGATCTCAGAAAGTGAAATATCTATGTCTCCTCCTCCTATCTATGGGGACATCGCATGTATATTCAGCAAAGGAGAAAACATGAGTTGGTATCAAGTATACCAAGAGTTCGCACAACCTGAGTTTCCAAAGGACCTCCCAGACCGGTAGGTATATGTGCAAGTTAAGAGGTTGAAGCTTCACTATGTAGGGGCCCAACCATATATATTCCCATGCACTGAAATTATTTAATGGATCATACAAAAGATCAACCGCAGGATGTGGGTGATTTGGGATCACGAGGGCAAAGATTTTGCAAATTTAAAAGGCCAGGATGCGGAGTTCTGTTACGTACTTCTAGCCCAGGAGTAGACGTTCACAGAGGAATGGGCCACTACCCATGTAGTTCCCATAGCAGACACCCTGAGAGGATGGTGGGAAGAACCGGAGAATTTCAAAGTCAAGAAGGACTAGGAGTATCAAGTAGCCGGCCTTAGGAAGGTCTATAAGCTCGTATCAGTTATGCTTTGTAGAATGTATGGTCGTCCCAATGCCACCACTTTCAGCGGTTCTTGGGTATCCCTTATGTACTTTGTTACCGTACATGTCACCCATTTCAATTGGGCCAGCTTATTGATAGTAGCCCTCAAAACACACATATCTGCAGCATTAGCACCCGAGGAGGGATACTCGTCTGTATTTTACATGGCTTCCTATCTATTGGATGTAGTTTGTGTCAGGTGCCATTTTGAGGGATGGGATCACAAATGGGATCAGGAGTGCACACGCCCAATCCATAAGGAGTTGTAGGTATTCTGGGACTCCAAATATAAGCAGCATATAGATTCAATTGCACACAGTTTCATCCCTGCAATCTACTGAAAATTGTTTGGTCAGGATACCCATGCATGTCCTGGCGAGCCATGGAAACGATAACCAAGGTGGAACATTGGTTTCCATTTGTAGAAGGCACATTCATCCGAGTCTTCAGTTCATTCAAGGCTCCCCATGCAATGTCCTGGTTCGTTACTGAAAGGATGCTACTTCAGGAAACATGTTATTAGATGACATCAGGTTTCTCGAAAGTTCTTACTAAAGGTAATAAGAAGCCATGGCCCACACTACCGCTCACCATCGACACTTATAAAGTCAAGGATTTCATAGAAGTAGAGGCAGAAGCTGAGCAAATCAGAGGATTATTTCTGCCGCCTTTAGATCACCAGACATACGATCCTGAGAAGATAGTTCCTGCCCACTACAAATGGGCCAAATTTAAATGGAGCTACCAACATACCGACTACCCAGCTAAAGATGGGGTAAGAAATAGGTACAATAAGGATAGGGAACTCACCCCAGAGGCATTGACTGATCAGGAGGACCAAGATGATCAAACTCTAGAAGAGAGAATCCATGAATTAGGAGGAGCCTCGTCTTCCTAGGCCAAGAAGCCTCGAACTAACACAAGCCATAGCTCTTCTGCCCAACAGAAAGAAAAGGAAGAAAAATCTCAACGAGAAGATGAAAAGAGAACAAAGGAGGAGGAGGATAAACGTAAAAAATGCCTAAAGGTAGAACAGAGGAAGAAACAGGCAAAAGACGCCTGCAAAAGAAAGGAAGAGGAGGAGGTGAAAGCAGAAGTTGAGCGTCAGCTCAAGATAGAATTAGATAAGGTGGAATTTGAACGCAAAAGGAAGGAAGAAGAGGAAACAAAAGCAGAGGATGAGCATAAGCGCAAGATAGAACTAGATAAAGAAGAAGCTAAGCATAGATAAAATGAAGAATAGGATAAGGTAGAGGCAGAGCGACTATTGGAAGGAGAAACAGAACAAAAGAGGAAAGAGAAATAGGATCGAAGATCGAAAGACAATTCTTCCAAAGACATCGATACACCTCCTCCAGTAACCGAGGTACAGATGGAGCTGCTGACCATCGAAGTTCCTGCAATAAACACACGTTTTGCACTCTCGGAACGGATACCTCCGAAGAGCAGGAGGAAGAAGTGTTCAATCTGACAAGATTCACTTATGACTAGTTCACCTTCAAAATTAGGCAAGAAAAGAGGAGATGCTTAGCACAGAACCCTGCCACACCATTCACAGCCACAACAGAAAAGGATATAGTCCTAGACACCAGGACCAATCCAGTAATGATAGCATCAACCGGCACTGCTTTCGCCGCAGCCACGGAAGAAATCGTGAGCTGGATGAGTAGGGAAATTCTCTCCCTAAAAAATAGATTTCAAGACTCCAAACAAAGGGCAGCTAGAACGGAGCAAGAAAAAAGGGCACTAAGGGAAGAAGTCCAACAGCTTCAGGATAGGGACAACTTTATTAATGAAGTACCACTCACCATTCAAAGAGAGTTGGTGACACTGGAAGCCACCATGAGGCAAGTGTACGAGGAAATGTTCACCATAAAGCAAACAGTTGCACCTCCACTGAGAGCTCAATCAGAGACCAAGAAAAGGAACGAGCAATTGAAAGAAGCCTCCACAGCCTTGGATAGAATGCTTGAATGGATGAATAGATATCCACAGGCTCCAGAAAATTTTCCCAGAAAATATTGGATTCGCACTCAAAATGACAAGGTCCAAATTCGCATGAAGGTGCAATCTAAGGAGAAGTTATTCAAAGACCTAGAGAAGGTGATGACCGCCTATGATCATTTGATTAGTGGCATTGACTCGATGGTTGAAATGCACCATATTCCTTCTCTAGGTACACTGGGTGAAGAAAATACATTGGAACATGTAAATCAGGAAATTCAGGCATTTCTGCAACCTATTAGACAAGCCGCCACTACACCTGATCTTCCGGCATCGCAGGAGAACTTGGTTAAGTTCGTCGTGACGCCAGTCTGGATTTACACCAAACTGGCTTCCTTATCCAACTAGGTCACGATCAAAAGAGAAACTCTGATCCCGATGCCTTTGAATGCCTACACATGTTAAAGGAAGATACTCCTCTGATCTCCCCAGTTGATGCAGATTATAAAGCATGGCAGAATTTCCTTAAAGAGCAGTAATTAGATGTCCCCAACCTTGCAATCATGCACATGCTTCCACGATCAGGTTAAATCGTAACCTTCAGGAGAGGTCGCAGGTCGCATCATCCACGAACAGGTCGCAGGTCGCTTTTTCCTTTAGGTCGCAAAGCATACCAACAGGCGGGAAGGCGAAAAGTCAAGACACCCAAGGGTCATTTTTTTCATATATATAATCCCTTTGAGGGACTTGTAAAGGGACTTTTTTTTGGACTCCAAAGGAGAAAGGAGAATTGTAAAGCATTGAACAGCCCTTTCGAATGAATACAAGAATTTTTCTAAAATCCACTGTTGGATCTGATGAGAATCGATGTGTTAATACTATGAATATTTTCTTATATGTCTGATATCTTATGATTAATTGATCTGCATTTTCTACTTATACTCTTCATGAATTTCAGCTCACTAAATGTGTTAATGATGGTATGTTTTTTACCTTAAAATATGTTTATAACTTCATTATTGACATCTATCTTATTCGCGAAAATGCCTAAGTAAGTATAGGTGGTTCTTTCCAGGTAGAACTATTTCTTCTATGGTTCAAACAACTTTTACAAACACGACCTTAATGATATGCTGCTAACAACATATCCTTCGGCTGCATGTTTCTTTTTATCTTGCTATTTGTAGTGTTTATTCTCATTGAAAATCATCGATATTTCATCTTGTATCATCCGATAACTGTATGTCTATAACTCTGCAGGGCTCATTTGTGTCTAAGAGAAGGAATATTCAGCGGTAGCCGGACCCACACCCTGGACAGGATCCCTATCACAAATGATTCAGAGTCTAATTGGGAATTTTTACCGGGGAGATCCCTTACTATTGGACGGACAAATTTTCCCGTCAATAGATTTGGCACTAGAAGGAGGGCCTAAATGGTAGGCTCCCAGCATAAAGGTAATATCCCGTTACAAACTCCCCAAGGGGAGACCATGCATGAAAATACCGGTCCTCCCCCTTTGGAAAACTCTTAGGAGGAGGAACCCTCTTTCTATGAGGTTACTTTAGCCTAGCTAAGGGCCCTGCATCCTATCATCCATGACCTTGTCAAGGGTTTACAGTGAGCCCCGGTCACTAGTTCCTTGGAAAATTCCAGAACTCCCGTAGCTAACCATACATGCCAAGGAACCCTTGTCAACTCCCTTCCTCAGCTTGTGGGTATTATGATTGAAGATTACATAGATGCAGTTGAGTGAAATTATAAAGCACCCCCAAACAGCCCTAGGGGGGCGGAAGGAGACGGTCCCAGAATCACTGAACCTCAACCCAACATCGGCCCCCAGCCTGACCAGACTTTTCATGATAACGCTCAAGCCAATGACCCACTTGGGGGAGGAACTGGGAGAGTCCAGGGTAACCGAGGTAGGGGGGACATAGGCCCTGGGCGAGGTTGAAATGTTGACCATCAGCCCCACTGAAACCAGAATAGATTTACTTTTCTTTACAACTGGAGAAACATTAGAGATACAAGAAAATTTGGAGAAAACCAAGACATGCAATCCCACCATGAGGGCGAGGCCTCTAGGTCTAGCATGGCTAGCGAATCTGAAAATGAGAGACATCGTGTTTACATACCATGCCATCAACGAGCCAGATGTGTACAACCTTTGGCTTGGATGGCTCAGTATCCCTTAGGTATCCAAGGTCCCCTCCATGACATGCCTCGCCATCTTGAAAAGCATCTCCCCAAGTTCGACCCCGAGAAAGGTACTTTGGCCGAAGACCACATTAGCAACTTCTACCTGTCTTTACAGATGATGAGAGTGTAGTATGACGACATAGCATGTAGGCTTTTTCCTCATACTCTAGAAAATAAAGCCACAACATGGTATCGGTCTCTCCCCATTTCTTCCATCCCTTCATGGGAACACTTCCCTCGTACCTTCCTACAAAAATTTTCAGAAGATAAAACCCCCTCGATGCTCCTCACAGAGCTCAGCACGTTGAAATGTCAGAAGAAGGAGAAGGTCAAGGACTTCAATCAACGTTTCGCCACTATATTAAATAAATTTCCTCCAAACATGGCCTTAGATGATTCCATTACCATTGAATACTACACTAGAGACCTCCCACAAGATATGGCTGTGTCTGTGAAACACGAGGCCAAACCTACCTTGGCAGCAAATTACACCACCGCCCTTGCTGTCGAAAAGGACATGCTGTCCATATGTGCCATTGACCACGAATGGCGGGATGATCAAAAAACAACCACGAAGAGAACCCAATCTTCAGGCCATAAATCTAGAGACAAAGATAAGGACCCCTTTGATTTTGAAAGTATTAAAAAATCCCTCAAGTTGCTGACCAACGAAGTCTCCGACCTGAAAAGGAAAAACAATGATTCTGCCCCAGCTTCTAAAATGTATGTTACACCATTTTTTGGTCATCTAACCTATTATTATTAGATGAACCCAAGTACACCATGTAAGACCAATTTTACCCTAAGTAAAATTTCTTTCACCATATAAAATAACTCATTTGTTTATATTTCCTGGTCATATTTAACCCAAAATAAGGAACTTAATTAAATAAATCCTTATTTATTTAATTATTCCCTAAGAATAAGTTGTTTAAATCATTATTTAAATAATATTCTTAGTTAAATTTGACTAAATCATCCATAAATAATTAAATAAACCATTATTTATTTAATTATATTCCTATCATTCCCCTAAAATGATAAATAAATCATTTATTTATTTATTATTTATAAATAAAGGAATTGACCCAAGTCAAGAATCCTTTTCCCTCCAACAAATATAATAAAATATTCCTAAAAGGTGCTTCTAGAATTCGATTAATAGTATTTTATTCATGCACCGAGTTCTAGACCACCCCAATATTTTGTTATAAATAGGGGGGTTTTCCCCATTCATTAGTCACCTTCATTGCATTAGATCACTCTAGATCTTCTCTTGGTCACCATTTTCCATTTTTCTTTGTGAACTCCCATTGAGTTCTATGTTTGCTTTGCCACATCCATAAGAGAGAGAAATGCTAGATCTGAAACACTGAGGACTTCCAAGAACCCATCCCACTGAGGAGAATCGGAAAACACCTTTCTTGTTTTCGTCTCAGGTGCCCCATTCTTTAATATAATACAAAATTATTTCATATACATTCTTCTTGCCTTGTTCATTGGACCTATGGAGCTATGTTATTTTCTATCTGCTTAATATCTTTTGTGCTTAGATCTGAATTTGTGCAGCAATCTTAAAGGCATTTTGCAGCCATAATCGATGTTAGGGCTATTTTTTATGCGTAGATAAAGTGATCTTTTATGACGAAAGAATCATACTAACAATTGGCGACTCCACACAGGTTTTCTTTTGCGATAGCTATCGTTTTATCCATTCCTACATATCCAGCTGTTTCAAACCCTATGGTTTCTCTTCCATTTTTTGTTTTTCCTATTTTTATGGTGATTTTCACCCCTAAAACCCTTAAACAATCAAATTTTTAACTTCCGTGTGTTTCTGGCCTTATTGTGCAGGTGACAGACATCAGCCGCAGCTAAGATGAAAATTTTTTCTAAAATCTGCCGCCGAGAGAGCCAGATCTGCAGGTCGCACTTATCGGCCCAAAAAGTGCGACTTGAGCCTCAGGACACACTTTTCTACCCCAAACCTGCGACCTGGACTGAAAACAGGTCAGAACCTGCGACCTGCAATTTTTCTGCAAATTTTTCAGCACTTTTTTTTGTCTGAAGCTTCTGTGAGGGTTTTCCAGCGTCTGTCTCTGCCCGTTTGGACCTGTTTCTGATCTGCTTCACTTAACTAAGAGGGAATATTTCCCCTTAGGGCTCTAGTACCCTCCACTTTTTGTGGATGAGTCTTTACTATTTCAGAAGTCTGAATTTCCAGAGTTTCAACCCTCTTTTTCTCCGATCTGATACCTCCTTTTCAGATCCCTTTAGATCATCTCTTCTCCCTCTCCAAACCACCTCATATCGTTTTTTTTGGGTTCATTTATACGACCACTACCTTGTCTCTTCTATTTTTAGCTGATCTCCTCCTTTTTAGCAGCAACCTTGCCTTTGCTTATTTGTTGTTCTCTGCACCACTTTTCAGCAAATTTACCCTTTAGATCCCAGTACCTCTAGACCTTCGATCTATTGGCCTATTTTTAGCGTGCTTTGCCTAGTTTTTTCCCTCTTATAGACTAGTTTTGAGAGACCCGCCTTCTTGGGTTAGATTGCTACATTTTTAGTTGTTAATTTTCTATTCTTTTAGTCTTATTTACTGCAGATTTCTTTTCCGTTATGCAGCACACTCTTTCTTTTACTCTCAAAATGTCTGGGTTTAAACAATTAAAATTAACGCATGCCACACACTGACCCTAAGTGAAGAAGTGCCTGGTTAACACCGCCTGGCAAAGAATTTAAAATCAATTTTCACTACACCTTTCTGCCCTTTAACTCACTTGATTTTGTCCCTCCCTGCCCTTGTCGGTTTTCTTCTTCCCGTCATCATTGCGCCCCTAAGGCGCCTCTCCCGGAGACTTCTTGGCCTTCATCCTCAGTTTCCGCTTGGTTGACTTCCTCCTTCCTGTCGTCATCAAGTAAGTCTTTCCCCGAGTCTGCACTCCGACTCTTCCTCTGATTGTTTGGGTTCTCCCCCTCTTGGTTCTCCCCCTGTCACTTTCACCATGTCTACTTCAGGGCCTACCACCAGCAGTAACCCCAGTACTACTGTTGGATCTATTTCCAGTGGAAACACCTCGAGACCTACCTCGACTGCCCCATTACTCCCTTATATGGCTGGCCTTGTCTCCCCGACTTCAATCAGCTGATCAATGATCCTATCCGCCATGATGTTAGTTGGCCTGCTATGCCAACCAAGCTCCCCTCCGAAATTCCCAAGTTCGAAGGCCTTGCTAGTGAGGATCCCTCCAACCATATCCGATCCTTCCATATGTGGTGTTCCTCCAATTCCATTACTGACAACTCTATTCATCTTAGATTGTTCCAACGCACGCTTACAGGTGAAGCTTCTAAATGGTATGTTGAACAGGCCACCTCCTCCCATACCACTTTTGCGACCATTTCCCAAGCCTTTTTATCTTATTTCCAGCTCCCTCTCCGATACGACACTAGTACCGAGCTTTTAACCTCCTTTCGTCAATCCTCCTCAACCCGCCTTTCCGCTCATGTCCAGGAATGGCAGCGCAGAAGAAGCTTATGTCGATCTCCCCCCTTTGAAGATCGGGTTTACATGGACTGGTTCCTTCGCTCTCTCTTACCTCCCATTGGCAAAGATGTCGCAACCCATTTTCCCCAAGCCGAAGAAGTCGCCCTCCAAATCGCCTTGAAGTATGACCTTATCTACGCCCAATCTAGTTATGTTTATACCGTCCTTCCTGACCTTCCCAAACCCGGTGGCCCTAATGCCTCAGGGGCATCTCATTCTACCGATGGTATCGTTGGAGCCCTGTCACATACCTCTGCCCCACCCCCGACGAGCCATGGTTTTCCTCTAGGGGCCAGTACCTCCAGCGTTTTTTCCCCTCCAGGCAACATGTATTCAGGATATGACATGCCTCCTCCTTTTGCCCACCCCCCTGCTTACTTTACTGCAGCCCACCCTACTCCTTATCCATATCTGCAACCTGGTGTCCCAGCTCCTCCAGCATTTGGACCTCCCACTCCCTTGCCTTCTCCGCCCCCACAACCGCACTTACTATCCCCTCCAGGGCAAGTATTTGCACAGCAGGGGGCATCTAATTTTACTCCTTCTCAAAGAAGGAGAAGAGGCAATCAATTCGCTTCTGGTAATCGTGGACCCAATCCTTCCAATATCGACCCTACCACTGCCAACCAGCCACAGGGCTCTCAGCCCACGCCAGACAAGCCACTTCGCACCAATAAGCCCTGTTCGTGTTGCGGTGTTTATGGTCACTACACTCACGATTGTCCCTTATTACCACAAATGCGGCAACTTTGGGATTCTCAAGCCACCGTACGGGGACAACACTCCTCCCCTACTACCCCTCCCATCCCCGTTACTTCTCAACCTGCTATGTTTACCGATCCTTTCCCGCAACAAGGATTTGTGGCCACTCAACCACCTCATGCCCCGGTAACCACTCAACCTTCCCCTTCTGGTTCCTCTGATTACCAGATTTTCATGATGGCTTCTGACCCACTTCTCACTGTCGACCTCAACCTTCAAACTCGGTCCCGTCAGTATTCCACACCTCATGTTCCGTCTGTCTCTGAGTCTCCATCGTCAGGTCCTACAAAACCTCTATCGACACCAAATGGTCCCTTGCAACTCCCTCTGCCCAAAGCCGAGGTTCATCCCAAGCCTCCTAAGGGACCATTACGCCAAAATGCTGCCTATGGTCAGGCTGCTCATTCGTACAGCATATTAGATGATCTGGCCCAATCTCCTGCTGCCATATCAACACTGGAACTCCTACAGTCGTGTCCTTCTCAAAAGAGGGCTCTACTATCTGCTGTGGGCGCTGTAGATCCTGCTGATGACCAATTGATTGTTTTTGATGCCCGTCAGTCAGACCATCCCCCTCTTCCTCCTTCAGTTGCTTTCCAAATCCCAGTCAAAATCCGAAACGCCAATGTTGCTCGGTGTATTATTGATGAGGGGGCATCTACCTGCGTAATGTCCGCTTCAGTTTGGAAACAACTCGGATCCCCTGAACTGGCCCCTTCCACCATCACCCTTCACGCGTGGGATGGCCATGCCTCCCAGCCCATTGGCCTATTTTGTAACTGTCCTATCACCCTTGCTGACAAGACTGTTTGTGTCGCCATTGAATTTATCGACGCCCCTCTTGACTACAACATCCTTTTGGGGTGTAGTTACACCTATGCCATGTCTGTCATCCCGTCCGCAGTCTACCGCAAGATTTTTTTCCCTCATAATGGCAAGATTTCCACCATTGACCAGTTGACTTACCATGAACCAAAATCTCAGACCTCCCCTAAGTCCACCATCTCTACTGTCACCAACAAGCAAACTATTGATTCTTTGACCAGTGTTTCCCCCGGTGTCTACAAAGACTCCTCCTTGCTTGGCACCTTTTTCGACTCCCCTCTCGTCTCTGATCCTAACTTGGCAAACGTTTTCATGATGCAATCATCTTGGGCTAACCTTATAGAGCCCACTTTGGCTAGTCAACAACCTTAACCTCAACTAGCTCCTAGCCCTTCACCCCCGTTAGCCACCCTTCTCCCTTCTGAATCTTCTTCTACCGCCACTCCTCATGGGTCGATTCCACCTGAAATCCACCCCCTTGGCACCATTCCTCCTGGCCATTTCCATGCTGGTCAGATCCCTTTCCTCGCTCCCCCTCCTGGAGCTTATTCGGTCCCTACCTTGGCCACCCTATCCCTTCCCAACTTGACCTTGGGTATACCCATCTGGTACTTTGACCGTCCAGCCACCACTCCGCCCGGTCAACCTAAACCATATATTACTTTGACCCTGGTTCAACCAATCCCTATGACTTCTCTTGCTACGCTGGTACCTTAGTCACCTCAAAAAGCACCGCCTCCTGTTACAACCGCTTCGAGTAAAAATGGCAACGCTCGCAGTGGGGCATCAAGGGAAAAACCTACCCCACCCAAGCCTGCCCCTCCTCGGCCCACCAAGCATCCCATCCAATGTGCTCTGTGTGATGTTGTTGGTCATGCCACTCATACCTGCCCTGAATTACCACCTCTCAAGACCATGGTTAATGAAACATTTCCAGAATCAGACATCCCAGAAGTCCATGTCACCATACTAGATTCTACCCCTAAACTTAAGCATTTGCGCACCAATCACCCTTGTTCTTTGTGCAATTTCCATGGCCACTATACCCACCTTTGCCCCTACCTTGACGAGTAACGTGCCTCTTTAGCCACATACCGCCAATTCGAAGCTGCCCTCGCCCGTAATCCTTATTCCCTCACACAAGACCACCTGTCTACCATGATTACCATTCCTCCTCTTGATACCGAAATGATCGAGACTTCAGCTACCATTTCCTACCTTTCCTCATCACTGTGATTCTCGGATACCAACCCCTTAGTACCTTCCCCCAATGCTTCTCCCAATCATTCAACTGCTCACTCTGTCACCTCACATAACATCGCACCTATGAGCCCTTCCCATCACAATCAAGAGTCTCATCCCTCTACCTCCTCAGGTCATCCTCTTCCATCCTCTCTTCCCATATTCTAGTCTGATGAAGACATCATGGAAGCCATGACCAACCCTGATATTCCATGGGACGATATGCACCATCGTGCATATTTCCTCCCACATCAATCCCATGACCAATATGCCCTCGAATCCAAAGAATTCATCCCTAATAAATTCAATTGGTTCAAAACCCCCCTCCCTGCACCTGATGCTTTCGAAGAAGGCAATATGGCTAATATCTCTCCCACCATCAAAATCAATATTTCTGTCAAGCCAGGTATTGAAGAAAATATCACCATGGGCGCCCAATGCACTTCGGAAGAAATTGAAGCCTACACAAAACTTTTCAAAGAATTCCATGATGTTTTCGCCTGGTCATACTCAGAAATGCCCAGACTCGATCCTGCCATTGTCGAACATCACATCGACACATGGCCTGATGCCATCCCAGTTCATCAAAAGTTGAGACCCATCCATCCTTCTAGACGTGAAGCCATCAAAGCTGAAATCGACAAGCTCCAGCAGGTTGGTTTCATTTACCCCATTGAATATACCACTTGGGTGTCTAACCCAAAACCCGTCCTCAAAAAACAAGGCACCATTCGTGTTTGCACCAAATTTTGCGATATGAACAAAGCTTGTCCCAAAGACAACTCCCCCACACCATTTATTGACCAAATCATCGATGAGTGTGCGAGGCACGAGATTCTCTCCTTTATGGATGGCTTCTCCGGATACAACCAAATTGTTATCTGTCGTGTTGATCAACTTAAAACCGCATTCATTAGTCCGTGGGGCACTTTCGCATACCGAGTCATGCCATTTGGCCTTAAAAACGCCGACGCCACCTTTCAACGAGCCATGTCTTATTTCTTCCATGACCTTGCCCATATTATCCTTGCCTATTTAGACGACCTTACCGCACGTTCTAAACATCGGGCGCAACACCTTCATGACCTGCGTACCATTTTTCTTCGATGCCGCAAGTATAACATTCACCTTAACCCTTTGAAATGTGTCTTCTATGTTCCCGCTGGTCGTCTCCTCGGCTTCATCGTGTCTAAAGACGGGATAACTCTCGAATCTTTGAAGGTTCAAGTCATTCTTGAACTTCCTCTGCCTCGTACCTTACGCCAGCTACAAAGTCTCCAAGGCAAAGATAATTTTCTTCGCCGATTCGTTCCTGACTATGCCACTACCACACACGGCTTCCTTAGACTTCTTCGCTCTCACACACCTTTTGTCTGGGATACATACGCTCAAGAGTCTTTTGATGCCCTCAAGCATGCTCTCACATCTGCTCCCTTGATCCGTCCCCCTGACTTTGACCGAGATTTCATCCTCTACATCTTCTCTTCCACATATTTGGTTGCTGGTGTCCTTATCTAGGAGGATGGTAACGGTGTTGAACATGCGATCTATTATGTCAGTAAGAACCTTGCCGGTCCACCTGTGTCCTACTCGCATGAAGAAAAATTAGCACTATCTGTCGTGTTCTCGGTCCAAAAATTGCGTCATTATATCCTCATGCGTTCCACCAAGGTTGTGACTGATTCCAACCCCATGGCTTTCCTATTGAGTCGCCGCATCCTCAATGGGAAGTACGCCCGTTGGGTCGTTATTCTCCAAGAATTCGACCTTGAATTTGTCACCCCAAAAAGTCAGAAAGGTTTAGTCCTAGCTGAACTCATTTCTGATTTACCTACCCGGATGCAAGATACTCCAATTAATGACGCTCTTCCCAATGAACATTAGTTTGCCATCACCACCGACGACCCTTGGTACGGTGACATCCTTACTTACTTGCGAACCCAAAAGTTCTCCCTTCACCTTGATCGTGATGCTCACCGAAGTATCTGACACCAAGCCTCTCGCTACCTTCTAATTGGCGATGACCTTTATCGTTGCGGCGTAGATAATGTCCTTCATCGTTGCCTCAACCACGCTGAAGCCGAGCAAGTCCTAAATTCCTGTCATAGTGGTGCTTGTGGTGGCCACCTCTCCGGCCTCGCCACCGCCCAAAAAATCATGTGTGCTAGGTATTTTTGGCCTTCTCTCTTCAGTGATTGCATTGAAGTAGTCAAACACTATTCCAATTGCCAACATTTTTCCCCCAGGCACGAGCTCCTCCCTCTCCTCTCCATCCTGTCGTCACAGCTGGTCCTTTTTGTAAATGGGCCCTTGACTTTATGGAATGTTGACCTCCATCTGCTGGTAACCACAAATATATCATCGTGGCAGTTGACTACTTCACTAAATGGGCCGAAGCTATGCCTACGTTCAACAATACGGTAGCCATTGCAGCCCTCTTTTTCTTTAACCATGTCATTGCTCGATTTGGAGTCCCAAAAAAATTATTCTCGGACCATGGCCGACATTTTGAAGATCAAATTTGGCATGAGATCTCCTCCTTATTGGGTTTTGAACACCAATATTCATCTTCCTATTACCCCCAAGGTAATGGCCAAGTTGAAGCGGTCAAAAAAATTCTTAAAACCATGCTTCAATGAACGGTGAATAAAGACAAAACCAATTGGCATCTCATGCTCTTCCCTGCTTTGTGGGCTTATCGTACTTCTGTTAAAACCGCCATTGTTTTTACTCCTTTCCACCTTGTCTTTGGCGAGGAGGCAGTCTTACCAATCGAATGCGAAATCCATTCCCTTCATTTGGCCGTTGAACTTCTCCCTGATACCCAACCTCTAGAACAACGACTTATCATGCTTGAGCGCACTTCTGAAGATCGTCGTGTTGCATTACAAACTCTTGAAGCAGCCAAAAAGTGCACCAAAGCTCAGTATGACCGAAAAGTGCATCCTCGCACCTTTCATGAAGGTGACCTTGTTCTAGTCTATGACCAGGCCCACGATACCATCGGTCATGAAAAGTTTGACTCATTATGGCTAGGTCCTTACATCATTAGTAAAGATCTTGGAAAGGGGGCATATCTTTTAGAGGACTTTGAAGGCCACCCCCTTCCTAATCCTCGCAATGCACTCTATCTCAAGAGATATTACCCTTAGAATTTCCCGCTCGAAATTCATGTTTTACTTTCTTGTAGATAGCCAACATATGTTTGTTTTCATCAGTCACTACTTCACCAGGACACATGTTGTCCACGAAGTCTTCGTTTCCTACTTTTTCAAATCGGATTTCCTCACTTACAACACTTTTCCTTGGGGCACCACTTAGCCTCCATCTTTATTCTTGTCTGTGTCGATTTCCGTCATGAGATACCATTTCATACTCATGTTTTTCGGGTCCCATTTTGACCTTTTCATCATTTCAACATCATCATTAGTCTTCGTCTGGGTACCTTGGATCCAGCCCCTTTTCAGCATGTTCGCGATACGTATACTCGGTGATCCAGTGATGCCGCAGCAGCTATTGGTGATTCCCGGGCATGTGTGAGATGTCTCAAACCTCATGAGGGGGTGGCCTTGCAGGTAGCCCCCCACATGCCCGGATGACTTCATTCCCGCCCTTGATGCAACTCCTCTCATTTGATGATATCGGCTTCAACCGCTTGCAGCGCCATTTTCGATTCACATGTCTCTGTCAGATTTTGAGAGCCCTTCCTTGTGTGTAGGGGGAATTTGGGTATATTTGTATCTCATGTACTACCATATTACTGTATAAGTCCTGACGATTATTCCAGGCATCACATGTATGTGGGATTCCTCCTCTGTTTTATTTGGCTCATGTTTTGGCCAGCACATGCTTCATTATTGCGTTCCGTGGTTTTCTGGGCGCCTTACTCTTTGTTCTTATTGCGTTCCGTGGTTTTCCGGGTGCCTTATTATTTGTATCTTGTCTCGGTGGGCATAGGTATGCCTCCCCCACCACCTTTAGCACAGGTACCACTTCATAAACTAGAGACTTTTTGCACTTGTAAGTCTCATCTCCTCAGGGTCTAGTCCTTTAGCACATCAGACAATCTTACATTTCTCTCTCTCACTTCCCTCTCGATATCTAGTGATTGAGTTCTTACAACGTACTCCGGTCATACGATTTTATCCTAACACTCGTACGTTGGGGGGCAATCTGTTACACCATTTTTTGGTCATCTAACCTATTATTATTAGATGAACCCAAGTACACCATGTAAGACCAATTTTACCCTAAGTAAAATTGCTTTCACCATATAAAATAACTCATTTGTTTATATTTCCTGGTCATATTTAACCCAAAATAAGGAACTTAATTAAATAAACCCTTATTTATTTAATTATTCCCTAAGAATAAGTTATTTAAATCATTATTTAAATAATATTCTTAGTTAAATTTGACTAAATCATCCATAAATAATTAAATAAACCATTATTTATTTAATTATATTCCCATCACTTCCCTAAAATGATAAATAAACCATTTATTTATTTATTATTTATAAATAAATGAATTGACCCAAGTCAAGAACCCTTATCCCTCCAACAAATATAATAAAATATTCCTAAAGGGTGCTTCTAGAATTCGATTAATAATATTTTATTCATGCACCGAGTTCTAGACCACCCCAATATTTTGTTATAAATAGGGGGTTTTCCCCATTCATTAGTCACCTTCATTGCATTAGATCACTCTAGATCTTCTCTTGGTCACTATTTTCCATTTTTCTTTGTGAACTCCCATTGAGTTCTATGTTTGCTTTGCCACATCCATAAGAGAGAGAAATGCTAGATCTGAAACACTGAGGACTTCCAAGAACCCATCCCACTGAGGAGAACCAGAAAACACCTTTCTTGTTTTCCTCTCAGGTGCCCCATTCTTTAATATAATGCAAAATTATTTCATATACATTCTTCTTGCCTTGTTCATTGGACCTATGGAGCTATGTTATTTTTTATCTGCTTAAAATCTTTTGTGCTTAGATCTGAATTTGTGCAGCAATCTTAAAGGTATTTTGCAGCCATAATCAATGTTAGGGCTATTTGTTATGCATAGCTAAAGTGATCTTTTATGACGAAAGAATCATACTAACAACGTAGAAACCTTTCTTCAGAAAGACTAACTCTGTTGTGAATCGACCCCCATCCAACTCAAGTGCTGGTCTCAATGTTGAAGAAATTGGCAAGGAAATTTTTTTTTCTTTTCATCAAGGCTCTCACTCAGAGAAGACTTGCCCCCAGTGGATTAATAGCATGACCGCAGTGGTGAACCAAATTCTAGAAGATCAAACCCCCAGGGATATGGAGGAGGAGGCTATTTCATATAATAAATAAATCCCCCCCGCAGATGAAGATATGGGCTTCACTGTCCTCGCTTTCGAGGTCATCCACGGAGAGCCTTCCCTTCCCACCACCGAGATAAACCTAGCTGATGAACCTAAATCTAAACCCCCTCGAAACTATGGCTTGAGGAGCAAAGGCCAGGTGCCTGAGCAATCCTTCGAAGAGAAAAGAAAAGCCTTCTTAAGGAAAATCGTGCCCCCGAACGCAGAAAACCAAGACAAGGCTCCTGAAAAATTTAGTCTAACTACTCCATGAGAAGGCCCCAAGGCTAAAGCTTCATCAGTTTTCCCTAAGAACACCGCCACACCCACCTCACACACAGATTCTGGGTATAACATTATTGAGGATATGAAGAAGACCAGGGCCAATATCTCTCTCTATGAGCTCGCTCGCATTGCTAATCAACGAGATCTCATTCTCAAAACCTTTTCCAATCTACTGGCGACCAAATCCGTAAGCATCACGTCTTCCCAAGCTACTGCTAGTCCCCAATCCATTGTGAATGTGGTGAATGCCAACTCCAGGGGCACCATGCCACCTTTCCTCCTCTCCTTCGAGATCTTTAACTTCAATGTCCAAAATTGCCTTGTCAATTCTGGTGCATCCACGAATGTTATGCCCTTATATATGTGCAAGAATTTAAACGTCTGCCCTGAGAAAATAGATGCCAGAATCATCTAGCTTGAAAGATCTCAAGTCCCTGCAGTAGGCGAATTAAACAACGTCATCATCTGCCTATCCTCCGACTCCAGAGTGCATCAGTGTTGTTAGGTCTCTGTAGTTTGCAAGATTTGCAAATACAAACGCTGCAGAGCCTACATTAGAACCACTTTGGGATTCTAGGATCTAGCCCTCCTGAATCCAGAGAGGGAACTCTCTATAAGTGTGTTTAAAGATGTGATCTTTAAGGCTTGAAATGTGATTTTAGGCTAGTTATTAAGAACAAGGGTTTTTTGTTTGTTTGGTTGGTTCTATATGAGCTTTAATTGGATGGAATATCACAAAATGAAAGAGTTTAAAAGGGTGAAGATGCAAGTATATTGAGAAGTTCTCAGTAGATAGGATTAGTGTGAAGTAGCTTTAATCCATTGGGAAATGGAGTCACAAAAGGGTTTAATTGTACAACAATTTCAAGAGTGATCCAAGGGGCAAGTCATCTATATCAAAGGATCCTTTAGATTAAAATGATGGAGTGGAACATTAAAAGTGTTGAGAAAGTGGAAAAAGCCAATAATTTCAACAAGGATTTATCAACTTTCCATACAAGAAAATCCTTTTTATGCAACTGTTTGAAACCAACCAAAGGACATGGCTAACCATAGACTTCTTTGGACAAGCTTGTATTAAAGCTAACTTATTAGATAACAATCCAGTATTATCACTAGACTACTTTCAGAAGGGATGAAAACAGATAAGAAAACAAATTGCAGCCTAAGATCAAGTAGATATCATTAAAATATAGACCTTCTTTCAACATACTCTTAAGGTAAACTTTCAAACAACCTTTGGAGAAAGAACTAGAAGACAGGGAAAACCATAAAATTTCCTAGTTTAACTCTACTTAGCATGTAATGAAAATATCATTCAAGAACTTCCTTTCAAGTTTTGCACATCAAGACATGGACTAACCAACATTCCTTGATAATGTTTACAATTAATTTAAGTCATTCCCAAATATCAAAAATAGCAGAAAACATATAGATAAAGCTTATCAATGAGAGTAGAGTACTTTTAACTGTAAATCCTAGCTCTATGCTTGTTGCTCTTTATCAGAGAAAAGTGAACAAAATGGCATACATGAAAGGAAAACAAGAATAGTAAGAGGTACTTCACCAATGATATAGACCAAGATCCCAAAAATCAGCTTGTATATTGATTGTCAATCCAGTTACATACTTCAAGTCCAATGTTTCAGTACAACAAAAACTTCTCTTCTCAGCCTAACTTCTTCAATAACTTAACAGAGCTTCAGAGATTCAGAATTTATTTACATTAAAAAATGATTTGATACAACAAATATTACATCAGAAATCCAACAACCAACAAAATCTCATCTTCTTTAGAAGTATTTATAGAAGAAAGAGGAGGTGGGATGAAAGAAAAGATCTCTAGTTCAATTAATACAAGTTAATGCTTCTTTGCCTTTGAGGGGCTCAATAGAGGAGATCTCCGATGTTTCCCATGTATAAATTGGTTTTCATTAAGTATTTGGCTACTTGGCAGGTTTTGTTGACTTTAAAACTCTTTTTGTAGGCTGGCAATAACTCTGGCTGCTTTAAACAAAATATCACTGACTAAGGCAATAACTATGCCTTCTTTTGGTTAATTGAAGTTATAGGTGGCACCTTTGGTAGCTGAAAGGATATTTTAGCCTCTGATGTGGAAGTGGAGGCTTCCTTCGACTGATATAACTCTTTTATTTTATAAACATAGTGATTTATCCTCTGATCTGTGTTTAGGCTTAATTAAGCCTTGATCTTCATCTTCGGGTCTTTATTCTCTGATACACTTTACTGCTTTGTTTCTCTGGCACAGGTGGCTTTCTATCAGGTGAAGGGTTTCATCTAAGATCAAGGGTTGCAATCCACTGATAACATGAATTTGGAAACCCTGTTGGTACATTTTACTTGTTGATATGAGTCACAAAATCATCATTCTGGACTGAGCTAGTCACATGTCTGTGACTGTGGAAACACACGGATTAACCACCATTAGAACCCTGCAAAACACAAAAAATTGTTAAGAAAACCTACGGGAACGGTATAACTATGTTACAGAGGTATAATGGAGGTGATGGAGCACTTGAGGATGGATAAAATGCAGCGGAAGATGTTGGGTATGTGTTATATTCTTTCCACGACTAGCCCCACGCGCTGTACGTTGCGCCGGAGGTAGCGAGGGGGGGGGGGTCACGAGGGGGGGTAGCCCCCCCGCTGTTGGGGTGAGTGGCGCCCGGCGCGTATTTTGGTGTGTGGACCCACTCATAGGCGGACCCACCCATGTTTTGTGCATGAGTTTGCACATTGTTTTGGGGTACAATGGTTTTCGGCCCCTGGTATTTTTGTAGATCCGGTCGAGGGAACTATAGTTATGTTCTAATCCAGGGTTAAGGGATTATGGTTCATGTATGCTTCAGCATGTATATATATGTGTTGTAACACTAAAAAGAATATAATGAAAAATCAAGTTGGTCGTCCCGATTTTGGATCTAGGGGAAAATCTCTGTGTTTATCTATTTTATGTTTTATGCTCTCGCTATTGTTTATTTTCTGTTATAAGATTCATGTGTAGATAATTTCTATTCAGGGTTAAAACCTACATTTGGTATCAGAGTTGTTTCGGCTTCAAGGGGACGCCTTTGCTGCTGAGGGTTTTTTTCTCGGGCCTGAGGTAGACCCTGTTCAGTGGGAGATCTGCGGGATCGATTCTTGTGGTGAAAGAAGATGGTTAGCGGCGGAAAGATAGAGATCATGAAATTTAATGGTCAGAGTTTTGAGTTGTGGAAGCTCAAGATGGAGGATCTGCTGGTGGATAAAGATCAGTGGATCGCGGTAGATCCAGGTACTAAACCAACGGCAATGTCAGATGAAGACTGGAAGAAACTGGATCGGAAGGCTAAGAGCACAATACGATTGTGTGTCTCAGATTCAGTATTTTTGAATGTATCTGGGGAAGCTACAACAAAGAATTTGTGGGAAAAACTTGGGACTTTGTACCAATCTAAGTCTCTGGTGAATAAGTTGTTCCTGCGGAAAAAGATGTATAACCTAAGGATGAAGGATGGAGGCTTGGTGACAGAGCATCTGAATGCCTTCAATACTGTGGTAAGTCAGCTGTCATATGTTGATATTAAAATCTTAGATGAAGATAAGTGCATCAGTTTGTTGTGTTCTCTACCAGACTCATGGGATATTCTGGTTATTGCAATAGGTAGCAATACAACTACCTTGAATTTTGATGACATTGTCTCAGCCTTGCTGTCAGAGGAAATGAGACGGATAAATATGGAGGGTCAGAATGGAGATGCCTTATCTGTACGAGGAAGGTCCCAGAACAGAAACAAGAATAAGGTTTCGAGTGGGAGATCTAAATCTAGAGGAAGATCTAAATCTCCTGGAAAGTTTGTAAAGGTGTGCTAGAAATGCGGAAAGGAAGGGCACTACAAAAAGGACTGCAGATCTAAAGCTCCTGAGAAAGGAAAGGGATCTGATGATGCTCCTTCTGCAGAGGCAAAAACCACCTCGGATGAAGGTGGGGATGTGTATTTGGCTTATTCTTCAAATACAAATGTAGATCATGAGTCATGGTTGATTGACTCGGGTGCATCCTTTCACTTCACTCCCCATAGGGAGTGGTTTTGTGAGTATGAGAAATATGATGGTGATGTCTTCCTAGGGGATGATAGGAAGGCCAGAATCATCGGATGTGGAAAGGTCAAGCTGAAGCTGCAAGGTGGAAGGATTAGAACACTTCCTGGTGTTCTGCATATTCTTGCATTGGCCATAAATATGATTTCTGTAAGCAATATGGATGATGCAGGTGTAAAAACAGTGTTCGAGAAAGATGCCTGCAAGATGGTTCGGGGAACACTGGTATTAATGCGAGGAGTTTGGACTAGAACTTTGTACAAGCTACAAGGTAGCATTGTTATTTATGGGTGTAACAGTTATGTGGTTCCTGAAAGTGGAGCATAAAGCCTAGCTGTATTTGGAGAAAAGACCATGTTATGGCATCAAAGGCTTGGACATATTGGAGAGAAGGGCCTTCGAATACTGCATAGAAATGGTATGGTAGAAGGTATGTCTAATTTCTCTCTGGATTTCAAATTCTGTGAACATTGTGTATATGGGAAGCAAAATCGGGTGAGTTTTCCTTCTGGTGCTAAGAGGGCGAACAAGATATTAGAACTTGTGCACAGTGATGTGTTTGGACCTGTGTCAGTTCCATCACTGGGAAAGTCTGTGTACTATGTTTCATTCATAGATTACTTCTCAAGGAATACATGGATATATTTCTTGAGGAAGAAATCTGAAGCTTTTGACAGATTTAAAGAATTTAAGGCTCTGGTGGAAAACCAGACAGAGAATAAGATAAAGGCGCCGAGGACAGATAATGGTGGGGAGTTCTGCAAGAAGGAATTTGAAGAGTTCTGTAAGAAGTGTGGTATAGCACGACAGAATACTACTCCATACACACCTCAGCAAAATGGAGTTGCAGAAAGAATGAATAGAACACTGATGGAAAAGGCAAGAAGCATGATTAGTGGTACTGGGCTAGAACAAGAATTCTGGGCAGAGGCAGTGGAGACTGCATGTTACTTAGTTAACAGATCACCTTCATCAGCGTTGGAGGGTAAGACTCCACATGAGGTATGGACTGGTAAGAAAATCTCTCTTTCACATCTAAAGGTATTTGGATGTGATGCATATGTACATGTTCCAAAGGATAAAAGGACCAAGTTGGATAATAAATCTGAAAGGTGCATATTTATTGGGTATAAGGATGGTTTAAAGGGTTATAAGCTTTGGAACCCAGAAACAAGGAAGGTTGTGTATAATCAAGATGTGGTGTTTAGAGAGGTGAAAGATGTTGTTACACATGAAGTCCTACCAAAGGAACCTGAGAAGATAGAGTTTGAGATAAAGGAGTATGAATCAGACTCTACAATGGAAGAAGATTCAGAAGAGGAAGAGCCACAAACCCCGGCTTTGAGAAGATAAATTCAGGAAAGAAGGCAACCAGAAAGGTATAGTCCATCTGCTTTCTGTTCAGGTTTTTCCTTAACTATAACTGATGATGATCCCAGAACTTTCAGGGAGGCAGTAGATTCAGAGGATGGAAAACTCTGGAAGGAGGCCACGGTTGATGAAATGGCATCCTTGCATAAAAATGAGGCCTAGGATTTTGTGGAGTTGCTGGCTGGAAGGAAGCCCATTGGGAGCAAATGGGTGTTTAAGAAGAAGATGAATGTAGAAGGCAAGGTGGAGGAATACAAAGCTCGGTTGGTAGCCAAAGGTTATTCCCAGGTGCCAGGAATTTATTTTGGTGATATTTTTTCTCCTGTTGCCAAAGTTACTTCTATTATATTACTTTTATCTGTTGCTGTTGCATTTGATTTTGAGATAGAACAGATGGATGTGAAGATAGAATTTCTTCACGGGGATCTAGAAGAGGAGATCTACATGAAGCAACCTGAAGGCTTTATGATGAAGGGTAAGAAATAACTGGTGTGCAGGTTGAAGAAGTCTCTATATGGGTTAAAACAGTCACCAAGGATGTGGTATCAGAAATTTGATACCTATATACGGGGACTTGGCTTCACTAGAAGCAAGGAGGATCACTGTGTTTATTTTAAATTAATTGGTGAACGTGTTATTTATTTGGTCTTGTATGTGGATGATATGTTGTTGATTGGAAATGACAAAGAAATTATCCAAGATTTGAAGACCCAGCTGTTCTCCAAATTTGACATGAAGGATCTTGGTGCTGCAAACTATATTTTGGGCATGGAAATTAAGAGATATCAGGCAAAGAGGAAGCTCTGGTTAAACCAGAGGAAGTATGTCGAGACTATATTGCAGAGGTTCAATATGCAGGATAGTAAACCGGTGAGTGTTCCTATTCCTGTAGGTGCAAAGCTTTCTGCTGAACAGTGTCCCAAGACACAAGAAAAAGAGGAGGATATGTCCCGTGTTCCATATGCAAGTGCAGTGGGTAGCCTGATGTATGCAATGGTCTGTACTAGACCAGACATTTCACATGCAGTGGGAGTATTGAGCAGGTTTATGTCAAACCCAGGGAAGGAGCATTGGACAACAGTGAAGCGGGTTTTCAGATATTTACATGGCACTAGTGATTATGGCTTGTGCTACCAAGGAAGACCAGGATTAGAAAGAATGTTGGACATTTGTGGTTTTGTTGATGCAGACTGGGCTAGAGATCTGGACCAAAGAATATCTACAAGTGGGTATGTGTTTAGCCTATTTTGAGGTGCAGTCAGTTGGATGAGTAAAAGACAGTCTGTAGTGGCGCTTTCAACTACAGAGGCAGAAAACATAGCAGCCACTCATGCAAGCAAGGAAGCAGTTTGGTTGCAGAGATTGTGTTCAAGTATGGGGTTGGTACAACAAGCTATAAGGATAGACTGTGATAGCCAAAGTGCAATTTTCTTGGCTAAGAACCTTGCTTACCATTCAAAGACAAAGCACATTGATGTTCAATATCACTTTGTTAGAGAGATGGTTGAGGCTAAAAGGGTGTTGCTGGTAAAGGTGGACACTTTGAAGAATGTTGCAGATGCATTGACGAAGTCTGTGAGCACTCAGAAGTTCTCTTGGTGTAGAGAAACAATGGGTGTTGAAAAATTGGCCCAATGACTAAGCTCTCCTGTGGCCCCCTGTGGAAAGAAAACAACAAGTGGGAGAATGTTGGGTATGTGTTATATTCTTTCCACGACTAGCCCCCACGTCTTTGTGCGTTGTGCCGGGGGCGCGACGAGGGGTCACAAGGGGGAGGCAGCCCCAACGGTAGGGTTCGGGGCGGCGCCACGCGCTCCGGCTGGGTAAGCGGACCCACTCATGGCGGACCCACCCATGGTTTTGTGCATGGTTTTGCACATGGTATTGGGGCATGATGGTTTCGGCCCCTGGTATTTTTGTAGATCCGATCAAGGGAACTACGGTTATGTTCTAATCCAGGGTTTATGGATTAGGGTTTATGTATGCTTCGGCATGTATATATATGTGTTGTAACAAAAAAAGGAATATAATGAAAAATCAAGCTGGTCGTCCCGATTTGGGATCCAGGGGAAAATCTCTGTGTTTATTTGTTTTATGTTTTATGCTCTCGCTATTGTTTATTTTCTGTTATAAGATTCGTGTGTAGATAATTTATGTTCAGGGTTAAAACCTACAGAAGAAGGATCGAAACCTGGCAGAACAACTGACCAGGTAAATATTTGAAATATGGCGCGAAGTTGGGGAAATGTGGTTTTGGAAAAACTGGTGACGATTTTCGCGTGGCATTTGGGGGGGAAGCGGTATTATCTTTTGGAACGCGATATATGTTAGCGTTTGACACGTGGATTTCTAAAACCAATTTTATCACATGGAAGTAGTGCACTATGGAAAGGGGCCAAAAATTACGCGATATGGATTCTGGTTCGTTGGATGATCGTCGGTAGATCGGATGGTGCAGATAGCACGCGACCGGTCCAAAGGTGTGCGGAGGATGTATGGTGGGACCAAAATTTGTTTTTTCGTGTAGCAGAAAGGCTTGAGGTTGGGTAAATGATGAGCGCCGTGGGTTTATAGTGTTAAAGGGATATAATCAAGGCAGGGTCGAATATACAAAGAAAGAGAGGTGGAAATGGGAAGGAGTGCTGATCGCCGTTGGATCAAATTCAATCAACGGTGGAGATTGATTCAGAGGGGGAAAGTAATGGCGGGGTAAAAACACAAGAGAAGGGAGGGCCCACCTTTTTATAAAGGGTGGAGGGGTTTTTACTTAGGAAGATAGCTTTTACAAGAGCAGCGGGAAGGATCAATGAGAGTCATCAAATCATGAGGATCGACGGTCAAGATCTGTCGATGGGGGAGAAAGAGAAGGGCAGGGTTTGAAAAGAAGAAGTATTGTGGGCCGTCAGATTTGAGAAGATCAACGGCGGAGATTACATCGCAGAATTGCGAGGGACGTGAATGGTGTGAGGGGAGGGGAGGAAGGCGATGATGTGAAATAGCGAGGACTGTTTGATCAAACTTGATTGACGGTGGAGATTTCATCGTGAGATCGCATCGGTGGGAGGAAAGGGAAAAGTGGCGATGCGATGTGCCGATGCGATTGAGCGCGGACCGTCCGATGTAGGGAGATCGACGGTGGAGATTCAATCGGAGGTCGGGATGGTGGAGGATCACGTCATGGATGAGTGCGATGCGATGAAGCGTGAACTGTCGGATCTGGTGGAATGAACGGATGGGATTACATCGCATCGGAGAAGAGGAAAGAGGCCAAAGCATCGGGGTGTTTGCATTTGCGATGTGCGATTATGCGCTGGCCATAGGATCGGTATGAGAGATCAACGGTCAGGATTAAATCGGTGGGTATGATGTCGGAGGGCTATGGGCGGAGCGCAATTGAATCTCTACCATCGGTCTTTGTGGATTCGACGACTGAGATTAAATCAGTGGAGTTGGCCATCGGAGGAAAAAGAAAAGGATAAAGGGAATTTTCGACTATCGATTGCGATGGAGCGATGAGGCTTAGCACTTGGTTGTGGCTCTGGGTCACATAAGGAAAAGGGGTTTGGGCTTAAGGCCGAAAGGGGCTTAAGGCTTTATAGACAAATGAAGGTTTATTTTAGGATGTTTGAAGGGTTTTTTGAGGAATTTGGAGGTTCCGATAGGGGTAAAGAGTGGGTTTTAAACCTTATAAAGGGATTTCACAAGGCTTTGAAGGGGAATTCAAGGGAATGAGAGGTAAATGAAAGGGTTTATGGATGAAATGGAGAAGGAAAATGGAGAAGTGTAATGAGGAAAAATGGAGTTTTTAAGCAGTCTTTCTCTTAGTAAACAACAGGTCCTTGAGGGTTAATAGTGAAACATCAGTGGAGATTGGCACTAAGGATAAAGGATATCATAAGACTTCAAGAACTCACAATTTTGAAATGAATTGTTTCTTGAAGGCTAAAAAAGATTTAGCCACCATTTGGTATGACAAATTTTTATAGGTGGCTAACAGTGGCTCCACATGGGAATGGCATCTTCTTGAAGGTTTCAAGAACTTCAGACAAGTTATCTCTGGATGTTGATAAATGCCTTGCTCTTTGATGATCTTTTTATTGTAATCAGCTGCTAACAAAGATGGTTAGAACTTGACATATCAGCAAAAAAAATTTCCCAAACATCTACCTACACCACCTACTTCCTATCATTTTTTCTTCAGAAGGTGCACTTGGATTTGCAAACCTTTTCATCAATTATTTTATTATTTTATTGAAAACATAAAACTAGTCTAAGTCTACTCTTATTTCTCCATGAACTCAGTTTAAACAATTGAGTTCATAAATTCTCTACCTAACTACTATCTGTCAGAATTAGACTATCTGACATACCTTTATTCTCTATTTTCTAAAACAGAAATTTAAAAGCAGCCAAGCTAGGATTAAGTAGTCTGACTTGTTGGAGATCTATGGCATAAAAACAAGCTACACATAGACTTTATTTGTAGAAAAGTAAAACAAAAGAGTGAAGGCTTAAGATCTGAAAATTTAAAAACACGCTTCATTATTTCTTCAACTCTGATTTTGGTCTTGTTTGAGCTGCTTCCTCTTTCTTTCCTAGTTCAAGATTTGAGCTTGTTTGAACCTTTGTTTTTCTATCCTAATCTACCTTACTAATAAGCCAAGATTAAGTTGTTTACAAATCTGATTCACTAACCTATCAGTAGTAAATTGAAAAGATAATTAGTCATGATTAGGCTGTATGACTAACTAGAAGTGTGTTTTTAGGAGTGGCATTTGAGCTTGCACACTTTCAGACTTTGTCTCTCTTTTTTGGTATGGGGCTGTACCTTTCTTGTTTTTATTCTGCCCTCTTTTTCACTTTTTATTGTTTTTGTAGTTTTCTCTTTTTTCTTTCTTTGAAAGCATAAATCAACAACTAACTAAATGCTCAAAGCTGAGTTTTATTGACATTCCTATCTAACCTACTCTAACTCGGAACATTTACATTTTTAACTTAAAAACTCTCTTTTCCAATACATCTAGTCAATTAGATGGTTCCATGACTGGTCTTTTCTCATCTCTTTGAGCATGTAGGATAGACAGGGGCATTCCCATTCTCTTAGTTCTTTAGCAGCAATTCTTAAAATGTCTTTTGTTGGCTGCACCAAACTGCTGTTGACCTCTTTTTCTCCCTCTTCAGATGTCTTCAGGAAATCTACATAGGGATCTTGAAATAATGCCTGGTCAGGGGTACTTGGAAGATATGGTCCTACCAGGATTATCTCCTCCTTTTCCACTGGATCAAGGCAAAGATTCTTTTGAGAAGGACAATCTTCCTCATCTTCATTGTCATCTGAAATAGAAAATTCATCATAAACTGCAGTGTTTTCCTCTAGAAGTCCTGGTGCATTCTGTTTTAATGGATTGAGCTCTGTGTAGAGGTTATTATATTCTTGAGCAGAGGTATGTTCAATTTCTTATTCTTTTTCAAGAGAAGGCTCCTTGGTTTCAACCTGCTCAAAAATTTCTTCATTGCTTTCCTTCTCAACCTTTGAGCTGAAACGTTGCTGATTCCCAATCACATGGAAACTATTACTGATGGTCTGAGATGAAGTAGAGAAAAGATCCAATGAATCTTTACTTACTTCCAAGCTTTCATAACTTTCTTCATCAGTATCATAAATAGTCTGCATTGGCTCATTACTTCTTCGAAGGAACTGATCTTCATCCCATAAATCTGCTAATGATGGTCCTGCAATATTAAAGTTTGTTTGGGGAACATCATCACTAGATAGATCAAATTTAGGAAAATCATAGATATAAGTAATACTACCAATCAAAAATACGGGGTTATCAGCAGGTCCTTATTTATTCTGATCTACAAAAGAAATTTCTAAATCTGTACAACAAAGTTCTTTATGTGAATGGGCAAGAGTATTTGTTTTGCAAAAAGTTTCAAAGACTGGCTGTTTATTAATAGTCTGATCTATCTCTTTTTCTGTCAAAGTGGAAGATGTTTCTATGTTCCTTTGAACAGGAGTACAACAGTTCTATGTCTCTTGTGAAGACTGATTTTGAGGCTGGATGTCTTCTTGAGCCTCAGCTATAAGGGATGATGAATCATTATTTGGGTTTTTAGGGATATCTTGAGGAATGTCCTTTATTTCTTGGTTGTTTTCTTCCTCAACTGATTCATCTATATTCTTATAATTTTTCAATAAGATATTAAACTCATGAATGGCTGTTAAAATATCTTCAGGATGTATTTCTTCCAAATCCTCATCATTGTCTATAATGTGTTGGGTGATGTTTTGTTATGGATCATAATGTATTTCACCCCATGATAATGATGTAGTTTTTCCTTTATAGTTCTCATAAAACACATATTCAAGGTCCTTTAAATAAAACAAACTACCAGATTTCAACCATTCATACCAATCCCTAGATTTTCCTTCTAATGTTAACATGAACATTTTCATTAGGAAATTTTCATGCCATTCAACCTTTAACCTCCATACATGTATGTGAAATTTGATAAGATGTAATAGTGAATTATCAAACGTTTCACCCTAAAAAACAGGAAGGTTATCATCCCATAATACCCAGGGCATCTTATGTGGAAACCCAGGGATATGTTCTCTACTCATTGGGGCATATCTTTGTTGTATCCTTGGAATCATTTTGCAAATTGGATAAGAGGTCACTGTATCTGTTCAATCAGTTCAGGGTTTTCTACCAGTGGAGTCATTTGGTCTTTTGGGAGTTGTAGAGTGTGCAGTCGCTAGGTGGATGGTTTAAACTTTGTTGTCCACCAACAGTATGATTGGGTTTGCTCAATGCATTCCCAAAGGAGTCTACAAAGACTGGAGGGGTAATAGGCCTACTGAAGGCCAGTGGAGTCACCAGGTGGAAATTTTTAGCTCTTTTGGAGGTAAAATTTTTTATGGTCCACCACCATTAATAGGTTAAAATACCAATCTGAAATGTTTTTGGGTTTTCTGAGTTTTTTCAGTCCTATGGGTTATGAGAGTGTCCTAAATCTGTTTCAACACTTAGCTACGGTGATGAGACAAACATAGTTTACTCTTATGGCTTAGCTAGATGATTCCTTCAAGGTTTGATAAGGCCCTATGAGAATCCTAAGGGTTATTTTGTCACTGATTCAAATAAGTCCTATCACGATCACCATTTTCTTTGGTATAGCTTGAAGAGAGATGCTTATACTGCACTGAATAGTGAGTGTTTTGTTTTAAGGATTTTACTCAGATATTCCCCAATATGGTCGCCAGAATGTTAGGTCTCCGTAGTTTGCAAGATTGGAAAATAAAAACGCCGCAGAGCCTACATTAGAACCACTTTGGGATTCTAGGATCTAGCCCTCCTGAATCCAGAGAGGGATCTCTCTATAAGTGTGTTTAAAGATGTGATCTTTAAGGCTTTAAATGTGATTTTAGGCTAGTTATTAAGAACAAGGGTTTTTTGTTTGTTTGGTTGGTCGGGTATGATCTTTAATTGGATGGAATATCACAAAATGAAAGAGTTTCAAAGGGTGAAGATGCAAGTATATTGAGAAATTATCAGTAGAAAGGATTAGTGTGAAGCAGCTTTAATCCATTGGGCAATGGAGTCACAAAAGGGTTTAATTGTACAACAATTTCAAGAGTGATCCAAGGGGCAAGTCATCTATATCAAAGGATCCTTTAGATTAAAATGATGGAGTGGAACATTAAAAGTGTTGAGAAAGTGGAAAAATCCAATAATTTCAACAACGATTTATCAACTTTCCATACAAGAAAATCCTTTTTAAGCAATTGTTTGAAACTAACCAAAGGACAGGGCTAACCATAGACTTCTTTGGAAAAGCTTGTATTAATGATAACTTATCAGACAACAATTTAGTAATCTCACTAGACTACTTTCAGAAGGGGTGAAAATAGATAAGAAAACAAAGTGCAACTTAAGATCAAGTAGATATCATTAAAATATAGACCTTCTTTCAACATATTCTTAAGGGAAACTTTCAAACAACCTTTAGAGAAAGGAATAGAAGACAGGGCAAACCATAAACTTTCCTAGTTTAACTCTACTTAGCATGTAATGAAAATATCATTCAAGAACTTCCTTTCAATTTTTGCACATCAAGACATTGACTAACCAACATTCCTTGATAATGATTACACTTAATTTAAGTCATTCCCAAATATCACAAATAGCAGAAAACATATAGATAAAGCTTATCAGTGAGAGTAGGGTACTTTTAACAGTAAATCCTAGCTCTATGCTTGTTGCTCTTTATCAGAGAAAAGTGAAAAAAATGGCATACATGAAAGGAAAACAAGAACAGTAAGAGGTACTTCACCAATGATATAGACCAGGGTCCCAAAAATCAGCTTGTATATTGATTGTAAATCCAGTTACATACTTCAAGTCCAATGTTTCAGTACAACAACAACTTCTCTTCTCAGCCTAACTTCTTCAATAACTTAACAAAGCTTCAGAGCTTCAGAATTTATTTACATTCAACAATGATTTGATACAGCAACTATTACATCAGAAATCCAACAACCAACAACATCTCATCTTCTTCAGAAGTATTTATAGAAGAAAGAGGAGGTGGGATGAAAGAAAAGATCTCTGGTTCAATTAATACAAGTTAATGCTTCTCTACCTTTGAGGGGCTCAATAGAGGAGATCTCTAATGTTTCCCATGTATAAATTGGTTTTCATTAAGTATTTGGCTACTTGGCAGGTTTTGTTGACTTTAAAACTCTTTTGGTATGCTGGCAATAACTCTGGCTGCTTTAAACAAAATATCATTGACTAAGGCAATAACTATGCCTTCTTTTGATTAATTGAAGTTATAGGTGGCACCTTAGGTAGATGAAAGGATATTTTAGCCTCTGATGTGGCAGTGAAGGCTTTCTTCGACTGATATAACTCTTTACTTTTATAAACATAGTGATTTATCCTCTGATCTTTGTTTAGGCTTAATTAAGCCTTGATCTTCATCTTCAGGTCTTTATTGTCTGATACACTTTACTACTTTGTTTCTCTGGCATAGGTGGCTTTCTGTCAGTTGAAGGGTTTCATCTAAGATCAAGGGTCGCGATCCACTGATAACATGAATTTGGAAACCCTGCTGGTTCCTTTTACTTGTTGATATGAGTCACAGAATCGTCATTCTGGACTGAGCTGGTCACCTGTATGTGACTGTGGAAAAACACGGATTAACCACCATTAGAACCCTGCAAAACACAAAAACTTGTTAAGAAAACCTGCGGGAATGGTATAAATACGTTATAGAGGTTTAATGGAGGTGATGGAGCGCTTGAGGATGGATAAAATGCAGCGGAAGAAGGATCGAAACTTGGCAGAATAGCTAACTAGGTAAATATTTGAAATATGGCGCAAAGTTGGGGAAAGATGGTTTTGGGAAAACCGGTGGCGGTTTTCACGTGGAATTTGGGGGGGGGGAGCGGTATTAGCTTTTGGAACGCAATATATGTTAGAGTTAGACACGTGGATTTATAAAACCACTTTTATTGCACAGAAGTAGCGCAATGTGGAAAGGGACCAAAAATTACGCGATATGGATTCTGGTCCGTTGGATGATTGTCGGGAGATCGGATGGTGCAGATAGCACGCGACCGATCCAAAGGTGTGCAGAGGATGTATGGTGGGATGGAAATTTGTTTTTTTATGTAGCAAAAAGGCTTGAGGTTGGGTAAATGATGAGCACCGTGGGTTTATAGTGTTAAAGGGCTATAATCAAGGCAGGGGCAATTATACAAAGAAAGAGAGGTGGAAATGGGAAGGAGTGCTGATCGTCGTTGGATCAAATTCAATCAATGGTGGAGATTGATTCAGAGGGGGGAAGTAATGGCGGGGTAAAAACACAAGAGAAGGGAGGGACCACCTTTTTATAAAGGGCAGAAGGGTTTTTACTTAGGAAGAGAGGTTTTATAAGAGCAATGGGAAGGATCAATGGGAGTTGTCAGATCATGAGGATCGACGGCTGAGATCTATCGACGGGGGAGAAAGAGAAGGGTGGGGTTTGAAAAGCAGAAGTATTGTGGGCCGTCGGATTTGAGAAGATCAATGGCAGAGATTGCATCGCAGAATCATGCGGGATGTGAATGGTGCGAGTGGAGGGGAGAAAGGCGATGATGCGAAATAGCACGTACCATCCGATCAAACTTGATCGACGGTGGAAATTTTATCGCCAGATCACATTGGCAGGAGGAAAGGGAAATGTGGCGATGCAATGTGCCGATGCGATTGAGCGCGGACCGCCCGATCTAAGGGAGATCAACGGTGGAGATTCAATCGAAGTTCGGGATGGTGGAGGATCACATGATGGATGAGCATGATGCGATGAAGCATGAATCATCAGATCTGGTAGAATGAACGGCTGGGATTACATTACATCGAAGAAAAGGAAAGAGGCCAAAGCACCGGGGTGTTTGAGTTTGCGATGTGCGATTAAGTGCTGGCCATAGGATCGGTATGAGAGATCAAAGATTAGGATTAAATCGGTGGGTATGATGTCGGAGGGCTATGGGCGGAGCGCGATTGAATCTCAACCATCGGTCTTTGTGGATTTGACGACTGAGATTAAATCGACGAAGTTGGCCATCGGAGGAAAAAGAAAAGGATAAAGGGAATTTGCAACTGCCGATTGCGATGGAGCGATGAGGCTTAGCACTTGGTCGCAGCTCCAGGTCACATAAGTAAAAGGGGATGGAGCTTAAGGCTTTATAGACAAACGAAGGTTTTTTTAGGATTTTTGAAGGGTTTTTTGAGGAATTTGGAGGTTCCGATAGGGGTAAAGAGTGGGCTTTAAACCTTATAAAGGGATTTCAAAAGGTTTTGAAGGGGAATTCGAGGGAATAAGAGGTAAAAGAAAGGGTTTATGGATGAAATGGAGAAGGAAAATGGAGAAGTGTAACAAGGAAAAATGGAGTTTTTAAGCAGTCTTTCTCTTAGTAAACAACATGTCCTTGAGGGTTAATAGTGAAATAGTAGTGGAGATTGGCACCAAGGATAAAGGACATCATAAGACTTTAATAAATCACAATTTGGAAATGAATTGTTTGTTGAAGGCTAAAATAGATTTAGCCACCATTTGGTATGACAAATTTTTATAGGTGGCTAACAAGTGTATCGGCATAGTAATCGTGGATATCCCCGAGGCCTATGGCCTTCTGTTAAGTAGAGATTGGTCCAGTAAGCTCCAAAGGTACTTCGCCACTGATTGGTCCCACCTTTGGCTCCCGTACAAAGGCAGGAATAACTAGATACGGGTCGAGAGTGAACCATACATGAAACATACTGTGACAGACCTGGATGCAACTAATGAACCAGTCAGTTTCACGCAAGAAAATCTTGGTATGTATTTTTTAGAATCTATCCTCGGATGCTATCAAGCCCCCTAATCCCCGGTCACTCAAGACATCCAGTCGGAGCTGCTGGTAGCCACTGAAAACCCCTCCGCCTCAACAAAGGACCTATTAGGGACTGCTACTCTAGGTAATTCCTCAATGCATTCAGACAGCCTCGCCCAATCAAAAGATGAAACTTGGACCTTATACTGAGACAGTTCCAAAACCCAAGACGGGGCTGGCGCCGGCTGCATCTTGCTAGACCCCAAGAAGAATAAATTTCTAATTTCTTGCCGGTTAGAGTTCCAATGCATGAACATTACAACCAAGTATGAGGCATTGCTGCTCGGACTAAAAAAGGCCATATACCTAAAGGTCCGTTGTTTAAAGGTAATTGGAAATTCTGAGATTATCACTCGACAAGTACATAATACCATCCATTTCTTGTCTCCACACCTAAAAGGTTATCAACAAGAGGTATGGCATTTAATTTCTGCTTTTGATGCTTTCATTATTAAATCTGTACTTAGAATGCATAATGCAGCAACTGATATACTCGCTAATGCTGCCGCTAGGTTCACCCCACTTAGGGATGGATTTTCTATTGAAGTTATTTACAGGCCATCCGTGCTAGACAACGTCACTAATTTATGCGTTTTAAATGATGACCAACAGGTACTAGATTTCCTACTCACTACGGACGTATTCAAAGATGCAGTCATAGAAGAAGAGGACCATGATCGGGCTTTTTAGGAAGAAATACAGTAACGGAAAGGAAATCCCATACCTAAAGGAATCGTGTCACTTGAAAAGTTGTTAGACCTACAGAACCGCTTCCGTGGGCCTCCAAACATGAAAGTGTGAAGTTCAACGTTAGCACACAGAAAAATTAACCTCGGGATAGACAAAGATCTCAAGCTTGTCAACCTAGTTAATGAGTGCACCCCCCAGGAGGAACAAGCATTCATCAAGTTATTCAAGAAGTACCGAGATATATTTTCCTGGACATATGATTAGCTTCAGATGTATGATACACGGATCATCCAGCATGTCATACCCATGAAAGAAGGAGTGAAGCCTTTTCAACAGAAACTGAGAAAAGTACACCCTACCCTAGAACCAATGATCCAAAAGGAACTAAAGAAGATCTTGGACACACAGATAATTTTCAAAGTTATAAATTCAACCTGGGTGTCAAAATTGGTCCCTGTACACAAGAAATCCGGCGAAATCTGTCTGTGCGTGCATTTCCGGAATTTAAACAAAGCCTCCAACAAGGACAACTACTCGGTCCCTCCTATGGGAAAATCCTTCAAACTGTATCAGGGTCAGAAATGTTCTCTCTAATGGATGGGTTTTCAGGTTATAATCAAGTTATGGTGGCTGAGCCTGATAGGCTCAAAACCACATTCAGAACTAAATGGGGAACTTTTGCATTCATACGCATGCCCTTTGGCCTGATTAATGTCAGCGCCACCTTCCAAGGAGCTGTGGACATCACCTTCAGAGGAATCATCGGGAAAATTATGGTAGCATACCTTGATGACGTTACCGTTTTCTCCAAGCGCAGATTTGACCACCTACACCACCTCAGACAAATTTTTGAAAGGTGTTGGAAGTACAGGATCTCCCTGAACCCGAAGAAAAGAATTTTTGTCGTTACTGAGGGAAACCTGTTAGGACACATAATAAATCGAGATGGCATAGTGGTGGACCTAGAACGTGAGAAAGTCATCTCTTAGATACCACCCCCAAGTGGTAAAAAAGCTATGCAGTCCTTCCTCGGCAAAATCAACTTCGTCCGAAAGTTTATATCAGATTTTTCCCAAATCGTGAAACCATTGCAAGGCATGATTAAGAAGAACGCAAGTTTTAAGTGGCATCCTCATGAGAAAGAAGCATTCAACAACATCAAACAAGCCATCGCAGAAGCACCTGCCCTGTATAGTCTGGATTTCAAAAAATACTTTATCTTGTATACCTTTGCCTCAGATTCATCATTGGTAGCTATCCTCACTCAGAAGGATGAAAACAACAATGAGCGACCTATATCATTTATGAGCACTGGGTTGCAGGGCGCCAAATTAAACTACTAGGATATTTACAAACAAGCTTACGTGGTATACAAGGTGGTTAAACACTTCAGGCCATACATATTGAAGAATCATGTCACAATCTTCATACCTCACCCGGCTGTGCGCTCACTGTTCATACAACAAGAGCTGGGTGAGAGACGAGGCAACTGGATGACATGCATCCAAGAGTATGAACTAGAGTTCAAGCTAGCACACACTGTAAAGGGCCAAGGATTGCGTCGCATGGCCGCAGAGGAAATAGACTCACAGGGTAGCGAGGAAGAAAATTGGGAACACGAGATCAATATGCATCAAACTGATAGCACAGCTCCACAGGATACCTCCTCTTGGTACATAGATCTCCTACAATATCTAAAACACGTCACCATGGGCCCCACTTTAACTACCAAGCAGAAGCATGCATTGAGATTGAAAGTTGTATCCTACCAGCTAGTGTAGGGTAAGTTGTTTCGTAAACATCACAGTAGTGTCTTGCTATGTTGTTTGGAATCAGATGAGGCACAAAAAGTATTGGCAGAACTTCATGATGGCCCCACAGGGGGGCACTATGCAGGGGACACCGCTGCTCACATGATCATGCGTGCCAGTTTCTATTGGCCTACTTTGTCTAAAGATGCACATGCATATGTTTGGAAATGCCAGTAGTGCCAAAAGTTTGCAAATAGAGATATACGGCCTTCGGCCCCATTACAGTCTGTCGTAGTGGAAGAACCGTTTCAACAATGGGGACTGGATGTGATTGGGGAAATCCTACCACACTCTTCCAAGCAACATAGGTACATCCTCACTGCTACGGACTACTTCACAAGGTGGGTTGAAGCGGTACCGTTATGCAAGTCAATGATCAAGAGGTAATATCCTTCATCATCCAATGCATCATGATTAGGTTTGGCGTTCCAAACTCCCTTGTTTTTGATAATGCAACATATTTCTCATTGTTGAAATTATATGATTTTGCTCTAGAAAATGGTATCATACTTTAAACATTCTGCCAACTATTACCCTTAAGGAAATGGGTTAGCCAAGTCAACCAACAAGAACCTAATCCGCATCATAAAAAATTCTCTGTTGTCCCAACAATGAAATTGGCATAGGGCACTCCACAACGCCCTCTAGTTAGATTGAGTCACACCCAAACCTTCCCTAGGCACCTCCCCTTTCTTCCTCGTATACGGAAAAAAAGTTATCCTTCCTCCCAACTTGTCTCTGCCGGCCCTCCAATTATCTCAAGAGAATCATGGCACCCCTTGCCCTACTTTAAGAGCCTAAATAGACACGTTGTTGAAACTTGAGGAGGAAAGGCAAAAAACTCGAGAAAAATTCACCATCCACCAAGGTCGGATAAAATGATGGTTTGACAAGAATTCAGCCGGGAATAAGATTTTCGAAGTAGGTGACCTTGTCCTCAAATGGGATAAAGCCCATGAAGATAAAGGGGAACACTCCAAGTTCCAGACATTATGGATAGCCCCTTTCTAGATCAGAGAGAAGGTCAGTTCCCACACTTACAGGTTACAAACTCTTGAAGGGAGGATTGAGGTCATCCCTGTGAATGGACACGACCTTAAGCACTATTTCACCTGATAGCCCCTAGGGGCCTTCATTACATCTTGTACCATAGTTTGTCTTGTTTTTGTCATTCTTTACTGTTCTTGTTTTCAATAAATATGCTTGTTACACATAGGCTCCCATTAACCTTTTTCTTTTCTTTGGCATCCAAATTTTGAAAGGGGACATAAAATTTACTCAAGTGGCATACTGAGTCAGAATCTATGCTGGTGTATAATCTCCCCCAGAATGAAAAGGTGGCCCAGGCTTACTTGTGACTGACACCCAGTGGCGAGAACATGACTAAGGTCCCTCAAACCAAAACATAGTAGCTTGCCCAGTATGCTGGCTCAAGGGACCGCTGAGTGAAAGAAATGTTTCAGTTGAGTTGGTTACTGGATGGGAAAAGGAAAGAGATAGCCTCAGGTGATGAAAGGATATTTGGGAAAACCTCAAAAGTTCTCGTATAGACCAGGAGCATCCTCTCTTGCAAGAAAAATAAGTCGGGATCCCTCATTCGCCGAGGCGACTAATGCCACATTAAATAAGTGCCTTGAGCACAGAAAATAAGTGCCTTGAGCACATGTAAATAAGTACATTTAGCACATGAATAAAGGGTAAAGGATTGAGAAAGGCTTCTTGTGCAAAGAGGCGATACGACGACTCTGCTAGGGTACTGACCAGGCTCGTTGGCAGTGGAGCAACGTCCGTGACTCCTAGGCAGTGACTCTGCCAAGACCATTAAGTTTTCTAGCAGTGTAGCAACACAACGAGGACTAAATAAACTATACTAGATCCTGGAAATCCCTAAGGTTACTCTGAACTTTCCTGTCTGGCCTTCAAAAGTAAAAAACAGTGAACCAGCACCCAAGGGCAGGCAGATGGAAGGAGAAAATGCACAAGGATCAGAGAAAAAGTATGTGGGACCCACAAGGTGGAAAGAACAACATGCTAAAACCACCCACCCCCCCGTTTTTTAATAAAGCACCGGCAGAGATTCTGGACCCTACCAGTGAATCGCCATTTGTTGTAGCCACTACAACGACCTCCAAAATTTCCCCCCTTTTTAAATTTTTGAGCCCTTGATGCATTGAAATCTGGAGTCGAGAATGAAGTTTTATCTTTCAAAAGTCTTAGGTCGTTAAGTCGTAGAATAGGTCAATTTCTCCAATAAGCGACTTAGCGACCCTGTGACCTATCAGGTCGCCAAGTCGCTAAGTCGCATATGGCATTCAAGTTTAAACAATTGCGACCTAGTGACCCTGTGACCCCGTGACCCCCAGGTCACAAGGTCACAGGGTCGTGGGGTCGCACATGTCATCAATGCGGTCGTATTGTGACCCACTGACCTCATTTATTGCCTGCACGCGCGACCCCTTTATATATAGAAGGGTCGCATAGGTCGCATTTCACCCACGCGCCGGAGAGCAAAACGCTTCTGACAGTCCAACTGGAGCGTGATTTTTTCGGGTAAGTTGCCTAATCTTCCTGCTATTTCCGTTTTTTCTATTTGTTGCCACCTTCCCCCTTATTTTAGCCCTTTTAAGCCACCAGCTATCCTCCTTTAAGACCCTCTTATAACCTACATTATCCTCTGAGTCTCCAAACCCTGTCATTCTTATGCAAAACTTGTAGATGAAGCCAACCAGCCTCCCCTGTGTCAGTCTCTTCCTCTAATGACCATTTCTTATTCAATATATTAATTTTACCCCATGTTTCCCCTTATTGATTTAAGTTAAAATTGAGTAAAATACCGTAGCGCCGTTCAAAATCATCCGCCTAGCCCTAGTGTGACCTCCGACCCCGCGACCTTGTGACCCCCGCGACCCAGGAACCTCGATCCCTGGTCGCTAATTCGCCAAGTCACGTATCGCTCAAAAAATGAAGTTTTGCGACCTTGCGACTCAGCGACCCGGCAACCCAGTCGCAAGTCACTAAGTCGCAAGGTCGCATCTTCATGAATTTTTAGACCAGTGCGACTCAGAAATGATCAGGAGCTCAAGTCCAAGCCATGAAAAAAAAACTCAAAATTGAAAATGTTTAAAATTGGTTGAAACCAAGATGGTTTCATAGGTCTCATCTTCCTGATTATGGCACCATAAACAGTTCAAAAAATGGACACCGTATGAAGAAGTTATTGCACTTTTAGTGGAGTGGGTCCGGTGGAGCACGGAGGGGCCAACCCTCCTCCCATGGAACCTCATCATATGACCAGTGTGGGAGCTTAATGATTAAGAGCGCTTAAGGAGCCTAATATCAAGTTTAATATTTAATTAAGCTTCATTTAAGTGGAGTTTAATATGGCGGAGATTCTGGAGGCGCTCCCAAATTTAGGTGGACTTCCACTTTTAGTGGCGTTAACTAGCAGTTGCCCCACATTTAGTGGAGGAAATTGGGGCAAAGTTGTTTTGGTCATAACTTTCTCATTACTCAACCTTTTGGAACAATTTTTTTATTTATTTTGGGTCTCTTCGACCTTCTCGACTCAATGGAGGAGGTCTAAAATCTAACAGAGGTCATCTTCAGAGTTTTAAGTATCGAAGAAGATGAAGGAGCCATTAGGGCCTAGAAGGAGAAGGCTGTGTATTGGACTGTGTTTCTATGTTTAAGGTAAATTAATAGGCATTCTTAGCTATTTCATTCCTTTTGAATCTGTTTAGATGTTTTGCAGAGCCTGTTAAGAACATTAGAAAGCCAAAAAGCTTCATTTAAGTTCTTTCACTGTTTAGTGAATTTGAAAAGGCATTACTAGCTTTTTCCTGCCTTTTAAATCAGTTTATATATTCAAATGTGTCTATTGATACACTTATAATATTTTATTGCATTTGAGAGCTTTTAATACAAGCGGACAAGCCCATTTTGGGAGGCTTGATCCAGGAGATGTATCCCAAGAGCTGGGGTGAACTCCTATATTATATTGTTGTTGTGTTTTGATATTATATTGTTGAATATTGTTGCGGATACCCATGTTAAGTTTCAGCAAAAACAATTTCACTTAAGATACATAAACAATGAAAAGACATACACCATTTGCAAGCTAAATTTCCACATAACGTCAAGTTTAAAGCAAGATCATTTTAATTAAATCTGAGTGTTTACTTCTATTATTTCTTTAGGCAGAGTCTGTAAGAGAGCCAGGTAGCCTCTGGATTCATCCTTTCTTTGAAAGGTGAAATATCCGGTAAATTCCCCTACAGTCTATCTCTGTATTAGAAATATGAAGTTCTCACATTTTCAGATTTAAACTTAGAGTATTTTTGCACTCATTTACATAATTGAAAATGGATACCTTGCACCCTTTTCAAGTACCTTCCATTTTCAGATCAGTTGGTATCAAAGCTTAGGTTAAGCTTGGTTGTGCTTAGGTTGAGCATTGGATGAGCATTTTCTTTTGTGAAAAAGGTGTTAAAACATTCAATCTCACTGCTTTATGGCTGCTTGATTAAGAAGGGGTCTTTACTGACATTTGGTTAAAAGCTTGTCATTTGTTGGAAAGATTTGAGAACTTTTCTTTGGAAGTTCCTTTTGTTAAATTGACCATTTACATAATGTCAACTTCTTCTACAAGTGAAGTTTCCTCCTTCACGAGATTCTTCAATGATGACATGAAGAATGAGTTCTTTAAGGTGAAGGACATGGTGCAGATTCTCTTTGAGGATCAAAGAGAAAGTGTTAAGCTTCATGCACAATTGTTGGCTATGAAGGATGAGAAGGAGGCGATTATCCAAAGGTTGCATGACATGGAGAAACAACTCCTTCAAGCTCAAGAATCTTTGTCCAAGAACAAGCATGAGGAAGAGGTTAATCATTGCAACTTGTCTTCAATTTCCTCCATTGAAAAGTGTGTTAGTTCTTTTGAAAGACATACAAGAGGTATTGGGTCCAAATTGATGTTGAAAATGGGCTATCATGAAGGAAAAGGTTTGGGAAAGCATGCACAAGGCATTTTTTAGCCTATTTGTGTTGTGGAGCATCCCAAGAATATTGGTCTTGGCTATGAGCAACTTAATGGCGAAGCTTTGAGCACATGCATTCAAGAATGTGATGCAAATTTAAAGAGAACCTTTGTTCCAAGTTCTCAAATGCATTTATGTCAAAATTGTTCTAAGGATGATTGCCATTGTTTGAAGCCATCATTGCAGAAAGTAGAAGGTCAACATGTCGCTTATTGCGAGCATGAAAATGTAAGAAGTTTTCAAGACAAGAACAGTGATGAAATTCTGAAAAGGGAAGATGTCTCCTCTACTAGTTCATCGTCTTTCGAACACAAAAAGGATGGACATTCCATGCAGAAAAAAAAGGTATAATTATTCACATGATCAATTTGATTATGTTTCAGCAAAGAATAATAATTATGCTTGTTCGAATGAAAGCAAATTTTGTTGCACATTTTGTGGTGGGGTTAACCATGTTGCTTCAAGATGCTGGTTGAAAAAGAAAGCACACAGGAAGCAGAAAAGGCAAAGAGAAATTTCTCAGAAAGTGCTTAAGAGTTGCACATTTTTTCAAAGGAAGGGACATGATGTCTCTCATTGTTGGTCCTTGCATCCAACAAATCGTCCAAAGAACATGCAGCTAGATGACAAAAAACTTGGCATAAGTGGATCTATGGAGTCCATTATCAATGTGGAAATGAAAGATTCACATGAAGAATTGCGGTTGCAAAAAAAGACGCCATGGAGTTGGCTTGGTAGGAAGTGGATTAACTTCTTAATGCAGTAAGTCATACTCATTTTGTACATGCAAATTTCAGTTTGGTATGCATGTATTTCAGTTGAAAAATTGATGCAAGATTGCATGTAAAAGCAGTTTCAGTTGAAGGAATTTCTTTGTTGTTGCAAAATTTCTCCATGGAGGTGTAAAAGATGAGTATGATACTCATTTATGTTGCATCAATGTCTTTTGGTTCAGATATTAATCACCCACATGTTTTTGGGATGATGTACTTGTTGGTATTTGAAAAGAAGAGTTGAAGTTGCACATGTACATAGAGGTTGTATGTGTAATTAGCGAATTGTATATAGTTCATTGTACATGATACATACACATATGTTTGTCAAGATGTATATTGTTGTTTATCGACTTGTGTCGATTGTGTCATACATGTTTATCGACTTGTGTCAGTTGTGTGCACACTTTTTTCTACAGATTTTGTGTGTCATTTGTATAGCACATTTCATTGTCAACTGGTTGTTGATGTCGTATGTTGCACAAGATGCCTTTGGTGTCGTTTGGTGCAGAGAACGAAGTGTCAGTGCAAAGCAGTGCAAGATTCCATGAGTTGGAAAGACATGCAAGCAAAGAGGGCACAAATTTCAACAAGTGTCATTACTGGTTTCAGTATGGTAGATTGGTATGGCGAGAAAACTTGGTCGAGATTTGGCGCAAGTACGTGGCTCATTCAGCAAAATTCGCCATGTGAACAGTTGGCAATTCAGGAAAATTTTTGGAGGCTGAAGAGAAGAGGATGTCATTATTCTCTCATTTTCTGTACTATAGTTCAGTTTCAAAATTTTAGTGAACTTTTGGGGTCCAAAAGCCTCTCATTTGGGAGGTGTGATCAGGAGCTCAAGTCCAAGCCATGAAAAAAAAACTCAAAATTGAAAATTTTTAAAATTGGTTGAAACCAAGATGGTTTCATAGGTCTCGTCTTCCTAATTTCGATGCCGTAAATGGTTCAAAAAACGGACACCGTATGAAGAAGTTATTGCACTTTTAGTGGAGTGGGTCCGGCGGAGCACGGAGGGGCCAACCCTCCTCCCATGGAACCTCATCATATGACCAGTGTGGGAGCCTAATGATTAAGAGCGATTAAGGAGCCTAATATCAAGTTTAATATTTAATTAAGCTTCAGTTAAGTGGAGTTTAATATGGCAGAGATTCTGGAGGCGCTCCCAAATTTAGGTGGACTTCCACTTTTAGTGGAGTTAACTGGCAGTTGCCCCACATTTAGTGGAGGAAATTGGGGCAAAGTTGTTTCGGTCATAAATTTCTCATTACTCAACCTTTTGGAATGAATTTTTTTTGATTTCATATGTTCTTAGCATTTTGGACTTAATGGCGCAGGTTTCAGAGCCATTGGAGCTCATTTTCAGCCTATTTAGCTTCGGAGAAGCTTTTTGAGCCACTAGGGCCATTTTGGGTTTTGAGTTTGGTTGAGATGTGGTTAACCTTTTTTGGTGAAGAAAAAGTCATTTTTGACTATTTCCTGCATTCCAGAGCCATTGGAACAGGTCTTAGCTCTGTTTGAAGACTTTAAGAGGCCGAAAACCTTTAGGAGAGTTTTCAGGGCCACCATGGCCATTTTGGGGTTTGAGCTGTTTTGAGTTGTGGTTATCAGTTTGAGGTGAACCAAAGCTCTATTTCAGATAATTTCGACCTTATGAAGCCATTGGAAGTGCTTTAAAAGGAATTTGAGGACTTCTGTAGCCTGAAAAGTTGTAGATAAGTTCAAAGAACCAGCAGGACATTGATGAAGAAATCACTATTTATGGTAATCTTTCACTATTTAGTGAATTTGAAAAGGCATTATTAGCTTTTTCCTGCCTTTTGAATTAGTTTATATATCAGATTTTTCTATTGAGACACTTATAATCTTGTATTGCATTTGAGAGCTTTTAATACAAGAGGACAAGCCCATTTTGGGAGGCTTGATCCAGGAGATGTAGCCCAAGAGTTGGGGTGAACTCCTATATTATATTGCTGTTGTGTTTTGATATTATATTTCTGAATATTGTTGCGGATACCCATGTTAAGTTTCAGTAAAAACAATTACACTTAAGATACATAAACAGTGAAAATACATACACCATTTGCAAGCTAAATTTCTGCATAACGTCAAGTTTAAAGCAAGATCATTTTAATTAAATCTGAGTGTTTACTTCTATTATTTCTTTAGGCAGAGTCTGTAAGAGGGCCAGGTAGCCTCTAGATTCATCCTTTCTTTGAAAGGTGAAATATCCGATAAATGCCCCTACAGTCTATCTTTGTATTAGAAATATGAAGTTCTCACATTTTCAGATTTAAACTTAGAGTATTTTTGCACTCATTTACATAACTGAAAATGGATACCTTGCACCCTTTTCAAGTACCTTCCATTTTCAGATCAAGAAACCTCACAACCTAGTCGCAAGTCGCCAGGTCATAAGGTCGCTTTCCTCTGAAATTTTAAACCAGCACGACTCAGCGACCCAGGGAATGGGTCACTAAGTCGTGGGTTCACCCTTTCCTTGACCTTAGTTGGGTAGAGTTAAAAGTAGTATTAAGCATTCATTAATATGGCATTTTTCTTATCCTGAGAATATTTTATGAACATGTCAGGGAACCTCGAAGCAGAGCTAGAGTGCGTCTCCATCTCTTCAACCTCAAGTGACATGGGGCATCCGACAGTTCGCAGGAAAAACAAGAGCTCGGAGATAGAGATCTCAGAAAGTGAAATACCTATGTCTCCTCCCCCTATCTATGGGGAGACTGCATGTATATTCAGCAAAGGAGAAAGCATGAGTTGGTATCAAGTATACCAAGAGTTCGCACAACCTGAGTTTCTAGGGGACCTCCCAGACTAGCAAGTAAATGTGCAAGTTAAGAGGCCAAAGCTTCACTACGCAGGGGCCCACCAATCTGTATTCCCATGCGCAGAAATTATTGAATGGATCATACAAAATATCGACCCCAGGATGTGGGTGATTCGGGATTACGAGGGGAAAGCTTTTTCAAATTTAAAAGGCTAGGATGCAAAGTTCTGTTACACACTTCCAGCCCGAGAGTAGACGTTCATAGAAAAATGGGCCACTACCTATGCAGTTCCCATAGTAGACACCTTGAGAGGATGGTGGGAAGAACCGGAGAAGTTCAAAGTCAAGAAGGACCAGGAGTATCAAGTAGAAGGCCTCAGGAAGGTATATAAGCTCATAGCAGCTTTTCTTTGTAGAATGTATGGTCATCCCGATGCCACCACTTTCAGCGGTTCTTGGTATCCCTTATGTAATTTGTTACCGTAAATGGCACCCTTTTCAATTGGGCCAACTTACTGATAGCAACCCTCAAAACAAACATATCTGTAGCACTAGCACCTGAGGAGGTATACTCGTCCGAATTTTACATGGCCTCCTATGTATTGGATGCAGCTTGTGCCAGGTGCCATTTTGAGGGATGGGCTCACAACTGGGATCAGAAGCGCACACGCCCAATCCACAAGGAGTTGCAGGTATTCTGGGACTCCAAATATAAGTAGGATACAAAGCCAATCACACACAGTTTCATCCCTGCACTCTACGAGAAATTTTTCGGTCAGGATACCCCATACATGTTCTAGTGAGCCATGGAAACAATAACCAAGGTGGCACATTAGTTCCCATTTGTAAAAGGCACATTCATCTGAGTCTTCGGTTCATTCAAGGCTCTCCATGCAATGCCTCGGGTCGTTATTGACAGGATGCTACTTCAGGAAACATGTTATCAGATGACATTCGGCTTCTCGAAAGTTCTTACTAAAGGTAAGAAGCAGCCATGGCCCACACTGCCGCTCACCATTGGCGCTTATACAGTCAAGGATTTCAGATAAGTAGATGTGGAAGCTGAGAAAATCAGAGGATTCTTTCTGTCGCCTTTGGATCACCGGACATACGATCTTGAGAGGATAGTTCCTGCCCATTGCAAATGGGCCAAATTTAAATGGAGATACCAACATACTGACTGCCCAGCTGAAGATGGGATAAGAAACTTGTACAATAAGGATATGGAACTTGCCCCAGAGGCATTGACCAATTAGGAGGACCAAGATGATCAAACTTTGGAAGATATAATCCATGAATTAGGAAGAGCCTCGTCTTCCCAGGCCAAGAAGCCCTAAACTAACACATGCCATAGCTCTTTCGCCCAACAGAAAGAAAAGGAAGAAAAAGCTCAACGAGAAGCTGAAAAGAGAGCAAAAGAGGAGGAGGATAAATGTAAAAAACATCTAAAGGCAGAATAGAGGAAGAAACAGGTGGAAGATGCCCGCAAAAGAAAGGAAGAGGAGGAGGCGAAAGCAAAAGCTGAGCATGAGCTCAATATAGAATTAGATAAGGTGGAAGTTGAACGCAAAAGGAAGGAAGAAGATGAAACAAAAGCAGAGGTTGAGCGTCATCTCAAGATAGAACTAGATAAAGCAGAAGCTGAGTGCAGACAAAAGGAAGAACAGGATAAGGCAGAGGTAGAGTGGCTATTGGAAGGAGAAGTAGAAAAAAAGAGGAAAGAGGAAGAGGATCGAATATCGAAAGACAATTCTTCCAAAGACACTGAGACACCTCCTCCAGTAACAGGGGTATAGACGGAGCTGCCGACCATCGAAGTTCCTGAAATCAACACACATTTTGCGCTCTCGGAACCAGGTACCTCCAAAAAGCAGGAGGAAGAAGTGTTCAATATGACAAGACTCACCTATGACCAGTTCACCTTCAAAATCAGGCAGGAAAAGAGGAGATGCTTAGCACAGAACCCTGCCGCACCATTCACAGCCACAACAGAAAAGGATATAGTCTTGGACACCAAGACCAATCCAATAATGATAGCATCAGTCGACACTACTTTTGCCGTAGCCATGGAAGAAAACGTGAGCCAGATGAGTAGGGAAATTCTCTCCCTACAAAATAGATTGCAAGACTCCGAAAAAAGGGCAGCTAGATCGGAGAAAGAAAAAAGGGCACCAAGGGAAGAAGTCCAACAGCTTTAGGATAGGGACACCCTTATTAACGAAGTACCACTCACCGTTCAAAGATATTTGGTGACACTGGAAGCCACCATGAGGCAGGTATACGAGGAAATGTTCACCATAAAGCAAACAGTTGCACCTCTACTGAGAGCTCAAGCAGAGACCAAGAAAAGGAACGTGCAACTGAAAGAAGCCTCCATAGCCTTGGATAGATCGCTTGAATGGACGAACAGATATCCGTAGGCTCCAAAAACTTTGCCTAGAAAATATTGGATTCGCACTCAGAACGACAAGGTCCAAATTCGCATGAAAGTGCAATCCAAGGAGAAGTTATTCAAAGACCTAGATAAGGTGATGACATCCTATGAGAATTTGATCAGTAGCATTGACTCGATGGATGAACTGCACCATATTCCTTCTCTAGGTACACTGGGTGAAGAAAATACATGGGAACAGGTAAATCAGGAAATTTAGGCATTTTTTAATATTCCTAATTTAGCTTTAGCTAATAGGAATATTAATTTTTCCTTTTTAAATCCAATTGAATGAATGAATGGGCAAGGAGGCTCATAAATTGCCTAAGTATGAATAAAAATCTCTCATAATGTGAAAAGGGATCATGAAATAACCAAATCAAGCATCCACATGTGTGAACAAGGTCTAAACTATGTGGACAAGGTCAAGTTTGACCAAGTCGACATGATTTATTATCAAAAGAGTGGATCCTAAATAAAGTCAGCTCAATGTGAATAGGCAATCCGACTAGTTAAAATGAAGACACCTTGAGTGTGAAGCGGGGCAGGACATGGAGATTCAGTCAAGGTTGAATAAATCAAACAACGCTGTAAAAATATAAGCAAGGCACATGGGGACAACGTAAATATGGTGGAGGAGCCTTTGCCTGGAAGCAACCTCATAGTGGGTGGACCCTTGGTGAGGAAGCTCATCAATTATATAATGAAGAAGATGGAAAGAATATGGAAATATTGGAGATTATATTTTTATGTGGTCTTCTTAGACTCCCTGCATACTTGGCTATTTAGTTAAGCTGCTGCACTGCTTAGTGCAAGGGTTTTCCCGGGTGGGGATTCCCTACTCTTTCTTGGAGATCTTGTTTGAGAAATCTAAGAGGAGACTTCTGATCTGAATTTTCCACTACCTGGTGTTGGGCCAAGAACTTACCTTCAACAAAAGCATAGTCCCTTCAGAAAACTACGTTATTTATTAAGGTGTGCAGTGGGAGGGGTCAAAACCCCATTTTGAGGAGCTATTTTCCCAAGAGGAGGATCAGCCTTTCTTTGGGAAAGCTAGAGGAAGTATCTACAACCATTTCCTTGCATGTTCAGCCATTTTTATGTAGAGCTTCATCTATACAGCATGATTCAACCACATATCTGTAATAGCTCTTTCATGTATATCATTTATGTCAAGAAACCCTTGCCGGGTCTTCTTGGATCTGTATTAAAGAGATTAGATCTCTGATTTTATTCCTCATTGAGTAATATAATAAGAAGATCTGATTTCTTTCTCTATTTTTTGATTTTGACCTCCATTATGCTACGCAGTCTCTTATGCAGCAACTCCGGTGTTTTGCAGTCTTGGGGTTTTGTCAATTTTAAGTTGTTTTGAGCATGGGAGGCCTGTTTAACTAGGCTAAAGGCATCTGTTTCTAAAAATATTTTTCATGCATGTTCTATATTGTCTATTATAAGGGATAAAATCATTAATTTTAACTGTTATAACTCAATATTCAGAAAATAACATTTTTGGGGCCAAAACTGTTGCTTTTCCCCACTTGGTGACATTGTATAAAGGCATAGTTTGTTGTTGTGATTTTTCTATGGAAGCTATGTGTTTAAATATACTATGTGATTTGATCACTTACTACTCTCCAACTTTGGAATACCTTAAGGTATTATTATTGTTGTAGAAAATCTCGGTTTTGGGATATTACAGTGGTATCAAAGCAACAATCATGGCTCAGCCTGTGAGCTTCAAGCATTATGGAGTCTTCTCATGGGGAGGAGGAGAGTTGCAAAAGAAATCAGATCAAACCCTAATTTTCTAGACAAATGAGGTTCTCAAAACTTCTCTTTCCAAATCTGCAGGGTGGAAGCAAGGGCATCAAAGATATGAGGAGGGAGAAACATGAAGATCCCTCAACTAGATTTATGAAAGAGGAAGGTTATAAGTCCTAATATTATGTACATGAGAATTCAGCCATATCATCAGATCTACCACGTTATATCAGCAATTTCTTCATGAAGAGGAAGAAAGGAGATGTGCGAAAGAGAGATACTCTTGGTGATTATTTGCAGGAATATGAAGCCCAATCTGAGGAGTTCAAAGACCACTTGAATTTCCAAGGGTTTTTCCAAATGAAGGAGGAAAGGAGCACAAGGAGCAAGAAGCAAGGTGAGGGTAGATTTTTTCTATCCACTTTTGATGGATCACCTCTATGTCCAGCTAGGGCTTGGGTGAAGGAGCTAGACACCTTTGTGCAACAACATCAAGTTTCAGAAACTGAAGCCATCAAAGTAGCAGCGCTGCATTTTGAGGGTAAGGCCTATGCTTGGTGGTTGTTTGAATCATTTTCCTTAAATAATGAAAATATATCTACTTATGCAAGGTTCATTAAAATATTAGTAGAGAGGTTTGATGAAATTTCATGTGAAACATATTCTAGTGAAACTATCAAACCATATCAAACAAAGCTTTTGCATGAGTTGGGAGGGTCTATAAATCCAAATTCATTTCTGGAAACCACTGAAGAGGAGGTGAGCTTGTCTGATACTTTTCCAAGGGCAATATCTCCTTTGGATGAAGGGATTTCTTCTCAAAAGGAAGACATGAAGATTCCTTCTTCAAAAGAAGACCAAGATCTAAGGTCTCTTGTTGAAGATAAGGCAAATTCAACTAGTGAAGAGGAGAAGGGGAAGGAAGGAGAGGATAACGTAGTCATGACAAGGGCACCTCAAGCACCTCATGAAGAAGAGGATGGAGCACTTGCTCTAAGGAAAGAAACTCTTGCACTCTTGCAAGGAGTTCCAAAAGGTGTCACACATAGAGCTCTTGGCATAACACATGAGCAACATGTACCATCATTGTCAAATGATGAGATCTTGAGGATAGAAGGAGGAAAAGAGGAGGAATGGAATCACAAGATGAAGAGCATGTAACCTTCTCTATTTCAAGGTTTGAAAGGACAAAAAAGTCAAGAGGACCTATGCAATAAAGGAAGGGGAAAATCTGTCCACCTACATCCACATCCTACTCTATGCCTTGATGCCTCTTTGCAAAGAGGCCTTTCAGCAGGAAGACCTCCTGATTGGAGGAATACTAAAGTGTTTTCTCAACTATATGCAGCAGTAACATATTTTTCTAGAGAGGGAACCTTGGAAGGAGCCACTACAACGCTGAGAATCATTGATGGAAGGCTAAGAAAATTTCTGAAATTGACCTTGCTATCTTCCATTCATCTATTTGCTTTGGAAAGTATAGATTCAGAAATCTGTGTTGATATGAGCATAGTATCAAAAGGCTACTCCATAGATTTGGAGCAACAAAGGGTACTCCAATATATAACGAAAATTTCTGAACATAACAAAAATATATTTTCATTTTTGTATGCAGGAGAAAAATTGTGGAAGTTTTGGAGGAAGAGAAATTTTCAAAAGGAGGGTGACTCTCCTAAACTTCAATCTTGTCTTGAGCAAGATCAGCTGCAAGTGAGGTAGCAAAAGAAAGTTGGGAATACTCCAACATGTGACTTTGACATCAAGCATGTCAAGGAGGAGAGCCATCATATGAAAAATGCATGATTTCAGACTTCTACAACGCTGTCAATGTTGGGAAGCCTAGACCCTTATTGGGAGTCCCAACTCATGATGGAATATTCCAAGGACCTATTCACATGTAAGGTTCTTGATGGGAAATAAATGGATGGGAGGTATAAGGTAGTTTATGGGATCATTTATTTTCATGATCATATCTACTCAACTAAAGATATCAAACTCAAGAATGAACTACTTAACACAACCTATGAGGTCTTGCTTTCAAACCCCACTAGTTTCATTAGAACATATTATACTATATTAGATGGATTCATGTGGGAAAATTTCAAAGAGGAGATGCACTCTCATATGAGTAAGTGCATAGATCATTTGCTGGTTAAGGAGGAACATAGCTCTTGGGAAGAGTTATCATTATCACCTCCTTATTCAGTGAGTGTGAGAGGGAGCTAATCCATAAGCTACCTTGCTGATTTTAAAAAAGTGTATGATAAAAATTTTATTGCTTAACCTCATGATGTATTTATTATATACTTGCATTTTCTTAACACTCATGTGCAGGTCTTGGCTCCAAGAGGGGGCACTTTTTCTGATGGGCTTCATGAGCCACTTTGGGTCATGAACAATGGTGATGCTATCCATTCCTTGGGAGATCTTGGAGGGGTGATGTACTCTTCATGGTATGATTCCTTAACACCAACCATCATACACATTCTCCAAGCATGCAAGAAGGATGGGGCAGCACACAAGTGTTGGGGAGAATGCTTGTCATATCATCTTCTATGGAAGTTAAGAGGAAAACTACGATGGTTGTACATGAGAGACCATTGTCCTTCTCCCTTATTGTATATGGAAACTAGCATGACTTACTTATGATCCCACATGCTGAAGATGTTCTTATCTTTGTTGGGGGCATGGTTGGAGGAGAGACACACTTGTTGGATGTGTCCTTGAGGGAAGAGAGTCCCTACATTTTCTGCACTACATGTTCTAATGGGAGCATGGGCAACTATATGGCCACCATTGTATACCACTTGTTTCTTTATGATTTGGACCATATGTTTGTTTGGAGCACTTAGGGAATGCCTCTCATGAGAAAATTGGAGGAGCTTTTCTATGAATTACCAAGCTGGAAGGTGATTCATTTTATTTGGATGATAGCATGGAGGAGGAAGACCTTCATTGATGATGAAATTACCCATGATTGTCATCACTTCTATATTGAAAGGGCCATGGATCAGCAAGGAGGTTTTTACATAGACCCTCCATTATTTTATAGGCACACTTGGGAGGAGACATTGGGAGATGGAATTTTTGCAGAAATTCTGAAGCAATGGTGGAGACTATTGGATGAGGGGGCCACAAGAGAAGGATAAAATATTTTGTAGCACCCTTGCAGTTGCTTGAGGACAAGCAACATTTGGGAGGGGGAGACTGTAATATTCCTAATTTATCTTCAACTAATAGGAATATTAATTTTGCCTTTTTAAATCCAGTTGAATGAATGAATGGGCAAGGATGCTCATAAATTTCTTAAGTATGAATAAAAATCCCTCATAATGTGAAAAGGGATCATGAAATAACCAGATCAAGCATCCACATGTGTGAACAAGGTCTAAACTATGTGGACAAGTTCAAGTTTGACTAATTCAACATGATTTATTCTCAAAAGAGTGGATCCTAAATAAAGCCAGCTCAATGTGAATAGGGATCAATCCGGCTAGTTAAAATGAAGACACCTTGAGTGTGAAAAGGGGCATGACATGGAGATTCATTCAAGGTTGATTAAATCAAAAAACGCTATAAAAATATGAGCAAGGCACATGGGGACAACGTAAATATGGTGGAGGAGCCTTTTCCTAGAAGAACCTCATAGTGGGTGGGATCCTTGGTGAGGAAGCTCATCAATTATATAATGAAGAAGATGGAAAGTATATGGAAATATTGGAGATTATATTTTTATGTGGTCTGCTTAGACTCCCTGCATACTTGGCTGTTTAGCTAAGTTGCTGCATTTCTTAGTGCAAGGTTTTTCCTAGGTGGGGATTCCCTACCCTTTCTTGGAGATCTTGTTTGAGAAATCTAAGAGGAGACTTCTGATCTGAATTTCCCACTACCTGGTGTTAGGCCAAAAATTTACCTTAAAAAAAAATGCAGTCCCTTCAAAAAACTACATTATTTCTTAAGGTGTGCAATGGGAGGGGTCAAAACCTCATTTTGAGGAGCTAGTTTCCCAAGAGGATGATCAACCTTTCTTTGGGAAAGCTAGAGGAAGCATCTACAGCCATTTATTTGCATGTTCAGCCATTTTTATGTAGAGCTTCAGCTATACAGTGTGATTCAACCACAGATCTGCAGTAGCTCTTTCATGTATTTCTTTTTTGTCAAGAAACCCTTGTCGGATCTTCTTGGATCTGTATCAAAGAAATTAGATCTCTGATTTTATGCCTCATTGAGTAATATAATAAGAAGATATGATTTATTTCTCTATTTTCTGAGTTTGACCTCCATTAGACTGCGCATTCTCTTATGCATCAAATCCAGTGTTTTGCAATCTTGGGGTTTTGTCAATTTTAAGCTGTTTTGAGCATGGGAAGCCTGTTTAACTAGGCTAAAGGAATTTGTTTCTGAAACTATTTTGCATGCATGTACTATATTTATTCTAAGGGACACAATCATTATTTTTCATTGTTATAACTCAATATTCAGAAAATAACATTTTTGGGGCGAAAATTGCTGCTTTTCCCCACTTGGTGACATTGTATAAAGGCATAGTTTGTTGTTGTGATTGTTCTATGCAAGATATGTGTCTAAATATACTATGTGATTTGATCACTTTCTGCTCTCCAACTTTGGAATACCTTAAGGTATTCTTATTGTTGTAGAAAATCCTGGTTTTGGGATATTACACATTTCTGCAACCTATTAGACAAGCCGCCGCTACACCTGATCTTTCCGCATCGCAAGAGAACTTGGTTAAGTTCTTCGTGATGCCAGTTTGGATTTACACCAAATTGGCTTCCTTATCCAACCAGGTCATGATCAAAAGAGAAACTTTGATCCTGAACATCTTTGAATGCCTGCACAAGTTAAGGGAAGATACTCCTCTGATCTCCCCAGTTGCTGCAGATTATCAAGCATGGCAGAATTTCCTTAAAGAGTAGCAAGTAGATGTCCCCGAACTTGAAATCACGCACATGCTTCCATGATCAGGTTAAATCACAGCCTTTAGGAGAGGTCGCAGGTTGCATCATCTACGAATAGGTCGCAGGTCGCTTTTTCCTTCAGGTCGCAAAGCATACCAACAAGCGGGAAGGCGAAAATTCAAGACACCCAAGGGTCATTTTTTTAATATATATACTCCCTTTGGGGGACTTGTAAAGGGACTTTTTTTTGGACTCCAAAGGAGAAACGAGAATTTTAAAGCATTAAAAAACCCTTTCAAATGAATACAAGCATTTGTCTAAAATCCACTGTTGGATCTAATGAGAATCGATGTGTTAATACTATGAATATTTTCTTATATGTCTGATATATTATAATTAATTGATCTGCGTTTTTTTCTTATACTCTTCATGCATTTCAGCTCACTGAATGTGTTAATTATGGTATGTTTTCTACCTTAAAAGATGTTCGTAACTTCATTATTGACATCTATCTTATTTGTGAAAACGCCTAAGTAAGTATAGGTGGTTCTTGCCAGGTAGAACTATTTCTTCTATGGTTCAAATAGCTTTTACAAACACGACCTTAATGATATGTTGCTAACAGCATCTCCTTCAGCTGTGTGTTTCTTTTTATCTTTCTATTTGTAATGTTTTATGCTCATTGACAATCATCGATATTTCGTCTTGTATCATCTGATAACTGTATATCTATAACTCTGTAGAGCTCATTTGTGTCCAAGAGAAGGAACATTCAGCAGTAGCCGGACCCACACCCCGGACGGGATCCCTATCACAAACAGTTCAAAGTATATTCAGGACTTTTTACCAGGGAGATCCCTTACTGTTGGCCGGAAATTTTTTCCCGTAAATAGGAAATTATAAAATAACAATGGAAATAATAAAATAATATTTTATGACATCATCAAATTTTAGAGGGAAAAAAGAAAAAACTACTTTTTCAACTCGTATTTTCAACTTATCTCCCAAAGTTTTTACTCAAATTTCAAGCGGGAGTACTCATTGGATGCAAAATTTAATTCCTCGTGATCCAAGGAGTACCCATGTTGCATACTTTTGATGGACCCCGCTACACGAAAAATGAGAAATACATGAAAGTGTGCTTGCAATCACGTGTTTTCATGTATTTCTCATTTTTCGCGTAATAGGGTCCATCAAAAGTATGCAACATGGGTACTCCTTGGATAAGGAATTAAATTTTTCATCCAATGAGTACTCTGGCTTGAAATTTGAGTAAAACATTTGGGAGATAAGTTGAAAATAAAATTTGAAAAAGTAGTTTTATTATTTTATTATTTTTTAATCTTTTTACCCTTTTACTTAAAAAATGTTGAATCATCCCCCATGGTTGACATCATCATCTTGAATCCTATTGGTTCTTATAAATTTTATTTTGGTTGTACATTTTTCTTATAAGGCCCATTTTAGACCTCAAAATTCCCCTAATGGTTTTCAATGTCACAAGCATGGACATTATGCCACTAATTCTCCACAGAAGAAGAATAACAACAAGAAGGCTTCAAGATCTACAGTGGGTGATGCTTTGGCTTCACAGTTCGAGTTGGACTTCTCACTCATCGCATGCATGGTGTCTAGTGCGACGGGATCAGTTTGGTACTTGGATAGCGGTGCATCTTTCCACATGACGGGAGACAAAGAACTCTTTAGTAGCTTGGAGGAGAAGGATCTTCAGATTCACATCGAGATGGGTGATTATGGGAGGTATAGCGCTACCGATATTGGTATAGTTACTTTTCAAAGACAGTAAGGTAAACCTTTATTATTAAAATATTTCATGCATGTACCCGGCTTGAAAAAGAATTTAGTTTTAGTTGTTATGTTGGAGGATAGAGGATATGATGTGGTTTTCAGTGATGGGAAAGCATTCCTTCATCACAAAGCCACAGGACAGGTTAAGAAGGTTGGGGTTCATGTGAATAAACTTTACAAACTTGATGTAAATGGTTGTGCAACATTGATGAGTAAAGAAGACAAAGTGGTGAGCCGAGATGAGGGTGAGTTATGGAACAAGAGATTGGGCCATCTACACCACAGTGCTTTGAAGGTCATGCAACAGATTTCTATAGGGCTTCCAAAGGGTAATCTTGCATAGATAGACACATGCAAGGGATGTACCATGGGGAAGTATACAAAGGAAATTTTTCACGAGAAGGAGAACCGAGCAGCAGAAATACTTGAGAGAGTTCACTCAGATGTGTGTGGACCATTCTCTACAGATTCTATAGCAAAGCACATGTATTATGTGATTTTTGTTGATGATTTTTATAGAAATTGTTGGATCTATTTCATGCAGAAGAAAGATCATACGTTCTCAAAATTTTGTGATTTCAAAGCACTGGTTGAGAAAAACACAGGGAAGTAGGTGAAGGCTCTAAGGAGCGAAAATGGTGGTGTTTACATCTCCAATGAATTCAAGAACTTCTATTCCAAAGAAGGAATTCAAAGAGAGTTGATTGTGCCTCATAACCCAAAGTATAATGGGGTTGTAGAAAGAAAGACAAAACAATTGTGGGTGTGGCACGAGCTATTTTACATGATCAAGGGGTACCATTGTATCTGTGGGCAGAGGCATGCAACACAACAATATTTGTGCAGAACCGTAGTCCTCATCAGATACTTGGCATGAGTACACTAGAGGAGGATTTTTCTGGTAAGAAACCTAATGTTTCATATTTTAAAATTTTTGGCTCATCTATTTATTACCATGTGAAAAAATATTCCAGAAAGAAGCTAGAACCAACAACAAATATTGGTATATGTGTGGGCTACAATGATACTCCTCACAACTATCGAGTGTATTTTTCGAACAACAGGATGACAATTGTCGGACAGGATGTAAAATTTAATGAGGATAAAGCCATGTGATTGTCCCTTGAGAGGGAGCTTGATTTTCATGCAGATGAGGAACTCTTCATTCCAAAGGATGAACCTCAAGATGTGAAGCAACCACATGAGTAGGATCATGGAGTGGCAGAAACTACTCATGCATATCCATCCACCAGACATGGTAAGAGGCACACAATAAAGGGTGACAGATTGAGACTTGATGCGACAGAACATGTAGGAGCATCTACGTCATAGCGCAGAAAGAGACAGCTGTTGAGCGTTGAAAAAGGTAGGAATTCATCATGTATTTTATCATCTTTTTCCTTTAAACATAACTCTTTTTATTTTATAAAGGTGATTTATTGTAGAATTATGATATAATTGCAAAGACTTGTGTTTATTATGAAAAGTCGCTAAAAGTTGCCTTTTATTGTAAAAACAGGAAACAAACGGAGCAAACAACTATTCGAGAGGCAAGGCTAAAGCGGAAGTAACTGTTGTTCCTCCAATAATAGACCATATCCAGTCAAAGAGAAAGAAATATGAATGCATAGCTAAGAGAAGAAAGCGAACAGTACGACTAAATCCAAAGAAGATCAAGCGCTAGCTAAAGAAAGAAAAGGAGCGAATCCCTCAGGATCTTTCAATCCTGAGGGATCACTGTTCAGTCTCATCTTGTTCCTTGTCTTATCCGTCGAAATAGTTATAAAAGGCAATGCCTTTAGAGATCGAAGGAGTCAAATCATGGATTGAGCATTCTCTGTATAACTCTGTATTTTCCTGTTAACTCTCGTAATCAGAGAGCGATCGCTGTAAACACGATTTATGTTTGATTAATAGAAAGACGCGTTTCCGTTCCATTTCTTAAGCTCTGAAGTAACCCAGCAGTGTTTCACTGGTGCTAAGGGCTCGGCCCTAGTGGATCGATCTGTTGTTTGTATCTCTATCTTTCAATTATCATCATGTGATAGTTTGTGGTTGTTTTTATTACATTTGCAAGTTAATTGGTTTGCTATCAAATTACTAATTGGTTTCGTTATGTTAATGAATCTCATTGCTGTTTCGTTTTGACAAGGACCTTAATTCCTGTATTATTTATCTTTCCATACCTTACAGAGCTTTTTTGTTTAGCATTAGATGTTCTGTTCCAATTGATCGTTGTTCTGTTGGATTTCTGTTCATTTCGATTACTGATTAATGACGTTTGCTATCGACAGGGTTTGGTGTTTAGTAGAATTTGCTATTTAATTCCATTAAGTTAAGATCTGATGTTCAGATTCATTAGTTAGTATTTGTTGTTCAATTCCTTTAGTTACAGTTTTCTGCTTGTTTACATTACTGTTCAATTCCAGTTTGTTGTTCATTTCCAGTTCATTAGTTTACAAGTTGCAAAGAGTTTATTTTCAAAGAGATTTCCTAGTTTACTTTCAATAGCAGCTTTAGTTCAATTTATATTTCCCTTTAATTGCTTTAAAGCAGGACTGTCAACTGTAGAGAACATTGGTTATTGCTTCCACGTTCCCAGATTGATTATATTGTTCCAGTTTTATTTCAATTGCATCAATTTCTAGAAGAATGAGTTATTGCTATTGTATCCTTGATTGATGTTTGCTGAGTGAATAGTTGGATTTCAGAGCATTTGAGTTCATTTTATTGTAATTAGATTTCTTTTCCAAGCATTCATTTACTCTTGTATTTAGAACACTGTGCTACATCTTACAAATCATTACTCTTAGCTTGAATTGCAACCTCAAACAAAGTACACTCTTGAAACAAAAAGTCGTTCCTAGATTGATAATTAATGTAGGATAAATAGGTGTTAAAAAGATACCTTTTATACCTCAAAATTTTGGCACCGTTGCCGGGGAGAGTGTATGCCATTTAGAAGGAGTGATGCATGTTGGCCACCTATAAAATTTGTTCTATCAAAAGGCGGCCAAAACATTTTTTAGCCTTCAAGGAACAGTTTCATTGCAGAAATGTGATCTCTTGAAGCCTCTTCAAGACATCATCTCCTCTATCCAAAATATTCACTGTTGTTTCCCTTCAAAACTCAGAAATTCTGCTAAAAATTCCATGAGAAAGACTGCTACAGAATCCCCTTTTCTCCCCTTCCTTCACCCAGAAACTAACCTTCATTTTTACTCTCTTTTTCCCCATCATTTTCCTCTGATTTCCATTTTTCCTCATTTCCCATTTGTATAATCCACCTTGCATAGTTTAAAACTTCTTTCTGGCCTTATCAGAATCCTCAAAACTCCTTGAAAATCATTTAAAACCCATTTTTCTTATTATAGACCTAAGCCCCTTTGGGCTGAGTCTTTTACCTCCTCATACGCCCTGATGCTGGAACCGAGTGCCAATCTTCCAAGCATTTATCACGTTGCCCAATTGCGAATATCCCCCCCCCCCTCTTTAACCCCCTAGTCATATTACCCTTCATATAACCCTTGGCTCTGCAGTCGGGCGCCAGGCCGCGTCGAAATTAATATTTTAAACCTTTGTTTATATTAATTTGTCGGTTTTTTATTATTTCTTAAAATTTCCGCC